>CAMZMU010000010.1:27387271-27987271 GCA_947311845.1 Poa pratensis
GCCCGTTCCTTGTTCTTGCCCCCAGCCCATGCCGCCTAAGCGGGATAGGACAGGAGTGAGGAAGATGTCACAATCTGCCGCCGAGAAGATGGCGATGGAAGCTTCTCTGGCCGAAGCGCCGCCTTCAAGAGGGTGACTCAGGCCCTCTTTTCTCCCAGCGAGTATGCGTCAGAGGAAGCCATTCAACGCGTCCGCCAATCCCTGGCCGCGAGCTTCCGCGGTACTGAGGAGTGTGGTGCGCCCTGGGAGCGGTCCCCAACGAGAAGGAGAGGTGATGATTACTTTCCACGATTTCTTCTCCGTCGTCGCCTTCTTCCTTCTTCCTCCGTTCTCCGAGTTCTTCGCGGCAATCTTGGAGGCTTATGGATTGCACATGCTGCACTTGCACCCCAATGCCGTGATGATGCTTGCTACCTTTGCCTATGCCTGCGAGGCATTCGCGGGCGTCATGCCCTCGTGGCCTTATTCCGCCACTTCTTCGTTCCACGCCTGGGGAAGTCCAAGTGGATCGCTGGCGGTCTCTTTCTGCCTCCGGAGTGATGCGGCGCACCAGTACCCGGAAACATTCACCAAGGCCTCGGTTGGAGAATGGAGGCACAACTGGTACTTTGTCGAAGCTGACGGGACCAATCCCCATCTGATGACTCCATATTATCCAGCGGAGCGATTGGCACACTCCAAGGAAAGAAGCTCTCAAGGGGAAGCCCTGGTTCCGGTCATCAACAGGCTGGCTGCGCTCCGTGCAAGGGGAGTGACGGGCGCCATGATCCTGGCAGACTTTCTTCGCAGGGGATTGCCCCTTTGCAGTTCCGGAGCCGCCCGCTCTGGGAACTTGCTCAGGTGGGTGGCAGCCTTCCACAGTCCAGGTTCACTTGACAGAGACCACCTGGGCTCTGACCATGGGCTACATTGCCATGGGTACCCTTCGAGTTCCAGGATGAGATCTTGCCGCTGTTCGAGGATCCAGCCGCCGATCATCCGATCTTCGATGCCAGAGTGCAATGAGTACGGGGTGGCGGGTACTACCAAGATTGAGCCCCCGCCGGCACCCAAAGCACGCAGCCTCAAGGAGAAGGCCAAGGGGCAAAGCCTTGCCCGCGGGGACGTTTCCCCTGAAGAACCTGGGTCTTCGGATGACGAAAGCGACGAGGACTCCTCCGGGAGTACCTTGCGGGCGCGGAGGCCCCGGTGCTCCTTCCGGGGCGGCGACAAACCCGCCGGGTGACGAACTTCCGGAGCAGCCAGTGCCGCCGAGCTCGCCGTCGATGCAGGAGTCTGACCAGGCGTCGGAGGCTATCCCTCCTCCCCTTGCAGACATGGAGGTTGGGAAGAGAGCCTGTCCTTGCCTGACCTCTTTGGCGACTTGGTGAAGAAGAGATGGAGCTTCTCCGGATCGAAGAGAGCCCGCCGGTAAGCTTCGCTGGCAACTGGCCTTGAATGTGGAGTTGCTTCCCTTTTGCCGCGTCCTGACTTCTTGCTCTGATTTCTTGCACAGGAGCCCGACACCGGAGTGGCCAAGCAAACGACCCCGGGAGGCGAAGATGCGAAGCGACGAGCTCCACCGACACCTCCGATGGAGGCAACTCCGAGCCCCCGAGCCCCCGGTCGCCCCAAGGACCAGGGAGGTGGCTCCAGTCGTCGCAGACGAGGCGGAAGCTGTTGGCGCGGAAGGCCCTGGGGAGAGGCGCGACGTGGATCCCCAGGCGACCTCTGGACCGCGCAACTCGAAGCAGGCGGGTTCATCCCCAGGGGCTCGGCCCTCGGGAACGCTGACCCCTGCCATGAACCCGGGAGAGTTGAGGAAGGCCCCGGGTTCTCCAAGACATTCTCCAACGTCTCGGAGTTCTTGTCCTCTGCCCGTGCCGAACTGGCGCGGCTGGTGCCCCGACCTCGGCGGCGCGGGAGCACTCGCAGGCTCGCGAGCTGCGGCTTCCCTCTGGGGAGGAGGCTCTTGCGCCCGTGAACTGAAGCTGGCGGCGGACGAAGAGCTGCTCTACGCTTGGGAACAGAGAGTGGCCAGCCGCGAGAAGGAGCTGGAGCGACGAGAGGCCGAGCTGGAAGACGAAGAGCGCCACTACCTTGGCACCATTGAGGAGCTCCAGATCAGAATGGAGCGGGACGAGGACCGCTTTGAGCAGGGCCTGGAGAACGTGGCTAGCTGGGCTCGCAGCGAGGTCGAAAATGACCTTCGAGCCAAAAGCAGAGCCGCCTCGTCACTAGGCAAGCAGGTCTCCAAACTCCAGAGCGAGCTCAAGAGCGAGAGGGAGAGGCGAGAACAGGCCTTCTCGGATTTCCAGAGAGCTAGGGGCGAAAGAGACAGCTTGTCCGCCCGGGTCGAGACGATGACGGCCACGATCGAGGCGCAGAAGCAGGCCCCCTCAAAGCAGCTGAGAAGTTCAAGCAAGAGGCCACGGCTGGCCGCGTCGCCATGGAAAGGAGGATCCGGGAACTGGGCGATGCGAATGATTTCTGGAAGGACAAAGATGCGCGCATGACCGTCCTTCGCAAGAAAGAAGCAAAGGAGCTGGCTGACGGGCGTGCGATGGAAGCGTCCAAATCTCAAGCTCAGATTGCGTGGCATCAACACGAGCAGGTGTCCAACCAGCTGAAGGGAGTGCAGGTCGAGCTGGCGGAAGCAAAAGGTGCACTTGAGAAAGAACAGCGACGATTCGCTCACCACCGCCGCGATGACCACAACATCTTGCTCCAGATGAACCACGGGTCCTTGGATATCGTGAAGGAGTTCACGAACTTGGGAGTGCCTTCTCCGCCTGTTCTCATGGCCGACCATTCCACTTCCTTCGTCCGCTATCCCGGGTTCTTGAAGTACGTGGCCTCTCATCAAGGGTATCAAGGAGCAGGCTAGCAGAGCCACTCGCCTTGCTGGGGAACAGGCAGTGAGGCAGGTGACGACCCGGTTTGTCACACGCTTCGCCAACGGCACCCGCAGCTCCCTTGCTGTCCGAGCTGGAGGCGCCTGAACCCGAGACGCCGCTTCCTCCAGACGTAACCCGCCAGGTGGAGGAAATCTTGAAGCGCCTTTCCCGAGAAGACGACCCGTGAACCTGTGAAGTCCTGAAAAGGACAATACCAGGGCCGTGAACCATGCTTTTGTACTGATATTGCCAACTGGCTTATGAACTCATGCTTTTGAATGTAAATAACTTCTTCCCAAAGTATATAAGTTTTATCGTACTCGTGGGGGCTTTACGCTCTCGGGAAGGATCCAAAGGTGTGAGCGCTAACCAGCCGTGGGCACTCAGACTGATCCGAAGTGACACAGGGCGCAACCCCCCAAAGGACCCACCGTTTCCTGACCGCACGGACCTCAGCCCACGACTCCACTGCCCGAGGGAAACTGACAGTGTCATCGCGAAGGCGCTGCCCCAGGAGAACGCCCGCTTTCGCCTTAGCCAAAGCACATAAAACAGATGTACCCGGGAACAAGCCCGTGCAAGCACGTTTATACTTAGCTCGCGTTTTGACTCCTTCTGGCTACCCGGTAATCGTTCTGTCGCGCTGCCGCCAAGGCGGGTCTTCTATGCCGTGTTTCAGACATAATTCTGCCTTGCCCAGCAATTCTTGGCGGGGACAAGGTTTCCAACCGAGATAGCCTCCAATGCCGACTAAGGGCATGACTGGCTGGCTTGCGCCGGTCCGGAGACCATTGTGTTACTTGCTCGAGTTACCCGGAGACCACCCAACTGGTGATCCGGCGACTTGCTGGCGTATCAGAGACGCCGGTCCGGAGACCCCACGGTTGTCTTAGCTTCCTGGACCCGGATGTTCCTTGTTTGGTGACCCGTCAATCTTGCTGGCTCGTGCCGGTCCGGAGACCCTGAAGCTGCTTTACTCGCGGGATCCTGATGCTAGCCACTTAGCAATCCGGTACTTCTGAGGGGTCCACTTGGTCCTGGCTGTATTGTGACGATGTGACCCGGGAGATCCCATTCTCCCTGGGCCAAATCTCCGCAGATGAAGGTTTGATCCCAGCTAGCTGCAGCTTGCCCTTGACTGCTTTGTGTCTGTGGGGGCGCCGGTAGTGAGCAAGGTTCCGGGGGCTCTTCAGTCTGAGTGGATGCATTGGCGAAGGTCCGGAAAGATCTTCCCTTTTGAGGAACCCCAGCTGTGGCACTCCCCTTGGCTTTCTTGGGCTTCTTGTTGAGAGGGCAATCTCGACTGATATGTCCTGGTTCTCCGCATGAATAGCAATCACCGTTCTTCTGGCGTATCTGGATGTCATTGAATTGTCGGCAATCTTCCAGACTGTGCCGGTCAGATCTGTGGTACATGCACCACACTCCAGGCTGGCCATCTTTGCGCAGAGGAATCTTGAGCTCTTGGGGCACGTAGATGAGAGGATCTTCTTGCCGAGGCTCGCCTTTTGTGTCTTAGTCGAGGTTTTCCTCCTCCGGAAGCGGCACTGTGGTTGGCGCGTCGGAACAGAGTTCCTCCTTCACTCCATGCGTCCATGGGGAAAGAGGGACATCAATGTTCGTGGCACCTTCCTCAGGTCTTCCCTTGCTGACCAGAGAGCTGACATAAGCGGCTGGAGGAACGAAATGGACTCCAAAGGCGCGATCTTTAGCGGCAGATGCTGGCGAGGACTCGTCAAGAACGAAACCGAGGCCGGGGTACCACAGGAACTCAAGGGCTGCCTTTCCCTTTCTCTTCTTTGCCATCTTGGACGTCGGATTCGGCACCTCTCTCGTGAGAGCCGAAACTAACGCTGCTCCGAAGGCGCTGGGGGTCTTGGAGCAGATCTTGTCACGGACTAAAAGCTCGACGCAGAACTTGACGATGAACTTGACGATGAACTTGAGGTCGATGAAGAAGAGGAGCCTGACGTAGACTCTGAGGTTCTCGACGGTGAGCTTGCCGTCACGGCTGATGTAGGCGAATCCAGCACTTGCGCCCCCTACCTGGCGCGCCAGATGTCGTGTCTCGATGCACGGACACCGGGAGTATAGGATACCCCCTTTTAGGTTCGGCACGGGGCGCGAAGGAGGCTGAGAATCGTCTTCTTGGACGGAGTCTAGATCAAGCTCTCCTCTCCACGATCAAAGCATGCAACCAAAGGGACACAAGGAGCTACCCAGGTTCAGGCCGCCCGGAGGCTAAAAGCCCTACTCCTGCATGTCTGGATTGATGGGTTCTTCATAGTGTAGCTTACAATGGAACCTCCCGGATGGGGTACCCGGAAGGGTTTTGGCTGGAGGTAGAAGAAGGACAGATCCTGACCCGGAGGAGATCACCTTCCCTTCTACCTTCGCAGCCCTAGTCTAATCTTGCTCTGGTTGAACTAATGCCTTGGTTCTACCTTGTGTTCATCCTTTCTCGGACCTCTCCCTCCTCCGTGCCTTGGTCCTCCTTTTATAGGCTAAGGGGTTGCCACAGGGTCACGTGAGGGGCATGAGGGACCTTCGGGGTGAAGGACCCTCCTCATCTAGTTTAGGAGGAGACGTGGCCTCTCCGCAGCCTAGCGTCTCCTTTGGGTTAGGTGGGAGCGTCCGCCTTGGGGTGGACAGGAGCTGACACCACAACGGGACGTGCTTCCCGCCCGCGCTGCCTTCGCCTTGCTTCCCAAGTCTTCCGCGGTGAGGTGGAGTGCTTATCCACAGGGACGTGGGGAAGTACCCGAGAAGGAGCCTGGCCTCCTGCCGGGAACTCGGGCTCTCGGGTCCTTCCTGGCCTTCTTGCTTGGTTCGGGGACCCGGAAGGTCCCCAGGACCGGAGCCCTTTGTCGATGTAGGCCATGCGTGTCTTGACGGTGAACCCGCCAGCTTGACTTGAGTCTTGGTCTTGTCCATCTTCATCTTGGGCCCACATGGGGTGGACCCACTTTGGCAGTACTAGGGGAACCCCATGTTCCACTGCTGCGACAGGTCCCCCCGTCTGCGAGGATTGTGGTGCCATGGTGAGGTCTGACCCGGGGGTCGATTCCTCCACCTGATGCGGCCGCCTCGGTGCTGGTTCGGGGGCGCGAGCTTGGGCCGCGTGGACCTGTGCGGCAGGGTTGTTGCTGTTTGGTTGGTCGACGGCGAGCGTCCAAGTTGCAGTTGTTGGAGCAGCGTAGGTACGACAGCGGGAGCTTGCTGCGTGCTTGCGGCTCGTCTCCTCTCTGGAGGCGGGTAAGGTTGGTTTCTCGGACGCCGGAGCGGCGGCTCTGGATGGTGGACACACGGGCGTCTTACGGCAAGCCCCGGGGCAGCGGTGTTGGTCGTGTTCTTGGGTCATGAGGGCGGCATGAACGTCGGCGTGTGGAGTTCCTGGCAAGGTTCGGTGTGGGTGTCGTTCCTCACCCAGATTCAGATATGGAGGGTCTGTTGCAGGCAGGTGGAGTTGGTGACCCTCGACATTTGGTAGGTGGGGTTGGGCCGAGTGAAAGCTCAAGACGTCCGTTGACGCCGGTGTCGGCGACGCTCGTGGGCGCCGTTCCCCCCTTGGGGCGACGTCGTGGTTCCATCCCACCTCCCTCGTTTATGCTCCGGGTGAAAACCCTGGTCTTTGACTGGACGGTGGCGGCGCTACTGTGTCATGACCTCCTTGGAGGCACCGTCTAGGAGCAGGGTTCTCCTTCTTTGACATGGCTGTTTGAGTGTGAAGGTGGTGCCTTTCTGTTGCTGGCGACCTGAAGTGATGTTGTCTTGTTCTCGCGCTTTGGTGGTGGCTCACCCGAGGAGGCGTCGCAGCCCTCGGTGCTTCTCGCCGAGCGACACGGTGGTCTGATCCTACCCATCTTGGTGGTTGGCCGTCTTACGCGGGGTTGGTGCTCGCTGGTGTCGGTGTTGCGGCGGGCTGGGGTCCGTCCCCAAGCGGGCATGTCTGACGACGTCGTCACCACCGGTTTTAGACAGGGGTCCGACCGTGGCCCTGGCTCTGCCCCAGCTCGGCGCTTTGATACTCGGCATCCTCTCCTTCGTGCTCTTGGCGTCCGAAGGCTTTGACACAACAAATCACGGGCGATAGGGAGTCAAACCAATCTCCAACCTAGCTATGCGGGCGCGCTGTCGACGCTATTTTCGCCTGCGTCACTCTGTTGCACGATCGGTTACAAATCATCACGACGCGTCCAACGCAACCGTGCATTCGTATCAATCCATCTCTTCTCTTCTCGCCGGGAGACTATGCCTCTTCTCAGGGGGGGTCTCCTCCCGACTATGAGGATTGCTACGATGTCTGGCTGCTTAACCAATCAAGCACCACATGGGATCTTACTGCCGAATCGACGCGGGCGCCACATCACCAGAGGTCAACAGGGCATTGACAGGACGGAGCAACAACAGCTGCGACGTCGACCTCCTTCCGCTCGCTATCACCGACAATGGCCGTCGCATCATCCTGGCGCGATATGAGTTCCCAGAGGATATATGGGTATGCACCCGATCAACGGGTGACATTGAGAAGCTCGTCGACTTGGTGAGCATGGTGGACCAGGAGAATGTCCTCTTAGAGGTTGCCGTGTACGAAGAAAGCGTTCTGTCGCCCGGAAGGCGGCTACTGAGGGACATAGTCTTGACCTCCTCGCCGTCTACGCAAGCCTTGTCATTGGTGTTGCGACTCCTTCCACAACGCACGATCAGAAGGCTTATGTGCGTTTGTCGCAGCTGGTGCACCATGATAGCCAGCAACAGGTCTAGGAGAGGAGCAGCAGCCTAGCGGGGACAGTGATTGCTGCCTTTTCGTGTTGCCTTTTTTTTTCAAAGATGTGTGTTCATGTTCTATCGACCGAGTTCCTGCATTGCTTCAAGATATTGTTTAGTTATACCAAAATTGCTATTCCATACTGCTATATCGGTTAATCTGTGATCGGTGCAGAGAGTTCTTTTTCTCGTCATAGCCCCATGACGCTATTTTCGCCTGCGTCACTCTGTTGCACGATCGGTTACAAATCATCACGACGCGTCCAACGCAACCGTGCATTCGTATCAATCCATCTCTTCTCTTCTCGCCGGGAGACTATGCCTCTTCTCAGGGGGGGTCTCCTCCCGACTATGAGGATTGCTACGATGTCTGGCTGCTTAACCAATCAAGCACCACATGGTATCTGTACTGCAGAATCAACGCGGGCGCCACTTCGCCAGAGGTCAACATGGCATTGACAGGACGGAGCAACAACAGCTGCGACGTCGACCTCCTTCCGCTCGCTATCACCGACAATGGCCGTCGCATCATCCTGGCGCGATATGAGTTCGCAGAGGATATATGGGTATACACCCGATCAACGGGTGACATTGACAAGCTCGTCGACTTGGTGAGCATGGTGGACCAGGAGAATGTCCTCTTAGAGGTTGCCGTGTACGAAGAAAGTGTTCCGTCGCCCGGAAGGCTGCTACCGAAGGACATAGTCTTGACCTCCTCGCCGTCTAGGCAGGCCTTGTCGTTGGTGCTGCGACTCCTTCCACAACGCACGATCAGAAGGCTTATGTGCGTTTGTCGCAGCTGGTGCACCATGATAGCCAGCAACAGGTCTAGGAGAGGAGCAGCAGCCTAGCAGGGACAGTGATTGCTGCCTTTTCGTGTTGCCTTTTTTTTCCAAAGATGTGTGTTCATGTTCTATCGACCGAGTTCCTGCATTGCTTCAAGATATTGTTTAGTTATACCAAAATTGCTATCCATACTGCTATATCGGTTAATTTGTGTCTAAGTACTATAATGTGGGCAGTTTCTTAAAAGTTTTGAAAAATATTGCTTGGACGGAGATAATGTGGGCAGTTTTTTTTAAAAAAATTAATCTCTGTCTAAGTACTATAATATACCTTTCCATCCAAGCCAGTGATGGCAGACTGAGCGTCATCACTTGATGAGAAAGTTACAAATCCAAAATCTCTAGATCTTTGGGACTCGTGGTCTACGATAATCTTAGCTGGACAAAGCAAAATGAAAAAAAAATGTTAGCAATACAATAATCCAAGATGAATGCAGAGAAAAATTGAAAACACAATACCATCGACGACTTGACCATACTGGCCAAAAGCACCTCTCAGACTCTCCCCATTTGTGCCATAGGAAAGGCCTGCAACAATGATGTGCAGCATTCAGGTAGCTGTATCTCAACAGAACAACTAATGTCTGAATATATGAATGAGGTAAAAGTTATAAGGGTTCCCAAACCTCCAACAAAGACCGTCGAGGATGACATGCATCTTACTTTCTGATAGAGAGTCGGATTCGAACTGGCTACATTTTTTAGCAGATTACAAAGCTTATTCGCCAACGCCATAGTTCCAACTGCAATGCGACAACATGGTTAAACAGAGAAGAGGTAAGCCAACTGATCATTTAATGTAATGATGTCATAAACTGATGCATAGGCAAGCCTTTCGCAGGCATATAAGAAAATATGAATCGAAACAAGTGCAATAGCATGACTGGTACTCAGATCATTATGCCTAAACTCAGGCTAAAGTTCATCCAGTTCTACAGAAGATAGTCCCGGAAAGAAAATGGTTGTACAAAAAACAGAGCGTGTCATCTGCAGAAGGAGCTCAAGCTGGAATCCCGGTTTTTTCAGGATATTTGTATCAAATAATTACAACAGTGAATAACAAACTTAGCGCTCGAAAGGGATCTATAGGGGGAATAAGCAGAAGGATGTCATCTCCATCACCACTGTGATCCGGAAGGCCACATCATCGATCTCCGTCATCACCGCCATCATCTACTTCATCTACATCATCGAATCACTCCCCCATCTTGTTGTAATTCTGGAACTCCAAGTTGTGGATTTGCATGTGTACTCGTATTGTCATCCATTTTATATTCATAATGTTATCATGATAATGTTTTGTGCCTTTATGTGTAAGTAGTTATATTAGTTCTTTGAAAGATGGGGAAACCATAGTACTATCATGAGTTGAAATAAAGATGTATGGTTTAATATCGTTTACCATGTAGTAATGGTCTTTCATGATATTATGCGAACGTCGACTGCATAATGTTGTTTGTGCAAGACAAAGTGATTATCGTGTGATGACGTGAAACACACGTTCGTTGGAAGACCCCAAGAGGAAGGTATGAAGCAGTGCAGCAGCAAGTTTCCCTCAGTATGAAACCAAGGTTATCGAACCAGTAGGAGCAGAAGCACTTCAGAAGGTTGTCAACGGCGCCAGAAAATATGGTGTTGAAGGGGATTCTGACTGTTGACGTGGAACCTGCACACAACACAATCAAACTACTTTGTCCCAACGAAACAGGAAGGTTGTCAATCTCCCCGGCTTGCTGAAAACAAAGGGTTAAACGTATGGTGTGAAAAACAGTGTTTAATTGCAGAAAGTAAAAGAGAACAATGATTGCAGTTGGTGGTTTTATCAGTGTAAAGGAATGGACCGGGGTCCACAGTTCACTAGTGGTGTCTCTCCATAAAGATAAATAATATGTTGGGTAAACAAATTACAGCTGGGCAATTGACAAATATTGAGCGCATGACACTGCATATATATGACAAGATGACTACTATGATATTCATTTGGGCATTACGACAAGATACATAGACCGTTATCCAACAGCATCTATGACTAATAATCCACCTTCAGGTTGACATCCGTGTTCCCCGTTGGTATTAAGTTGCAAGCAACGGATAATTGCATTAAGTAAAGTGCGTAATGTAAACAAGTACATATGACCGTAGACATAGCATTGTTGTGTTATCCCTAGTGGCAACAGCACATCCACAATCTTAGACGTTGCTGTCACTCGCCCAGATTACTGGAGGCATGAACCCACTATCTAGCATAAATACTAACTCTTGGAGTTACAAGCATCTACTTGGCCAAAGCATCTACTAGTAACGGAAAGCATGCAAGATCATAAATAACATATAAAGATAGATTGATAATCAACTTGATCATAGTATTCAATATTCATCGGATCCCAGCAAACACAACATATAGCATTATAACAAGATGATCTTGATCATGTTAGGTAGCTCACAAGATCTAAACATGATAGCACAAAGTGGAGAGACAACCATCTAGCTACTGCTATGGACCCGTAGTCCAAGGATGAACTACTCACGCATCACTCCGGAGGCAGGCATGGTGATGTAGAGCCCTCCGGTGATGATTCCCCTCTCCGGCAGGGTGCCGGGAAGAGGTCCTGGACCCTCCCGAACTAGGGTTGACGACGGCGGCGCCTCTGGAACTTTTCGTGGATAATGGCTAGGGTATTTAGGGTTTTCGCGTCGGGGGAAATAAATAGGCGAAAGGGCGGCGGCTGAGGGCACCCACACAACCCTAGGGCGCGGCCCCACCCATGGCCGCGCCGAGGGTGCATGTGGGGCTCCCTGGCCCTCCTCCGTCTGTCCTTTGGACTCCGTGTACGTGTCGGTGAAATAGGACCTTCAGATGATTTTTCGTCCAATTCCGAGAATATTTCCAGAACAGCTTTTTTGAAATACAAAAAACAGCAGAAAACAGGAACTGGCACTGTGGCATCTTGTTAATAGGTTAGTCCCAGAAAATGTATAAAAATGATATGAAGTGTATGTAAAACATGTAACAATTGGCATAATATCAACATGGAACATAAAAATTATAGATACGTTTAAGACGTATCATCGTGCACCGTGCAATGTGCTGAGAAATGACAACCTTAGCATGTCCGTGTTTCACTTCTGTTGAACATCAATGGGGGAATAACAGAGATCCAAGTTCTTACTCCACAACCATGTGGAGACCCTTAATTACTAGGGGCTCGGTCTGTTCCGTCGGGTTTCTTACCGAAACTAGTAGTGGTTATGCGGGGTGTGTTGATTCGATAGACTCGGGCACACCTTTACATGGGACTTTGCCCGTACATGCCAAATAAATAGTAAATGATGTACGCATAATCAGTTCAGTAATATCCTAGTGGTGGAACCAATGCTGCCTCGTGAACGTTTTAGCCTTATTGGAGTTTCCAATCACCTTCACCGTTTACTTGCTCTGTTCACTTTTAATTTTATTGTCTTTTAAATTCTGTTTGCTCTCATATCCAACAACACAAATGCTTTCACCATGCCCTCGCTTAAGTTTGGATCAGGGTAAACTTGCAGTTATATTTTGATAAACAACCAAACGAGAAGCCAAAGATCATTTAAGCTCCCAGTGGTTTGATATTCTTATTTCTAAAACAGTTACAACCACCATGTGCACTTGGAGGCATCAATATGGTTGAAGGGAAAGTCAATTTCTAGCACTCAATAAATTGCGAGAATAATAAAAAATTACGACAGATGAAAAGAGGCTAGGAGGCAGAAGATGGGCCCTAGGAGGTCTGCAATGTGGCGGCGTGGGTGACCGCCGCAACCACCCTTGGGCGTGCCACGAGGCCACCCTAGCGCTCGACTCCCGACGCCCCTTCGACTATTTCTTTTCGTTGACCTAAAACAGACGGGGAGCCCTTCAGATTAATTTTCCGCCGCCGTCCCAAAGCGGAACCGAGACAAAGGTACAAAGCTCTCCGGCAGGACAAATCCTGCCAGGGAAACTTCCCCCTGGGAGGAGGAAATCGAAGTCATCATCATCGTCATCACTCACTGCATCATAGGAATCATCATCTCCCTCAACACCACCAGCAACACCATCCTCGCCGCCGTCTTCACTTCGTTCATCCATCTGATTTTAGATCTATAACTTATATCTGTCATTGGGAATTACTTTACGGCGTCGAATTTACAGCTCATATAGGGTCAAATTTACCCAATTCACCCTCTTTTTTTTTTTGCCTAATTCAATTGGAGATGCTCTAATTTTTGTTTTGTTTTGAGAATCATCCTGCCTCTTTATTCAATTATCAAAAGTCTTGGAATACAAACGCCAACAGGCGGGTTAACAAACCAAACATGGTGTCCCACCGGGAAGCCTAGCACTGCTCGTGCCAGATCATGAGGTTCAGTGTTCGACAGTCTACTCTCATGAGCAAAGGAGGCCTCCGAGAAGGTCCTTGCCATCGCTGTTATTTCATGTAAAACACTGCTGTAACGTCCCAGGTTCCTCTCCCGCATTGCTTTGATCACATTGAGGCAATCACTTGCCACACAGACTTTTCGGAGGAGAAGATCGCTGGCCAGATTCAGACCCTCCCTGATCGCCATGGCCTCCAGGGTTTCAGGATCTGCGATGCCGTCATACACTACGGCCGATGCTCCCAAGTATGCTTCCGTCGTCGTCCTGGCAACAACAGCAACCACACCCGCATCCTTGTTTCTTGCGACACCTGCATCAACATTCAGTTTCGCAATACCCTCACCAGAAGGGATCCATTTAGGATGGTGCTTCAGAATTGGCGTCCCCCCTTCTTTGCTTGCTTAGGAATATGTCCAAGCTCCGAGATGAAACTCTCAACAAACGAGTGAGTGCTCAACGGGCTCTGGAAAGTACCTTCATGTATCACCTTGCGCCTAGCGTGCCATATGGCCCATGCCGTAACGCACATGCGAATGAGTTGGTCATGGGGTAAGGTATCAATCATCGCGAACAACTAGTTTCGCGTCTCCGGTTCCTGTGCTTGGCTCATATGTTCAGTCATATCTTCGTCTGCTAATGCAGACACACATCGAGCCATAGTACAGTCAATCAACGAGTGTCTCCACGAGTCCTCCGCGCCACAAATTCCACAAGTACTCGATGATGCAATGTGCCTCCGATGAAGGGTATCAGCAGTAGGTAACGATTGCTTCGCCAAATGCCAAAGGAAGACTTTCAATTTAGCTGGTACATGTATACTCCAGAGTTTGGTCCAGCTCTTTTGCATGGCCTGGTGATTAGAGTTCGCTGCCGAACCCTCTAGCCATGCTTCTCTTGTCGCCTTGGTAGCAACAATCATACGGTAAGCTGAGCGCACAGTGAATATGCCATTCTTTTCATGATGCCACGCCCAAAAATCAGCCTGGGCCCGAGAGCTGATCGGTATTGCTTGGATAGCCTGAGCATCCATAGGGAGAAAAAACGTATTCAGCTTTGCCATATCCCACTCCCGAGTTGACTGAATAATGAGTTGCGATACTCGCTGGGGCGGATTTGGGCCATCGCCTCTGTGGGGACCCCGGACTAGCTGTCCGAAATACCCGATTATGCTTAACACAACGATCCCGTGATCAGTCTGTCGTTGCACATAATCCGAATTGGATACCAAAGTTTACATCCATTACAATACCGAATAAAAAGTCTTACATAAATGGTCATTTAGACCAAGTCTTACATAGGTGCCTTCATGGGCCAAACCAAAATATCAGCGGAAGCTACGGCGTAGTAGACATCATATTCTAACGATGACGACCCGACAGGCAGCTGACTTGTGGAGATCCTTAGTTCGCGTAGAAGTCGCCATACTCCTGCTCGGCGTAGTGCTCCTCCTCGTAGTCTAGCTAGGACAATAGCCAGGGATGAAACCAATATGAGTACATTTGAATGTACTCGCAAACTACCCCAACATGAGTATGCACTAGTTTTATTTTAACTTGCCACTTTTATTTATTTAAAACATCTCTATATCTTTACTGAAAAAGGTAAGAAGAGTTTTATAACTATCTTTAAAAGAAGTCACCATCTCATTTGTTTCTCCAAAAACCCCTCCTTTTTCTGACCATGGCTCACCATGGTCCATTTATTTCAACAACTCATACCACTCCATTTGGTATAGCTGTGTAACACCATCACCATTTTAGTTTCTTTTAAACTTAAAAGCTTTTCCAAAAACTTGCACATGATCTTAGGACAGCCTCCCAATTGTCCATATCCGAGGACTCGGCTATTCGAATAGTTTTGACCCTCTGCAGAGGTAGCACGCTTTTTAACCCACATCCATCCGGTAACTCATCGTGTCAGCCACGTCCCGCCATACAAGGTGTATGCGAAGTTGAGCCACCGACCCTAGCCTCTCCTTTGATCATGCTAGTATAGGACCCTACCCATATGATAATTTCCATCGACACTCAGTCCGGTCCCCGTCGGCAACCCTAAGTGTGAGGACTCATATGTTTTTCCCGGCGACCACATTGATGAAGTCTTCAATCCTCCTCCTTATCTTTCCATAGAGTTTGAGCGAGGACCCAGGTCAGGGAGTTCTCCAAACCATCCCCTCATGCATAACGGAGTCATCTCCGTCGATGAGGTATCTCATACTAATAAGAGCAAATTATATGACTAAGCCCCGTTCCCATATGGGGGTAAATGTGGTCGCACAGATTAAGATTGGTTGTCATAGTACTAGGACACTGTGCATTTTTCATAAACATCCCCATTTTCCATTTCTCCACTTCAACACCGACATCTCGGCATTCCATAACCACACAAGTAATTTCAAAGGAGTTTTGAATAAACAACATTGTTTCCCATCCTATAGTTTTATATAAACTACCTTATATTTCTACATAGGGTGGCAAAATAATATCCATATACTTTTTTGAAAAGGTTTTGTAAACCAATGCCTTAAGAGTAAATCATTTAGGTGCAAGCTCAGGGAGTAGCTTGCCTTGCTCGGCAAAGTGAACTTGGTCTTGATCTTCAGATTCAACAAACTCTCCTTCCTCGATAAATCCGACAGCGTTCTCGTCTAATTAATAAACAAACAAATACAACCAATCACTAAACTACTCAGGCAATCATCTCAGCATAACAACCATAAACATCACAAATAGCTACTGTACACATCAAACAATACAATTTGGTTTCAAATTAATTGAACTAAACAATATTTATTTATGTCCAAAATTATGGCAGAAACTTGTGAAACATGTTTAATTGCACAACTTGAGTTCTGTTGGTCACAAAAATACAAACTAAATTTCTATAGAAAGCTACTGATGTGTAGAAGACAACCCAATTTCATTTGGATCAATTGGAGTTACGAAACTCCCTACACAATGGTTTTAATCCAGTGAGTGATTAATCAAGTTTTGGCTACCACATAAGTTCTGTTGATCCTAAAATTAAATCCTTTTAGGGGTGACTCAACATGGCTAAAAGTGATCTAACAAAATTGGTCCTAACTCAATTGGGTTAACCATTAAACATATTTAAATGTTTTAGTGCAGAAGGGTGTTTAAACTTCAACTTTATACTAAACAAATCCTACTGCACAAATAATTCTACCAAAATTAGGGAAGCTAATACATGGTAGTACTAAGCTAGAAAAATTGGTTTGGAATTATTTGGACTAACAGAGTATCAGAAACAAACAAGTTTAGAATTTAAACCTTCTGTAGTATTTTTAATAATACTTTTTAACTATTTATTTAAATGACATGAGACCACTTGGTTAGTTAAACATTTTCATAAGATTTCCAGAACAATTGGATTTGATTTATTTGGATTCCTAAATCTCGAGATATTAAATTTTAAAGTTGGATCCAGTACTGATTTCACAGAGGAGTTTAAATTCGAAAATTTCCCTCCTCTGGATAATGTTAAATTCCTGACGTGTGGGGCCAGCTAGTCAGCGTCACAGTGCGTGGGTGGAAATTAATAAAACCCTGACGGGTGGGGCCAGCCCGTCAGCCTAACATCTAACGAAGAGGTACGCAACCGTTGGATCGAGATCCAACGGTCCACGTGCAACGCGACGACGGCGACCTGAAATTGGCGGCGCTGCCGCGCCGGCGACGGCGAGGTGGATGGATCTCTCACCTAGGGGGCTCGGGAAGTCGCGGAGATGATGCAGATCGACGGTGGCGGCGAGGGGGAAGCTCCTGGCTGAGTTGCACTTGTTGGGGTTGACTGGTTCGTCGGCGGCGAGGTCTCAATCTTCCACGGCCACGGACACGGGCTCCGGCGAGGTCCTACGGTCGCGTCTGGGCACAAATCAAAGGGGAAAAAGGGTGGGGTGAGTGCGGTGAGCTCGGGCAACAGCGTAGAGGGGTCAAAGGGGAGAATGGTGGTGTGTGGCGTTGCGGCCGTGGTCAACCTCGACGCGGCAGGGGCGGTGGCCGTGCACGCCCTCCTGCGGTGCACAGATGAATCGAGAGGGGGGGAGTGAGGGAGTGGGACGGCGTGGTGCTTCCAGAGGGGTGCGGGGGTGGTTTTATAGGGCAGGGGCTGGTCCATGTGGTCGCGGTGCACACGGCGGCGTCCAAGGCGCGCGGGAGGTGATCTCCTTCTCGATTCGCGCGGCTACGGTGCAGGAAACGTGGCGACGGGTGTCTACCGGGGTCCGGGCTTGTTCTAGAAGGTGCTGGCCAAGCCGTGCGTGTCGAGGAGCTGCGAGAGGGGGCCAATTTGGCCGGCGCCGTCAAACTCCTCCGCGGCGGGCGTCGGGGAACCGCAGCGTAATGGCGATGGGAGAGGCACTCAAGTGCTCTCCTCTGAGAGGCAGAGGGTGCAGAGGCTCGGGGGCGAGGGAGAGCGCGGCCAGGGGGGCCTGGGCGGCCAGGGAACGGCGTGGAGCGGCATGGCGACACGGCGACGCGTCGGGGCGAGGGAGAGAGGTAGGGGATGACGCTTTTGCAGAAAGCCCCCTGCCTCCTCTCTGCTTCTAAATTTCCTTTTGTTTCTGTTTATTTCTGTTTCAGTCCAGCAGCATTTTCTGGAATTTATTTGGGGCACTAAATCTATTTATGAAAATTCAAGAAAATTTGTGAAGCCTTCCCTTAGCATGCAGAAGCTACACAAAAATTGTCTTTGCAAAATAAAATGTTTTGAATCATTTTCTTTCATAGGGTTTTAATTATGGCATTTTGTTTTATTTCAATTGTTTTTACTTTTGAATTTTAAAATAGGTGTAAAATATTATTTGGAAGAGATAAGTAGTAAGAATACAAATGAGGGGTTTCATATACCATTCCTCTGAATTTTTTTGAAACAATTTGAGTTTCCCACTTGGAGAATTTGTGTGATACATGTCACATTCATTTTCTTGTTTCAACTTTTATTTTATTCCTCTTCTTTTATTCTATTTTTCCTTAGAGCAAACAACACACATTTAGCAAGAACTAAATAGCACAAGCAACAAGGATTAATTATCACAAGCAACAATTTATAAACAACACATAATAATCAACAAAAGTTTTTGTTGGCTCTCATTTTTGGAATAATAATGCTTATAATATTTTTGGGATGTTACAATCCTTCCCCCCTTAAAATAAATCTCGTCCCGAGATTTGCTAGGCTTAGGTTAAAGAGGTCTGGGAATTCGCTTCTAAGATAATCTTCGCGTTCCCAAGTTGCTTCTTCTTCAGAGTGGTTAGTCCACTGGACTTTGTAAACTTGATCGCGCGTCTTCGGGTAACACGAACATCTTCTTCGAGAATCTTGAGGGGTCTCTCGCGATAAGTCAGGTCTTGGTTCAGGTCGATGGAGAGGTGGTCGATGTTTTTGAAAACATCAGGCTGGTCAGGAACTTCAAGACACTTCCGGAGCAAGGAAATGTGGAAGACATCATGATAATCTCCTAACTCCGGGGCAATTCCAGCTGATAGGATACTTCTCCTCGACGAGCAATGATCTTGAAGGGTCCAATATACCTTGGCGCTAATTTTCCTTTGACATGGAAACGCTGCATTCCTTTGAGGGGTGTCACTCGGAGATAAACATAATCTCCGACACTGAAAGTGAGATCACGGCGCTTGGTGTCAGCGTAACTCTTCTGACGGGATTGGGCAGTTTTGAGGCGTTCACGAATAAGCTGAACTTGCTCTTCAGCTTCACGGAGGGTATCTGGTCCAAACAATTTGCCTTCTCCGGTATCGGACCAATTCAGGGGTGTACGACACTTCTTGCCGTAAAGGGCTTCAAAAGGGGCCATTTGCAGACTGGACTGATAACTGTTGTTGTACGAGAACTCTGCAAACGGAAGACAATCTTCCCACTTGGAACCATAGGATAGAACACATGCGCGAAGCATGTCCTCCAATATCTGGTTCACTCTTCAGTTTGGCCATCGGTCTGGGGATGATAAGCTGTGCTAAATGCTAACTTGGTTCCGAGGGCTTCATGAAGGGATTTCCAGAATCTTGAGGTGAATTGCGTGCCTCTATCAGATACAATCTTCTTAGGCACACCATGCAGGCTTACTATTCTGGAAATATACAAGTCTGCTAACTGGGCTCCATGTGAGTGGTCTTGACGGGTATAAAATGAGCAACCTTGGTCAGTCGATCAACGATGACCCAGATTGAATCATGGCCTCGGTTGGATCTTGGAAGTCCGGTAATAAAATCCATTCCAATCTCATCCCACTTCCACTCGGGAATTTTCAAAGGTTGAAGCAATCCAGCGGGCCGCTGATGTTCAGCCTTGACTCGCTGACAGATATCACACTTGGCTACGAAAGAACCAATCTCTCGTTTCATTCCATGCCACCAAAATCTTTCTCGAAGGTCTTGGTACATTTTGGTTCCGCCGGGGTGGATTGAATAAGGGGTCTCATGGGCCTCCTTTAGGATTAACTCCTTAAGTTCCGTGACATTGGGCACACAGATACGGTCATTGAATTTCAGCACTCCTTCAGCATCTTCGGTAAAACCGGGTGCTTTGCCGAGGGAAATCTTCTTCTTAATTCCTTCAATGCTTTCATGATCTTTTTGGGCTTCTTTGATTTGATCCATCAGGGTTGGGGTTAACTCTAAATTGGCGAGATAACCATGGCTAACAAGTTCTAGTCCAAAGTCTTCGAACTCTTTGAACAAGGCTGGCTGTTCGGCTTGGATCAGGGCATTCAGGGTGCAAGGTTTGCGACTAAGGGCATCGGCAACTACATTAGCCTTTCCAGGGTGATAATGGATTCCAATATCATAATCCTTGATTAATTCCATCCATCTCCTCTGTCGCAGGTTCAATCTTTCTGGGTGAAAATATACTTCAAGCTTTTGTGATCCGTATAGACCTCACAGCGATGTCCCGCAAGATAGGGACGCCACGTTTTGAGAGCAAGAACAACAGCAGCTAACTCCAGGTCATGGGTTGGGTAATTCTCTTCATGCGGTCGCAACTGCCGGGACAGGTACGACACAACTTTGCCTTCTTGCATCAGAACGCAACCAAGTCCGAGGCGTGATGCATCGCAATACACGTCGAAACTCTGGTGACGTCTGGCATAATCAAAATTGGGGCTGAGGTTAGTCTCTTCTTCAATTCTTGGAAACTATCTTCACACTTCTGAGTCCATTCAAATTTCTTGTCCTTCTTCAACAGTTGGGTCATGGGTTTGGCTATACTGGAAAATCCTTCAACGAACTTGCGGTAATAACCGCAGTCCGAGAAAGCTTCGGATTTCAGTCACACTGGTTGGGGATAACCAGTCAACAATGGCTTGGATCTTCTCTGGGTCAACAGAAATTCCTCCGGCAGATACAACATGTCCGAGAAATGCCACTTTACTGAGCCAAAACTCACACTTGCTAAGCTTGGCATACAGCTGGTGCTCTCGGAGGGTCTCCAAAACTAGACGCAGGTGTTCAGCATGCTCTTCTTCGGTCTTGGAATAAATAAGGATGTCATCAAGGAAAACTACCACGAACTTGTCGAGGTACTCCATGAAAATCTTGTTCATGAGATTCATGAAATAGGCTGGGGCATTGGTCAGACCAAAGGACATCACGGTGTATTCAAACAAACCGTAACGGGTGGTGAAGGCGGTCTTGGGAATATCTTCTCTCGGATCTTCAACTGATGGTAACCTGTCCGAAGATCGATCTTGGAAAAGACTCGGGCTCCGTTCATTTGATCGAACAGATCCTCGATCTTGGGAAGAGGGTACTTGTTTTTAATGGTCACGTCATTTAGCTTGCGATAATCCACACACAGGCGTGTGGTACCGTCTCTCTTGTCCACAAAAATAATGGGTGATCCCCAAGGTGAAGCGCTTGGACGAACAAGACCTTTGCTGAGCATATCAGCCAACTGCTTCTTCAATTCAACTAGTTCTTCCGGATTCATCCGATAAGGCCTTTGGGATATGGGGGATGTCCCTGGGATAAGCTCAATTATGAACTCAATATCCCGGTCTGGCGGCATACCAGGCAATTCTTCTGGGAAAACATCCTTGAACAGGTGAACAACACGGATCTCATCTAGGGCGGGTCGAGCTATGCTCTCATGGCAGCCTGGTTGGGAGTGGTTGGTTTCAGACACATACTCCACTTCTACTTCTTTGTCGGTGGTGACGGATACAGCTCTTCTGGCACAGTCTATTCGACCATGGTACTTGGCTAGCCAATTCATACCAAGTATAACATCTATGCCCTGGGTTCCTAGAATAATTAGGTCGGCTGCAAATTTTTCGCCTGAAATCTCAATGGCAGTATTTGGACAAAATCTCTTGGTTTCTATGGTGGAGCCAGGAATTTGTATACTCAGGGTTTTATTTAGGAAGCCTTCTACTAATCCTCCCTTAGCGACAAACTCCTCGGTAACAAATGAATGGGTTGCACCAGAATCAAACAGAACAGTTGCAGGTACTGAGTTGACAAGGAACGTACCCAGCACAACATCTGGCGCCTCCTGAGCTTCTTCAGCATTGATGTGGTGCAGACGGCCCTTGACAACAGCAGCATTTCCGCGGGGTGCGGCATTCTTGCCATTACCATTTCCATTGCGGCCTTGACCATTGTTCGGTGCATTGGGGCGCTGAACATTCCTCTTAGGATTGGGGCATTCTCTGGAGTAGTGACCTTTGTTGCCACATTCAAAGCAGACAACATTGGCATTGGGGTTGAAGTTGTTGAAGTTTCCTCTGGGACGGTTATTGTCATTGGGGCGGTTGAAGTTGTTTGGGCGGTTAGGGTAATTGGGGCGTGGGCTTGGGTGGACGATAGGCAGGCCTGGTGTTTGCTGAAAGATACGAGGTTTCTGGCTGCTCGAACCTTCCTGAGCATTCATCCTCCTCTTGCGACCTTCAAACATAGACTTGCGCTTGGTCTCCAGCTGGATGGCTTTGTCCACAAGTGACTCCAGATCACGGAAGTCATGGATAACCAGAGCACACTGCAGTTCATCATGAAGTCCACTCATGAAACGCTCCATCTTCTTCTCTTCTTTGTCGGTGTCATCAGGAGCATACCGAGATAAGTCGGTAAACTCATCCAGATAACCGACCACATCTTACTTCCCTGCCTCAGCTTGCGGAATTCATCCTTCTTCCTCTCAATAAGTCCGCTGGGAATATGCTTCTTGCGGAATTTCTCCTGGAACTCAGCCCAGTTGATAACATGACCAGCTTGCTGGAGAGCCTTGGTAGTTTCCCACCAAGCTCTTGCAGGTCCAGCGAGATAGTGGGTTGCATACAGCACTTTCTCATTTTCTCCCACAGCAGCAACTTCCAGATTGTTGTCGATGGTGCGAAGCCAATCATCGGCTTCCAGTGGGTGAAGTCCCTTGGAGTAGGTGGGTGGGTTGGTCTTCTGGAAATCGCCTAAGGTGGATCGCTGGTTTCCATCGCCATTGCCATTACCACCATTGTTGTTGTTGTTGTTGTTGTTGTTGTTGTTGTTGTTGTTGTTGTTGTTGTTGTTGTTGTTATAAGCGGCTGCGAGTTGTTGCAGGGCAGTGAGATGAGCTTGCGCTCTGCCGGGCATTTTCACGTTCCTCCATGATAAGCGCGAGAAGTTGGGCGGGGGTTGGGTCCGGTGGTGGTGGTGCTCCTCCTTCCGTTTGCTGCGACGGGGCGGCATCCTGAAGCACACCGGGTATAAGAGGCAAGGCAAGAAAAGTTCGACTAAGGGAAAAGACGATTTCACAAGTGGTTGATTAATTTTAAGGACTTATATGAAAATATTTCACACAGATCTAACAAGACAAACATACTTATATTTCACAAACATCACATCAAGGAGTTCACAACAACATCAAGCTTACAACATCAAGCTTACAACATCACCTTACATCTAAGATACATAGCATCTGGTTTCCAAAAGAACCACTACTCGACTCGACTAGCGATAGGGGTCAACCTAATCCTGCGGTAGTGATCAAGTCACTCGCCTACTGAGGTGGAACCTCCAGCTCTAACACGTCAGCATCTGACTGGTAGGGTGGCTCCTCGGGATCCTCCTCCTCGTCCTCGAGAACTGCCTCGAGTGGCTCCTCCTCCTCGTCAACTAACTCCTCCTCATCATCTCCTCCTCACAATCCATCTCCTCCACGAAGTCATCATCGTCACTGAGGAAAGCGTTGTTCTCCTTGCGGAGATCCTCGCCCTCCTCCTCCATCTCGTCAGTATGGTGCTCTAGATCCTCAATCAGCTCGTCCTGCTCCGCCACCTTCTTGCGGAGCTTTACGATAGTCTTCCTCAGCTGGGCCCTCTTCCTGAGAAGAGCGACCTTCTCCTCCATCAGCTTCTCCTCGTTCTCGCGAAGCTCAACGAGCGACTCGCGGTCAAAGTGAAGCTGAATCCTAGTGCGCATCAGATCATCCTGAGTGCACTGAAGTAAGAGCTCCATGTCCATGATGTAGCTCCCAAACATCGGGTGGCAAGGGGAAGGAGTAGGGTGTCCGTCGCAGTTGCGCCTCCCGTAGAACCGGAAACGGGAATCTGCCAACTCCGCCTTGTGCTCCTCACAAAGTCGGGCTAGCATCCTCTGGTGGCAGTACAGAGACCGTCAACCCAGGTGGCCTCCTTGGTGGTGAAGACGAGCGTCCTGGAACTGGGAGACTTGATGTTCCTGCGAACTGACGACTTGATGAGCCAGCTCAGCCTTCCGACACCGTGAACGTCAATCTGAGCTCCCTCAAACTCTGGAGCGGGGCGACCTAACAGCTTGCTCAACTCGAACAAGTCCCTCTCAAACGTCAGCTTGCTATCCTTCTCAAGCTGAACGAACTCGGTGAAATGGAGTGCCATCTACAATTTTAAGCAAAATTTTAAGTTAGTGAGATGATAAGTGTACAAAATTTTAAATTTAGTGAGGTAACAATAAGCAGAATTTTAAGTTTAATGAGATGACAAGTCTGCAAAATTTTAAGGATACAAAGGAAATTGTAATGTTTAATGAGAATAAATTTTTGCATAAGTAAGAGGATTGGAGATAAGCAGTTTTCGAAAATACTTCACTCCTTTCTTTTAGAAATTAATCTTTTTGTAACATTTGTCTAACGACCATGCTAACTAAGGTTTCCTAAAGTCAGGATGGCTCTGATACCAAGTCTGTGGGGACCCCGGACTAGCTGTCCGAAATACCCGATTATGCTTAACACAACGATCCCGTGATCAGTCTGTCGTTGCACATAATCCGAATTGGATACCAAAGTTTACATCCATTACAATACCGAATAAAAAGTCTTACATAAATGGTCATTTAGACCAAGTCTTACATAGGTGCCTTCATGGGCCAAACCAAAATATCAGCGGAAGCTACGGCGTAGTAGACATCATATTCTAACGATGACGACCCGACAGTAGCTGACTTGTGGAGATCCTTAGTTCGCGTAGAAGTCGCCATACTCCTGCTCGGCGTAGTGCTCCTCCTCGTAGTCTGGCTAGGACAATAGCCAGGGACGAAACCAATATGAGTACATTTGAATGTACTCGCAAACTACCCCAACATGAGTATGCACTAGTTTTATTTTAACTTACCACTTTTATTTATTTAAAACATCTCTATATCTTTATCGAAAAAGGTAAGAAGAGTTTTATAACTATCTTTAAAAGAAGTCACCATCTCATTTGTTTCTCCAAAAACCCCTCCTTTTCCTAACCATGGCTCACCATGGTCCATTTATTTCAACAACTCATACTGATACGTCTCCAACGTATCTATAATTTCTGATGTTCCATGCTTATATTATACCATTTGCTACATGTTTTGTATACACTTCATATCATTTTTATGCATTTTCTGGGACTAACCTATTAACAAGATGCCACAGTGTCAGTTCCCTATTTTCTGCTGTTTTTGGTTCCAGAAAAGTACTTCTGCGAATATTCTCGGAATTGCACGAAACAAAAGGCCAAGTCCCTATTTTTCCAACACGTACACGGAGTCCGAAGGAGAGACGAAGGGGAGCCACGAGGTGGCCAAACCACCTGGCGGCGCGGCCCCCCCTTCTGCCGCGCCAGCTGGTGAGGAGGCCCACCTCGGGCTCCACCGACGTTGCCCCTTCGCCTATTTATTCCCCCCGAGGCGTAAACCCTAAAAGACAGAGCCAATTTCCACGAAGAGTTCCGCAGCGCCGCCACCATCGACGACAAGTTTCGGGGGACAGAATCTCTGTTCCGGCACGCCGCCGGGACGTGGAATTGCCCTCGGAGTCATCTCCATCGACTCCACCGCCATCTTCATCGCCGCTGCTGACTCCCATGATGAGGAGGGAGTAGTTCTCCCCCGAGGCTGAGGGCTCTACCGGTAGCTATGTGGTTCATCTCTCTCTCCCATGGTGTGATCTTTATGTGATCATGTGTATTGCTAATATCGCTGAATACATTAATAATGTTTATGCTACTCAAGTGATTTTGTCTAGTTTCTGGAGTCATTGTGACAACACGGTATCAAGGTGACAGTGTGGGTACTTGTGTGACTCTATGAATAATTTAGACATTTATCATGGCTTATTCTTGGGAATTGTGGTGTTTGTTTACTCAGACTTTGAGGTGTGCTTTTGCAGCCCTACGCATAGTACTCTTGCTTCATCAAGAAGGAGAATAATCCCGAGTAGTATTTACTTGTGTTCAGTTGTGCTAATCTAGTTGAATATGTAGATGTTACTCTTTATCTATTATGCACTCTATAGGTTACTTTAATATGAACTCCGGTACTCTCCACGGTGTAAAGGTGACAGTGTGTGCACCGTGTGTGATTCCTTTATGACGTTGTGGCGCTTGTTTACTCCGGCTTGAGGTGTGCTTTTGTAGCCCTACACAATGAATGGTGTTTGTTATCCAATAAGAGAGTGTTTAAGAGTAGCTTTTACTTATTCAGTTATGAGATCATTGTTGAGAGTGTCCACTAGTGAAAGTATGATCCCTAGGCCTTGTTTCTAAGCATTGAAACACCGTTTACATCAAGTTCTGCTACATGTTTACGTGCTGCCATCTTTATTTCAGATTGCAGTTACTACTTATAATCATCCATATTACTTGTATTTCACTATCTCTTCGCCGAACTAGTGCACCTATACATCTGACAAGTGTATTAAGTGTGTTGGGGACACAAGAGACTTCTTGTATCTTAATTGCAGGGTTGCTTGAGAGGGATATCTTTGACCTCTACCTCCCTGAGTTCGATAAACCTTGGGTGATTCACTTAAGGGAAACTTGCTGCTGTTCTACAAACCTCTGCTCTTGGAGGCCCAACACTGTCTACAGGAATAGAAGCGTGCGTAGACATCAAGCTATTTTCTGGCGCCGTTGCCGGGGAGGTAAGGTAAAAGGTATTCACATCCTCTGGCTACTAAGCTATTTTCTAGTTTTGTTGCTAGTGTGTGAGTGCTCGAAGTTATTTCCTTTAGATTCTGCAATTATATCTTTTTGTTTCTTGTTTTTATTTTCACTAGTTAGGCTTAATGGAAAAAAAAAATTAGAGATCTCTATGAACTTTATATGGAATTAGGACATGATGCTTTTGAAGAGAAAATTAAAAAACCTATGGAAGCTTGTTTGCATAATAGTGATAGCAATGTTATTAGCATGAATTCTTTGAACACCATTATTGCTAATGCTATGGAAAAGTCTAATCTTGGGGAAGCTGGTTTTGATGAATATGATATTTTTAGTCCCCCAAGCTTTAAGGAGGAAATTTGCTTTGATAATACTTTGCCTCCAATATATGATAATTATAATCATTGTGACATTTTCAGTCCACCTACTATTGAGGATATGGTTTATGTTGATTATGATATGCCTCCTATATATGATGTTTATAATGATGAATATGATATTCTCAGTCCATCTACTATTGAGGATAAAAATCATTTTGATTATTCTATGCCTCCTATTTATGATGATTGCAATGATGGATGTGATACTTTTACTCCCACTATTATTAATGATTATGTTTATGTGGAGAGTAATGGTACTTTTATGCATGTGGATCATGATAAGAATGCTCTATGTGATAGCTATATTGTTGAGTTTATTCATGATGCCGCTGAAAATTATTTTGAGAGAGGAAAATATGGTTGTGGAAATTTCGATATTATTAAAACACCTCTCTTTATGATGAGAGATTTGAGCTTTATCTTGATTTGCTTTTATTTGCTGGGTACTTTAAGACCTACTGGTCCTTATGAGAGAGGGAGACACGGCTTCATATATCACAATAATATTAAGTCTCCTCTCTTTATGTTGAAAGTTTTGAAGTTGCAATTGTTTTGCTTTCCTATACTAGTCACTTTGTGCTTCATCGATTTATTTTTCTACAAGATTCCTTTTCACAGGAAGTGGGTTAGAATTAAATGTGTTTGGTATTTGCTTTTTGATGCTCTATTATATTCAACTCTTATACATATGATGGCATCATCAAAATTATCATGCCTAGCTAAAAGGCGTTAAAGAAAAGCGCTTATGGGAGACAACCCATTGTTTTTATTTTCTGTTATTTTTGTTTTATTTTTGTTTTGAGTCAAGGTGTTTGTTACTTCTGTAGCAACTCCTTTGTATCTTTATTTTATTGCATTGTTGTGCCAAGTAAAGTTCTTTATTGAAAGTTGATGCAAGATTTAGATTTCTGCGCAGTAACAGATTTTTAGATGTCACGAATTTGAGCTTTTCTCCCTGGAGAAAATTCGAAATATTCTACGAAAAAATCACGCATCTTCCCGAGATATGTACGCAGCTTTCATTATTTTGGGCCAGATCCATCTGAGAAACTTAAGTGCCTCGAAAAATTCCGTCTTTACAGACTGTTCTGTTTTTTACAGATTCTGCCTTTTGTTTTGCATTCGCTCTTTTACGATGTTTGTGTGGATTTCTTTGCTCCACAAAGCATTGGTGGCTGTAGCTAATGTCCAGAAGCTTTGGGAATGATTGTTTCATTACAGAATATGAAATTTTTTGTTTATGCACTAACCCTCTAATGAAAACTGTCTTGAGTTTGGTGTGAAGGAAGTTTTCAATGATCAAGCGAGAAGGGTGATATTATGTGATCAAGAAGAGTGAAAAGTTTAAGCTTGGGGATGCCCCCGTGGTTCATCCCCAACCATATTCAGAGAGACTCAAGCATCTAAGCTTGGGGATGCCCAAGGCATCCCCTTCTTCATCAACAACTTATCAGGTCATATCTAGTGAAACTATATTTTAATTTTTTCACATCTTATGCGCTTTACTTGGAGCGTCTGTGTGCTTTTATTTTTGTTTTGTTTGAATAAATTCGGATCCTAGCAATCCTTGTGTGGGAGAGAGACACGCTCCGCTTTTTCATGTGAATACTCATGTTCTTCACTTATATTTGTTGAGTATTCTTAACTAGCTACTGCAGTGCTTTTAGCTCCTGTTTTTCATGCATCTCTTCGAGCTGTTAGCACTTGTTTATAAATACTCTCTTGCTGCATTATATTATCATTTGGAGAGTTTATGTTTAAATAAATTGATTGGTGTTTGTTTGGAAGAAAGAAAATGCTACATGTGGTAGTTGGTATTGGAAAAGACATATGCATTCTTGTATATCATTGTCTTGTTTCGTTTTAACACTTATCAATTGTTTTGAGCTCTCAAGTAGATCATGTTTAAGCTCTTGCATCATGTAGTTAAAGCCTAGTAGTGGAGAACTACCGTAGAGCTTGTTTTATTTTTGTTTTGAGTCAAGGTGTTTGTTACTTCTGTAGCAACTACTTTGTATCTTTATTTTATTGCATTGTTGTGCCAAGTAAAGTTCTTTATTGAAAGTTGATGCAAGATTTGGATTTCTGCGCAGTAACAGATTTTTAGCTGTCACGAATTTGAGCTTTTCTCCCTGGAGAAAATTCGCGCGGCCAGGGGGGGCCTGGGCGGCCAGGGAACGGCGTGGAGCGGCATGGCGACACGGCGACGCGTCGGGGCGAGGGAGAGAGGTAGGGGATGACGCTTTTGCAGAAAGCCCCCTGCCTCCTCTCTGCTTCTAAATTTCCTTTTGTTTCTGTTTATTTCTGTTTCAGTCCAGCAGCATTTTCTGGAATTTATTTGGGGCACTAAATCTATTTATGAAAATTCAAGAAAATTTGTGAAGCCTTCCCTTAGCATGCAGAAGCTCCACAAAAATTGGCTTTGCAAAATAAAATGTTTTGAATCATTTTCTTTCATAGGGTTTTAATTATGGCATTTTGTTTTATTTCAATTGTTTTTACTTTTGAATTTTAAAATAGGTGTAAAATATTATTTGGAAGATATAAGTAGTAAGAATACAAATGAGGGGTTTCATATACCATTCCTCTGAATTTTGTTTGAAACAATTTGAGTTTCCCACCTGGAGAATTTGTGTGACACATGTCACATTCATTTTCTTGTTTCAACTTTTATTTTATTCCTCTTCTTTTATTCCTATTTTTCCTTAGAGCAAACACCACACATTTAGCAAGAACTAAATAGCACAAGCAACAAGGATTAATTATCACAAGCAACAATTTATAAACAACACATAATAATCAACAAAAGTTTTTGTTGGCTCTCATTTTTGGAGTAATAATGCTTATAATATTTTTGGGATGTTACAGTCTCGGCAGGCATACGGCCTCAGCGCTCCATCCCGAGGAAGCCAATTGTCATTCCATGGGTTAGTATCTTCACCAGTGCCGATCCACCTTATTAGTCCCTGAGCTAGGACAGCCTTCCCTTCCATGATAGCACGCCAAACCTGGGAGGGGTGAGACCCCAGTTCAGCATCCAGAAACTCAGTGTTCAGAAAATAAACTGCTTTAAGCACACGAGCACTCAGCATGTCAGGGTTTTGCAGAATTCTCCACCCCTGACGAGCCAATAGAGCTAGATTAAATAACTCAATATCCCGAAAGCCCAGTCCTCCCATGAACTTCGGCTTCGTCATCTCTTCCCACGCAACCCAGCAAGTCTTCCTCTTGCCGTCCTTGGAGCCCCACCAGAAGCTCCTTATTAAAGAATTGATGTGCTGGCACAGTCCCCTCGGCAACTTGAAGCAAGCCATAGAGAAAATTGGGATAGCCATGGCTACTGATTTTATGAGAACATCCTTCCCTGCTGCCGACAAACATTGCTCTAACCAACCCTGGATCCTCTTCCAAATCCGGTCCTTCAAATATTTAAAGGCACCATTGACTGATCTCCCCACATTGGAAGGTATCCCCAGGTACTTCTCGTTAAGTGACTCATTCTGAACATTGAGAATAGTCTTCAACTCCCGCTTCACTGTAGCAGGACAACGCTTACTGAAAAATATAGAGGATTTATCCAAGTTCATGCGCTGACCTGAGGCCCGACAGTAAGCATCCAGTGTGTCTCGCGCATCACGAGCACTATTTCCATTTGCTTCGATAAACATCAGGCTATCATCTGCAAAAAGCAGGTGGTTCACCGCCGGGGCAGTGGGAGCCACCTTTAAGCCATGTAGGTTCGATGATTCACTTCTAGACTTCAACAGGCACGAAAGGCCCTCTACTGCTAACAAGAACAAATATGGCGATATCGGATCCCCTTGACGAATACCTCGAGAGGGTGTGAATTCCTCCAACCGCTCCCCATTAAACCAAACTGAGAACGACACCGTAGTAACCATTCTCATCACCATGTTAACCCAAGATGGATGGAAACCCAACTTCAGCATGATAGCTTCAAGGTAGTCCCACTCCACCCGGTCGTACGCCTTCCGCATATCCAATTTTAGGGCGCAGAATCTATGCTTCAGTGCTTTGTTCCTCTTCATGAAATGGAGGCACTCATAAGCTGTGATTATGTTATCGGTAATTAGCCTCCCAGGGACAAAGGCCGACTGCTCATCTGAAATAACTTCAGGCAAAACAATCTTCAGTCTGTTTGCCAACACCTTCGACGCAATTTTATAAATGACGTTGCATAGACTGATAGGACGAAATTGGCCCAGCTCTTCTGGCTTGGCCACCTTAGGAATAAGGACCAGGAAGGTTTTGTTGAAAGCTGCAGGGTCATCCTCCCCACGCAACACTCTTAGCACAATATGTGTCACCTCCTCCCCGCAAAGATCCCAGTGGCGCTGGAAAAAATGGGCTGGTAGGCCATCTGGCCCCGACGCCTTAGTGGGAAACATTTGAAACAAGGCCTCCTTGACCTCCAAATTAGTAATAGCAGAAACCAATCCCTCGTTCATGTCACCTGTAACACGTACAGGCACAGTGTCTAACACCACCCCCATGTCTGATGTACCCTCCGACCTGTATAGGTCACGATAGAACTCATTAGTAGCACCAGCCATAACACATGGGTCATCAGTTACCTCACCATCTGGTTTGCGGAGCTGGCTGATCTTGTTCTTCCGCTTACGCTGACTTGCCCACAAGTGAAAGAAGCGTGTGTTCTTGTCTCCCTCCGCTAACCACTGAATTCTTGAACGTTGGCGCCACATAATTTCCTCGCGATGATCAAGCTCCACCAGCCGCTCGACTGTTTTGAGTTCCACGTGGGTCGGCCCCACGCGTGCCGGGTCTTCCCGCAGCCTCTGCAGATCGGTGATGCATGTAAAATGCATACATGAACTTTGCATTATATTACTGATATTTCAATCATATTTGCATCATATAAGGGTTATATCATTGTTTTATATTGATTTTGGGAATATTTCATAGTTTCCCTATTTTTCTGGAATTAACCCTGCATAGGCAGAAAACCCTATTTTCTATATTTTGATGTTTCAGGGACCCAAACGATGTCCAAATGACCTGAAAATTTACGAGCATCAGTTTTTGGAAGGAACAAAGCGTGGGAGCGAAGGAAGCGAACAAACGGAGGCCCGAGGGCCAAGATGAGTGGGCCCATGCGGCCAGATTCCTTGGCCACGTGGGACCCATCATCTGGGCCTCGTGGCTCCGTTGCCGTCGATCTTTTTTCCCGAGCCTCCGTCTTGACCTAAAAACGACTATAAAAATAGTCCCCGACGCACTTCGGAGAGGAGCGCCGCAGAAACACAGAAACCACAAAACAGAGACCTGGAGCTGCAGATTGGAGGGGGAAAACTCCGGCGGGGCGCTGCCTGGTGGTCTCCATCTCCTCCAACAACTTCTCCACCGTCTCCATGATGAAAAGGGAGTAGTCCACCCCTGAACTATGGATTTGTGGAAGTAACTTATGTATCTCTCGTCTCTTGAGCTTCACTAATTAGTACCGTATGAGCTGCTGAACATGATTACGGTCATCTATGTAATACCTTTGTGGTGGATCTTTTTATGAGTTAATATATGTTTGAGATTGCAATAGTTTTGTTTCAGTTATGAAAGTAGATGCATATTATGTACCCCGTTCTTATTTACTTGTTCTGATCAAACTTGTTATGAGAGCTTGTGTGGGGAACGTGTGCATTAGTGGAGTAACGGGGGTGGCTAGTGCGGTGAACGTGAGAGAAAGTTCCGCGATCCACTTGGGTTTTTACCTTACTTTGTTGCCTCACTAGGGATAAAGAAAAATACCTTGCTACCGGAGATGTGGGTGTGACCATTGCCACTACTCCATGACTAGATCTAGCATGTTCTTATTTTAACTTCATGTCATGAACTTAATGCTATGCTCTGATTTATCTTAATTACTAAGGTGTTATGATTTAGTTCGCATCTTGGTGGAGTATAAGAGAGATTAATAAACAAAAGATCTCTATGTTAGGACGTGATGCCCATATAATTAGTAACTTGTCATGAAACCTTTTTGTTGCAATCTCATATGTCAATTCTAGTGTTCCATTGTCTACCACTTTATTAAAGAGAGAGTGCATTTGTGAAACCATGAACCCCGGTCCATTTTTAATCATAAGAAACACCTTTCCAACAACTTTTATCCACTTTACATTTTCTGCCATTTAAAAATCCGAAAATACAAAAACACTTTTACATCTTGCATTCACAATAAAAACCCAAAAATATCATATCATTGTTTCCACCATCCTTGCATATTTATTTATCATCATTGCATATTTATTTACTGTTTTGCATTTTTTTATCATATCATTCTCACACCTTGTGCTTGACAACCACTTGGTGAGGTTGAGGGCACAAAACAATTTACTTTGTTTGTAGGTTTTCAAGAGAAGGATAAGAAGATAAATCTACTACTGATTCCCCGAGAGTTCGATATTAAACCCTCGAGTCACCCCTCGTGGGGAAAACCGTCTTTCCTATACTATACACTCTGCACTTGGAGTCTCAACCTAACCCATATTTTTTGACGCAGGTAACTACGTCAAGGGCCATCAAGACAGTTTTCTGGCGCCGTTGCCGGGGAATCATTGCTGTAAAGGTTTATCCAAGGGTATCTCACAACAAGTCAACTTCATCACCAACTTGTGCAAACACCTAAGCTTGGGGAGGTTGCACCTACGTGAGCATCATCTTATCCATCTTTACCTTCAAATCATTTTATTTTGTTTTGTTATTGTCTTGCATATCATATTTATATTTCGGTTTGCATATTTTATTTTCAGTTTTGCATTTTGTGTTGCATTTGTTATTTCGGTTTGCATTGTTTAGTATCATTTTATTTTCAGTTTTTCATCTAAAAACATAAAACCCATAAAAACTAGTGTTGTTTTTAATATGTATGCTAAGCTATGGAGAAAGGTTATGTCAAAACTATGGGAGCTTACTATGAATACCGATCAACCAAAGAAGGAAATAGAATGCTTGAATTGCTTGAACATCTCAATGATATGGCCACTGAGTTTTGTGAATTACATAATATAACTTGCTGCTTTAGAAAAGACTATAAACACTCTCTCTATCAATGTAAGTATAATAGTGATCCTATTATTGCATCTATCAAGAGTGTAAATTTGCATGCCATGATATAGAACAAGTTGAGAAATATATTGCTTATGTTGCAGCCCATGAGATAGACTTTCTTATTGATAATTTTTTTGCAACTAGTCATGAAGCTCGTGTAATGAAAGGACACATTTCTATTCTTCTCCAACTTTGTAAAAAGGAATTTAGTGATAATGTTTATGTTAAAGAAAGAATTCTTGCTTCCATGGAAAGTACTAATATTTTGCAGGATGATGAAAACATAAGCTTGGAAGAGGAAGTATGTGAAGAGGAGATTGAAATGGATGTGTTCCAACCTAAGCTTGGGGAAGAGTTGGATCTCCCAACTTCACCATCAACAAATGATAGTAACACTCAAACTCAAAAATCTTTTGTTATTTATGAGAATCCATGTTATGATGAGTGTGAAACTGAAAATGCTATGGTCCTATATGATAACCCATGCTATTATGATGAAACTAATAATGCTCCTTTACTTTTTAATAATGCTACTAGTGAACTTATGATAATAATGAGGAGTGTTGCTTAAATATGCTATATGATAATGCTTTAGATGATGGTCCTATGCTTATTGATAATCCTCCATGTTTAGTTGTTACTATTTATGTCAGGATAAAATGATATACTTGCTGTTTGTGATGGTACTCTTACTCATGAGAGTCCTACTTTGTTCTTGAACTCTCCTACTTACACCATAGAGGAGAAATTTGCTTATGTTGAGAAATACTTATGTGATTTGCAATATCTTTAGTTCCAAATCTTTGTTGCAATCATGATATAAACTTGATATTGATCTTATAACTATTTTGAAAGAGGGAAGCATGCTAATGAATTCCATAATAAATTTAATAATCCTCTTTATGTGCCTAAATTATCTAAGTTGAATGATTCTTGTGGTTATATGGTTGAATTTATTTCTACTACTTGCAACTATTATGAAAGAGGAGGTGATAAGAACCCTCTTTATGTTACTAATAATTATATGCTGCAAGTAAATATTGTTAATATGCATTGGAAACTTCTATTTATGGTGATTCATTCATATACAAAATGCCAATGCATAGAAAGAAAGTTAGACTTCGTTGTTATTACTTTTGTGTTTTGTTTTTCTCTCAACTAGGTTCAACTTGACTATTATTTTGATTGGTTTGAGAACACCATGGGATCCTGGTATTATGCATGAACACTTCCCAAGGAAGAGGGACACACAAAGTTCAAGCTCCCTCATGAGCTTCGTCCACAATAAATATCAAGTAAGAAGCCTAGCTACATGGCTATAAAGAAAGCGCTTTACGGGAGGCAACCCGGTTGTTTTTATTTTTGATTTTCTTTGTGTCCTCTTGCTGTAACAAGAGACTTAGTTTTTAGTTTTGTTTCTGGAATTTTTAATAAAGTGCCAAGTTTTACCTATTTTGGTTTGAAAAAGTTGCTATTTGCATTCGGAGATTTTATTCCAGCACGAATCTGTGCACGGTATGATTTTTAATTTTATTCTGTAACTCCGAATGAGCTGATATTTGAACTGTAGTTGCAACTTTTCATCCTCTGTAAGCATGAATTTTTCAGAATTTTTCGACATATTTAAGTAGGGTAGAAAAATACGTTTTGCTGCTGCTGTTTTTCTGGACAGATTCTGTCCCATTTTGTTTGATGCATTCTTTGAACTTTTAACTTGAATCTTTTTGATCCAATTGAGTTTATAAGTAGGCATACAACATTATACACTTTCTGGACATTCATATGAATTTTTGTTTAAGGATTTTATGCAGCAAGAATCTATTTGTCTATCACTACTAATGTCACCCCACAGAAAAGAAATGGGAGAAACGGTGTTTTGAAGTTTTTTCACAGGGATTAGAGGAGATGCACCAAGAGCTATCCAAGGATGGTGAAGACCATAAGCTTGGGGATGTGAAGACAACCCCACTGGACCAACACACTCTCGGTTTGCACACGTCTAACTTCTGTTTTTCGATCAATGCACTTTATCGCATAAACTTGGAGCGTCTTTTATTTGCTTTTTATTTCGGTTTGATTTTTTTTCTTGAGACCACCACTATCATTTATATATGAGAGAGCTACTGGAAATTTGGGTTGAATTAAGTTGGATGCTATTAAAAGATTGGGAAAGGGATGTTTGAGTTGATTCAAAAAGATACATATAGTTGCATGATTCATGTGCTTTTAATGATATTAATTTGCAAGTGTTTTATCAAGAGCTATCTTTTATTCATGTTTTGATGCTGAATGTTACTTTACTTTGTTTAACATGGATTGGTTAGTTCTATGGACACTTATGCATGCATTTAGACGGTCAACTTTCTCCCTCTTGCTAGCCCAAAAATTCCAACAAGTAAAAACTTGTTTTCCAACACCTTCAACCAAAGTTTTTCCAGTGAGTCCACCATATCTACCTATTAGCTTTATGCTATTCCGAGTATGTTTATCATGTTATTTGTGTTATCTATACTTCTGAATTAAAATGCTTATGTTATTGATTGTTATGGGAAAAGTTGGTTAAAAGCTCTCACGAACTTGATGCACACTTTACTTTTATTGCACTTAATAAACATGACCATTGTGATTAAAATTATGAAGTTGTGAGCTTGACAAGAGTCTTGGTTGGGAGTTAGCTCATATGTGCTGTCACATGGCAAGCTTTCAACGTGCTCTTTATATTTGTTGATATCATGTACTTTTGTTTATGGATGCTTATCATGGTGCCAAATAAATGTGGAAACTTAGTAAGTTTAAAGTTTGTATAAATGGCTAGAGAGACGCCTGGGCCGCTAATCTAAGCCATGCATCATTCATGGTGGAAATTTACAGCTATGGTGAACCTTCAGTGATGCACCCAAATAAAAAGCTATACCAATAGTAAATAAAAAGTGTGAGATTGTTCATTGTTGTTTGTCTTGTCATTTTGACATGGGCTTGTTCCATGTCCTGAGGCAAGAGGTACCCCAGTTGACGCTCTTGATGCTATTATATTACTTACAATGACCTTAACTTGAACTTGCTTTTGTGCCCAAGTTGAGTAACACCATGGTGTAGGTACTCGTATTCACGGGGCATGAGACATTCAACCATACTTTGTCAAGCACATACTCATATTTGCTTTCACTTTAAACTTTAACCATTCAAGATGCTATGATAGGGGTAATGAGAGCTTGACACCAATGAATACCACATTGCAAACATTAACTTAAGTAGAAGCATTTGGAAGTTAGATGAAACTTATTCATGTTTTACCTCTACTCATTTATATATCTTTCCAAAGTGTCCACCTTTTATATTCAGATTTACAAGAATACTCTATGACCATTATAGGATGTTTTTACTTTTCATTATGCATACATTTGGTCCATAGTACTTTCTTCTATGTTACACTTTGTGAATTATCATTGAACATCCTTACATTGAATATTTGATATCACTTCATAATCTATCTTGTATATTGCTACTCCTTTGAAGAATGAATCATTTGACTCTATGTAGCAATAGTAATCATCTTTGATATCCTTTGATAGTATTAAATTGCAAAGTCCATGTTAGTTTTATCACCTTCATACTCGAGGACGAGTATAGGTTAAGCTTGGGGATGTTGATGCATGTAAAATGCATACATGAACTTTGCATTATATTACTTATATTTCAATCATATTTGCATCATATAAGGGTTATATCATTGTTTTATATTGATTTTGGGAATATTTCATAGTTTCCCTATTTTTCTGGAATTAACCCTGCACAGGCAGAAAACCCTATTTTCTATATTTTGATGTTTCAGGGACCCAAACGACGTCCAAATGACCTGAAATTTACGAGCATCAGTTTTTGGAAGGAACAAAGCGTGGGAGCGAAGGAAGCGAACAAACGGAGGCCCGAGGGCCAAGATGAGTGGGCCCACGCGGCCAGATTCCTTGGCCGCGTGGGACCCATCATCTGGGCCTCGTGGCTCCGTTGCCGTCGATCTTTTTTCCCGAGCCTCCGTCTTGACCTAAAAACGACTATAAAAATAGTCCCCGACGCACTTCGGAAAGGAGCGCCGCAGAAACACAGAAACCACGAAACAGAGACCTGGAGTTGCAGATTGGAGGGGGAAAACTCCGGCGGGGCGCTGCCGGCGTGGTCTCCATCTTCTCCAACGACTTCTCCACCGTCTCCATGATGAAGAGGGAGTAGTCCACCCCTGGACTATGGGTTTGTGGAAGTAACTTATGTATCTCTCCTCTCTTGAGCTTCACTAATTAGTACCGTATGAGCTGCTGAACATGATTACGGTCATCTATGTAATACCTTTGTGGTGGATCTTTTTATGAGTTAATATATGTTTGAGATTGCAATAGTTTTGTTTCAGTTATGAAAGTAGATGCATATTATGTACCCCGTTCTTATTTACTTGTTTGATCAAGCATTGTATGAGAGCGTGTGAGGGGGAACGTGTGCATTAGTTGGAGTAACGGGGGGTGGCTAGTGCGGTGAACGTGAGAGAAAGTTCCGCGATCCACTTGGGTTTTTACCTTACTTTGTTGCCTCACTAGGGATAAAGAAAAATACCTTGCTACCGGAGATGTGGGTGTGACCATTGCCACTACTCCATGACTAGATCTAGCATGTTCTTATTTTAACTTCATGTCATGAACTTAATGCTATGCTCTGATTTATCTTAATTACTAAGGTGTTATGATTTAGTTCGCATCTTGGTGGAGTATAAGAGAGATTAATAAACAAAAGATCTCTATGTTAGGACGTGATGCCCATATAATTAGTAACTTGTCATGAAACTTTTTGTTGCAATCTCATATGTCAATTCTAGTGTTCCATTGTCTACCACTTTATTAAAGAGAGAGTGCATTTGTGAAACCATGAACCCCGGTCCATTTTTAATCATAAGAAACACCTTTCCAACAACTTTTATCCATTTACATTTTCTGCCATTTAAAAATCCGAAAATACAAAAACACTTTTACATCTTGCATTCACATATAAAACCCAAAAATATCATTTATCATTGTTTCCACCATCCTTGCATATTTATTTACCATCATTGCATATTTATTTACTGTTTTGCATTTTTTTATCATATCATTCTCACACCTTGTGCTTGACAACCACTTGGTGAGGTTGAGGGCACAAAACAATTTACTTTGTTTGTAGGTTTCAAGAGAAGGATAAGAAGATAAAACTTCACTACTGATTCCCCGAGAGTTCGATATTAAACCCTCGAGTCACCCCTCGTGGGGAAAACTGTCTTTCCTATACTATACACTCTGCACTTGGAGTCTCAACCTAACCCATATTCTTTTGACGCAGATAACTACGTCAAGGGCCATCAATCGGCGCGCAGGTTATGTATCTCCTGGCACACACTGCCAAAGGTGCCCGCCCCCCAACTCTGCAGCGAGCTCGACACCGATGTAATTTTATCCTGTAGTTGCTCCAGAGTAGTCGCCTTACCCGGTTGATTCCACACCTGCTCAAGCATTGGTGCAAACTTCTCATGGCGCTCCCACATCACCTCATACCGGAACAGCTTCAGTGACTGCTGCCCCGTACGTCGCATCGGTTCCTCCCAGGATAGGAGTATCGGGCAATGATCTGACGCTGCCGCCGTCAGGTGTCTTATTGTCGCGAGAGGAAAACGACTGCACCAGTCTCTAGTGGCCAGCGCCCGGTCCAATCTAACCCGACAATAGGTGCTACCCGCAACCTTCTTCTCATATGTCCAGCTCCGCCCCTGGTAACCCAGGTCCTGCAATCCGCACACATCTACTTCCTCGCGGAACCCCGCAATCTGAGCATAGCTCCATTCCTGCACTCCGACATGTTCATGTCTATGCAGTACCTCGTTGAAATCCCCCAGGCAAACCCATGGTAAAGGCGATGACGAACGAATAAATTTCAACATGTCCCAGGTTTTAAACCTCTCGTTCGTTTGTGCCTCACCGTAAACTCCCGTGACTCGCCACGGCTCCTTCCCTACTTCCCTCACAACCGCATCAATATGATATTGTGAGTAAGGCAAAATTTCAATAGATATATTATTGTTCCAGAAAAGACCCAGGCCACCACTGCGCCCTGTACTACTAACAGCAAAACCTCTATCAAAGCCAATAGATCTAGCTAAATTCTCCACACGCTTCTTATGCAACTGAGTTTCGAGAACAAAAAGCACGGTGGGGGCGTAACGCTTCGCGAGATCGCGAATCTCCTTTACTGTCGCATCACCGCCCATGCCACGACAGTTGTAGCTCATGGCACTCATTGTGCCTGGCGACCCTCCTCCGTGGAGGCCGCCTCCGTGGCAATGTCATTTCCAGCATTGGTCTGGCTCTCCTCACTCTGCTCGGCCTGGTCTGGATGATCTCCAACGTGCCCTTTCCCAGCTGCCGTGGCATTCTTTTGCTTCTTCCGCTCCCTAGGCGGTATATACTGTGGTGGTGGGGGAGGCACACTCTCATCAGCCCCGTCCATGTTCAGTTCCTTCCACACCCCGGAAGTATCTTGTTTCTGGGCATCACTTCCGCCTCCCTCGTGTGGCTTCAGAGGGCTCGAAGCCGTATCATCAAGTTCACCCAGAGGGTCAGATCCCAGCCCTGCCTCCTCGGAGTCACGCTTGCGGCCAGTACTTGAAGTTTTTGCGACCCACTTGCGAGCGTTCCGACCGCTGGCTCCATGGCCTCCACGGCCAGCCTTGCCACCGCCGCGTCCCATCACAAGCTCACTGGCCTTACTCCCCTCAAAATTCCGAGTCTCGCTGCGGACTCGTGCACCTGGCGTTCCAGGCTTCCAATACACCTCCTCCGCCAACATCCAAGGACCAAAGTGGCGATCCTTCTCATCATGTTCACCCGTGCCGCACTCGAGATATGAGTGACCCATGAAACCACAGAACTCGCAATGCTTTGGCATTTTCTCATACTTGACTTGCAAAAAAACACGGTCCCTTCCTTCCAACACGAGCGGGGCAAAGCACGTAAGAGGTTTCATCGAGTCCAGCTTCACACGCACACGGTGGAAAACCCCATTCCTGGTCTGCACAACAGCCAGTTCAGTCTCGATTACCTCGCCCACCCTGCTTGCAAGTTGATCGAGCACTTCCTTGTTGCGAAACAGGGGGGCAACTTGTGTATCTGTGCCCAGACTTCGACCCCCTTAGGATCACAGCTGGTGTAGGAGTAGCACCATCAAAAGGTTCCACCATGAGGGCACAGTTGCGGAAGAGCCACGGCCCTTCTTCCATGATCCTCTTCCAATCACCGAGGCAAAAAGCTTGGAGCACCAACAAATTTGGCTCTACCTCGTGGAAGATCACGTCCTGCGCTGGGTTCCACGCCGACATCAGCGTGTTCTTCAGAGAATTGACACTATAGGATTTCCTTGTCAGCACCTTCGCCGCAGCAAGCCACTTCGCCGCCGGCCAACGCTTGACCTCCTCCTGGCCAAGGATCACATCATTGAGTTCTTCCCCGTGGAGCTTCAGATTTCTCAGCAACTCATCCACGTCCACGTCCTTCCTTGACTTTCCCTCCCTCGCCCTAGAGCTCTCCACCATGGCGATCGCAGCTAGTCCCTCCTTCCGCCTCAAACCCTAACCACAGTAGCCGATCTCCCAAGGCCGGGAAGCTAGACAAGGCTAGCCCCTTGGTCAGCCCAAGTCGATGACCCCAGCAGAGGGGGAGGCGTGGTAGATCGGTGGTCTCCCGGAATCGCGATCAGATCGCCGCCGGAATCGCCAGATCCTAGAGAAACCCTAGGTCCTAACCCTCTCGTACATACGCTGATTTGGAGATGCTCTAAGAGCATCTCTAGCAGAACCCACAAAAGACCCAAACCCGCATAATAACCGCCCGATGCGGATTTAAAACCGCAAAAACGCGGAGAACAGAACCCGCAAAACTCACCGGCCCGTAAAAGATTTTGCGGGGGCCCGTGAATCCGCGCCTCGGAACGGCTTTTTCGCGGATTTCGGCGCCGAACCGAGGGGCCCTGCATATGGTGAAAGTACTTGGCGGGCTGAACATTCAGCACCGGCCGGTGACCTTCCGCCGTGGAACTCGCCGGATTCTGGCAAACTTCCGCTGCGCTCGCCGGAATCGCCGGAAATTGAAGCGCGCACCAGGCAGGAGCTGGTTGCCGGCCCAGGGGGCGCTCCGTCGAGCTTCCCGCGGCGGCGTCGGGGGGTCTTCGTTCGTTGCGTCGGGGGCTTCGTGTGCCAGCCATGTGCGACGCCGGGGCTCTGGGCGCTCGCCCCTGCTGTCCCGCGAGGGGATCCATGAACTGCGGCCCGCCGAACCAGCTGCCGCCGCCAGCGAGCTTCCTCAGCATCAACTGTGACAGCTCCATGGACGCGAACATGGCAGGGCACCTCGACCCGATGGCCTCCTCCCCGGCCGCGTCCAACTCGACGGCCGCCGTGGGGGTGAATGAAGGCCACGCTCTGCACGGGATCTCGCCGCGGCCGCACTACGGCGGCGGCACGCTTCTCGGCTCGCCGCCCAAGCTCAACCTCTCCTTGATGGGCCAGTACAACCACCACCACTACCCGGGCGGCGCCGGCCCGCCGACGCTGGAGAACCTGATGCTCATGGCCTCCCTGGACCAGTTCCTCGCCGACCCGGGCTTCGCCGAGCGCGCAGCGAGGCTCTCCGGCTACGACGCCCGCGGCAGCTACGGCGGACAATTCGGCCTGGGACGAGTCGTCGGTGTCTGATCCGGCGTCGGCAAGAAGCAGGGGAAGGATGTGGAAAAATTAAAGAATATTCTAGAATATGTTTTTTTACCGTTTGTGTTTGCAGTGTCTGATCTGTCCCGGCTGTTTTCAGCCCCTAAAAGACGCTATCCGCGAACCGTAAACTTCTTTTGCAGTTCCAAGTTTTACTGTTACTGCTAGAGATGCTCTAAATGGGCAGTCGAATCAGATAGTAACGTTTAGTGGTCCTTGCAGGGCCAGGCCTAATAACGGGATTGAACCAATTGGGTTAAGTTTAAGGCTGGGTTGTGAAGTGAGTTGGTTAGCAGGTCGGTCTGTTTTGAGATATTTTGGGCCCCAAAACGCACGGAAGATCCATCCCGTACCGCACCGCAGCACCGTAGCGTCGTCGCCCTTCCAGCCCCTCTTGTACGCTCCCCAAATCATCCCGCCTCCTCGGTTCAAACCTCAAACCCGAAAGCTGGTCGCCGCCCCTCCGCCGCAGCCGCCTCATCCGGATCCCGCCGGCGCGGGGGAGGGCTTTCCATTTCGGCGCAGATCTGGACGGAGACCTCTAGGCTTCCCGCCCCCCGCATTCTCTCCTCTTAAACCCAAGAACCTCCCGAGCGCAGCCGCCTCCCGGACGCCGGCGCCTCCCCGCTCTCGGCGAACCGCTCCAGCGACGGCGGCCTGCCTCTTCCGAGGACCGGCTGCCGCCCCATCCTCCCTCGTCGCCAGATCGACGGCAACCCGTCTTTCTTGCTCCTTCCTCTCGCGCCCCGGCAGATCGACGCGGGTGGCGACCCTCTCGCCCGGCCCTCCCGAGCCCGGTGAGTCCTTTGCCCTCTCATTCCTCTAGACGCTCTCCTTTCTTGCACACCATGGCCGCCGGATTTGGGCTTTCTTGTTTTAAAGAAAAGAGTTTGGGTTTTCTTTTCCAAGAACCGGCAGCGCCGCCCCATCCTTTTCCAAGAACTCACGAATCTGATAGTTTGATCTGTCAAGTCTGATTATAATCTTTCCAAGAATCCTTCCTAGGGTTTAGGTTCTTGAAAAACTGGTTTTTCTTTCTTTTTAAAGTACTGGTTAACCCCGTCCTGTAAAGTACAATCTTTTCTCGTCTTAACCTACTCCAATGTTGCTTGAATAGATGACGTCTGTACCCTTTCCGCTTTTCTTTCACTCATTTGGAGTACGCCCTGTCAACATGATTCAGAGATTTTGTTTGCGCAAATGTATAAAGAAAGAAGTATACGTTGTTGCACCCGATCTGTCAAAATGTAGATGCACGACGTGGCATAGTTTCTTCCACCTGGTCCATTTTTTTTTTTTGCAAGACATGCTGTAGTGGAAATAAAATGGCAGGGCGGTTAGGCTGATTCCAGAAAGGACTACCTTTTTCCACAAAAGAAAAAGAACTGCATCGCCTGTGTTCATATTTTGATATAATCCAAGTTGTGCATCATTCGATCTGAGTTTCATGGCTATAGGTTTTCACTGCTTCTCATAATTTTATTCTCATTTACAATGCCAGAAAGTTAATTTGTAGAAATCATGTCCGAATATAATTTATTGGTTGCTGATATGATTTTTATGACCTGGGATAATATATTGTTTCTCTAGCTCACGCTGTCAGTAGAATGTGTACCTTCACTCGTTTATTATTTAACAATGTTGCATGATGCTTCATGCGAACCGATGGTATTTTTCCCATTTCAGTTCTGCAATGCTACTTGTTGCAATCTTGTTTGCTCTCTGCATGAATCCATAATGTCATTTTTCACTCTAATTCATTCAGGCTGACATGGCTGCAAGAAAGGATAATCCAGTCCTTATTGCTTGCCAAGCACCCAGTGGCCGCATCACACGAGCACAAGCTGCTAATAACCGAGGAAGGTTTGGAGTGGCTCACCCCGCACCAGTACCTTTGAGAAAACCGGCGACAAAATCAAATGTGAAAAGGGGAGCTTTGGACGAGAATGCCTGTGCAAGTGCTGTAACGTCAGCTCCACAGCCTAAAAGGCGAGCAGTGCTCAGGGATGTGACAAACATAAGCTACGCAAACTCATATAAAAATTGCACCTCTGTGACTAAGCTGCAGGTACCAACATGTTCCACATATTATATCCTTTTATGATTTTTTGATCATTACTTTCTCCCAAACAATGTGAACAAAATGATAAGGTATATCCTTTGTTTCAGTCAAAGTCTACCCGAAAGGTAGCACGAATGCCGAGCAAAAATAAGCAGTGTGCAAAGAAGGTTCCTAAGCCACCCCTTCCTGCTGTTAGTGAAGCTTCATTTGTGAATGATTCTGAGGAAGCTCAGAAGGCAGAGCTTTGTGCACCAAAGGAGGAGCCCACTGCTTTGCTTGAAAACAAGGGCTCATTGTCATTACAAAATATTGAATGGAACAGGCTGAGTGGAGTTCACGAGGCATTCTTTATGGGAAGAAACACTAGGGATAAATCTGAAACTGTGGACTCAAAGAATGGTTAGTTAAGTTCATGTTTTTTCTCTACCATTATCATCTGACCTAAACATTGTTTAAAAGTCTAGAAAACTGTTCAGAGCTTCTTGTCGCTTGTAATGTTACGCTTTGCTGCTGTCTAGCTTTGGTCTTATTCTGGGTATATCGTAATTGTTTTCGTCCACTGCTCATTTCCGAGAAACTTGTAGACATTCTTTATGTGTTCTTTTTAGTGGGGCAGCAGCTAAATAATCTGTATTTTTGTTCCAGGACACGATGCTGGTTTAAACATTATAGATATTGACAAAGATAATGGCAATCCACAAATGTGTGCCTCCTACGTTGCAGAGATATACGCAAACTTAATGGCCTCAGAGGTATGTTAATATTCTTTGCTAACAGGGAGAGGTTCCACTGTTTGGACAAAATTACGGGTGCCTCACATTTTACATGTCTTATAAAGCTAGTTTATATTTTGGATGTTTGTGTTCCATCTCTGTGCTATGCTGTTAGCATTTGTTTTGTAATAGCATTTCAGCCTCCATCTTATACGCTCATGTTATTCCCAGCTTATAAGAAGACCTAAATCAAATTACTTGGAGACTTTGCAAAAGGACATTACAAAGGGGATGCGAGGGATTCTGATTGATTGGCTTGTTGAGGTTTGTATACATAAATAGTTCAACTATGTTTGAGACTGAGCATTCACCATTGCCATTTCACTGGACAACTTCACATACAAGTTGATGTGTATAAGTTGCAAATATGAAGTATACAATTACTTGTAGAGGTTCATAATTATGGATGGTAGAAAGTTTGCCCATTCATTTCACAGACGATTAGAGTTCAGGGTTTACACACCAGTGCCAGATGGATTCACCGATGGTTACATATGGCATCTGGACATGAACATTCTTTCCATTCCTGTCCGTGTAGTTTTGTTTGTTTCCCTTCCAAATGTCCTTACTATTTGAAGTCAGTGATAGAGAATTTTACATGAGAATTTTGAATCAGTAGTGATGATCCACCCGTCCATTCTTCTTGGACCAAATAACATGCTGAGGGTCAAGTAACCCAATACGATCAAACTCGTGCTGATTGAAACACAGACCTCGAGATACGATGGCAGTGGCCTTCACTCTTCAGCACCTGAAACATACTTTATACATTTCTGATACATGTGTATGGGATATCTGTGTTTTCTTTTGTCACAAATCAAAATCCTTGTTCAAGTTGAATCTTTATTGTTCACAACTTCTCCGCTTATGAAGTTCTATCTTTGCAGGTTTCCGAAGAATATAAGCTTGTGCCAGACACGCTGTACCTCACTGTATATCTTATTGATCAATTTCTTTCCCGGAAATATATTGAGAGACAGAAACTTCAACTTGTTGGGATAACTAGCATGCTCATTGCATCGTAAGTTTGGATTAGTTTGATGTTAATATCAAATATTTAAAAACTTTGAAATTGATAGGAAAGATGTATCGTGGAAAGGATTTCATTAGATTTTTTTAATTGTTTACTTTTTGCAGGAAATATGAAGAGATATGTGCACGTCGTGTTGAAGAATTTTGTTTCATAACTGATAATACATATACAAAAGCTGAGGTACTTTTTTCATGTGAAATCTGAAGGGTTGTTAATTACACATTTGCGAAGTGTCATTGTTGATTTCCCATAGCTGATATCATCCTGATTCAATAGGCGCTGAAAATGGAGTACCAAGTGCTTAATGATCTGGGATTTCATCTTTCTGTTCCTACAACAAAAACCTTTCTCAGGTTACTCACTCAGGATGACTAGACACATCATATTTCTTTTCCAATGTGAAGTTCCTGTTCCATCACTAACAAGCCTTTCCTGCAATTTGAAAATTTATCAGGAGATTCCTTAGAGCAGCACAGGCTTCTCACAAAGTAAGATTGACACCCAACCATATTAGCACAGTTTTCCTTCAGTTTATATGTATGATGCTGATCACGAAGTTCTCAATCTACATTTCCAGGCTCCATCTGTAACTTTGGGTTATCTGGCCAATTATCTTGCGGAGTTGACTTTGACTGATTACAATTTTCTGAGATTTCTCCCTTCAGTGGTGGCAGCCTCTGCAGTCTTTCTCGCAAGATGGACACTCGATCAATCAGACCTTCCATGGGTTCGTACGAAAACTCTGAATACAGACCTTTGCACATCATGTGGAAACAAGTTTTTTCTCCTCTAATATGTGTTATTTCTTTCACAGAACTATACTCTCGAGCATTACACCTCATACAAAAGCTCTGATATTCAAATATGCGTGTTCGCCCTACGGGAACTGCAGGGCAACACCAGTGGATGCCCCCTCAATGCTATACGTGAAAAGTATAGGCACGAAAAGGTATGTGACCACCATTTGCTGACTTGCTCCTTGAGTTTCCTAACAGGAGGTATCGTTTTCTGTGTTAAGCATACAGTTTTAGGATTTTTGACATGCCTGGTTGTATTTCTCATTGCAGTTTGAAGGTGTAGCGAACATGTTGTCGCCGGAGCTGGCTCAATCGCTCTTTAGTAGACAGGCTAACGACTTCAATCCCCTGCTGATCAACAGCTCTTAGCAGCATCAATCTCCTGACAATTGTGTCGCCAACATTTGGATATTTCCAAGTTCTTGTAGCACCTGCTCCCCTCCCATTCGTTCCCCCTGATCTGGTTGTGTTGTGTTTGCCCACCGAGCTGTTGTTGTTTTTCCGACCTTTTTCGAGTCGTGCAGTAGTACGTGATGGCTCGCATGAATATTGTTGAACGTGATTAAGTTGGCGTGTAGGCTGCTGATGCCTTTGGGTTAACAACTGTATGATGACCCTACCCTATCTGTATAATAACCGAGTGCTGCTTGATTTAGCGTAGATTGATTGTGTTGGAATGACTGTTTTTCAGAGTGTAGTGCAATGCTCTTAAGATTGAAAGAGCACTAGAACCCAGGATGATGTAACCTGCCACAAGAAACTATTATTTGGTTTGTAAATGTGTCTGCATTTGTCTGAACACATTAATTAATTTCTTTGCTTTGTGAACTACTAGCTGGAGAACAGCTAAATTTGTTGAATGTTACTCGTAGTCTCAAGTACTCCCTCCGTTCACTAATATAAGGTGTACTTACTTTAAATTTTGAATAAATACATAATAAAATGAGTGAATCTATGTATAAAATTATTCTAGATACATTTGGATCAAGAAAATTGAAATGGTAGGTACAGTGCCTTATATTAGTGAACGGAGGGAGTAGGAAACTTCATATTACAAAAAAAATAGAAAACTTGACGCTTTATGAACTGTAATTTCATTCAAAGAATTTTCTCCAACATAAATCTTAGTAGTGAGTATAGTAATGTTCTAGTTTAAAACCTGAGGATAAGATGCAACTAATTTTCGTCCTGTTCGATAATGACAGGAGGGGAACTGAATGTCGTGTGGGAGCGGGACGACAGTGACAGCTTTGTCTATTCAGTTAAACATTAAAATATGACGGTCAAACAGTCAACTGACACAAAGTGATGCCAATCAGCCAATCAGGTAAACAATGTGAAGCCAGAGTGGCGAGCACGCTTCAGGACAACATAAGCATAGACTAGTAGGATAATAATAATTGCTTGGGAAGGTGTGTTAATTTTTGTTGTTGGAAACAACCCCACAAACACATGTTTGCCAAGGAACAGCTTTCCCTTCAGATTGCTAACCGCTGGAGCTCTGATTTCGTCGGTATAAAACTAAAGTTTTTTTTTGGAGGGGTAAACCAAAGTGTTTGTGGACCTGATTAACCGGACAAGGCAAACCAGAGTAACCCAAGGCCCAGCCCAACTAGCACTCATTCTGGACCTAGATGGCTGGATCTGCCAGGTAAGAATTTTCAGAGGAACTTTATACAGTACAAAATCGAGATCTGAAAAATTATTGCAGGTCGAGATGAGAAAAATCGGCAGGTTCAGATCCTGTTGACCAAGACCCGGTCCATGATCATCATACAAATAAGGAAAGCAATTTGAGTTAGGAAGAAATGGAAACCACTACTAGGAAACTGGCTTTCTATGGATCCACATTTTGTGACGCACCATTGAGCCGTGCGCCACAAAAAAAAGATTCCGTGGCGCACCTTGTGCGCCACAGAAAGTCTCACATTCTGTGGTGCATGGAGGTCCCATGCGCCACTGAATGCCTACTTTCTGTGGCGCACGGGCCAGATGCGCCACAGAATTTGACTTTTCTGTGGCGCATGGGTCAGATGCGCCACAGAATTTGCCCTTTCCGTGGCGCATGGATTGAGATGCGCCACAGAAAGGCAACTTCTGTGGCGCACCATGCCCCATGCGCCACATTTTTTTTTTGAAATCGAATCCCACCCCCGTGGATCGCCTTTTCAGTTTTGCAAACAAGAAAAGAAAATGATAAAACGTTCAAAAAATAAAATCCTTTGAGATATAGTTACCTTTTAGTGTCTAGTAGGTATAGAAATTTTGAAATATGAATTTTGACCTTTTTTGCAAAAAACAGAAAAAAGTTTGAACGGCCATAACATTTGCATACAATGTCGAAAAAATGCGTTTAATATATAAAAAAAAACTAGAGAAAAATTGGAGCTCGATTTCACCGGGGATTACCCGGTGAAATTTTCTCAGATCCTCCAAATTCCAAAAGAAAAAAAAGTTATTTTAAAAAGAAGTTTTTTTCTACAAAATCAAAAAAATAAATTTTTTTGGATTTGTTGAATATTTGGATGTTTTGAAGTTTTCTGGATTTTTTGAATTGTTTTTTATTTTTTGAACTTCCTTCTGATTTTTTTTATTTTTTTTTTATTTTAAAAACACATATATACACATACCACACGTAAACTACACAGACATATACACATACACAAGGGTTAAGAGGGTTGATATGATACTATTATCAATAAGAACTTGAATAGCATGAGGGTAGTTGAATTGAATAGAAATTAGAAGTTAAGCGTGCTTGAGTTGGAGCAATCTGAGGATGGGTGACCTATTGGAAAGTCATCATTTGAGATATGCTTGGAGTGTTAAAAATGTTCAAAAAATTCAAATATTAAGGGTTTTCCAAATTATTTCATTTTCTGAATTTTCTGATTTTTTTTGAATTTTTTGAAAATCCCAGATCTAGATCTGGCCGCCTTTTTTTTTAAATTCAAAAAAAAATTCTGTGGCGCACCGGGGTAGGGATGCGCCACAGAATTGTTGTTTTCTGTGGCGCATCTGGGGGCGCGCCACAGAAATAATATTTTGTGGCGACGATTCTGTGGCGCACCCACAATGCGCCACAGAATGGCAAAGTGGGTGCGCCACAGAAAGGCTTTTCTGTAGTAGTGAACAAATCATGTACGATAGGAAGTATATAAAATTAAAAAAATGTTCCTTCCCAAAACCAATCTCCAGCCTATGGCGCGTGCCGTTGACGCTATTTTCGCATGCATATCCGTTGCACGATCGGTTATCATCGTCCAGCGCAGCCGTGCATTTCATGGATCCATCTCTTCTCATGAAACCCACCCAAAACCCTCCCGTTCGTGGCTCCGATGAGCCGATGTCCTCATGTCCAGCCCTCCCCAACGAGATCATCTCGGACGAGATCTTCGCGCGGCTGCCGGCCAAGTCCGCGCTCGGGTGTCGTGCCCTCTCTAGCGCCTGGGCAGCCACGCCTCTCCTCCGACGACTTCGCCGACCGCTACAACGCCCTCCACGCCGGACGTCCCAAGATCTTCCGCGTCCAGAATGACTCCCATGGCGACGTCGACCAACAGGCAAAGTCACGCGCGCCGACGCCCATCCCGATCGCCGTCACGGGCGAATGCTTCCCGCGCTACGTCACGCTGTTCTGGGAGGCGCTCGGGTTCAGGCAGCCGAATCCGGTCACTACCCACTGTCGCGGCCTCATCATCGTCGAGCTCGTCCCCACGGGGATCAACTTCGTCTGCAACCCGTCCACAGGGCAGAAGTGAGCGCTCCCGGAGGGCCGGACCATGGGCTGCCGGAAGCCCGGCGAGCTGATGCACAAGTACGCGAGCCTAGGGCTCGGCTACGACGCTCGCACCAGGAAACACAAGGTCGTGCGCATCTGCTACCGCGGCCGCGACAGCAAGGGCCGCCCCGCAGCTTCCATGGCATGTGAGGTCTACGTGGTGAACGACCGCGACGAAGACTCCTACGGGACGTGGCGTCCTATGAGTTCCACGGCGCCGGCCGGTTGGGTGGAACCCGGCAAACCCAGTGTCTTTGCCCAAGGGCACGTCTACTGGTTCGCCTACGGGGCGAAACGCCTCCGCCCCGACGGCCGCCTCATATGTAAAGGGAAGACCATCGTCTCCTTCTCCATCAGCCAAGAGACCTTTGGAACCGTGGAGCCACCACGGGACGTCCATGTCATGGACGACAAAGCTATCAGAATGTGATGTCTGACAGAGCTCGCCGGGAGACTATGCCTCTTCTTAGGGGGATCTTCCCCGGACTATGAGGATCGCTACAATGTCTGGCTGCTTAAGGAGTCAAGCAACACATGGGATCTGTACTGCCGAATCGACGCAGGCACCACATCACCAGAGGTCAACAGGGCATTGACAGGACGGAGCAACAACAGCTGCGACGTCGACCTCCTTCCGCTCGCTATCACCGACAATGGCCGTCACATCATCCTGGCGCGATATGAGTGCCCAGAGGATATATGGGTATACACCCGATCAACAGGTGATATTGAGAAGCTCGTCGACTTGGTGAGCATGGTGGACCAGGAGAATGTCCTCTTAGAGGTTGCTGTGTACGAAGAAAGCGTTCCGTCGCCCGGAAGGCGGCTACCGAGGGACATAGTCTTGACCTCCTCGCCGTCTACGCAGGCCTTGTCGTTGGTGCTGTGACTCCTTCCACAACGCACAATCAAAAGGCTTATGTGCGTTTGTCGCAGCTGGTGCACCATGATAGCCAGCAACAGGTCTAGGAGAGGAGCAGCAGCCTAGCGGGGACAGTGATTGTTGCCTTTTCGTGTTGCCTTTTTTTTTTCAAAGATGTGTGTTCATGTTCTATCGACCGTGTTCCTGCATTGCTTCAAGATGTTGTTTGCTATACCAAAATTGCTATTCCATACTGCTGCTATATGTGGTACTCTTTGATCGGTGCAAAAGAGAGATGCAGTGTTATTTTTCTCCCTGTGTTTTTTCCTAACCTTGTAGTATTTTTGATTGGTACTCTTTGATCGGTGCAAAAAAATGCTAAATTCTATCGGATTGAATTGAGCATGGCATTATCACCCTGTGTTTTTCCTATCCTTGTAGTATTTTTGAAATCTTCCGAATCAAAGAGGCTCAGCTATATTTGGAACATGGAGAGTGGATTGCGTGTATTTTGGAGACGATTTCATTTATTCTTAAATGTTTTACTCCCTCCGGTACGGGCACACGTGTAATTTAAGAAAACAGTTTGACCATTAATTTGGTCAACAAAATATAAATTATACATCAAAAAATGATATCATTGGAAACTTCTTTTGAATATAATGTAATGGTATTTTGCGACATATAGTTTATATTTTGTTGACCAAATTTAATGGTCAAAGTGTGTCTTAAACTAGTGCCCTGTAAACTGTACCCGGGAGAGTAGCGTTTGTTGTACTGCTACGCTTCAAAATAAAGAAAAAAACTACATGATAGCAATTCTAAATGTCCATATATGCTTTAGTATTGCTAAATTATTGTGTTATGTAAACATTAAAATTGCCGTGTCAAACCAAATTTAGGTCAACTTAGGATAGTACGACATTTACTGAAACCATGCCGACATATTTATGTACTTAACAAAACCGAAATATATTTTTATTTTATGCCCAATATACCAACGTATTAAAACTATATTTGCTAGATTAACCAAACAAGCATCCCTAGTTGTTAGGAGATGCAGCGTGAGTGACAACCGTAAATTATACGGGAGGGCCCAACAGTAAATTTTATATATCAAAAGCAGGATATTTACATGAGAGGATAGAGAGAACGTATCAAAACCGGGCGACGAGGTGCTCTGCCTCCGTCGGTGCAGCGGTGGGGTCGGGTCCCCCCGTCTGCAAGGATTGTGGTGCCATGGTGAGGTCTGACCAGGGGGTCGATTCCACCACCTGATGCGGCCGCCTCGATGCTGGTTTGGGGGCGTGAGCTTGGGCCGCGTGGACCTGTGCGGCAGGGTTGTTGCTGTTTGGTTGGTCGACGGCGGGCGTCCAAGTTGCAGTTGTTGGAGCAGCGTAGGTACGGCAGCGGGAGGGCCTGCTGCGTGCTTGCGGCTCGTCACCTCTCTGGAGGCGGGTAAGGTTGGTTTCTCGGACGCCGGAGCAGCGGCTCTGGATGGTGGACACACGGGCGTCTTACGGCAAGCCCCGGGGCAGCGGTGTTGGTCGTGTTCTTGGGTCGTGAGGGCGGCATGAATGTCGGCGTGTGGAGTTCCTGGCGAGGTTCGGTGTGGGTGTCGTTCCTCACCCAGATTCAGATCTGGAGGCTTTGTTGCAGGCAAGTGGAGTCGGTGACCCTCGACGTTGGGTAGGTGGGGGTTGGGTCGAGCGAAAGCTCAAGACGTCCGTGACGGTGGCGGCGCTACTGTGTCGTGACCTCCTTGGAGGCACCGTCTAGGAGCAGGGTTCTCCTTCTTTGACATGGCTGTTTGAGTGTGAAGGTGGTGCCTTTCTGTTGCCGGCGACCTGAGGTGATGCTGTCTTGTTCTCGCGCTTTGGTGGTGGCTCACCCTAGGAGGCGTCGCAGCCCTCGGTACTTCTCGCCGAGCGACACGGTGGTCTGATCCTACCCCTCTTGGTGGCTGGCCGTCTTACGCAGGGTTGGTGCTCGCTGGTGTCGGTGTTGCAGCGGGCTGGGGTCCGTCCCCACGCGGGCATGTCTGACGGCGTCGTCACCACCGGTTTCAGACAGGGGTCCTACCGTGGCCCTGGCTCTGCCCCAGCTCGGCGCTTTGATACTCGGCATCCTCTCCTTCGTGCTCGCGGTGTTCGAAGGCTTTGACACAACAAATCACGGGCGATAGGGAGTCAAACCAATCTCCAACCTAGCTATGCGGGCACGCCGTCGACGCTATTTTCGCCTGCGTCACTCCGTTGCGCGATCGGTTACAAATCATCACGACGCGTCCAGCGCAGCCGTGCATTCATCGATCCATATCTTCTCTTCTTGCCGGGAGACTATGCCTCTTCTCAGGGGGATCTCCTCCCGACTATGAGGATTGCTACGATGTCTGGCTGCTTAACCAATCAAGCACCACATGGGATCTTACTGCCGAATCGACGCGGGCGCCACATCACCAGAGGTCAACAGGGCATTGACAGGACGGAGCAACAACAGCTGCGACGTCGACCTCCTTCCGCTCGCTATCACCGACAATGGCCGTCGCATCATCCTGGCGCGATATGAGTTCCCAGAGGATATATGGGTATGCACCCGATCAACGGGTGACATTGAGAAGCTCGTCGACTTGGTGAGCATGGTGGACCAGGAGAATGTCCTCTTAGAGGTTGCCGTGTACGAAGAAAGCGTTCTGTCGCCCGGAAGGCGGCTACTGAGGGACATAGTCTTGACCTCCTCGCCGTCTACGCAAGCCTTGTCATTGGTGTTGCGACTCCTTCCACAACGCACGATCAGAAGGCTTATGTGCGTTTGTCGCAGCTGGTGCACCATGATAGCCAGCAACAGGTCTAGGAGAGGAGCAGCAGCCTAGCGGGGACAGTGATTGCTGCCTTTTCGTGTTGCCTTTTTTTTTCAAAGATGTGTGTTCATGTTCTATCGACCGAGTTCCTGCATTGCTTCAAGATATTGTTTAGTTATACCAAAATTGCTATTCCATACTGCTATATCGGTTAATCTGTGATCGGTGCAGAGAGTTCTTTTTCTCGTCATAGCCCCATGATTCTGTTTTTTATCTTGCACTCTGATATCTAAATTATACTCATATATGTACTGCTTGCTCCCCTGGCCCTCCTTCATTCCTCAAGAAAGAAGGAAAATCTCTCTTTTGAAAGAGAAGGACCCGGAACTAAAACTAGGATTTACATTGTCCTCAGAATTTGGGGCATTCCCCTTCTTCCAAAATGTCCGAGTACTACTTCAAGTATGTGATATTCTTTGATGATAACAGGTTAGCATTCCTGCCTTAGTGCTATTCCTTATCTTTTTGTCTACTTCTTTAAGGGTAGTGCAAGCAACCAAACCTTTCTTACATACTGCATTTGCCAGGCCTGGCTGGGTAGGGGCACGAAATGAAACAAGCCTTATGAGTTTCTGAAGTTGCAATGTACCATTTCACTCCTCGACAAGCATAACCTTTAGCACATATTCCGCCATGGTGTACGTGGAGTAAGGTGTAAAGCACCCCCACCTTCCGTGCAAAGCTTGTAGTCACCAGACGGATATGCTTCAGTTTTGATTGAGAGATAAAGAACGATTCCAAGAAAGCATCACAACTAGAATATAAATCAGCAAAATCAAATATGATTCTCACTATCACCTCACTGTTGCATAACGCTTTCGTTATTTCCTCAGCACAAGGTGCCTTGCATATTATTTTGATCTATACATCGATCAAGAGTCTGAACATGCAAAAGCAGGACGAAGGTCTAGACCCTCTTGTTGGCGTAGTTGTCAGGCTCATCATCCTTGAAGAGGTCGCCCATGAGATCGTCATTCTTGCCACCTCCAAAGCTGAACCTCGGGCGCCAAGGGGGATCTCGTTCCCACCAGTTGAACCTCCATAGTTTCCAGCTGGGTTTCCACCGAAACCACTGTCACCGCCAAAGTTGCTGGCACTAAAGTTGTCACCATCGACAGGAGCAAAATTGCTTCCAGAGAACATGCCAGATCGTCCAGGCCCCCCATAACTACCGCCATCCCTGTTGCCACCATACCTGCCGCCACCACCACCACTACCATAACCAGCACCTCCCTAACCATCACCACCGATTCCAAAGCCATCACCGTCGCCATAACCAGCACCGCCACTACGAAAGCCACCAGTCCTCTCGTTGGCAGTACTAACCCGTATGTTGCGCCCATCAAGATCTTGATACAAGTAAGGAAGAAAATAAGTTGCTGGATAACATGAGATGCAAAACTATGAAAATGAATACAATATCAATCATCAAGCCTTCTTACTGACCAGACATCCATTTTATATTATAAATGAATAATAAGCTCACTCAATCACGACAATTGACATCTGTCCAACATTCTTACATGCTGCTAGGCTATTATGATGGAGTGGAATTTTGAGATCAAGCAAATTCCATTCTAAGAACAATATAACGAGTTAAGATCAAATGACATGGTTCCCAAGTCCCAACGCTATAGAATCATAAGCAACTTTCACACTTGAATCGGATTGTATTTATAGCCTGCATATATTATTCTATGTTATAAGATAAACAATCATGCTAGTCATAAGCAACTTTCACACTTAAAACAGAGGATGGCAGTGAACCTTACCAACAATCAACATTAGCTTGACCATTTGGAATACATAGCTTAAAAACGCGAAGTTTTGAAAAATATTGCTTGGACGGAGATAATGTGGGCAGTTTTTTTAAAACAAATTAATCTCTGTCTAAGTACTATAATATACCTTTCCATCCAAGCCAGTGATGGCAGACTGAGCGTCATCACTTGATGAAAGTTACAAATCCAAAACCTCTAGATCTTTGGGACTCGTGGTCTACGATAATCTTAGCTGGACAAAGCAAAATGAAATAAAGGTTATCAATACAATAATCCAAGATGAACGCAGAGAAAAATTGAAAACACAATACCATCGACGACTTGACCATACTGGCCAAAAGCACCTCTCAGACTCTCCTCATTTGTGCCATAGGAAAGGCCTGCAACAATGATGTGCAGCATTCAGGTAGCTGTATCTCAACAGAACAACTAATGTCTGAATATATGAATGAGGTAAAAGTTATAAGGGTTCCCAAACCTCCAACAAAGACCTTCGAGGATGACATGCATCTTACTTTCTGATAGAGAGTCGGATTCGAACTGGCTGCATTTCTTAGCAGATTGCAAAGCTTATTCGCCAACGCCATAGTTCCAACTGCAATGTGACAACATGGTTAAACAGAGAAGAGGTAAGCCAACTGATCATTTAATGTAATGATGTCCTAAACTGATGCATAGGCAAGCCTTTCGCAGGCATATAAGAAAATATGAATCGAAACAAGTGCAATAGCATGACTGGTACTCAGATCATTATGCCTAAACTCTGGCTAAAGTTCACCCAGTTCTACAGAAGATAGTCCCGGAAAGAAAATGGTTGTACAAAAAACAGAGCGTGTCATCTGCAGAAGGAGCTCAAGCTGGAATCCCGGTTTTTTCAGGATATTTGTATCAAATAATTATAACAACGAATAAGAAACTTGGGTGACTGAATTCAATGAAGAAAGTGTTTTTTATTCTCTTACAATAACAGGGTATAAGATACACAGAAGGCATCTTTATGAGTGCGGTGATATGTAGGCCGAGCTATATGGCTCCCGTTTTCTAATTTTTTTGAAATCTGCACTTTTGTCTGTCTAAAAATCGAAACAAAAATTCTGGGTGTCGATAATGTTGAGATCTATAGTTGTGCAAGATCTCAATGAAAAATTCTTAGTATTTTGGCCCGAAAAAAAGACAAATCAATGATGAACAGTTCCGAGTTTCGAAAATTTGAAAACTTTGCCAGAATTGTCTGTTTTGCCCATGCCGAAATATAATGAATTTTTTATTGAGATTTTGCACAACTACATATCTCAACATTAGCTCCACCCAAATTATTTGTTTCGGATTTTTGAAAAACAAAAGTGTAGATTTGAAAATTTGAAAAAAGAGAGCCGTATAGCTCGGGCTACACTTTGGGTTTCCGGCATCTTTATGGAATTTTATCAGTTGGGAATAATCTGTCATGCATACCAAAAAAATTCCACACTTTGGGTTTCCGGCATCTTTATGGAATTTTATCAGTTGGGAATAATCTGTCATGCATACCAAAAAAATTCCTATCACATAGTATTGAGAACTAAACATCTTAATACACAGTTCCACGAGCACCAACAAAACCTTGCAGGGATCATAATCTTTACAGCTTGAATTCCTTTCGCAAACGGAGCTTGGCTCTGATGGTTGGGTTCCCTGTGGTGGAACCAGCCCACCCAGGTTCAAGTCCTAGACTTGGCATGGGCGTTTGCATTTACCTGGATTTATTCCAGGATTATCCGGCGCTATTCTTTCAGTGGTAGGTGACGTGCCCGTCAACAGCGAGGCGCCTGTGGTGACTTCGTCAACCTCAAGATCTGCCGGCTCAGTCCTTCAGAGGTGCTCATAGGGGTAGGGTGTGCGTGCGTGCGTTCATAGGGGTGAGTGTATGTGCGTATTTGTGAGCGTCTGTGTTGTACTGTGTTCTCAAAAAAAGCTTGAATTCCTTTCCACCACGGGATACCACATCGGAAACGGGAATGAACCATACCAAACCATCTGCACTCCACACGTAAATCACAGGTTCAAAGCACAACAAACCAAGACCTATTGTACAGAAGAAGATGATGATGATGCCATAGCACCACCAAGCGACACGAATCATTCGAACCCTAACTCAGTTTAAGGGCGCCCCTGATTTGATCGGGAGGGGTTTAGGAGGAAGGCGGCGGCGAATGGAGGGCCGTCCGATGGACCCGTTGATTTACACGGATGCTTCTGGGCGACATGGTCCCACCAGCCAGTGTCTGACGGCATGGACCCAGTTGTCGGTGGGCCTAGAGTTCATACTTTCCCGCCCCTCCCTCCGCAATTGCGGTGAAGCCGAGGGACCAATGCGTGAAAAGGGTACGGAGTAGTAGTAGGTAGCCAACCGCACCAGAGGAGATCGCCGGCGGCGTCCGATGGCGCAGAGGGACAAATCCGCCGTCTCGGTCGCCTCCTCCGCGCCCCCTGCCGGGCCATCGGGTGAGCGGTGGGGCGCCGCCATCGGGAACCTGGGGGAGCTGGGCGCAAACGTCGAGTCGCTGCAGAAGCTGCTCGCCCGGAAGGCCGTCTTCGTCGACGACGACGTCTTCTCCAAGGCCTCCCTCGCCGCCGACCAGGTCCGCTCCATCAAGGTACGCTACCGCTGCCTCCGAATTCCCAGACCCGATCCATCCACTTGCCGTTACGGTTCCAGGCTATTTATTGGGCCAGTAGATGCCGCCTTATAATCCGCGTGAGCTCAGTCAGTAAGAACCTCTGTTTGTATCCCTGATGCAGCTTAGAATTGGCTTGGATTCGGTTCAATCCAGTCTATTTGGCTTAGCTTTAGATTCAGATAGAGCTATGGGCACTTGGCAGCACGGGTAGTGCTTAAAGTCCAGCCAAATGGGTTTGGTTCGATTGGTTGTATTCATGTGATGATCCTGACAACGATCTGTGTAACTAAATGCATAATAGGTCCAGGTATTACCTCATCAACACACAGCACATGAATGTAGTATCATCACTTCTAGTGTGGTTGGTACAGCCAGTCTGGAGTGTTTTCCCCTCATGTGTGAACTATTAAGGCCAAGTTTGGTTTGTGATAGACTTTGCTGTAACTAACTTTAGGAAAGCGTGGCTTTGTTCTGTGAAATAACAGCAAGCTCGTTGTATCAACGGCAGCATGCTTTCTTAGTGGCTTCACATGTAAGATAAATGGGTGTAAAAAATAAGTGATTGTAAAAACTTAAGCTGTGTTGCCGCCAACCTATGCTCATGAATTTATGGAGCCATATCCACCTCAAACAGGTACACTAGATAAATGCCTATTTTCTTTGATACATGTTGCCTTTGCTTGTACTTAACAAAACTTAAAGGTATTTACAGACAACTTTTATATTTAGATCTTCTATGGAAATGCTTAATAATAAGCTTGAGGATCAAAAGCCATCAAGTTCTTTCCTGTTTAGTGTATCTGTAGCAAGACATAGCTATCTATGTGGGAACTTATTATCGTTATCTTTATAAAACATATATAATCGATTAACTTGATACGTTTCAAACCTGTGCAAGAGCGATGAATGTACTTTGGTACTTTATTGGCTCGAATGTATGTTGGCTTCTAGTTAGCCGCTATCCTACAAATTGTTATTTGGTAAGTTTCCTTTCTGATTGGTACTTTGTCTCTCTGCATTAGATTCTTGACCAGAGGGTGCAGTCTCTGGAACGTGAACTCGACGCCGCGATTTCTGCAGCTGCTCGAGCCCGTACGGAGAAACGCCAGGCTGAAGCCGCTCAACGGATGCAGAGAAGCGTGCACAGGATGTCACGAAAGAGCTAGAGAACACCGCAAGTATGTGTACCGTCTTGTTGGCACCCCAGCATTTGACTCACTGAGGTGATTCTGGATCTGAATAGTTCATTTTTTTATTTTTCATCTCGCAGGAGTGTTCCAGCTGCACATGGAAGAGCTGCGGGCGAAACAACAGGAGATCGCTAAGAGAGATAGTTAGAAGCAATAATACAAACCCTGAGTAGCAAAGACGATGGTGGATCTAGTGAGTAATAACTGTACACCGGGGGCATTGGGCTTTGTCAGTGATGCTTTCATGTTCGAGCATCTTCCCACGAATTTATCAAATCCATGTAAGCCCTTCAATACTCAGATTATTGTATATTGTTTCCACTAGATTGAAGACTCAGACAGCCTTAAGATGAAAGTTTGCAATGATATGGCTGTTTTCCTGTTACTTTACCTAGTGAATGGAAGCCTTTGGCACTAATTTGACTACGAAGTAGAAACAGCCAACTTTGACAATTCAAAGGTATCGGTTGCTCTAGGAGTACCATACCTGGAGGTATTCGGCATCGAATTCATAATGTGTATATGCTGCTTCAACTTTTGCTTAACAGTTTAACACAATGCACTATGTAATTTTGCTTAACCCACAACCATAGATGCGTGGAGCATTTAGCCTCTTCTCGGTCAGCCATGTATTGTCTGGAAGACATGACGGTCAGACCAACTTTGTAAGCGTGAGCCGAGTTGGACAACCCACTTCATCCCAAAAAGCGTGGACTACTACATAGATTAGAAAATATATAAATATGGACTATTAACTGAATCAAGACTGAACTTTATATGTGTGTTGGTTTATGTAGCTTTATTTACAGTCTTAAATCAGAGTTCAGTATATCTAGCCTTTAATTGCTTCTTTAGTTGCTGAATGTGGCAACTATCTGGTAGCATCTTTTTTGAGGAATATCCCCATGATTAGAACATGCTCTCCTTATTGTAACACAAACTGGACGGCATCACGGCAAAGAGTGTTGCAAATTTGTGCAATGAAGCAAGGTTGTCAGCTGAAAATTACCCCCTGCTGCTTTTGTAGGCACTCTGTAAAGTTAAAGGAAACAGCAGCACATCGAACGCCCTATTCTGCCTTATTGTTCATCTGATAATTGTAAAATCATTGCTACTCTACTTGCTAGTTTTTATCTGGATGGTGTTGATGGGAAATTCTCCCTTTTCACCTTACAATACTATATCCGTTCCAAAAAACAACACTTACGCCCCGCTTGGATGTAGACATTCAAAGGATTGCCATTGCATTTGTTCCAATGTCAATATCACATGATGTTGATATTGAGATTGAATGCCAATATCTTTGTTTGTCTGTTTAGGTGTTTGAAACACTACCTAATGCCAAATCATGTTTGGATGGTCAGGGCACCTCCAACCCCCCCCCACACGGAAAGGCCGAGTCCAAATTCGGCCGGCCGGAACAGGGGAGGGCCTCCAACGATCCACATCATACGGACCGATGTCTGCGCGGACACATATTCTGGACCAAACCTGGCCCAAGTTTGGGGGAGAGACGGACAGGTTCCCGGTCCGCCCTTTGTCCTTCCTTGTCCGCGTCGGGCCCAGGCGCCAGCCACACAACCCCGCCCCTCCCACCCCTTCCCAAATCTCGACCGGCCGCCGCCTGGTCTGTCCTCGCCGCCGTCCACCCTCCTCGACCGCAGCAACGGTTCGGCCGGTTGCGTCGCCGCCTGGGCTGCCCTTCGCCGCCGTTTCCTGTCCCAAGGTAGCTCTCCAAAGGCCGCCGTCGTCCTCATCTTCTCCGGCCTCGGTAGTGGCAAGATTTGCCCTTCCCCGGCCTCGAGGACATCACTGGGAAGTCGGAGGACAACCTACTCGCCGGGGTAGGTCTAGAGGCACGGCCTTTGGCTCGGACTCGGCCGCGAAGTCCACCGCATGGAAGGTGTTAGAAGGTTTGCCTACCCACACGAGGTGGAAGAGCCTCCTTCTCTTCGTTTCGCAAACTAGATATAAATTCTTTTGCATATTTTGATTGTTCATTTTTGTTTAGATGGATAGCGACGATGAGTTCTTCTACAACACCTTCATCGATACGTCGGACGAGTCATCCAACAATGATACCGAAATCTTGATGGTCGCGGCTACTCTCATCCGCAACTTCAACGAGGCCGCACTACCTCAGCATGTCGGCTCGGTCATTGGAAGGGCGCCGGCGTTGGATCGTGACCGGGAAAGGGGTCACTTCCAACTTTGGAAGGATTACTTCCACCCCGTCAACCCAACATATCCGGCCCACAAATTTCGGCTCCGTTTTCGGATGTCGAAGCCAGTGTTCATGCGTCTACTCGAAGGAGTGAGGGCATATGATGACTACTTCGAGGCCAAACCGGATGCACTTGGTACGTACGGTTTCTCTTCTTATCAGAAGTGCACTGCTGCTATACGGATGCTTGCATATGGAGTAGTTGGTGATCTCGTTGATGAGTATTTGCGCATGAGCGAGTCCACTTGCCTAGACTCCATGTATCGGTTCTGCCAAGCCGTGGTTCAGGTGTTTGGTGCTGAGTACTTGAGAGAGCCAAATGTTGAAGACACTGCCCGTCTTTTGACGATGAACTCGAGTAGAGGCTTTCCTGGAATGCTTGGGTGCATAGAGTGTATGCACTGGGAGTGGAAGAACTGTTCTTTTGCTTGGTAGGGACAGTACACGGGACATGTTGGAGAGTGCACAGTCATACTCGAGGCGGTTGCTTCTCAAGATCTGTGGATTTGGCACTCCTTCTTCGGCATGGCAGGCTCTCACAACGATATCAACGTGCTGCAACGATCAACGGTGTTTGACAGAGTTGCAGAGGGGAATGCTCCAATGATCAACTTTGAGGTTAATGGCAATGCATACGACAAGGGGTACTATCTCGCTGATGGTATATACCCTTCATGGTCAACATTTGTGAAGACCATCCGCATACCTGATAATGAGAAAGCTCGCAGGTTTGCTCAGCAACCAGAAGCATGTCGGAAGGATGTAGAGCGAGCATTTGGTGTGCTCCAATCTCGGTTCGCCATTGTTCGGCACCCTGCTAGAACATGGAGCAAGGAGGTCATGTGAGAGGTGATGACTGCTTGTGTGATCATGCACAACATGATCGTTGAGGATGAGCGTGATGATTCGAGGCTGTTCGACCAGGGATGGGAATTTCAGGGTGAGTTGGTTGAGGCTACGCCTGGTCCGGTGACGTTCCAGCAGTACATGCACGTGCATCATGAAATGCGTGACAAGCCTACGCACAAACGTCTGCAGAATGATTTGGTTGAACACATGTGGATTCATCTAGGAAATCAATAGTGACCTCCTCTCCATTTTATTTTCATTGTGTGGACTATTTATTCCCATCTACCGACTTTGTTGTAATATTTGACAATATTTTTTACTTATTTGTGGACGATTCATATTTTCATTGTGTTCAATATTTAGTTTGTGAGTTGATTTCTGTCCAAATAGCAAAAAAAAAAAGGGCGTATGCGGCCAGCCGTTGGGGCACCCCACCCCAAAACGGACAGAGGTCCAAATTATGTCCATGGTCCGCCCCAAACGGACCGAATCGGTCCGAATTTGCTGTCCGTTTGGGGGGGGGGGGGGGGGTGGGAGGTGCCCTCACTGCGACAAATTGCATTTGCATCCGAGTATGATCACTATACTGGGTTTATACATGTTCAAAAAATAAAATGTGTACATGCATGGCATTCTGATTTTCGAACCCTCTGACCACTGACAGTGACCTATAGTTATATCCAGAGAAAAGGAAACAGTGGTTTAGTCTTGGTGTATATGCACTCAAATGATCTGAAAACACTTGCAAAAATTTGTAGCGCTACAATGATCAAGCGAGTGGAATCTTCAGAGTTCAGACAACTGAGCGTACATCCCACTGATAACTTTACGCGTTGTCTATTTCGTGTGGGTCAAATAAATCAGATCATTGCGGTTTAAATAAGATAGCATTTCATTAAGAGCAAATAGCTTGACTATGAGGTCACAGTCAGCTGGTTCAGATCTAAACTCTGAGGTTTGAGCGCTCTAGACTCGTACGACAGACAATGCCCAATTTCTTCAGCCATAGTACATGACGTCTTCACTGTCCTGCGTCCACAGTTTGAATAATCCAAGGCCATCTGGAACACGCTCCAGTTACATGCTCACCACAAAGAGCTAAATATCTGTCTAATGACAATTACTGTCGGGGGGCTACCCCGGGTAGGGTCAAGGCTTGGTATAAAGATGAGTTTAAAGACATGCCGAGGTACGGAAAGGGCCGAGCTGCTTGGGCCTGGGAGAATCCGAGCTTCACCTTGACCTGGAGAGTTCAAAGGCCGACCTATCTTGGCCAAGAGGGGTCCGAGGTATCCCGTTGGCTGGGCCGAGGTTCACTGTCCGAGCTATGTTCAGCCGACCTACTACCTCGGTACTATGGTTGGTATGTGAGAGCAGGAGAAGCTGTGGGAAGGAAGTAAGATCCGACCTGGTAAAGATCTTAAGCGCAAGACCCGAGGTACGGAGCCCGTCACATCCGTGCCGAGCTAACCGAGGTAAGAGGCTGTAGGTCGGGCAGGAGTCAATGCTCCTGTCACTTCCAGCCGGGTACAAGAGCGCCTGACGCGGGAGCGTCTGTCAAGGAGCCTGGCAGAGGCGTGCCCCGGGTTCGGCGGGGCTGCACGTCTCTGACCGCTGACCACGCGGGATCTGGGAAAAGGCTACGAGGTAGCTCTGCCAGGCCACGTCCTGTCTCGTCAGAGGGGACATGCTAGTTCTGCCGTTAGGCACAGGAGATGGGCAGCCACGTCTTGTCCCTGACAGAGGTACGGTGGTGACCGGTGCAGAGGCATGGCAACAGTGTTCAGCGAGGGGCACAACGGTAACTCGGCTGGCCTATATAGTGGGCTTCACCCCCCTCCTGCTTGAGGACCGACGGACAGATCAATCAAGAGAGAAAGAAAGAAAGGAACCTCGGAACACCCCGGAAACACCTCGGATCTAGCTCGGAGTGCCTTCTTCCTCCCGTGTAGCTCCATCTTTTACCTCAAGTTCTCACCATTGTATCATCATACAGCTCGAGGAGCAGCTTGTACTTGTCACTTTGAGCTATACACTGAGTAGGATAGTGCTGCAGTAGGGGTGTTACCTCCACAAGAGGGCCCCGAAGCAGGGTACATCGTGGTGTGCTTTGTGTTCTTGGTTTCTTGTTTCTTCGTTCGTGTTCTTGCGTGTTCTTGCGTGTGCACTTCTTGAGTGCATAAACCCTCCCCGGATTCCCCCAACGACCATTCGGCCCCATCTTAGCCATACCTATGGCATCTGCCGTGATCCCACCACGACAGTTGGCGCCCACCGTGGGGCAGATTGAGGCGTTGGAGGGAGTTTACATCCGGACGGGCTCAGGCGAGCGTGTTCTTTCCGGGCTTATCGCCAAGATCGGTGAGTTCACCTTCATCAGCGACAACGCGGGGTGTTTCGCCGGCAAGCCCTTCCCCGAGCATGGCTTCACCATGATGCTCGGCAGCTTCGTCACATACGTTGCTGTCGAGGTTGTTCGCGGTACCCGGAGCAGGTGCTCGTGGACGACGAAACTCCTCTCCTCGCGGCTTTAGGTCGGCGTATCACTCGCCCCGAGAGCTGCGTGGAGGTGATGATGACAGGTCCGGTTGATGCCGCTGGCAAAGTAGATGCCAGCAAATCCAAGGCGGCCGAGGTTGCTAAGGTGAGATCTGCAAAGCCCAGGCTAGAGAAAGAGCTGCCTGGCACCCCGAGCTGCAGGGCCGAGGTGCGACCCTGGTAGAGATAGTGGAGACACTGGCAGACCCAGTAAATCCAGGAGTGGATGTAGTGGTGACTGTGGCCGACCTAGAGGCAAAGCGTGTCCTGTTGCAAAGGAGGCTGTAGCAATGATAACAGCTAGAGATGAGTTCAATAGAGATCTGCGTGAGTACAATGCAGCGAATGGCTTCACCCCGGTAGCAGTTGATACACATAGGGGAGCCGAGGTGCGGCAGAGAGGCAAGGGGCTCAATGATGAGATAAACAGGGAGGCTCGACCTACCACCTCGGCTAGGAGTGAGAGTCGCGTGTCGACTGGAAGGCCGGTATATAGTTCCCCTGCTAAGAACCTCAGAGCTGCCGAGGCAGGCAGGGCCGAGCTATCCGGGTTGACTGGAGATGCATGGCGTGCGCAGCAGAAGCGAGTCAATGAGTTAGTGTATGTAGCTAACCAGCAGAATGAGGCTCTCCGCAGAGCATATGCCGGGGCTGGTGATTCAGAGATGGTTTATTCAGCTAGGCCAGTTAGTCAGGTGTCCAAGGGGCAAGCCTCGTCTCCACTCGTCGGAGGAGCCGATCGAGCCCGGAGTGTCACCTCGGGTCAGAACAAGCAGCTGCAGATGTATGATCCAGTCTTAGCAGCAAAGCAGAAGGTGGGCCAGGGCAATGCTAGCCGAGCTAAGGGAAACCCCGGCCCAGGCAATGCAAGCCGAGCTAAGGGTAACTCCGGTCAGGGAAATCAGAATGGCGGGCAAGCAGCGTCGGCTGGCCGAGGTAAACCACCTCCGCCCCCGAGGTATCAGCAACAACCCGGCAGCAGGGGCAATATCAGCGAGAGCCGGAGTATGTTCAGCAACCTCAGAACGTCGGTCAAGGCGATGACCGATATGATGATGGAGACTCGGCCATGGCGCGAGCTGGATACCACAGAGTGGATGGGGCGTTGGGACCTCGGATAGGAGGTCGGATGTTAGCTCCAGGCGATGTTCGTAACAAGCTGGATAGAATCTACTTGTCTGAGCAACTGGAGGAGGAAGGCCCTCCTGGTCCGGCGTGTTTTGGACCTCGGATCATGAAGGAGCCACCACCACCAGTATCTCAGTTCCAGTTAGGTCGGAACACCAAGCCATACAATGGGAGCACCAAGCCACAAGATTGGCTGACAGATTATGTATCCTCGGTGCACATAGCGGGGGGCAATCGCCGATGGGCGGTCCGGTATCTCCCGCACATGTTGGAAGGTCCAGCTCGGATCTGGCTGAATAATTTGCCGGAGTATAGTATCAACTCCTGGATAGACTTGGAGCTGGCGTTTAACAGCAACTTTGCTAGTACATACAAGAGGCCAAACCGACCTCAGCTCCTGGCGGCATGTAAGCAAGATGATCATGAAACTGACCGAGAATTCTTAACTCGGTGGAGCAATGTTCGGAATTCCTGTGAAGGAGTGTAGAGGCACAGGCCATTTCCTGGTTTGCAGATGGTTGTCGACATGGCAGCATGCTGTGGCAGAGGCTCCAAGAGATATGCCGAATCCCTAGCAGAAACAATCCGGATTGCAGATTCTTATGCTCTGGGTGATCCGATGCAGCCAGCAGCAGAGGCAGTGGCACGTAACAGAAGGAGGGAGCCAATAAACAACCGGCTCGGACCAAGGTGTAATGACCGCCAGAGTTCGGACAAAAGGAGGGAGCCGGACTACCATACACCTCGAACCAAGTTGCAGCGGTGAACCCGGATCAGCCCGGAGCTGGAGGTGTCCAGAGGCCAAAATCAATGGTCCGGCATTTAGTCCGAACCCGGAGCCACCCTTGACTTATGAATCAATGATAGATGGTCCTTGCTGTTACCATACGACCGACCCGCGCAAGCCAGCCAACCATTCAACCCGGCAGTGCAGCTGGAACCGCAGAATCAGAGAAGAAGGGGCGAAGGCCGGAGGAATCAGAGCAGGACCACCTCAGAGATTTCAGCCGAGGTCCCACCCAATCTGTCCGGAGCAAATGTTACCCCGATAACCACTGCACCTCTCCGAGGCCTGCAGCAGCAAGACCCGTGAATGTTGTGAATGTCCGAGGTAATAACAACAACAATGGTGCCGGACCAAGTCAGCAGTATGAATACCCCGGAAATGACTATAGAGAGGCTCATGCGAGCTATGTGGTCTTTGTGACCGAGCCAACTGACAAGAAGAGCGTGCAGAGGCGTGCCATGGAGGTGAATGCAGTAATGCCGGTGGTGCCGACCTATATGAACTGGTCTGAGCAGGAGATCACTTGGAGCAGAAAGACACACCTCGGATCATGCCGAGCCCTGGAAAGTATGCCCTGGTGGTAGATCCAACGTTGTGTGGGCCTACCAACAATGTGAGGTTCACCCGAGTTCTGGTGGACAATGGCAGTGCCATCAACATCATGTACCGAGACACAATGGTGAAATTGGGCATATCGCCAAATCAGTTGATGCCAAGCAGTTGTACTTTTCATGGGATTGTGCCTGGCGTTTCCTGTGCACCCATGGGCAAGATATGGGTGGATGTAGCATTTGGAACCAAGGAAATTGCCGAGTTGAGAGTATCGAGTTCGAGGTGGTGGACTTGGAGAGTGCATACCATGCATTGCTTGGAAGGCCGGCTCTGGCCAAGTTCATGATTTCCACCCATGTTGCATACCTGAAGATGAAAATGCCAGGGCCTAATGGGATCATATCCATCTCGGGTGACTACAAGCGAGCCATTCAGTGTGCCTCGGCGGGGTCTAATCTGGCCGAGTCTTTGGTGATCGCAGCTGAGAAGAAGAAGCTGCATCAAGTGGTGGCAATGGCGCAGTCAACACAGCTCGGCCTGTCCGGACTGATGAGCCCGGACTCAACTGCGCATTCGAGGTGCCCAAGGAGACCAAGAAGATCCCCATTGACCCGGAGCACCCAGAGCATATGGCCATCATTGGGACCGGGCTGGGCGAGAAATAGGAAGGCGAGCTCTGTCACTTCCTCCGTGAGAATCGGGATATCTTTGCATGGTCGGCTAAGGACCTGCCTGGTGTTCCGAGGGAGTTGGCAGAGCACTCTTTATTTGTCAGGCCAGAGGTGAAACCGGTGAGGCAACCGACCCGTCGTCTCTCAGACGACCGAGACAAGTGGTGCTGGACGAGCTGGCTAAGTTGCTTGCAGCCGGGTTCATTATGGAGGTGCTGCATCCGGACTGGATATCCAATCCGGTCTTGGTGGAAAAGAAGAAAGACGAGCCAGCCGTGGTCAAGGTGTGGCGCATGTGCATTGACTTCACTAACCTCAACAAGGCGTGCCCAAAGATCCATTTCCATTACCTCGGATTGATCAAGTGATCGATTCCACTGCTGGTTGTGAACTGTTGTCTTTTATCGATGCGTACTCTGGTTTTCACCAGATACCACTGAACCCAAAGGATCAAATAAAGACTGCTTTTATTACCCCGTATGGGGCGTATTGCTATCGTGTCATGTGTTTTGGTCTGAGAAATGCCGGGGCAACTTATCAGAGGTGTATGCAGAAATGCCTGCACTCTCAATGGGCAAAAATGTGCAAGTGTATGTCGATGATATCGTCATCAAAACTAAGGAGAAACGTACTCTCCTCGAGGATCTCGAGGAGACATTTGTGAATTTGAGAAAATATCGGTTGAAGCTTAACCCGGACAAGTGCACCTTTGGTGTCCCGGCTGGAAAGTTGCTCGGATTCCTGGTGTCTAGCCGAGGTATCGAGGTTAACCCGGCCAAGATCCGAGCTATTGAGAACATGAAGTTACCGAAGTGTTTGAAAGATGTGCAGAAGTTCACAGGGTGCCTAGCCTCGTTGAGCCGATTTGTAGCTCGGCTAGGAGAAAAAGCCTTACCTTTGTACCAGCTCATGAAGAAAAGTACCGGGTTTACATGGACCCCGCAGGCCGACGTGGCGTTCAATGAGCTGAAAAAGATGTTGTCCACTGCCCCGGTGTTGGCGTCACCATTGCACAATGAGCCGATGTTACTTTACATTGCGGCCACAAACCGAGTTGTAAGTGTGGCAGTGGTGGTGGAGCGCGAAGAAGGTGGCAGGTCGGTGCAGAGACCGGTGTATTACTTGAGCGAGGTGATCTCTACCTCGAAGCAGAATTACCCTCACTACCAGAAGATGACGTATGGTGTCTACCTGGCGGTCAAGAAGTTGAAGCATTATTTCCAGGAGCATCCCATGACGGTGGTGTGCGAAGCTCCAATCTCGGAGATCATCGGGTGCAAAGATGCAACTGGCCGAGTTGCCAAATGGGCGATTGAGGTGTCTCCATATGCACCACATTATGAGAGAAGAGATGCAATTAAATCCCAGGCGTTGCCGGACTTCTTTTGTGATTGGGCCGAGATGCAGTATGAGCCACCCAGGCCGGACTATAATTATTGGAAAATGCATTTTGATGGGTCCAAACAAAGATCGGGCTGGGGGCTGGAATAGTCCTCACCTCGCCAAAGCGAGATCAGCTGAAGTACGTGCTGCAGATTCATTTCTCAGCATCAAACAATGTGGCGGAGTATGAGGCCTTAATCCATGGCCTCAAGTGGCAAGGAGATCGGTATCCGGCGTGTAGAGTGCTTCGGCGATTCCGACCTGGTGGTGCAACAATCTTCTGGAACTTGGGATGCTCTGGATGCCAACATGGCGTTATATCGGTTCCATGTGCAAAAGATATCCGGGTTCTTTGAAGGGTGTGAGTACAGGCATATACCTCGGGCAGAAAATGATGCTGCCGACGTGTTGTCAAAGCTCGGTTCATCGAAAGAGGCAGTACCACCAGGGGTAGCCCTGAATCACTTGAGAACTCCTTCAATCAAACCTTCTCCTGAATCCGAATCTATTTTCATCCCGGCGGAGCAAGAGCCCGGACCTGTTCCAATGGAGGTAGACGTCGGATGCGTTTGGTCGGACCCGGGGACTGCGTGGCAGAGCTCGGGGACTGCGCACCGAACCTCGGGGACTGCTCATCAGACTCGGGGACTGGTCGCAGGATGGTGGAGGAAATAATGGAGGAGATTATGGTGGCCGAACCAATGGAGGTGGACGAGAACTTTTTCCTTTGCACCCAGTGCCGGAGTGGGCGGAGCAAATCATGAAGTTCATAACGGAGGGAAGCTGCCAAGTGACACAACCGAGGCTAGGAGAATTCAAAGGAGGGCCAAGGCGTACACCATCATCAACAAGGAGCTCTATAAAAGAAGCGTAACCGAGGTGTTGCAACGGTGTGTCGAGCCAGCTGAAGGCAAGGAGATGCTTTTGGAGATCCACCAAGGAGAGTGTGGTCATCATTGCAGCACAAGAGCTCTGGTGGCCAAGGTGTTCAGGCATGGGTTCTATTGGCCCACTGCTCTTGCTGATGCAGAGGCCATAGTCCGGAGATGTGAAGGATGCCAAAGGTTTGCCAAGCAAACGCATATGCCAGCCTCGGCGCTCAAAACAATTCCTATCACTTGGCCGTTTGCGGTATGGTGTTTGGATATGGTGGGAGAGTTCAAACCAGCCCGAGGTAACATGACGCACATACTGGTGATGGTGGACAAGTTCACCAAGTGGATCGAGGTGAAACCAATCCGGAAGTTGGATGGTCATTCAGCAGTGACTTTTTGAAGGAGATCATTCTGCGATATGGCTACCCCCATAGCATTATCTCGGACAACGGCACAACTTTGCTGTTGGAGAATTTGCTCGGTTTTGCATGAACAAGGGAATCCGGCTGGACATAGCCTCGGTGGCACACCCGGAGTCTAATGGACAAGTGGAAAGATCAAATGCTCTAGTGTTGGCCGGCATCAAGGCTCGGCTCATTGAACCACTGCTGAAAACGCCGGGGTGTTGGATAGATGAGATACCAGCAGTACTGTGGGGTCTAAGGACCACGCCAAATCGATCAACTGGCTATACGCCATTTTTTATGGTCTATGGGGCAGAAGCTATGCTACCCACTGACATCGAATATGATGCGCCCAGAGTGGCAATGTACACTGAAGCCGAGGCAAAAGAGGCTCGGGAGGATGCAGTAGATCTGCTTGAGGAAGCAGAGAATTGGCCTCATCTCGGTCAGCAATATACCAGCAAGGTCTCCGACGTTATCATAGCCGGAGTATCAACCCTCGTGTGTTTCACGAGGGAGATTTGGTGCTGAGGTTGGTGCAGCGCAAGAAAGGTCGGCACAAGTTGTCACCTCCATGGGAGGGACCGTTCATTGTGAGCCGAGCTCTGCTCAATGATTCCTACTATCTAATAGATGCGCAGGAACCAAGGGAAGATGGGCTGGACAACCCCGGATCAGAGGTCAGGCGACCATGGAATATAGCTCTACTCCGACCTTTCTACTCATGAAGGCGCAATGTATGTACCTCGGTTAATCCTTAATGAAATGTCGGCACTCCGAGGTTGAAGCTCGGGGACTGCCTCGCTCTTGTGCTTGTGTTTTATTTCTGTTTGTCAATTTCGTTCATATGCCGAACTATTTTGAACCTCGTCTCAAACTTCAAGTAATGTATGCTGTGTAACTAATCTTGTGACTCGACTGACGAACGCCGAAATGGTAGTCAAGAGCAAAGATGAAAAAACGTGGGAAACATGAAAATGGACTCGGGGACTCGGTCCAAAAATATAGTTCGGCATGTGTCGTTTACTAACCCCTGTCTTTACCTTTCGTTTATGTCGGATGATTTTGAAACACACCTCGACATTTGCTAAGTACTGTATGCTATAAACAACAATCTTGTGACTCGACTGTCGAACGCCAAAATGGTAGACAAGAGCAAAGAATGCCAAGTATAGTAAACACGAAAGTGAACTCGGGGACTCGTTCCAAAAGGGTTCGGCATAAAGTTTTAGAAAAGCATGGTTCGATAGCAAGATAATAGTACTGGTAGCAAGGCAAACTACTTAAGGTCTGTTACATCTGCACCCGGCATACCGGGGATTTAATGTTTTTTGAGACAAGTTCAGGCCTCGGAAGAAGGAGCCTCGGAAGAAGGAGCCTCGGGCGCAGGAACCTCGGGCGCAGAAACAACCTCGGCGCAGAAACAACCTCGGTTGTTTTGCCGGCCTTGCCCTTGGAGCTCTCAGGCTCGTCAAAGTCAATTTCCTCGTCGTCAGAGCCTTCTTCACCGACTCTGCTTCCTCGTCCGAGCTCTCTTCGTCCTCAGAGTAGAGGCGCCCGTCATCAAAGGTCCGGGTGTTTGCATAACTAGCAAAGCGGTCGGCTGCTGCTTGGCGTTTCGCAATGCCATCAGGGGTGGAGTTCCAAGGAGAGCCCCGGCGCAGGGAGGTAACAGTGTGGATCTCAACATCTTCATACCAAGACAGCACGAACACCAGGGCCTTGTCCGCTCTAGCCCGAGCTGATGAGCATCTCCACTCCCGAAGTCTAGCCTCGGCTCCTTTCAGCTTCGTGGCGAGCTCGTCAATGCAAGTGGGAGTCTTGACCTTGGGCCAGAGGGCACGGTGGACCTCGATGGCAGCATCAACCAGCTTGGTTCCAATGGCTCTGAGCGGCCTGATCCGAGCATTGAGGGCAACAAGGTGGTCCTGGATATCCCAGCTTTCGCTGAGGGTTTCTGTCTCAGCCCTCTTTGCCCGAGCTGCTTGAACTTCGCGGATAGCCTTGTCCTTGGAGTGCTCGAAGTTCTCTGAAGAAGACAAAAAGGCTGTCGCTGGAATAAGGCATACGGTGGCACGGGGTGTAGGTCGGCAGAAAATAAGTAAAAGGGGAGAAGAAACTTACTGTCCATTTGGTGATTAATCCGAGCGAGCTCGGACAACCAGCTTTTCGAGATAGCTCGGAGGGCGGTAAGTTCGGCTTCGGCCGAGGTGGCGCGGCTCTCCAGGGTCTTGGCAAGCTCTTGCTGCTGTTCGGCGGCCTGGTCTTTGGCCTTCATAGCGTCCTCCACAGCAGTTTTGGCTTCATTAGCCCGGTTCAGCTCTTGTTGCAGCCGAGCTATTTCATCCTCGGCTGTCTTCAACTTGGAGGCGGAATCTTTGCCGCTCTGCTCCTTCGCGGATAGAAGAGTCCGGTGAGACTTCTTCAATCTGTTGTGATCCAGCAGGAGGTTCTTGAAGATCTTGGTCCGAGCGTTGTTGCACTCCTGAAAAAATAGAGAGATCAGTTCGGAGAAATCCGAGGTATTTCTAGCACCCGAGGTCCAATTGAGTCCCGGGGACTTAGCATTGGCCTCGGGGACTCAGCATAGGAGAAATGACAAGTTTTTGAGATTCAAGCCGAGCAATTTTAACTCGGTGGAGTGTCAATTGCTCAACCCGAATCTCGGGGACTGGGAATAGTGTATGTTTGTCATTTGGTTTCAAAGGAAGAAAGAGAGTTGCGTAAAGAAACTTACCGAGGCCTTCTTGCTGCAGTCGAGGACCGCGGTCTGCATGTTGTAGATAGATTGGAGCACGGCGCTAGGTCCAACTGGATGCTCAGAGCTCGGGTTGGAGGAGACCTCGGCAGTGTCAGCCGAGTTCCAGTCCATATCGTAGTGCTTCTCTGAGCCTAAGCTGTTCCCGCTCTTGGTCCGGAGTTGCCCGACCTCCCAGCTGCTGATGTTCGGCTGGATGGTAGCAGCAAAAAGAGCTCGGGAGGTGGCGACCTGAGAGCTCGAGGGCGCGGTCTTGATCAAGGTGGACCTCGGCGCAGAAGCGGGAACATGCGGCACCAGTTGGGTGCTCGCAGCCTTGGGGCCCGGTGGAGGTGGCGGCATTGAAGTTTGCTGTGGCTGTTTGGGGGGCTCAACAACTGGAGCCGAATCTTTCTTCTGCTTTTTCTGCTTCTTCTGCTGCTGGTGATGCTGGTTGCGCGCAGCTTGAGACTTGGGGGAGAGCCGAGGCTCCTGCACGGTCTTTGCCGGAGTCTTGGCGCGATCTGTCTCCGCATCCTTCTGAGGAGGCGGAGGAGTCTGATCTCGGCGGAGAGCAGAGTGCCCCTGGCCGGAGTCAGAGCTCGGCGGTGAAAGTTCGGCGGAGGAGACGCGCACCGGGGAGGAGATGGTCTTCTCCGGGCTGCTAAGGTCAATGGACCGTTCTGGAGGAGAGGCTCTGGCGGGGCTGCCGAGGTTAACCTCAACCTCGGTTGTCTGAGCTTCAACCACTAGAGGCAGTGGTGAATGTATCGAGCTGTGGCTCTGCTTGATCTGCCGAGCCGGGCTAGACAAAAAAGAAAAGATTAAGTTAGAGTATAAAAAACTTAACCTCGGAACAGCGTGACAGGTAAAAAGGAGCAAGGTGACTTACGCATCTTCTTCCACGGGGCCTCGCTTCTTGTGCCTCGCCGAGGTCTTCTTGGCACGCTTGGCTTTGGGCGCCGCAGTCTCCGAGGTCTTGGAAGCCTCGGCATCCGAGGTACCAGGTCCTGAGCGCTTCCGGGAAGCTGCAGACGCTGGATGAAAGTTCTTATATGTTGGAGGGGCATATGAAATGGGAATAACGTTGATAGGTTCCAGAATTTGGCAATCATCATCGTCATCATCGGGCCAATCCTGGATAGACGATCGAACTGGTGGGCGGGCGAGGTGAAACCACGAGTCTTACCCGAGGTGGCCTTGGGAATGGGGAGGTGATCCTCATTGTCTGGATCTTCAACCTCGGCGGCGGCCGGGACAGGCAGGTCGGGAGTCCACTCCTTAGAAGAAAGGGGGCCATCCTCGATTTCCTGTCGAGTGAACTTCTGTAGAGGTGGCAAGGTAAAACCGAGTTAGCACAAGAATCAATACAAGGCCGGGGTGAAAATGAAACCGAGGAATATTTTACGTCGGGTAAAGTACACTTACTTGAGCTGGAAGGTGATCTCGGTCGTAGGGCCTGACACCCCATTTCCACTTGTCGGGCATGGTGGTCTTGGCGATGGCCCGGATGCGCCTCTTCACCTCGGAGTCATCAAGCTCAAAGGTGCTGTGCCGAGTGGGGTCGTAGCGGCCACTCATATGGCAGATCTTATGGGCCCGCTCTTGTAAAGGGCTAACTCGGCGGGTGATCATGGTACGCAAGATGTCATCTGCTCCCCAGCTTTTCTCCTGGAGTGACATCATGGTTTGGTGGATCAGAAGAACCTCGGGAGCGTCGGGTGCAGGCTCATAATCCCAGTTGAGTTGGGCAGCGGGGGTTCCAATGGTGAACTCCGGCAAATTGATGAGATCTTCGTTGCCCGGGTTCTTCACATAGAAGAAGGAGCGCTGCCATTTGCGGCACGAGTCCAGGCCCTGGATCCGAGGAAACTCAGAAAGGCGCCGAGGTGAAATCGAGGCCGCCCCGCAAGCAGTCATCTCCTTGTCCACGACCTTCTTGTTCGGGACGCTTTGCTTCTTCAGCTGGAAGTACTTGGCCCAGGACTCGATGCTTGGCCATAATCCGAGGTAACCCTCGGAAAAGGTCGCGTAGGCCGAAAGTTGAAGGATGGCGTTGGCGGGCAGGTGGTGTGGCTGAAGTCCAAACTTGTTCAAGAAATCCCGGAAGAATTTCCCGGCCGGGAGCCCGAAGCCACGTTCAAAGTGGTCCAGGAAGACGACCCTCTCCCCGGATTCCACCTCGGGTTCGATGTCTCCTTTCTTCGGAATCCGGCAGATGAGTTTAGCCGGGATCCGCCGTGAATCTCGGAGCCACTTGATGTCGACCTCCGTGACATCGGATCCCTCCCAGCTACCTCGTTCTGCAGATGCTCCTTCCTCGGCGGGGTCCGAGGCAGAAGGCATGTTGAAGTTTTCCTGCAGAAGAGGGAGGTTCAACCGGGGTAAGTACCTCGGACAGTTCAGGATAGCCGGGGTAAAATACCTCGGATCAGTCAAAACAGCCGAGCTAAAGGATTTAGGCGGGAAACATGTTTCTACCATGGCGGGATACTAGCAAAGATCTACCGGTGAGCTAAAAAGGGAGATAAATTCGAGTTCGTCAAGGGGAAACCTAAGAGGACAGCACGGGTGTGTCTGAAATAAATCTAGATGAGATCTAAAATGCACTAAGAGGGCTCGAGGGGATCATCCAGTTCATCAAGATCTTAGGGTTCGTCAGGATCCTCGAGTTCATCGAAGGATGAACTCATCCACGGCCATGGAGGGGAAGCAAGGAACTCACCGGTGAGGTACCCGAAGAACGCGGAGGATCGGCGATGAGTCAACGGCGCACGGCGCAGTGCGCGTACTCCGGTGCGGCGAGGCGCTTGACGGCGATGTGGCGGCGCAAGGCGCGGTGTGCGTCACCAGCAGGGGCTCGACGGCGGCGCTGGAGGCAGAGGGCGCGGAGCAGTGGGCGAGTGGGGAAGAAGAAGATGAAGGTACCCCTGGGCCCCTATTTATAAGCCGCGTGCGGTAACGGCGTGCGGTAACTGCGCAGCACCGCGCGGTTATCGGGGAAACGTGGGATCGTGTGCGGGCGGCGGAGCGGTTGCGCAGTTGGTAGCGGCACGATCGGCCACATCGTGGGTCGCAGAGTGGCAACCGCCAGCCTCGGATTTCCTGTGCTGGTCAGCGCGAGAATCGAGGAGTCGTGGGCGGTCAAGTTGGTCTCGCACTTGAGTGCGCAGGTGCGCTGTTTGGTGGGTCCGGCTGACGAGGGCCGCGTGTGGTCAGGACCTGTCTTTCAGAGGTCCGGGGTTCGAGGTCCGGGCAGAGATTCTTCGCCACGTGCCTCGGAAGATCTTGGGGCAAGATTGTGCTGAGTCAAACAGCTCGGAAAGTTTAGATTGCAGATCAACCTCGGATTAAATTATGGTCTGTGGGAAGTACCTCGGCGGACCTATTTTTAAGGTCGGTTTTAGAGGTGGTGCCTTGCTTGTTTTAAACCTGCCACGGCCCTCCATCCGAGGTCGTAGGACCGCACCAGCTTCGGGGACTAATGTCGGGGGGCTACCCCCGGGTAGGGTAAAGGCTTGGTATAAAGATGAGTTTAAAGACATGCCGAGGTACGGAAAGGGCCGAGCTGCTTGGGCCTGGGAGAATCCGAGCTTCACCTTGACCTGGAGAGTTCAAAGGCCGACCTATCTTGGCCAAGAGGGGTCCGAGGTATCCCGTTGGCCTGGGCCGAGGTTCACTGTCCGAGCTTTGTTCAGCCGACCTACTACCTCAGTACTATGGTTGGTATTGTGAGAGCAGGAGAAGCTGTGGGAAGGAAGTAAGATCCGACCTGTTAAAGATCTTAAGCGCAAGACCCGAGGTACAGAGCCCGTCGCATCCGTGCCGAGCTAACCAAGGTAAGAGGCTGTAGGTCGGGCAGGAGTCAATGCTCCTGTCACCTCCAGCCGGGTACAAGAGCGCCTGACGCGGGAGCGTCTGTCAAGGAGCCTGGCAGAGGCGTGCCCCGGGTTCGGCGGGGCTGCACGTCTCTGCCCGCAGACCACGCGGGATCTGGGAAAAGGCTACGAGGTAGCTCTGCCAGGCCACGTCCTGTCTCTGTCAGAGGGGACAGGCTAGTTCTGCCGTTAGGCAACAGGAGATGGGCATGCCATGTCTTGTCTCTGACAGAGGTACGGTGGTGACCGGTGTAGAGGCATGGCAACAGTGTTCAGCGAGGGGCACAACGGTTACTCGGCTGGCCTATATAGTGGGCTTCACCCCCCTCCTGCTTGAGGACCTGACGGACAGATAAATCAACAGAGAAAGAAAGAAAGAAAGGAACCTCGGAACACCCCGGAAACACCTCGGATCTAGCTCGGAGTGCCTTCTTCCTCCCGTGTAGCGCCATCTTTTACCTCAAGTTCTCACCATTGTATCATCATACAGCTCGAGGAGCAGCTTGTACTTGTCACTTTGAGCGATACACTGAGTAGGATAGTGCTGCAGTAGGGGTGTTACCTCCGCTAGAGGGCCCTGAAGCAGGGTACATCGTGGTGTGCTTTGTGTTCTTGGTTTCTTGTTTCTTCGTTCGTGTTCTTGCATGTTCTTGCGTGTGCACTTCTTAAGTGCATAAACCCTCCCCGGATTCCCCCAACGACCATTCGGCCCCATCTTAGCCATACCTATGGCATCTGCCGTGATCCCACCACGACAATTACATACACAGGAAGAAGCTGTGTGATCTGTGATGCCTGTGTGCGTGCTTGAAGTGGTCGAGGATGGCAAATACGAGCGCCTCGGAGAGTGCTGCCTCTAGGTTCGCTTTCAGCGCCGGCGATGACGTCCAAGATGGCGGCGGAAGCTCGGCTCACGTTCCCCGGCTGGCTCTACAGCACCTGCTGCGTCAAGCCCCCTCGTCTTTTCCTTCAGAGACGAAGAGCGTGGAGGTCGAGAGGCGTCTGTAAGGGCATCTCCAACCGCGTGGCGCAAACGGACATCAAATTTGGTCCGTTTTTTGTCTCTTTGGGACGGTTTGCGGACATATTTTGTGTCCCTATCCGTTTGGGGTGAGGGGTGCCCCAACGGCAGCCCGCAAATAAAAAACACAAACACAAATTTCAGCTAGCTAGCATCCATCCATCGATCGATTGGCTGCGTTGTTCCAGCACGGTGAGGAAGAGCAGCAGCAGCTTGCCGAAAGGAGCAGGTCGGCCCGTCGCCGTGCTCAAGTAGGACCAGGAGACGGGAGGCCGCGTGCGCTGGAACCAGTTCCGATGCAGCACTCCACCCGGCGTGCCTAGATTCCGCCCGGCGTGCCTGACGGGAACCGCGTCGCCGTCCGATGCAAACTGGCCGCGGCATGGTGCCGCAGTCCAGCGCGGCGACAGCAGCAGCCGTAGTCCGGCCCTCTCTCGCACGTGCACGTCCATGGAGCGCGGCATCTCCGAGGCCACAGGGCGGCACGCGAAAGGCGACCAGCACGGCGGCGAGCTCGAGGGCGTCGTCTTCGAGACCGCGGGGCAGCACGGGGACGACCCGAGGTCAACGCCGGTGCCCCAGCCCGAGGAGAGGACGAGCAACGGCGCGCTTGGAAGAGGGGCGGCTCGTGGAAGGCGACCAGCAGTTTTAGCTGGCGGCGGCGGAGTAGGCCTGGCCAGAGGCAGCTGCTCCGACCTTGCTGGAGGTGGCGTGGTCGATCTGCCTGGAGGCGAGGGGATCGTGGTAGTCGGGGAAAAAGAGAAAAGAAACGAGGGGAAAGGAGAGAGAAGGAGTGGATCTGGTCTTTGTTTCGCTGGCAGCTGGGCCAGATCGGACACGGAAGGAGGACAAAGCGGATAGCCGGACAACATCTTTTGTCTGCGCTCGCCCCAAATCTGGACCAAACTTGGGCCCGCTTTGGTTCAGAACAGACAGTCCGCCAGCAATATGTCCGTTTGCGCCAGCCCGTTGGAGCACCTCACATGTCTGTTCGGACAGAAAGGGACAGACCATGTCCGTTTGCGCCACGCGGCTGGAGGTGCCCTAATATCCCAGCTGAGGTATGAATCACAAATAGCAGATACGATTGGAGAAGAGTTGAGAGTCGGAAGAGCAGGAGACGGGGAGGATGAAGTGGAGGGAGGATCCAGATTTCATTCACTTTCTCGACCCATGTACACACGCCATCCTTTCCATATATCCTTTACATGGGTCACAGCCCACAGAGCCCAACACCAGCCCACAGAGCCCAAACACACTTACCTCCACACTTCGATCAAGATATTGTGCATAGAATGCCACTCTTTAAAAATAAAAAAGGAGTAATCAACTTGACAAGAAAAAAAACCTGGGCGAAAGAAAAGGGGCCGCCATTCTCTTTCTTTCCTCAATTTGGCTCAATACTCAAATCCATAATTGAATCATCTGAGGCCGCATCAATCGAGACTACACGAGAAGGAATTGTTAGTTCACCTCACCTTCCCGAAGCGTGGGCTTGCTTTACTAACTTATTCAAATAACCTTTTCCTTTTGTTTAGCTTGAGGCACTCACTTCGCTCATGGTAGTTAGTCGAGTTCCCTTTTCCTTTTTTGTTGAGTTTCACCTCACCTAAATCCGGAAGTAATCTGAAAGAGAAATTCCATTCTTTGACGAAATAGGCCGTAGGCTCACTATATTAATATAGCAACCACCATTCTGCCACGAGAGGGTTGCTTCCGGTCGGACCGGCGGCCTGCTATGCCCGGTTTTCATCCAAAACCGCCCGTCGGACCGCGTTTGTCCGGTTCACGTGCGCGGACGGTCCAGTGCGCTTAACAAACCGGTGGAGGCCGTGGTTCCATTTTTTTCCGGTTGAACCGCCGGTCTGGTCCGGTTTTTAAAACTATGCCGCGGAGGCACACCAGTCCCAACAAGGTCCAGCCGGGCCAAAGCCCGTCGCCATGCTGCAATAGGCCAGCCACCGTCGCCGCTGTCCCTGCACCATCTACCTCGCCGGCATCTGTAGAGCAAACGGACGGGCAGGCCAGTCCGCCCCAACCCATATGGGGACCGACGGGCCCAGATCTGTGTCATTGGGCGCTGCCGGCGCCGACACCAGCATGCTGCCGCCTGCAGCCCTGACTTCGTTTATGGCGGACGATGTCGGCGTACTTTATTGAATAATAATAAAGTGTCACCAGCAAGTCAGCGTTGCCGGATTGCCACCCCCAGCCAGAGCTGGGCCGCCGCCAGCCTAGGTTGCACCGCCGCCGGAGAAGAGCCACCCCACGAGGTCTCATACGACGCGGGGAAAGAAATTCCATTCTGGGAACAAGCCCATAAGTTAAACGATGACATCGCCCACGCTTAGCCCTTACTTCCACGCGACAATGTCTTAATTTTTTTGGAAGAGACAATGTCTTAGTCAGTGTGATCTGCTTGACACTTACAGTAACCCTCTTCCCCCCCACCCCCCACCCCACCCCCACGAGTACCAACATGTCCTCCTCATGTTGCATATGCAAATCTAGATCGAATGGTGTCGTGATCCTCCTAGGTAGCTTCCTATGCTGAATGCCTGAATGAGACGACAATTTGATCAAGACTTGCAATTGAAAAGTCATACCTTTCTTGACCAGCTTGCGGTCAAAAATGCATTCTGGAACTGCATCCGTAGAGGAGATCCAATGAGGTAGGCAAACTGAAGAAGGCTAGAGTACGGTTCAGTACATGCTCTTTCAATTGCGAGACATGTAACACCGGATGGATAAGTGTAGTATCAGGTAGTGCCAATTTGTAAGCTGCATTTCCAATCCTATCTAGAATCTCAAAGGAGCTATAGAACTTGTAGGTTAGCTTGCGACATGGGTGAACCACTGAATGTTGTGCATAAGGCTATAATTTCAGGTATACAGAATCTGTGCATGCAACAAATGTTCTCTCAGCAACTGGGAGTGGCTTTGGTTTTCCTGAGCCAATGCTACACATCAATATGCTCAGACTCCAAAACAGTGGCAAAGGTTAAATAGTGTGGCCATGCCCATACAAGGCTGTGTAAGGTGAACATGCCAAGGCGGATTGGATCGGCGACACGTCCTCCTCCTATGTGTGCTTCTCCTGGTAGTACGGCGTCATTCCGACGGCTTCACGTGAAGGGCAGCCTCGGCAGGGTCATCGACCGACCTGCGGCGCAAGGATCCCGGAGCAACGGCTCTGGACACGACGGTGATGGCGTCACCTCCGCCGCGGAGGATTGGTCTGCTGGTGCCTCCTTGTGGTGGCGCCTGGGCGCGGCGGCCGGATCACGAGATCTCGAGCCCAGGTTCGTCGCACAGTGGCCGGAGCTTTCTCCAGCATCTCTGGCGCTAGATGCGGGAGATGATGGGGTCACCGACCTCGCGGTTGGTGGCGATCTAGCCGGGTGCAATTTCGGGGAGGCGGTTTGCTTGTCAAAAACAGCGCTGACTTTGTTTATGGCGGACGATGTCGGCGTACTTTATTAAATAATAATATAATATAGTAAACCATGTGCAACATTTTGACGTAGATGCGAAGAGTTTAAAGGTCCTTTATAGAAAAGTTATTTTCATGTTAATAGTGTTGTCTCTACTTGGAAAGTCAAAACGGAGGCTGGCCTACATGTAGCTCTTTCTTTTTTCAAAATTCATAGACCATATTTGAAATTTCAAAGAAATCTGGATAAAATCTTGGAGGTAGATATCGATAATAGTGCATCCTACCAACATGCAGAATGTCGACCCAAAGTAATTCATATTCTAGGCTATATAAATATTTCTGGAGTTGAAATTTAGCCCTGTTCGTTACTTTTAAATTCAGATTTTGTCATTTCTTGTATACAACCCGAAGTATAGCATATTTCTAGTCGATATTTGACACGTCGGTAGAATCCAACATCATCTACATCGAGGATTTTTTTAGATTTAATGAAACTACAAAATATAATTTTCGAATATTTTAAAATAAAGAGCTACCATGTAGGTACTCATATCGCCGCTCCACGCCTCTACTCCATTCCCATGGCTGGCACCTGGCAGCCACACAAAGCAACCGAGACCGAATCCACCTGCACTTCCTGTGACTGTGAGCAAGCGACCCAGCGTTCGTACGTCCGTACCGCCCGCCACTCGCCGCCGGACACCGCACCATGTCTGGTGCCTGTGCCCCGTGGGTTACCACCCCGCAGGGCGCCAAGCCAACGGCTCCCCGCCACGTAGGAAAAAGAAGTACTCCATCCAACCAGAGCTCGACAGCGCCGCCCGCGCCAGTGTCGCCCCCCACAGCGATCGAGCAGCCCGGCCCCCGGGGTTACTATAAATAGGCTTGCCTGACACCGCCGATACCTATAGCTGCCTCCACCCCTTACCTCGACACTACCAAAAATAACATAGCAGCAGGCCAACAGCTGGTGGTCTCTACCCGGAGGACACTGAGGAGAGCCAGCCGGCGATCGAGGTTGATAGATATGGGGCGGGGCAAGGTGCAGCTCCGGCGGATCGAGAACAACGTGAGCCGGCAGGTGACGTTCTCGAAGCGGCGGTCAGGGCTGCTGAAGAAGGCGCACGACATCGCCGTGCTCTGCGACGCCGACGTCGCCGTCATCGTCTTCTCCGCCAAGGGCAGGCTCTACGAGTACTCCGCGCACACAAGGTCAGCAACCACCCGCGGGTAGCTTCAACCGGACTACACTACTACCCCCTCCGTGTATAAATATAAGATGTTTTAGGTTTGTTCATATTCACGTGTGTCAACATGTATGTAAACATGTTTCAATATGTATGTATACTTATTTGGGTGTGCACCTAGTCAATATTTGAGATAGCTAAAACATCTTATATTAAAAAACGGAGGGAGTACTGGTTAAGCAACATGATATATACTTTCTGTGGGGAAAGAGATAGTAGGGGTACATAGCAAGCAGGTTGAGATATTTTGGCTATTATAATTTGGAATCCGGTGAGGAGATTAATTTGGAGAACGGCAATATATATATAATTGTGCATTTTGCTTTCTTTGCTTATTTCCTGATATGGAACTATTGTACTATACCTACAAATGTATTTACCTTTTTACAAAAAGTAATCCAGTACTGCACTGTTTTTCGGTACATGCTGGTGACCATGACCTAGTATGGTCTATTTATGGAACCTATAGTACGCACACGTTCCTGCTCTTGTACTAGCACTGGTACAAAAGGATTCCTTGAGCAATGTGTACTCTCTTGTACTCTAGTCTACTCAAGCAAGCTGGTACAAAAGGATTCCTTGAGCAAAACACGACGTGTTTATTTGCACTAGTCACTCGGTACCTTTCGTTGTACCTGGCCGAGGCACCTTTTGTTTTACTCTCCTCAAACCAAGGGCATGAACGGGCACATCAACGCGGCCTCGGAGATGCAGTGCAGTGTTGAACACTGATTCGTACTCCCTCCGTTTTAAAATGTAAAATGTTTTAGATTTTACACATGTTGTTTACATGCATATTAAAATGACTGAACATACATAATAAAACATTTCTAGTTACATTTGCATATCTATGAATGTGGATAAAGTCTAAAACATTTTATATTTAAAAACGGGGTGAGTATTACATGACATTCATAAACCCCATCAACTATATATGTATCCTAAAATTACTTATGAAGAAAGTTGATGCATGACATTCAGGTACCCAGTCTAAATAGTTCAAAAATATCAAGTTTAGTACAAGTTTTAAGTAGGAGCTTTCCAAAGATAGACCGAATGTTGAATGAAGAGTAGACTTATCCCGCCGTTGCTCGAGCCCGAGCTGCCGCTGTGGTTACTTTGACCGCAAAGTAGACAAACCTAATGTATACCTTACGCAAAAAAATCAGTGTTCATATGTGGTTCAACATGGGATACAAGTAACTTTATGGGCACACTCAGCATCAAATTTATTTATTTTTAAATAGTTCTGTATACTTTGCTCGATAAGGCCATTTACCTTGGGAGATTGGGAAAACACTCTAAATTATAAGAACAGGGATAGGTCGCCGAGCTGGACTCTCTACCATGAGATCTCTGAAATCCTGAAGATTTATGAGGGAATCGATGTCTGCAAAGTGGAACGTGTGAGCAATGGGCTAGCGCACGCCTTAGCGCAATTAGGTAAAAACGGTTCTAGTGGTATTTTATTCGGTGAGGTTCCAGCCTGTGTGTTGGCTACTCTCACAGACGATTGTAATATTGTTTTGCTTAAGTAATAGTGCTCACGGGTTCCTTAAAAAAAAGTTCGGGAAAACACTTTTTTTTGAAGTTTAAAGCAGTCGATCATGCCGTCCGATTAGATAGAATAGAATGTTAATTACATAATTTTTGTAGTTTCAGGTTCGGGTATGGCGAGGACTCATACCCAGCCCGGTATCCCGAACAAAACAAACAGAAAAACTAGTCTCCGGGGTCCTGGGAGTGAGCCAGCGCCCGCTACTGTATCTCCTCCCACACCAGGTGTACCACCATGATGGACGGAAGCACGGTGTTGCGGAAAACGCGCATGTTTCTTTCCTTCCACACTCCCCACATGCTGTAGATGAATGCGCCGCTAGCCTCCCGTCGCTTCTCCTTATGCAGACCCTCAAGCATGGCATTCCACCATCTGTCAATGCCATGGCCAAGAGCAAACACTTGCCGAGTAGTAATCAAAACCATGACTAAGACACATAACCCAGAAACGACTGAGATATTCTAGCTAGGATGACAAAAAAACACGTCATGTTATGATTGAGAGATATACATTTTTTTTTACAAAAGACTTGAGCGATATACATTTTTTCATATATGAACTTATCGTATAATCATTCCACATTAAATCACATATAGGTTTGTTAACTTGGTTTCTTCTATTTCTTTAGCATGGACAGAATCCTGGAACGGTATGAGAGATTTTCCTTATCCGAAGGAAATGTGATTGAAGAATTCCCTGAGCTGGAGGTATAGAAGTACATCTGTGCATTCATAGTCTTCTGTATGCTGCAATGATAAATATGGATCTGACGTTTCAGTTAGCATAATTGTGCTTTACCTTACCGAGGACCCTGATTATTGCAAATTTGCAATGGACAGGAGAGTATGAACTACGATCATATCAAGTTGACTTCTAGGATTGAAGCTCTACAAAAGAGCCAAAGGTAACAAAAGGGACAATATTATTTACCATGAAACAACACTAAACATCTATTCTGCATGTGCCATACAATGCTCAGAAGTTGAGAAGACAAATCGATACCTACACACGTCATAAGTTTTTCAGAATAATTTATCTCATTTTTACTAATCTTGTATGCACTCAGGAATCTTAAGGGAGAGCAACTGGACTCCCTGACAGTAAGGGAAGTCCAGCAGCTTGAGCAGCAGATTGCCAATGCCCTATGGAACATCAGACTCAGAAAGGTACACACAATGAACTTAGAGAACTATTAATTACATTCTCTAAACAAAAAACGAGAACTATTAATTACGTAGATGTTCTCTTGGTAATCATTCAGTAGCTAACGGTTTTTGTGATTAATTCGTTCAGAACCATCTCATGAACAACTCGATCGCGGAGCACCAAAACAAGGCAAATCTTTGAACAAGATGATTCTTGAATTTCAGATAGTCCTCTCAATGTTCTCCGTTTATTAAGATTTTGATTTCATCACTGCAGGAAAGGTTGCTGATGGAGCAAAATAAGATTCTCGAGAAGGTAAATTCAACTCATGCAAAGAAAGTTTGTTATGATTTATTGTCCGTCGAACAATGCATGATTGCTCCTATAGTTGGACTGAATACTAACTGAAATTAATCAAATATTTTGTGTCTATTCGTGTGATAGGAGAAGACTGAAGTGCTGGAGGCATCCCTGCACAAGAACTGCGCACCTCCATTCTGCAATGCTATAGTTCCCTCTCTTCCCAACCTGAACATCTGGTGAGCATTCATCCACTAATTTCGCCTATGCATTATATGTTCATTACCTGATCTCCAGTTATTTTCTTCTGACTGCAAACGTTCGTCTGAAACTATTGTGGACATGGATCAAACAGCAGCGACGGAGCTGACACCCCAGACCCAGGATCTGCGATAACGACGCTCAAACGAATGAGCAGCGGTGGCGGCGGCCATGTCTTGCCGTGGTTGATGCTCCGGCCGTCGACCGATGGCTAGAAGAGGACATAGTACTTGCATTCATATTTTTGTGTGCAAGAACCTTCGGCAATTCAGATGCTATGTTCCGGGACATTATTGCTGAATAATTTGTCGAATGCTAGCTTCTGTTTTCCTTTCTCTCCTAAGCCTGTAAATCTTCCGCTGCCCAAGCTCTGCGCCGCTGCCATGGCTACGCCACCACCACCTCCCCCCCCCCAATCAGCCGTGGCCCCTCTACTCCCCTCAAAGCACCACCTCCATCCTCCTCTGAGCTCCTCACCCCAGATGCGATCGCCCGCGCCTCTCAGGATGGCGCCCTACTCATGCGCACGGCAAGCGGCTCGGCCTCGGCTGCCGCAGCGGCGCTTGCGTCGCCCCTGGCCGGGATCTTCATCAACCAGCACGTGCCGTTCGTCCTCACGCTGAGCCCGCCCAACTACACGCAGTGGCGCACCAACAACGGCGGGGGCGGTGGTCGTGGCTACAGGGGCAAAGGCAAGGCGCCCGCCAATCCCCAAACCGGCGGGAGCTCCAGCACGCCCGCACCTCGCCCTCCCGTCCTCCCAGCCCCTGGCACAACTCCATGGACGGGCATGGTCCACGCGTGGCCTGTGCCCTGGCGTCCACATGCGCCCGGCTCCGACATCCTCGGCCCGCGTCCAGGCGCTCCATCGCCCTTCGCCGGCACCGCCTCCCAGTACTACAACGCCGCACCCGGCACCACCGGTGCACCTGGCGCGTCTCCCGGCTTCTACGGCTCCCCCATGCCACCGGCGTCGCCCGCGCCCGCCTGGGACCAGACCGCGTTGATCCACGCGCTCAACAACCTGTCTGTCCAGCAGCAGCAGCAGCAACCTGCCGGCGGCGAATGGTACCTCGACACCGGAGCTACTGCTCACATGGCGTCCTCCTCTGGTATGCTCGCCTCGTCCCGTCCCTCTTCTTCGTCTCGCATAGTTGTTGGCAATGGTTCTACGCTTGCTGTTACGCACACTGTGACACTGGACGACAATACCTTCCCACCCAAACCCAACCCCTCTCCCTCAACAGCGTCCTAGTTTCTCCTACTCTAATAAAAAATCTTGTCTCTGTTAAGAAACTAACTCGTGATAACCCCATTAACATTGAGTTTGACGATTTGGGTTTCTCTGTCAAGGAACGGCGCACAAAGAAGGAGATCCTCCGCTGTGAGTCTGCCGGCGAGCATCCTACCGCCCACCATCCATCACAACCTCGCCACCACCGTGGACTTGTGGCACCAACGCCTAGGACATCCTGGACACGTTGCTACTCCACGCGATCTACGCCAGCACAGCACCCCATCACCGCCGTGCCAAGCCTGTCAACTAGGAAAACACCATAGATTTCCCTTTTTAGATTCAGAACATGTTTCATATTTTCCCTTTCAGTTGATTCACTGCGATGTATGGACATCCCCTGTACCTAGCGTTTCCGGTTTGAAATACTACCTAGTTGTGCTTGATGGTTACGGTCATTTTATCTGGACTTTCCCCTTGCGTGCAAAATCAGACGCACTACCCACACTACTGAACTTGCACACTTTCGTTCGCCGTCACTTCAATCTCCCCATACTTAACATCCAAGCCGACAATGGCAAAGAATTTGACAACCACGCTTCTCGTCAGTTCTTCTCCGCTCAAGGGATCGTCCTACGCATGTCATGCCCATACACATCCGCTCAGAACGGCCGAGCTCTACGCACCCTTAACGACATAGTCCGCTCCCTCCTAGTCCACGCGTCCATGCCGCTCACGTTCTGGGCCGAGGCCCTTGGCACTGCCACGTTCTTACTCAACAGACGCCCATGTCGCCCAAGACAGAACCAAGCACCCTTCTTCCTTCTCTACGGTGTCCAGCCAAACTACGACGCCCTCCCGCGTGTTCGGTTGCTTATGCTTCCCTAACACTACCGCCACCGCTCCCCACAAACTCGTGCCTCGCTCTCTACCTTGTGTTTTCCTCGGGTATTCTCCAGACCACAAAGGGTATCGCTGCTATGCCGCGTGCTCCACTGCCGGCCGCGGCCGAGCTTCTACCACCTTCCCCTGGCTTGACAGACCGTCACCACCCTCAGACACACCACCATCACCCACACCCATACCAAATCCACCTCTCGCCCGCACAAAGAGAGCCGCACCTGTACCCACGCACAACATGCTCACGCGAGCCCAGCGCGGCATCTTTCAACCCCAACCCAAAATACGCACACACTGCCACCACAACCCAAATATCCCCAATCCCAAAGTCCGTGCGTACAGCTTTGCGTGATCCATGTTGGCTAACTGCTATGCAGGATGAGTACAGGGCACTGATGGCGAACGGCACGTGGACTCTCGTCCCACGGCCTCCAGGCGCTAACATCGTCTCCGGCAAATGGTTGTACCGGCACAAGCTCAAGGCCGATGGATGGCTGGAACGCTACAAGGCGTGCTGGGTGGTCCGCGGCTTCTCACAGCGCCCCGGCATGGATTTCGACGAAACCTTCAGCCCCGTCGTCAAGTTGCCACCATCCGCGCCGTGCTCACCGTCGCTGCCTCGCGCTCCTGGCCGGTACACCAGATGGACGTCAACAAAGCCTTCCACCACGGCCAGCTCCAAGAGCGCGTATACTGCCAGCAACCAGCGGGCTTCGTCGACACAGCCCGTCCTGAGCACGTGTGCCTCCTCGACAAATCCTTGTACGGACTCAAACAGGCGCCCCGCGCATGGTTCGACAGGTTCGCCACCTTCCTGCGCACGCTGGGCTTCGTCGCGGCGCGCTCGGACCCGTCGCTCTTCGTCCTCAACCACGACGGCGACACTGCGTACCTCCTCCTCTACGTCGACGACATCGTGCTCGCCGCGTCATCGACAGCGCTTCTGCACACCGTCCAGCGTCGAATCTTCGCCGAGTTCTCGATGAAGGATCTCAGCCCTCTCCACTACTTCCTCGGCATCAGCGTCACGCGCAACGCCCACGGCTTCTTCCTCTCTGAGAAGAAGTACGCCGACGAGCTTCTCGAGCATGCCAACATGATCGACTGCAAGCCTGCACCCACGCCGGTTGACACACGGGCTAAACTGTCCGCCACCGCCGGCGCTCCAGTTGCGGATCCCTCGGAGTATCGTAGCTTGGTGGGCCCGCTCCAGTACATCACCATGACACGGCCAGACCTGGCGTACGCCGTGCAGCAGGCATGTCTCCATACGCATGATCCTCGACAGGAGCATCTGTCGCTGGTCAAGCGTGTCTTGCGCTACCTGTCTGGCTGGACAACTCGGGCCGGCTCGGGCCGAGCCTTCAGAAAGCTCGAGCCGAAGTTGCCGAGCCCGAGCCAGCTCGAGATTGCCGGCGAGCCGTAAAATGGAGCTCGGCCTGAGCTTCCCACAAGCTCGGTCCAGCTCGGTGCAGCTCACGAGCCTGATGGAGGTGAGTCACTAACCAGTGGGGCCATCCTCCCCGACGGCGGCGCAGTACGGCATAAGCAACAGTGGCCATGTGGGGCGGCGCGTGGCGACGGAAACGGGACGCTGGGGTTGGAACAAGCTGCAGCCACGCGTGCTTGACTAAAACTAGACGCCTGGGGGTCGACGGCAGCTCGGAGGCGCTTGCGACGGCGGCGGCGGCGCCGTCTGGCTAACCTAATTTTTGCATCTGATGCGGGGTTGAGGAAGAGGACGAAACGACCTGGCCTCATTGCTGTATTTTTACTCAGCGAACGAACAAAACAGGCCAAGCATCCAAGCCCAGTTTTCTCCTTCCTGAAGGAAAAAAAAAGCTAGCGGGCCAAACGAGCTGGACCGAGCCGAACCTGGCTCGGCCCGAGCTCGCAACGGTCCAACAAATGGGGCTCGGCTCGGTCAACGCTCGCACCGAGCCCATAAAACTCGGGCCGAGCCAGAAAGCTCGGTCTGTACGTCCAGCCAGAGCTATCTGCGCGGCACCACTGCCTATGGACTCAATCTACATCGCTCGGACAAGCTCGCCCTCATCGCCTACTCGGACGCGGACTGGGCTGGCTGCCCCGACACGCGACGATCGACGTCTGGCTACGCTGTCTACCTCGGCGATGCTCTCATCTCCTGGTCTTCGAAGCGGCAACCCACTGTGTCCCGCTCCAGCGCCGAAGCGGAGTACCGTGCCGTCGCCAACGCCGTCGCTGGCTCCGCCAGCTGCTCCGTGAGCTGCAAGTGCCACTTCCCTCGGCCACCGTCACCTTCTACGACAACATCTCCAGCGTTTACATGGCTGCCAACCCTGTCCATCATCCACGCACAAAGCACATCGAATTGGACATCCACTTTGTCCGGGAGAAGGTTACCCTTGGACAGCTCCGTGTGCTCCATGTTCCGACGCAGCAGTTTGCTGACGTGATGACCAAGGGCCTCCCTACTGCTGCTTTCGAGGAGTTTCGATCCAGCTTGTGCATCCGACCGCCGGACGCTCAAACTGCGGCGGGGTGTCAACAGATATCTGCCGGCTGACCTGGTCTCCCCTGTACTAGACCACGATCCCTCTCCTGTACGCGCACGATCCCCACTCACGCACGTACGTGCACCGGCTGTAATCTATACCTACTTAGGATGACTCCAACGGGGCGACCCATCGAGTCCGCGCGCGTCCGTCCCTGTCAGCGCGGGCCAAAAACATGGCCCAACGGGGCGACGCAAACGGACCGCGGTTCGTTTTTTGGTCCGCCGCGACGCATTCCTGGCCCAAATTTGGGCCACCGATGCGTCGGCCCCGGACGCTCGCGGAGCGCTCCTGCGTCCTCCCCGTGTCCGCCCTGGCCCCGCGTGTCATCGACACCAACGGCCACCTACCCGCAATAACTGTGGGCGGTGGAGCTGTATAAAATCCCGCCGGCCGGCCAAACCCTAGGCCACACACACAAACCCTAGCACTCCTCCCCAATCACGCCGGCCGGCCAAACCCTAGCCACGGCGGCCACCATCTGCAAGCTCAGATCCACGCGCCGGAATGGATCCGCCGCAGCCGCCGCAACATCTGGTGGACGAGGTCGAGCGAGCGCGTATGAGCGCGCGCGGGCGCTATCGCGGCAGCTTCTCGCGCCGGATGGCGACCAGCCCGGCATGGGCCAGCATGATTCCCCAGCCGCCGCGTCCGCGCCTGACGGACGCCCAGAGGAGTGCGGTGGAGGCGGCGGTCGCGGACTGCGTCGACAGCGACGAAGAAGAGTACGCCGCCGGTGTCGCGGTGGCCGCTGTCGCGGCGGCCGGTGTCGCGGGGGATGGCGCGCCGCCGGAGCCTCCCATTGGCGTGGGCGGCCCTGCTCACATCACCGAGGAGGAGGCGGTGGATGCAGCCCACATGCAGCTGAACGCGCAGAGGGCGGCCGCGTTCATGTCCGCCGCGCGCGCCTATGCTGACGCTGCAGTGGAGGACGAGATGAAGCAAATGCGCCACGCCGAAGAGACCAAAAAGCGCGCGGTGAGGCGCAAACGGCACCGGGAGGCCTTGGCGGCGGCCGAGGCCGCGAAAGGAGAAGGCAGCTCCACCTGATGTCATATCCCCGCCGGCGTGGCCACCTATGTGCGGCTCATTTTCCACTTATACCGGCGCCCGCTACGTGTTTCGTAGCTACAAAATGATCAAAGAAGATTGAGTCAGCCAGCCCCACAGCTAGGGATCATCGTCCCAAATACAATGAATTTTATCAGTAAAACCCTTCCCAGCTAACTCATGCGCTACCATATTAGCTTCTCTCGGAATATGCTTAAACTCAACAGAGCTAATATTAGAGGCTAAATCAACAATGTGAGCAAAAATTGCAGCGGAATCATTCCACCAAATGTCCATCCCCGTGCAGGCGTCGATTGTCTCCATAGAATCCGATTCCGCAACAATAGTATTGCATCCGAGCCTGCAGGCTAGAGCGAGACCGTCCTTCATCGCCATAGCCTCCGCCATTGTCACTGATGGAATGTTGGGAATGTATATACAGCTCGCAGCAATACAATTTCCCTGGTAGTCGCGAAGAATGGCACCTGTAGCTCCATCACCTCCATCATCATGATAGGTAGCATCAACATTCAATTTGACTTGGCGAGGTTCAGGCCTAGACCATCTTGCATCAGAACGAGGCCCGGATGGTTTAGAAACTTTAGCAGAATTTGCAACCATTGCTAAAATTGATAACTTGCATCGGTTGATAGGGGGTACATTTTCTTCATGTGTGCGTCTTCTTCGTAGCTACCAAAGGTACCTGCAAGCAATACAAATAGTTTCTTTTAAGCCAAAATTCTCCATACCTTGGCTACCACTGTCAGATCGGCGTAAGAGAATTTTCAAGATGACTGAACCCGCCATATCTTCATGACAAACATCAGAAATAACTTCATGCAGCCCTAAAGCAGTCCATAGATCCATCGCTGCGGGACATCGGAAAAGGAGATGCCGAACATCTTCTGGGCAGAACGACAGATTGGGCATTCGCTTGTGGTACCAATATGACTATTTGCCAGGATGCATTTTAAAGTTAAAATACCATGCAGAGCCCTCCAAATAAATATTTTTACCTTACTTGGGATTTTTAGTTTCCGCATTAATTTCCAGACTGGATTGTTAGCCGAGCTGCCAGGGAGAGCTAGAAGACCCGCCGAATTCCCAAACTGGTGTCTCCATTGCATGTGATATCCAGAACGAACAGTATATCTTCCGTGTGTTGTACCACTCCACGCAATGAAATCCTCGAAGCCTTGGCTATGAAGAGGTATATTTAGGATCCGATTCTCTTCAACAGTTAGAAATATTTCTCTAAGGCGTGTTTCATTCCATGCACCTGTGGTTGGATCAACAAGCTCACTAACTTTTGTCAAATTTGTATCTCCCCTTTTAGAAATTACCCTCCTCGTCGGGCTCGTAGGGATGCATGGATCCTGCCAAATATTAATATTTTCTCCATTGCCTACTCTCCAAATATAGCCTCTTTTAAGAGTTGGCAAACCAGCCAAAATACTTTGCCATGTGAAAGAAGATCCAGACTTCGGACCACCTTTACGAACATCACCTTGTGGATAGTATTTAGCCCTAAGAACTCTGGCGCATAGAGAATCTGGATTGTTAATTAGTCTCCATCCTTGTTTAGCAATCATAGCAAGATTGAACGAATGGAAATCCCTAAAACCCATGCCTCCTTCATTCTTCGGGTAACATAGTTTCCACCAAGCGTACCAATGCATTTTGTTACTATTCTCATCATCTCCCCACCAGAACTTCGCAATTGCATCCATCATTTCCTTGCAAACACCTTTAGGAATTTGGAAGACGGACATGTGGCATAGACATGAATAGCTTGCGCCACCGCCTTAAGGAGAATTTCCTTACCCCCAATAGAAAGTTGTTTTTCCTTCCACCCATTAATGCGCTGGATAATTCGTTCGATAAAATGCAGGAAACAATCACTTCTGTCAGCTCCCACTAACGCTGGAACCCCAAATATTTATCGGAAAGAACTTTTGTATCAATATGTAGAGCTTCACAAATTTCTGCTCGAACAAGGGCATTAGTATTCGGAGATTTTTTTTTCTAGATTTGGCCAAACTCACCATCTGTCCCGAGTTTGCACAATAGGTATCAAGAACTTGTTGTAAGGAAGTTGCATTTGTCATATCAGCTTTCATAAGAATAGGGGAATCATCAGCAAAAAGGAGATGTGAGACTGACGGTGCATTCCTGCACACCCTTAACCCATCGATGCCACCAACTTCTTCTTCATACAACAAGAGACTAGAAAATCCTTCCGCACATAACAAGAATAAATATGGTGAAAGGGGGTCCCTTGTCGCAGCCCCCTAGTCGGTATGAACATATATGTATCTTCAGAATTAAAACATACTTGATATCTTACGGACCTAACACAAGCCATCATAATAGTAATCCATCTTTCATCAAATCCAAGCCTTCGCATCATGTTTTCTAAGAAAATCCACTCCACCCTGTCGTAGGCCTTGTGCATGTCCAGCTTTACCGCACAAGATTCATTCTCCCCACTCCTTTTATTTTTTATGGAATGAATACTTTCATAAGCCACTAAAACATTATCTGTAATTAAACGACCAGGAACAAAGGCACTCTGCATGGGTGAAATAACATCAGGAAGAATACCCTTCAGCCTCAAAGCAAGCATCTTCGAGATGATCTTGTAGATGACATTATATAAGCTAATTGGTCTAAATTGTGTCACCAATTCTGGGTTGTCAATTTTTGGAATTAGAACCACCGTAGTATCATTCCATCCCTCCGGAATAATCCCAGAATTCATAGCCTGCAAGATTTCTTGGGTAATCTCCTCACCACAGATGTTCCAATTTTTTTTATAAAAAATAGCATGAAGTCCATCAGGGCCAGGTGCTCTATAATCACCAATACTGAACGCTGCCTTCCTAATCTCCTCAGCCGAAAAAGGGGCAAGCAACTTCTCATTCATTTGTTTAGTAACTTTTAGATGAATTTTATTCATAACAGCCGGATCAACTTCATTTATTTCAGAGGTAAAAAGATTTGAAAAATATTCATAGACAAGTGGTTTCAACTGTTTCGTACCTTCCACCTAATTGACCTCATCATTGCGCAACTTCTTGATGAAATTCTTTTTTGCGTCTTGCCGTAGCGAAACTGTGGAAGAAAGCCTTATTTCTATCACCATGTTGTAACCAGTTAGCTCGGGATCGCTGCAGCCAATGAACCTCCTCTTGTTCAAGTTAAATTTCTATCAGAGCTGCTTTTTCTTTTGCAATGACTTCATTCTCGTCGGTCATGGGATCATTCATCGCTTTCTCCAACTCTGTCTGTGCTTTCTGTAATCTTTTCCTCAGTTTCTTGAGCACCGAAGCATCCCAAGCATGCAACGAAGCATGCAAATGCTCTAATGATACGTCTCAAACGTATCTATAATTTCTGATATTCCATGTTGATATTATACCAACTGTTACATGTTTTACATACACTTCATTGCATTTTTATGCATTTTCTGGGACTAACCTATTAACAAGATGCCACAGTGCCAGTTCCTGTTTTCTGCTGTTTTTGTATTTCAGAAAAGCTATACTGAAAATATTCTCGGAATTGGACGAAACCTGGACAGGACCACCTATTTTTCCAACACGTACACGGAGTCCAAAGGAGAGACGGAGGCGACCGAGGAGGCGGCCACACCATAGGGCGGCGCGGCCCCACCTCCAACCGCGCCGCGGTGTGGTGTGGGCCCCTTGGGTCGCTCCAGCCGCCGCCCTTTCACCTATTTATTCATCTTCACGGGAAAACCCTAGACACCCGAGCCATTATCCACGAAAAGTTCCGGAGACGCCGCCGCCGTCAACCCTAGCTCGGGAGGGTTCAGAAGCTCTTCCCGGCACCCTGTCGGAGAGGGGAATCATCACCGGAGGGCTCTACATCACCATGCCTGCCTCCGGAGTGATGCGTGAGTAGTTCATCTTTGGACTACGGGTCCATAGCAGTAGCTAGATGGTTGTCTCTCCACTTTATGCTATCATGTTTAGATCTTGTGAGCTGCCTATCATGATCAAGATCATCTTATTGTAATGCTACATGTTGTGTTTGCTGGGATCCGATGAATATTGAATACTATGTCAAGTTGATTATCAATTTATCTTATATGTTATTTATGATCTTGCATGCTTTCCGTTACTAGTAGATGCTTTGGCCAAGTAGATGCTTGTAACTCCAAGAGTTAGTATTTATGCTAGATAGTGGGTTCATGCCTCCGGTAATCTGGGAGAGTGACAGCAACTTCTAAGATTGTGGATGTGCTGTTGCCACTAGGGATAAAATAACCGATGCTTAGCTTAAGGGTGCGCCGTTAGGTCTAATGCATTTGTTTACATTACGCACATTACTTAATGCGATTATCCGTTGCTTGCAACTTAATACCAACGGGGAACTCAGTATGACAATCTGAAGGTGGATTATTAGTCATAGACGCTGTTGGATAACGGTCTATGTATTTTGTCGTAATGCCCACATGAATATGATAGTAATCATCATGTCATATATATGCATTGTCATGCGCTCAATATTTTGTCAATTGCCCAGCTGTAATTTGTTCACCCAGCATGTTAGTTATCTTTTATGGAGAGACACCACTAGTGAACTGTGGACCCCGGTCCATTCTTTTACACTGATAATACAACCAACTGCAATCATTGTTCCTTTTCATTCTCTGCAATTAAACACTATTTTCCACACCATACGTTTAATTCTTTTTTTTCAGGAAGCCGGTGAGATTGACAACCTCACTGTTTCGTTGGGGCAAAGTAGTTTGATTGTGTTGTGTGCAGGTTCCACGTCAGCGCGCCACTGACAACCTTCAGAAGTGATTTTCTTACTCCTACTGGTTCGATTAAACCTTGGTTTCATACTGAGGGAAACTGCTGCTACACTGCTTCATACCTTCCTCTTGGGGTCTCCCAACGAACGTGTGATCCACGTCATCAAGCAATTTTTCTGGCGCTGTTGCCGGGGAGCAAGAGGATTTCTGCAAGGGGAGTTTCACGCTTCCAATCTCTTTACTTTGTTATTGTCTTGCTTAGTTTATTTTTGTCTTGTCTTGTTTGCTTTATTTATCAAAAACACAAAAAAATTAGTTGCTTATTTCGAATTGTTACTTTCAGTCTTGTTACCATGTCTAGCCCTGTTCCTGTAGTCAGGTCACCTGAGGAAGAGATTTTCACTTTCAAGCAAGGGAGTGAAGAGAGTTTTAAATATGCTTGGTCTAGAATTTTTGAGTCCTATGCTAAAACCGAACGAAGAATGACTTTAAGCCTGCTCCTTAGTAGCTTTTATTTCGGTCTTATTCTTTGCTACAGATATGCTTTAGATGCTGTCGTAGGAGGAGATTTCCTTCGTCATGATGGGGATCAAGCTTTTAACGCTATAAAAAATTGATTACAATTTCTAGCACTCCAATCAGTAAAATTGATTCGGCTCTCATAAGCATAAATGATAGATTAAATACTCTTGAAACAAACATATCTGGTCTAAAAGAAGGGTATAATCAGATTCGTGAACACAATGATATTGTGCCAGTAAATTTTGAACCATCAGGATGGATTCCCTCTATGAAAGTTGTTATCAATGGTGAAACCTTCCATGCTCGTTGTGATATCATGTCTGAATTTTGTTTAATGCCTAGGGAAATTTATGATTCCTTAAACCTTTGGGAGCTTTCCAAATGTGAAAATTGGATAACTCTGGCTGATAATACCATTAAATTATCAAAAGGAGTAGCCGAAGGAGTATTTACAAAACTCCTGGGGATAACAATATCTATTGATTATGTTGTCATTGAATGTGCAGGAACAGGACAAATTACGCTTGGGAGATCTCTGCTGAAACGCTTTGGAGCAACAATATACCTGGGCCAAGGCATTATGAATTTCGCTTCTTCACCTATGTGTAACCAAGTATTTCCTAAAGATAAGGCTAAGGGTAAGAGAGCTAAGCATAAGATTGTTGATGCCTCATCACTTGGAAACACTTGATTCTTACTTTCTGCGCCTAGCTGAAAGGCGTTAAAGAAAAGCGCTTATGGGAGACAACCCATTATTTTATTTCTGTAATTTTTATTTTCTTTTTGAGTCAAGGAGTTGTTTACTTCTGTAACAATTCCTTTGTATCTTTACTTTATCGCATTGTTGTGCCAAGTGGAGCCTCTAATAGGAAGATGATGCTAGATTTGGATTTCTGCGCAGGAACAGATTTCTGCTGTTCACCGTTTTACTTCTGTAAAATCACAAAAAAATTATTTAAATCTGTAAATTTTTGTGCGTGATCCTCAGATATGTACGCATATTTCGTTAGTTTTGCGTTTTTCGATCTGAGCAACGTAATTGCCTCGATAAAATTCGTCTTTACAGACTGTTCTGTTTAGACAGATTCTGTCTTTTATTTTTCGCATTCTCTCTTTTACTAGTGTTGAGTGGAATTCTTTTTTAGGGTGAAGAGCTTCACATAACATCAGTGGCAGTAGTTAATGTTAAAAGTAACGGTCATGTTTGTGTCCTTATAGAACATGTGAGTTTTTGATTGTGCACTAACCCTCTAATGAGAATTACTCTGAGTTTGGTGTGGCGGAAGTTTTCAAGGGTCAAGAGAGAAGGATGATATAATGTGATCAAGAAGAGTGAAGAGCTTAAGCTTGGGGATGCTCCCATGGATCACCCCAGCATATTTCAAGAAGACTCAAGCGTCTAAGCTTGGGGATGCCTTGGGCATCCCCTTCTTCATCAGCAACTTATCAGGTCATCTCTAGTGAAACTATATTTTAATTCTTTCACATCATATGTGCTTTACTTGGAGCGTCTGTGTGCTTTTATTTTCAGTATTTTATTTTTCTTATGGTCAACTTGATTGGACCCTAGCATTCTTGATTGGGAGAGAGACACGCTCCGCTTTTTCATATGAATACTCCTATTCTTCACTTATACTTGTTGAGTATTCTTATCTAGCTATTACTATGCTTTTAGCTCCTGTTTTGCATGCATCTCTTATTCAGAGCTGTTAGTTCTTTTAAAGAAAGTACTCTCTTGCTTCACTTATAATTGTTTGGAGAGTTTATGTTGAAATAAATTGATTGGTGTTTGGTTGGAACAGAAAATGTTGCATGTGGTAGATGGTATAATGGAAAAAGCTTACATATTCTTGTAGATCACTGTATTGGATAATTTGATACTTGTCAATTGTTTTGAGTTATCAAGTAGTTCATGTTTAAGCTTTTGTATCATGTAGTTAAAACCTATTAATGAAGAACTACCGTAAAGCTCGTTGAAATTTGGTTTGCATGATTGGTATCTCTAAGGTCTAGATATTTTCTAGTAAAAGGGTTTGGTTAACAAGGAAGACAGTGTAGAGTCTTATAATGCTTGCAATATGTTTTCATATAAGTCTTGCTGTGTCGGTTGATATCCTGTGTTTGCTTCAAATAACCTTGCTAGCCTAAACTCTGTACTGAGAGGGAATGCTTCTCGTGCATCCAAAACCTTGAGCCAAAATCCATGCCATCTGTGTCCACCATAACTACCTATATGTGGTATTTCCTTGCCATTCCAAGTAAAATTTTCATGTGCTACCTTTAAACTATTCAAAAAATTATTACTCCTATTTGGTGTCAATGTTTACCAAGCTCATGAGGACGGGGTGGATGTCTTTATGTCAACTGTCAAACAGACTTTACCACCGGACTAGCGGCATATACATCCGTTTATCCATTAATTTTGCAAAAAGAGCTGGCAAATGGGGTGCCCAGTCCCAATTAATTACAACTTTAACCGCTTAATTCTCTTCACATTTTTGCCCTGATTTATCAGTCAAGCAATGACAAACAGTGAAATATCTGCATGTGTAAACAAAAGAGAAGAGGGATGATCTGCCTTGCTGGTAGAAATAACGTCCTTCATGGGAGCCGCTCTTAAAAGTCTGGTTGGCAGGGGTCATATTGTACTTTCCATTTTCTGATTCGTTGACAATTAACAAACACCTCCCAAAACTTATTTTTACTCTCTATATGATTTCAAAAACTTAAAAAGCTCTAGCACATGATTTAATCCCTGCTTCCCTCTGCGAAGGGCCTTTCTTTTACTTTTATGTTGAGTCAGTTTTCCTACTTCTTTCTATCTCAGAAGCAAACACTAGTGTCAACTTTGGTGCAACAATTTTTATATGCTTGTATATTGCACTTATTATATTGCTTTGTGTTGACAAATATCCATGAGATATATATGTTGAAAGTTGAAAGCAATTGCTGAAGCTTAAATCTTCCTTTGTGTTGGTTAAATACCTTTTACTTAGAATCTATTGCTTTATGAGTTAACTCTTATGCAAAACTCTTTGATGCTTGTCTTGAAAGTACTATTCATGAAATTTTTTTGCTTATATGATTCAGTTGTTTGCTCATTATCTACTTGCTAGCAAACTATAGACCATTGACCTGGATCACTTCATTCATAACATGTGCTTTAAAATACTATTTGATCAAGATTATGATGGTAGCATGTCACCTCAGAAATTATTTTGTTTTTATCGTTTTACCTACTCGAGGATGAGTAGAACTAAGCTTGGGGATGCTTGATACGTCTCAAACATATCTATAATTTCTGATGTTCCATGTTGATATTATACCAATTGTTACATGTTTTACATACACTTCATAGCATTTTTATGCATTTTCTGGGACTAACCTATTAATAAGATGCCACAGTGCCAGTTCCTGTTTTCTGCTGTTTTTGTATTTCAGAAAAGCTATTCTGGAAATATTCTCGGAATTGGACGAAACCTGGACAGGACCTCCTATTTTTCCAACACGTACACGGAGTCCAAAGGAGAGACGGAGGCGACCGAGGAGGCGGCCACACCATAGGGCGGCGCGGCCCCACCTCCAACCGCGCCGCGGTGTGGTGTGGGCCCCTCGGGTCGCTCCAGCCGCCGCCCTTTCGCCTATTTATTGATCACGGGAAAACCCTAACACCCGAGCCATTATCCACAAAAAGTTCCAGAGACGCCGCCACCGTCAACCCTAGCTCGGGAGGGTTCAAAGCTCTTCCCGGCACCCTGCCGGAGAGGGGAATCATCACCGGAGGGCTCTACATCACCATGCCTGCCTCCGGAGTGATGCGTGAGTAGTTCATCTTTGGACTACGGGTCCATAACAGTAGCTAGATGGTTGTCTCTCCACTTTATGCTATCATGTTTAGATCTTGTGAGCTGCCTATCATGATCAAGATCATCTTATTGTAATGCTACATGTTGTGTTTGCTGGGATCCGATGAATATTGAATACTATGTCAAGTTGATTATCAATCTATCTTATATGTTATTTATGATCTTGCATGCTTTCCGTTACTAGTAGATGCTTTGGCCAAGTAGATGCTTGTAACTCCAAGAGTTAGTATTTATGCTAGATAGTGGGTTCATGCCTCCGGTAATCTGGGAGAGTGACACAACTTCTAAGATTGTGGATGTGCTGTTGCCACTAGGGATAAAATAACCGATGCTTAGCTTAAGGGTGCGCCGTTAGGTCTAATGCATTTGTTTACATTACGCACATTACTTAATGCGATTATCCGTTGCTTGCAACTTAATACCAACGGGGAACTCGGTATGACAACCTGAAGGTGGATTATTAGTCATAGACGCTGTTGGATAACGGTCTATGTATTTTGTCGTAATGCCCACATGAATATCATAGTAATCATCATGTCATATATATGCATTGTCATGCGCTCAATATTTTGTCAATTGCCCAGCTGTAATTTGTTCACCCAGCATGTTAGTTATCTTTTATGGAGAGACACCACTAGTGAACTGTGGACCCCGGTCCATTCTTTTACACTGATAATACAACCAACTGCAAACATTGTTCCTTTTCATTCTCTGCAATTTACACTATTTTCCACACCATACGTTTAATTCTTTTTTTTCAGCAAGCCGGTGAGATTGACAACCTCACTGTTTCGTTGGGGCAAAGTAGTTTGATTGTGTTGTGTGCAGGTTCCACGTCAGCGCGCCACTGACAACCTTCAGAAGTGATTTCTTACTCCTACTGGTTCGATTAAACCTTGGTTTCATACTGAGGGAAACTGCTGCTACACTGCTTCATACCTTCCTCTTGGGGTCTCCCAACGAACGTGTGATCCACGTCATCAAGCAATTTTTCTGGCGCTGTTGCCGGGGAGCAAGAGGATTTCTGCAAGGGGAGTTTCACGCTTCCAATCTCTTTACTTTGTTATTGTCTTGCTTAGTTTATTTTTGTCTTGTCTTGTTTGCTTTATTTATCAAAAACACAAAAAAATTAGTTGCTTATTTCGAATTGTTACTTTCAGTCTTGTTACCATGTCTAGCCCTGTTCCTGTAGTCAGGTCACCTGAGGAAGAGATTTTCACTTTCAAGCAAGGGAGTGAAGAGAGTTTTAAATATGCTTGGTCTAGAATTTTTGAGTCCTATGCTAAAACCGAACGAAGAATGACTTTAAGCCTGCTCCTTAGTAGCTTTTATTTCGGTCTTATTCTTTGCTACAGATATGCTTTAGATGCTGTCGTAGGAGGAGATTTCCTTCGTCATGATGGGGATCAAGCTTTTAACGCTATAAAAAATTGATTACAATTTCTAGCACTCCAATCAGTAAAATTGATTCGGCTCTCATAAGCATAAATGATAGATTAAATACTCTTGAAACAAACATATCTGGTCTAAAAGAAGGGTATAATCAGATTCGTGAACACAATGATATTGTGCCAGTAAATTTTGAACCATCAGGATGGATTCCCTCTATGAAAGTTGTTATCAATGGTGAAACCTTCCATGCTCGTTGTGATATCATGTCTGAATTTTGTTTAATGCCTAGGGAAATTTATGATTCCTTAAACCTTTGGGAGCTTTCCAAATGTGAAAATTGGATAACTCTGGCTGATAATACCATTAAATTATCAAAAGGAGTAGCCGAAGGAGTATTTACAAAACTCCTGGGGATAACAATATCTATTGATTATGTTGTCATTGAATGTGCAGGAACAGGACAAATTACGCTTGGGAGATCTCTGCTGAAACGCTTTGGAGCAACAATATACCTGGGCCAAGGCATTATGAATTTCGCTTCTTCACCTATGTGTAACCAAGTATTTCCTAAAGATAAGGCTAAGGGTAAGAGAGCTAAGCATAAGATTGTTGATGCCTCATCACTTGGAAACACTTGATTCTTACTTTCTGCGCCTAGCTGAAAGGCGTTAAAGAAAAGCGCTTATGGGAGACAACCCATTATTTTATTTCTGCAATTTTTATTTTCTTTTTGAGTCAAGGAGTTGTTTACTTCTGTAACAATTCCTTTGTATCTTTATTTTATCGCATTGTTGTGCCAAGTGGAGCCTCTAATAGGAAGATGATGCTAGATTTGGATTTCTGCGCAGGAACAGATTTCTGCTGTTCACCGTTTTACTTCTGTAAAATCACAAAAAAATTATTTAAATCTGTAAATTTTTGTGCGTGATCCTCAGATATGTACGCATCTTTCGTTAGTTTTGCGTTTTTCGATCTGAGCAACGTAAGTGCCTCGATAAAATTCGTCTTTACAGACTGTTCTGTTTAGACAGATTCTGTCTTTTATTTTTCGCATTCTCTCTTTTACTAGTGTTGAGTGGAATTCTTTTTTAGGGTGAAGAGCTTCACATAACATCAGTGGCAGTAGTTAATGTTAAAAGTAACGGTCATGTTTGTGTCCTTATAGAACATGTGAGTTTTTGATTGTGCACTAACCCTCTAATGAGAATTACTCTGAGTTTGGTGTGGCGGAAGTTTTCAAGGGTCAAGAGAGAAGGATGATATAATGTGATCAAGAAGAGTGAAGAGCTTAAGCTTGGGGATGCTCCCATGGATCACCCCAGCATATTTCAAGAAGACTCAAGCGTCTAAGCTTGGGGATGCCTTGGGCATCCCCTTCTTCATCAGCAACTTATCAGGTCATCTCTAGTGAAACTATATTTTAATTCTTTCACATCATATGTGCTTTACTTGGAGCGTCTGTGTGCTTTTATTTTTAGTATTTTATTTTTCTTATGGTCAACTTGATTGGACCCTAGCATTCTTGATTGGGAGAGAGACACGCTCCGCTTTTTCATATGAATACTCCTATTCTTCACTTATACTTGTTGAGTATTCTTATCTAGCTATTGCTATGCTTTTAGCTCCTGTTTTGCATGCATCTCTTATTCAGAGCTGTTAGTTCTTTTAAAGAAAGTACTCTCTTGCTTCACTTATAATTGTTTGGAGAGTTTATGTTGAAATAAATTGATTGGTGTTTGGTTGGAACAGAAAATGTTGCATGTGGTAGATGGTATAATGGAAAAAGCTTACATATTCTTGTAGATCACTGTATTGGATAATTTGATACTTGTCAATTGTTTTGAGTTATCAAGTAGTTCATGTTTAAGCTTTTGTATCATGTAGTTAAAACCTATTAATGAAGAACTACCGTAAAGCTCGTTGAAATTTGGTTTGCATGATTGGTATCTCTAAGGTCTAGATATTTTCTAGTAAAAGGGTTTGGTTAACAAGGAAGACAGTGTAGAGTCTTATAATGCTTGCAATATGTTTTCATATAAGTCTTACTGTGTCGGTTGATATCCTGTGTTTGCTTCAAATAACCTTGCTAGCCTAAACTCTGTACTGAGAGGGAATGCTTCTCGTGCATCCAAAACCTTGAGCCAAAATCCATGCCATCTGTGTCCACCATAACTACCTATATGTGGTATTTCCTTGCCATTCCAAGTAAATTTTTCATGTGCTACCTTTAAACTATTCAAAAAAATTATTACTCCTATTTGGTGTCAATGTTTACCAAGCTCATGAGGACGGGGTGGATGTCTTTATGTCAACTGTCAAACAGACTTTACCACCGGACTAGCGGCATATACATCCGCTTATCCATTAATTTTGCAAAAAGAGCTGGCAAATGGGGTGCCCAGTCCCAATTAATTACAACTTTAACCGCTTAATTCTCTTCACATTTTTGCCCTGATTTATCAGTCAAGCAATGACAAACAGTGAAATATCTGCATGTGTAAACAAAAGAGAAGAGGGATGATCTGCCTTGCTGGTAGAAATAACGTCCTTCATGGGAGCCGCTCTTAAAAGTCTGGTTGGCAGGGGTCATATTGTACTTTCCATTTTCTGATTCGTTGACAATTAACAAACACCTCCCAAAACTTATTTTTACTCTCTATATGATTTCAAAAACTTAAAAAGCTCTAGCACATGATTTAATCCCTGCTTCCCTCTGCGAAGGGCCTTTCTTTTACTTTTATGTTGAGTCAGTTTTCCTACTTCTTTCTATCTCAGAAGCAAACACTAGTGTCAACTTTGGTGCAACAATTTTTATATGCTTGTATATTGCACTTATTATATTGCTTTGTGTTGACAAATATCCATGAGATATATATGTTGAAAGTTGAAAGCAATTGCTGAAGCTTAAATCTTCCTTTGTGTTGGTTAAATACCTTTTACTTAGAATCTATTGCTTTATGAGTTAACTCTTATGCAAAACTCTTTGATGCTTGTCTCGAAAGTACTATTCATGAAATTTTTTTGCTTATATGATTCAGTTGTTTGCTCATTATCTACTTGCTAGCAAACTATAGACCATTGACCTGGATCACTTCATTCATAACATGTGCTTTAAAATACTATTTGATCAAGATTATGATTGTAGCATGTCACCTCAGAAATTATTTTGTTTTTATCGTTTTACCTACTCGAGGACGAGTAGAACTAAGCTTGGGGATGCTTGATACGTCTCAAACGTATCTATAATTTCTGATGTTCCATGTTGATATTATACCAATTGTTACATGTTTTACATACACTTCATAGCATTTTTATGCATTTTCTGGGACTAACCTATTAATAAGATGCCACAGTGCCAGTTCCTGTTTTCTGCTGTTTTTGTATTTCAGAAAAGCTATTCTGGAAATATTCTCGGAATTGGACGAAACCTGGACAGGACCTCCTATTTTTCCAACACGTACACGGAGTCCAAAGGAGAGACGGAGGCGACCGAGGAGGCGGCCACACCATAGGGCGGCGCGGCCCCACCTCCAACCGCGCCGCGGTGTGGTGTGGGCCCCTCGGGTCGCTCCAGCTGCCGCCCTTTCGCCTATTTATTGATCACGGGAAAACCCTAGACACCCGAGCCATTATCCACAAAAAGTTTCAGAGACGCCGCCACCGTCAACCCTAGCTCGGGAGGGTTTAAAAGCTATTCCCGGCACCCTGCCGGAGAGGGGAATCATCACCGGAGGGCTCTACATCACCATGCCTGCCTCCGGAGTGATGCGTGAGTAGTTCATCTTTGGACTACGGGTCCATAACAGTAGCTAGATGGTTGTCTCTCCACTTTATGCTATCATGTTTAGATCTTGTGAGCTGCCTATCATGATCAAGATCATCTTATTGTAATGCTACATGTTGTGTTTGCTGGGATCCGATGAATATTGAATACTATGTCAAGTTGATTATCAATCTATCTTATATGTTATTTATGATCTTGCATGCTTTCCGTTACTAGTAGATGCTTTGGCCAAGTAGATGCTTGTAACTCCAAGAGTTAGTATTTATGCTAGATAGTGGGTTCATGCCTCCGGTAATCTGGGAGAGTGACAGCAACTTCTAAGATTGTGGATGTGCTGTTGCCACTTGGGATAAAATAACCGATGCTTAGCTTAAGGGTGCGCCGTTAGGTCTAATGCATTTGTTTACATTACGCACATTACTTAATGCGATTATCCGTTGCTTGCAACTTAATACCAACGGGGAACTCAGTATGACAACCTGAAGGTGGATTATTAGTCATAGACGCTGTTGGATAACGGTCTATGTATTTTGTCGTAATGCCCACATGAATATCATAGTAATCATCATGTCATATATATGCATTGTCATGCGCTCAATATTTTGTCAATTGCCCAGCTGTAATTTGTTCACCCAGCATGTTAGTTATCTTTTATGGAGAGACACCACTAGTGAACTGTGGACCCCGGTCCATTCTTTTACACTGATAATACAACCAACTGCAATCATTGTTCCTTTTCATTCTCTGCAATTAAACACTATTTTCCACACCATACGTTTAATTCTTTGTTTTCAGCAAGCCGGTGAGATTGACAACCTCACTGTTTCGTTGGGGCAAAGTAGTTTGATTGTGTTGTGTGCAGATTCCACGTCAGCGCGCCACTGACAACCTTCAGAAGTGATTTCTTACTCCTACTGGTTCGATTAAACCTTGGTTTCATACTGAGGGAAACTGCTGCTACACTGCTTCATACCTTCCTCTTGGGGTCTCCCAACGAACGTGTGATCCACGTCATCACCTAACTTGCCAAGCACTCCACCGAGTGGGGCCGCACCAGCCGCCGCTTCCCATGCATGCAGAACGACGTCGTTAAACCCCTGCTCCCTAAGCTATTTGGCCTCAAATCTCCGAGGTTTTGCTTGTACATTAAAATTAGGAGTTTGGTACTCTGTGTCGATCAAGATAGGCCGGTGATCTGAACGAATAAAATCCAAGTGTTTAACCACAGCTCTTGGGTGCATCGTAGTCCATGCATTATCTGCAACTGCTCTATCAAGCCTCTCTCTAATCCTGCCTCTTGTCCATGTGAAGGGGTCCCCGGAGAACCCTAGATCCTCCAAATCACAATCAGTTAGGGCATCTCTAAAAGCCTGCATATAAGTCTGAGTGTCGGATTGCCCCCCTCTTTTTCATGAGAAAAGAGAATTTCATTAAAATCACCCACCACCATCCATGGTAAATTTTGTATACCTTTCAACTCTCGCATCTTATCCCACGTTTTGTATTTATCCTCCCACCTTGGTTCTCCATATATCCCAGTTAGTCTCTAAATTTTATCAGGACTTTCGACCACTCTACCATCAATGTATTTGGAAGCCGAGAAAATCTGTTGGATAACAATCTCCTTTTTCCAGAACAAAATCACTCCCCCAGCACTACCATCGCTAGGATTTACTATTTTGGAATCCATATTCAACCTTCTTCTTAAGCAATCAGCGGGGAAAACATCGAGATGTGTCTCGGAAAGAAGCAACACATCAGGGTTATAACGCCTTTGAAGATTCAAAAGCGACCGAACTGTCGGGTTGTTCCCCACACCCTGCCAGTTCAAAGATATGAGTATCATTGCGCCCAGACGGACCCCTCCTAGGAGCCTGCCGATCCTAGTGAAGAGAAGTTAGCTCCACCTTCGTTTGATTCCACAACCTTATCCTCATCCATCGCATGCATTGTACCAGAATTATTACCCGTCTCCTCGGAGGCTATAAGCTCACCCTGAAGCTCCAGGGTATCCACAGCTACACCAGTATTACCTTTAAGCTTCTTCTTGTTCAAGCTTTTCTGCGGAGTCGATCGCGGGTCAGAGGAGAGCTGTTTTCAGTCTCGGTTTGGACAACCGGATGTAAGACCGGAGAGCTTTTGCCCGCAAATGCAGGCTCCCCATCACCAATCTCGTTTGGACTCGGCCCCATAGCTAGGCATTTTTTTGCCGACGGTACAGTCTCAGACACAGCAGCACCTAGAGCATTCTTGTTTGATTGATCCAGCACAGCCAGTGTACCGTTCTCCTGGAGATTTGCCGAGCTGTTTCACCTCCAGTTATGATGCATAGAATTAACGTCTCCCATAGAATCATCTCTTTGTGACGCATTAGTTCTCCCTCCATCACCTCTGCCAAAACCTCCGCGACCCCGTCCATCACGGCCACCGTCGTGTTGCTGCCCCATACCACGGCCATTACCTCTGCCCCTTCGAGGAGCTAAAACAAAAGGACCCCACTCCAGCTTTATCTTCCTCAAACTCTCCTGATCCACACTCTTGATGCCAATGCCCCATCTTGCCACACGCAAAGCAGAATGTAGGAAGTTTTTCATATTTGACTTGATATAATTCAGTTTTACCAGACCTCGTGAAACTCACAAACCTTGTCAGCTTTTGGTTAATATCTATCTTCACACGAACCCGGATGAACTGGCCAACGTATCCGCTCGGCAAAGTAATCTGCATCTCCTGAACTTCCCCAATTCTCTTAGCCATGTTCTTCACAAAACCTTCGTTTTTCAGTACCGCATCCGGTAGCTTATGGATTTGACACCAGGTTTCCAATCTATCAAGTTTGACTGATTCTGGGTTGTGGAAACCATCATACTCAGCCATGATCAGAGCGCCAAAGCCTCGGGATTCCCACGGTCCCTGATGCAAGGCCATGTTCCAATCTGCAAGACATTTAAATTGTATCGTAAACAAATTAGGGTTTATCCTCCTCCACGTTACCTGTTGTGCCGGATTCCACGCAGATCTCATATCCACGATCAGAGCCCCCTGGCTGAAAGATTTCCCGGTGAGGAGCCGAGCAATGGCGAGCCACATCGGTCCTTCCGCCGGGGAGTCTACTTCTTCTTCCAATATCAGATCATCGAGTTCGTTTCCCTCCAGGTGCAATCTCTCTAGAAGATCGCTTGGTTCCTCTAAGGTCACCGAACGGGAACCACTCCCCGCGCCCTCCATGTGGAGCACGCCTCAAAAATCACCAAAGAACCCTAGCAGCAACCAGCCTAACGAGAAGGGATCGCTAAGGGAGAAAGCTTCGGTTTGATCGGGTTACTCACGGCGATCGCCGCCGGAGGACAAGAGAACCCTAGGTCAAAACCCTAGGGACGAAAATCCTGCCACTCTGCTTCTCTAGAAGTTGTTCAGGTTTGATGGGATGGCCACAATGTACTGATTATAGACAGTGCATTGCAAATAAAAGGAAATCATTCGTTTGTAAAAATGAAAGGAAATCGTTCGTCCTCTAAATAAACGAAAAGAGAGTTGCTTGTTGTAGATGACATAAACCCGCAGGCCGGAGCGGATTTGGTCAGATCGATGCGGATTCAAATACTAGACTATATATATCGGATTTAGACATGGTGAGGTTACATGACACTGCTACCATATGTGTACAGTTACATCTTACAAGACTTGTGTACAAATAAATTTGTTTCAACAAAACTATGTGGTATATAAAGTATGAACCGATAATGTTCTAAAAAAAAGTTATGCATAAATGATGGGCACGTACTAATATTTATACAAATTAAGCATATACATAACATCAGAAGGTTGAGGGTATTAAAGAATTGAAATAAAACACTAACAAGAATTTGTGGTCATCTCATAGATAAACATGACATCTTCATAGTTATAGTTAATACTTAAAATTTTGCTAATAAATCTGATAACAATATGTAGAATGTCGAATTATCCGGCTAGAAAAACGAATTATCCTATAACGTTGTATATTAGCAATATTGTAGAAGCATCTATACTATCAACTAACTCAAATTAAGATCAAATCGTATTCATATGTCAAAATAACTCCTTTTCCCCCTATACCATGGGATTCAGAAACCGGTCGAGAAACTACTGTAAACACTTTTACCCCTATGAATCAAAAAACTATGTTATTGTGTCCGTTCCAACATATAAACGCAGAGCGATAACAGCTGATGTAGTTTTTTGAAATGGATAACGAAGCCCCGCCTCTGCATCGAAATGATGCACACAAGCCTTTAATTGCAAAGTATAGAAAATTACAAAGTAAACAAATTCGAAGCCACATGCCTCACAACAATACCTCTCGGAGGCTACCACCAAGCCTATGGTAGAAGACAAAAACAAATAGAAAATACACAAGATAAGTCGCATAAAGCAATATTGAACAACCATATTTCTAACACAAATTTTTTTCTGGGTGAAGTAATTAATCATTTAAAAATAGATATACTATTGAAAAAAGAGAAGGATGGAATCCCTGGGTGAGGCGTTTTAACTCCCGCGTGCATATGCAACTTTTATTATAAAATTGATTTTTTTTAAATGTAAAAAAAAAATAGCGCATATTAACATTCTATATGTTCACGAAGGTTGTTTTCGTAAAAACATATATTTTTGGCGACTTTTGTTAAAAAAGAGAAAGATGGAATCCATGGGAGAGGCGTTCTAACTCCCGTGTGCATATGCACCTTTTATTTTAAAATGCATTTTTTTTAAATGTTAAAAAATAGCGCATAGATCTAACATTCTATATGTTCACAAAGGTTGTTTTCATGAAAAAACAGATATTTTTTGTGACTTCTGTTAAAAAAGAGAAAAAATGGAATCCCAGGGAGAGGCGTTTTAACTCCCGCGTGCATACGCACCTTTTATTTTCAAATGCATTTTTTTAAATGTCAAAAAATAGCGCATGGATATAACATTATATACGTTCACGAAGGTTGTTTTCGTGGAAAACAAATATTTTTTGTGACTTTTTAAAAAAGAGAAAAATGGAATCCCCGGTAGAGGCTTTTCACGAGACATTTTTTTATTTTTTTACACAGGAAACAAAAACTGTCGTTTTTTCGTGAAATGACTTTGTGAACACATAAAACATGAAGGTGTACCCGCAAAATTTTATTTCAGAATTTTTTGATATTTTGAAGTATATTTTTAAAATTCTGGGTCATATGCACCTGGGAGCCATAGTGGATTTCACAGAATACCCAGGTATAGTTCCCAGTTGATGTAATGTTTTCCTTCTAACAAATTTTATTTGAAGTTACCAATCTATCTTTTTTTTCGAGAATTATCTATCTCGTTACATGTCGACATTTTTTTAAGAACTAAATTTTTTAAAAATGGAAATGCAGGACTGGACTGACAAAGGATGGTCGGCCCGGCATTCCATTATATCTCGCCTAAAATTTAAGCCCAAGCCTAAAGGTGTGTGACCCAACCTAGACTGGCACGGGAATTCTGGGCCTGGCCCAGGCCGGGCTTCGCGTAAACAGGCCTACCTATATGCATCGGTGGGGCAATCATTGGTTCCTTTGCAAAGGGAACCCTATCATCGTTCTAATTATGTCAAGTGTCGGCTTCTCCTCACATGCTCAAATTTTGTTTGTCTGCGTATCCGCCATGTGTCACAATTAGATTGAAAGTGGGGGAGTATGAGAGAGAAAGGGAGCGCATGCATGTACATGGGCATGCAGTTTTTCCTTTTTACCTTTTATTTTTTAAATCTGAATTTTAAAAACAAAATATCTTGAGAACCTTTATCCAAATTACAAACCGTTTTCACTTTTGAGCTCCTCGCGTCGAGATCTTCATAACTAGCTCCCATGTTGATAGGTTTGAACGAACTTTTTTTTATACTCCCGGTTATGTATAGTTGTACAACCTGTGTCTGTATAGTTGTACAACCTGTGTCTGTACAAATTGTGTTTGCGTAGTTGTATAACCTGTGCATGTACAGTTGTACAACTTTTTTTCTGTACAACCTATGTCTATCTAGTTGTACAAACTATGTCTGTTTGGTTGTACAACCTATGTCCGTACAAGCTGTGTCTGTCTAGTTGTACAACATTTGTCTATGTAGTTGTACAACCTGTGTCTCTTTAGTTGTACAACATGTTAGTTGTACAACTTGTATTTGTGTAGTTGTACAAAAATTATGTTTGTACCTTTCTCTGCTTAACATGCGCATACTATGACCAGTGTTTCGATCGATCGATTTTTTGGTGGCTCAACCCATGCATGCGTATTATGCATGCGCGATGTACAGGCACTCACGCGTAACCATGCATGCGTACTATTCACGGGCGATGTACAGGCGCTCGCGCGTACGCGCAGGTTCACTCGCTCGGAGACTCTGGAACAATGACATGTGTCTAACATACAGACCACCTCGCTAGTCAATTCGACCTTCCCGAAGGTAACCCTTTGGATAGCGATATCCGCAAGGACTAAGGTAGTAGAGCTTGGGATCCAACCATGATGTAAATTGTAATCATGCAGCTGGCTAATTCTTTTTCTTGTCTATGTTGGGCGTAGGCTTAAATCAAGGCTAAGCCACTGCACTGTTGTCCAAACTTCAAACTATACCATTTTTGTTTTGTTCTTTCTGTGTATTTTTTTAGAAAAGGGGGTGCGGATCCCGGTCTCTACATTAAAATGATGCACACATCCAGCCGCATTTATTAAAAGTTATAGGTTTAACGGTTTACATCTCAAGGATCACATAAAGTGGATACAAAAATCAGCCACTGAAAAAAGGAAACGCTAAACATCGATTCTTCTAGTATGCTGCCACCCAGCCTGCAGAAGATAGCCCGTACGACCGTTATCATGTGGGTACATCCTGCTTCCATGAGGCCACGCTGATCCACAGGAAGAAGATAGGACCACATACGGATCCAATAAACAGCCATGTTGATAACCTGTAAGTAATGAGAAGATTTTTTTTTGTTAAAGAGAATGTCATTACGGCAATTCCAAATAGTTCAAAGAATGGCCGCAACACCAATCCTAATTCATGCCTTGGTGTCTTTATCTACCCATTCAACCATGATCCAAACATGTTTGAGTAAAGTGTACTAGCCTCCAAATATTTCTTGCAAAAGTACACGAAATAAATAGGTGCTCAACATACTCATCTGTATCACAGAAAACACACTTCTTACACCCTGTCCAATGTCTCTCAGCCAAATTATCCTTAGTCAATAACTCTTTTCTGTTTAGAAACCACAAAAAGATCTTTATCTTCAAAGGGATTTTTAATTTCCACAAATATTTTCGCAAGTATCTTGTATGTCCATTAAGTAAGTCTAGATAATAGGATTTTACAGTGTACACACCATTAGTTGTCAAACGTCATTTGAACCTATTTGGTTGATCTATAAGATTGACTCGCATTAGCCTTTCTACTAGATGAAACCAAGTGTTTCTATTATTTCCAACTAGTATCCGTCTAAATGGGAGATTTATAGGTACCGAGCTAAGAACCTCAGCCACGCAGCATTTTTATTCGAAGTGAAAGCTTAAAGATTAGGATATTCATTCGCTAATGAGATTTGTCCTAACCAACTATCCTCCCAAAACCTAATTTTAGAAGCATCGGCTGATTCAGAACCTAATTTTAGTCATATTTGAACAACCTGAGCGCTTTGGGTGCATCTAATAGACAAGGAATGACAAGTGCTCTTCCTAGGAGATCCTATTTCCGCTGGAACTTATGGTGTCAACCCCTTTTATTGTTGAATTATCAACAAAAAAACTTTTGTTGAAATGATATGTTCTTAATTGATGTGCACAGACAAATTCGTAACCCAGCAATCAATCAATGTATAAATCTACTTGTAACACTTAACAAAAAAAAAAGGTGTTTCTCATGATATTCAGATATGATCTGAGAGTTGGTGCTGGCTTGTCGATGTTGCAACAACAGATGCACAGTGAACCGAGGTTCAGGACACACATGCCTCAACATTGTCCTATAAATTTTTGCACGGGCATCTCCTATAGGCTATAGCTAGCCGTTTACCAAATCATGGCAAAACGCCAGCCTTTATGAACAGCAACTCCTCTCCATGGGCTATGATGATTAGCGCAACATAGTGCATGTCCTCATGTCCCTTGGCTTGCATGCTCCCTCCCTTTCTTGGATCACTCATCCGCTCTGCTGTTCATGGACAGAAGTGCGATCATTTGTATCGCCCCGCTCCTGATCTAGATTTTGTAAAGGGAGTTGATGACAGACAATGTGTTTGAATTCCAACTCCAGGTTTGTTTATATAGAATTGTCTTCTGGATTCAAATGTTATCTATATATAGTTAACTCTCAAACCTCACAAGGGGAGTAGTCAGCAGACTCAGCACCCGTGTCAAATCTGAGTCTATATATACATATTCATCCTCCAGTTTCAATTTCATAAAGATCAAATAATTGTGCTACCGTAGTTGGTAGGCATGACCTGATTCATTCACATTTTACACCTCCCCATAAAAATCACTACTCACAGAAATTCATATGAAAACACGCAAATAAAATACTTCGGCGCTAATTAAATTATAGCGTAGGTCCAAACAAAACTAACACTGGAACATAGGAGTGAGAGTGTGAAGCGAAGAAAAAGAGGTTAATGATTAGAAAGAAAAAGAACAGGCGCTCGTGTAGGTGAGGTGGTCAAGTGGCCAAGGCCAACCCATGGATCTATAATTCTATACCCACCTTACCAGCAGCATGGGAGCAGTGGGGAGCCACAGTCCAGCTTAGCTATTAACTCGCATCGTATCATGCTGCCACCCTCTCCCTCTCTTCCTCCCTTTGCTTCTTCTTCTCCCTAGCTAATTAACAGCACCAACTAAAGCCATCATCATCATCGTCCATGACGGCCAGATCGCTGCCGTCCTTCTGCCTCCACCGGATCCGGTCCGACAGGACCGCCGCCGCGCCGCCACCGATATGCGCCAAGGACGAGAAGGGCGACGATGGCAAGCCTGAGGAGAAGGAGAAAGGTTGTGGTGCTGTTGCGGTGGGGAGGAAGGTGATGGTGGTGGCCGATGGTGGCGGGGACGAGGCCCGGACGGCGCTGCAATGGGCGCTCTCGCACTCCGTACGGCCGTGCGACACCGTGATCCTCCTCGACGTCGTCCGGAGCACCGGCAAGAACGGTAAGATCGAAGTCCACCACACCATGCTATGCTTGCTGTCACTCTATGCATCCAAACTGATACTATATGTCTAAACATATTATCCTGTGCCTTAACTGTACATCTTTGCAAGTGATAAAAGAATGTCTTATTTGGTTGATGTTAGGAGATGATCTAAGAGGGTATGCCTTAACTGTACATCTTTGCAAGTGATAAAAGAATGTCTTATTTGGTTGATGTTAGGAGATGATCTAAGAGGGTATCAGCCCCTGGAGACCATGAGGACCATTTGTCAGGCTAAAAGACCAGAGGTACAAAGAAAAGCATCTGCTCTTGTCGGTTTGTAATTGCTGGATTAGTACTAGTGCGTAGTGGTACCTATGAACAGAATTAGCATAATTTTCAGAATTAAAAAGAATGTTACGGTGTATCAGGATAAACTTGCCCATGAATCTAGTACAATCTCGTTGTGATAAAAAAATGTGAGCACCACTGCGACACAGTGACACACAACGGAATAGTACATGTAACATCAAGATTAAGACTGTTGTTTGCAAGATGCAACTGCTACACATTTAATTTTCCAGGGATGGCTAATTAATAAAGAGACGTGGTTTTATATTTTAAAAATAAATAAAGAGACGTGCTGATACAGTCTAGACCTAACCAATATGCCTGGTCTTGCTAGTTAATTGAGATCATTGAAGGCTGGTACACTAGGTACACCTATTGAGTAGATCATCCCCTGCTTCGAGGTACAAATCTTCTTTCCAGCAACACAACACAACTGATCAGCAGTTCGAATCAATTTAAGCAGGTGCATTTCTGTTTTTTGTCTGTTCATTTTCATACGCAAATATTCAGTTGGCTATCTTCAACAAAACCATTAGAAGAAGATAACCTTAAATCTCTATAGACTAAGATGTACAATTGCACATCTCTTTATGTGGACCTTGACCAGTAGAAGAAGGTTTCAAAAGAAGAACAAAATCACTGGGAGATCAGAACCAGTAGACAGGAAAAACAGCAATCAGAAAGCTGGAAACAGTAGTGATCAATATGTCTAAGACTGTTTCCTTTTTTTTCTTCATGTCGAAAAGAAAGACTGACCCTTTCTTTACTCCCGATCCATTGTCAAGGACTGCTGAATGCTCCTTGCCAACAATCCTCAGTACAATATACTGTACTTCTTAGCTACTGTGGTTTATTAAAAATTGATAAAAAGTTGGCCAGAAAATTAAACCAGTTTCTTTGTTAACTGAAAGATTCAAATCCAACATTTCCGTGAGACAAATGCATTGCATGACAAACAGTAGGGGGAAAAGAGGGCCCGGATTGCTGTCATAATCACTAACGGAAGATAGATGGCAACAAACAGATGAAAGCAAAGGCCACAACTACTGCCAGATAGATGCATGTCTTTGGCATCATCAATGGGTGCATGCATTCCCAGGCAGTAGCTGTGTTTCCCAAACTCCACTTTTCATTTCTAGTCTGACTTCCATGCCTTTGTGTACCTAACCTGCCATCAATTAGTTAGGTGATGAAGAGGTTAACAAATGACCCCCAGAGATCCCCACTAAATTGAATTTCATGCACTGACCAACCTACTATTGCCTCGAAAACTGTAACCTAATTGGGAGCATCTGACTCTTCATTTTTTTCCCCATCCTACTAGGTATGTGTCGAGCTTTCCTGTGTGGAAGGGAAGGACCGAGGGCCGACGATCGTAGAGGCAGCGAGGAAGCAGGGCGTTTCGCTCCTCGTCATGGGGCAGAAGAAGCAGTCGATGACATGGAGGCTACTGTCGATGTGGATGGCCGGCGGGAAAGGCACAGGGGGCAACACCGTCGAGTACTGCGTGCAGCACGCGACGTGCATGGCACTGGGCATACGGCGGAAGAGCCGGCGAGGGGGAGGGTACCTCATCACCACCAGGCGCCAGAGAGATTTCTGGCTCCTGGCATGAGGCTTCCTTCCTCAACACCTTGTGACTGTTACTCATAGGTGTTTACATAGTGGGATACTAGGCAGAAGAAGAAACAGAGTGAAGCAGCTTATAGATAGGGGAAATAATGCAACAGATTGGTGCTGCTGCTTGTTTGGTGTCTGTTTGCTTTGCTTGTGCTGGTTTAGCTAAAACTGACATGGAAGCAAGTGTGTGATGGCTTTGCATTCTGGGATGGCAATCGAGCAGGTTTTGAGTTGTATGCTACCAGAACTTTGCATTGTGAGATTTTGCTGCGCACAACACAAGTAAATTGCATTGTTTACATCCAACATATTCAGCAATAAACGAATGTGTAAATCGCTACAAATTACTAGGCAAGTTAATGTCCTTCCTCTTGAGACATATATACCCAAATCAAATCAATGTACTCCCTCCGTCCTAGTTCATAAGAGCAAGGGCAATAAGAGCGCCCGCTGCCGGCTGTATACACAAGCCATGTCAGCTATAGCTCGCTTAAACAAGTACTCGTATAGTAGGTTGGCTCTTAAGTGGGCTATCTAGATTATTTAACCATTTAATGCTGCATGCGCATGCGCTTGCATGCAAGACTGCAGGGCATGCAAAAAGCTAGCTCTATCGCCCGCAGCAGGCTACAAGCGGGCTGCAGATTTTAGTTTTCTGTGTATAGCCGGGCGATATGCGGAGCGCCGGCTCGCTTCTCTCTCCTTCCTTCTCTCTCCTCCACCTAAGATTTTGCTGATGTGGAGTACCTTATAGCCTGCTGACTAGGACTTATTGTACTTGCTCTAAGGCACAATTCCAAATCCATGTTGTCCCGTTACCCCTCCACCCCTAGGCACAATTTGCATTAATCGCCATTAATTAGCAATGAAAAACCCACCCAAAGCCGTATTTCTCTCTCCCCGGCAGCTTTTTCTAGAATAGTAACTGCCATGCATGCATGATTTACGGATGCTGATTGGCTGTTGCGGTTACCAAAGGAAACAACCCCACTTAATTAGGCACAAGATCGTTCAACTACTCGAGATATTTACTGCGACGAGAGAAGAAATCCGCCCCAGTCAACGCATACCTTGGGCCAAGATATTACCAGATTGTGCCTTATGAACCAGGACGGAGGGAGTAATTCTTAAGTCCAGAGATGGAGAGCCACAGGGCATGAACTCGCAGAAACTTGCGTAACTCAGAAACTTTATTATAGCTTTACTACATGGAACATACTACATTATTACTGAACTTAAATTAACTAGGAATCCGGGATTCTGAGGAGGATGTCAACAAGCATGGTCTTTGCCGGATGTCTTTCCAGAAAGAGAAACAAAACAACAGGTAATACACAACTACCCCATCTAACCAAACAAAGACTACAGGGGGGATAGACAATGCGGTCGATTCAGAGTGCAGCTTCAGTAGACTAGTGAGCTGCATCACTCTTCTGGATTATGTACATGTAGACATGAATCTAACCTTTGCTTTCTTATACAAAACCTGGAATATCAACATGCCGCTCAAAGTCCAAACCTAGGAAGCCTGGGGGGGTGTCTAGAAGACGGTAGATTGTGATCTCCTGCTGCTTGAAGTACCTTCGATCTTCCTCATCCACAAGAACTAGGTTAAGGTAGTACTTGACACTGAATTTGTTGTTTATGTTGCGGTAAGTTGGCGTCAGCTCATACGGTGTCAAGAACAGCCTAACCGGAATAGATTCTCCTGCAAACCAATTCAATCAAACCTACATCAACATTCTCGCAAAGCATACCACATGACCAAGCATCGACACAGTAAGCTCCAGATGTGCCACAAAGACCAGCATCAAGCTCTGAACCATATGTAATTTATTTTATTGACAGCCCACGGGCAGCCATGATATGTAAGGGGCCTCTATAAACATTTGAAGAAAACGTGTACCTAACTTCACACAACGTGCTTTTGTAATAATGCCCTCCAGTCGGCCCTAGTCCAAATGTGGAAGGGGCCAAGTTTTATGGTTCCCACCAAGAAGACAAACCCCCACATGGGAATGAAACATTACAACCCAACAAAAGGAGAACGGAAACACACAGTGGCGGAGCTAGAACAGGCTTCATGTGATGTCAAAAGCCCAAACTGTATGATTATGAGATCATTAGCTACTACCTCCGGTCCGATAAAAGTGTCGTTGGAGAGTGTACTGCCTAGCACAAAATACCTATAAAACTAGCGACAATTATTCGAGATCAGAGGGAGTAGTATTTATAGGATCAATTATTATGTACTCATAGCCATTTTTTGCTTGCTCACAATTTTTTGTGATGTCGGTCGCTTGACATCATGGTCAGTGTGTAGCTCCGCCACTGAAGCACATGATAATTGACAAGAGATCCCAACTATTAGGTAACTAGACTGAACATGCATAGTATTTCATATAAGCTTGGGAAAACTAAATTACTATATTACCATTTTGAGATGTTTAGGTATTAACATCAGCCGTCAATTAGACAAGCATATGGTGGAAATTTGCTTCTGGACTAATTAGGTCGAAAAACACAGTCATGAGTCCCACAAATGCATAATAACTACAAATCAAGTACCAAGACGTCCGTCAAACCTCAAATCATGGTACAGACATGAAAGTGAACTGTGCTTATTAAAATTTCAGAACAAACCAAGAAAATAATCATAGCATACCTCTGACAGGAGCACCATCCATCAACTCAAATTTTGCAAGGGTCTCAGTTTCAACAAATGTATTAGAGCCTGATCCTGTAGATTCCCGACGACGGATCTCCAACTCCATGTTCTTTATCTTTATTCTCACAAGAAGAAAATATATCTTCCCTATGATGACATCATTCAGATGGTACCTGAGCGAGAGCATGAACATGTAACCAATATTGTGGATTTTCATATTGAGTAAAATATAAGAATTTACAGCCAGACAGCTGGGCATATGGGTATGATCGTACTTGCTTTTGTTGTATTCAAACTCAATATGTAAGCAGTCCTCAATTCCTACTTCCATCTGGAAAGACAAGTTAGAGCATGAAATACAATATCAAACAGCAGAATTTATGAAAGTAAAAAAACATCTTATTAGAATAGCTCTGTCTAAGTTTGACCAGCCCTAACTTAGATTAGCCATATTTCGTTTCTTTCTTTGTAACTTTGGTTTTGCCTTTGCTTTTTGTTTTAGCCTTTGGTCCTTTTTTTGTAACTTTGCACCTTCTCGGCATTTTCTTCCCAATACACAATGGCAAGTTTTTTATGCTTGTCTGAGAAAAAAAATCATCTTATTACAGTGACAAGAACATAAATTATTCAATACATTTGTGTCTCTCGCTACTGAAGGTAGAAAATGTCATGGGAGAGGACCCAAAGTGAGGACCCTCCTAGCATCCATTTTATGACAAGTCCCTCGTGATTGGATCAGAATCCATCCGATGTGTGGCGGGGCATCAATGGCAAGCCTTAAATTTTGTTCCCCAATAAAGAAATTGAAAAGCTCTGTTCAAACATGCACCATACCGTACAAGTATCAAAGGTGAAGCTTTAACACAATTAGTTCACTAATAACAACGCACCTTGATACTGTTATTGATTGTAGGGGCAGGGGAGTAGTTCCTTACCTGCCAAAAAACAAAGATAAATGATCTAAAAAACGGAATTCTGCACAACTGCTGCTACACATAAAATATGTTGGGTTGATACATTCGAAATTCATTTAAGAAAGGGCAGTTAGAACAGAGCATACACTTCACAGATACTAAACCTACCAAAAAAATGTGGTATGAACCACATTAAAATGTCTGAACTATACAGCCTCTAAGTAGTACAAAAATGACAGTGGCTATACGGTGAATTCAAGACTTACATAGAAATCTCGGTATTCCACAATATTGCCAACATAGTTTCGGCCAATGGTCACCTTCAAAATATACCTGCACGCCCATCAAGTGTAGTTCTATCTTAAGATTCTTCAATACAAAAACTAAAGTACCTAAACATTACAGGGAACATATCTAGTTTAAACCATCATTTGGGTTCAACTTTGAACACCATTTTGGTCAAGCACCTAATCAAAACTCCCACGTAAAAGGCAAAAGGACAGATGAAGCATAAGTATTACTGTATTAGTGATTACAGAATTTCCACCTTGTTGGTATATACATAATACACCAGGGATAGAAATTCTTTGCAGATCGCACTTTGCCACCTTGAATGGTCATGAGAACAGGAAACACTCTCAGGCGTAAGGCTGGGCATCCGCACTGGCAAATGGGAGGATGGCATTTAGTGGGGACTGTATCATTTGGCCTTCATTGGCATGGTCAAATAAACTGACGCACTCACGCACATGTTCTACTACTAGGGCAAATGATACCACATCATTCTCCTATACCTCAAGTCTGCTATGTCAAAGGAAGCACCCAATTAACACCACACCTCTTACTTGCTAGCATTGTGGTTGTGTGACACTACAAGTGAATCATGTTCACCTCACAACTCTAGGGCTAATTCAAAGTGTAACACATAGTCAAGTTGCAGTATTACGTGCAAATGTAACCCTACTGTCTTGTGCAAGTTAGTCAATTTAGTTGGTGCAAACTGCAATTTACGTAGTAAAAAAAATGTATTATTGCTGTTCTGAAACATAGCGTTTGCTTACATCAGTCTGACATTTGTTCCATTGTGAGACTCGTACGGCATTTCAACAGAAGAAAACTCAAATGGGTAAGTTTTTCTTTCGTAGATTTCGCCAGGAATTTCCAACTCACGCACTGTAAAACGGGACATGGTATTTTAGACCATCAAATAGCTTATTGCATAAGAACGATATATGCACAGAAACCCACCTAGTGAAGTGAAATCATAGAAGTTTCCTCGTCAAAATACAGCTCTGTAACATATTGATCAGACATGAAAATATCAGGACCAGGGAAGGACAATGTACTAAATAGTAGAGCATAAGTATTAGTAATCTGTCAACTAACAATGTAATTAACAGGGGAGCAAGTACACCAGATTTGAGCATGTTTGCAATAATCATACAGAACATGATTTGGGCGTACGATGCCACATACAACCAGCAGAGCCAAAAAGTACAAACTCCCTCCATCCTGAAATACAAGGGTTGTACATATCCTATGTGAACCTAACGTTTGACCAAGTTTACTGAAGAAACTATCAACAATACCAAATATATATACTACGGAAACATATTTCATGATAAATCTACTGTTGATTTGGCATGGTAGATGCTGATATTCTTTTGACTTAGATCAAAATTTACAGGTCTTATATTTTTGGAAGGAGGTAGTATTATGTCAATATGAACTTAGAGCAAACTTAACTGACCAACAGGCCAAGCAAACAAAATGATCAAGCACAATACTTGAAATTTTTGGTAATAACATCAACCTGTAGATGCAGAATGATGCGCACTGCTGGTTTGTGCAAGAATTTAACAGAACATTAAGGCAACATGGTAAGATGGAATATACAACCATAATGAGACTAGATGTTTATGAAGACAAAGAACACAGATGAATATCGCGATGAAGTCACGTAAGCAGAACCGATCAAATTGAGTAACAGTGTGAAAATGACAATCCATTGAAGCAAAAGCATACACTTGAGAACTTGCATGCAGGACTTTATATGGAACAAGGGCACCAGAGCATACCTATCTGGCCCAGCAACTCAATCTTGACACCCATGTGTTCAATCCTTTTACCCGGGACAGGTGCTATTGAGACCTGAGGACCATTTCACGAGAGCTCAATACTGGGCTCCATCCAAACAGTGTATAATGATAAACATACAAGGAAAGAATACCTCTCCAGATATCGTTTCCATGCTCTGGTAAACAGGAACCATGGTTGTTTTCCCATTGTCCTTCTTAACCGAAACCTGTGAAATTACAAGAGGCGGGAATCAAACTTTTGTAAGCAAGCAGCACACATGTTTGAACACAACTGGCAGTAACATGTGGACAACAATGAACTGCACCTGCTTCCTGCCTCTCGCTTCGGCGAATGTGATTGAGATGTCGCAGGGTGGCTTGAATGCTCCAATGATATAATTCTGAATACGCACAAGAAAATATTTCTTTAACATGTGCCGCATTCACTCAAACCAAATGTAGGCATGTAGCATATGTATATTTGGAACACATACTGCAACGTAAAGTAAAGTAGCGTATATGGCATAACGTATCAGGCATGTGAACCCAACTTGTGCAACTGGACCCATTTCGCTCACAGTTCAGATACCTTCAGACCATCGTCCCAGGAACAGGATCACGGCCAAAATTCAATAAATCATTTGTGGCGCAAACTCACTTGGGGTCGAGTTCAGATCAAATGTAGCAAATTACGAGGAGTTATATCCTATTTACAAGCGCCGAAGTGACACTCCGCACTGTCTTCTTCATACACATTCAGTTGAGACTGAGGTAGGAAACCGCATAAGCAGAGCATCACACTTCAATCTAGGGAAAATACTGCTATGAACAAACTAAACCCCACGATTCGTGCCCATGAGGAGCGAAACGGGCGTTTGGCTCCGACGGGGGCCGGAACCGCGCCCCGGGGTGAAGGCCGGGCGAGCAGCGACGGCGCATAGCTCGCCGGCACCAGCGTCCGAGCGGGCAGCTACGCGTGACCGGAGAGAGAGAGAGGCGGGAGAGGGCCTCGATACTAACCATGGCGGGTCGGCGACGGGGAAGGCGGCGGCGCTAACTTGAGTACCGGCACGTCTGGGAGATCGAGATGCGATGTGGCGGAGAGATCGCTGGCTGCCTGATGTTGCCCAGCTAGAGAGTCTCCCGGGTTGATGGAGTGCCCTCTGAGCTGTCTCCTCCGGCAAGAGACCAACGTTCTTGTCTGCCTGACGCGGCAAAGGAGTACAGACGAACCGCGCTATACATCGAATTCACGGCCATAGTTGGTTGCAACCAGTACATTGTCTACATGGAGTTCTCTATTTTGCTCTTGAGCCATGTGCGGAAGAAGTACCCTCACTCTCATGTATTCCTCCGCTCTCACCCTATGCGGTTCTTCTCTCGTTGGCATATTCACCATACGGAAAATCAGATCGGCGACATCCGCTCCCTCTGTCGACAGATTGCTCATTCAAACCGACGACTCGCTTCATCATAATTAGAATCTCAACCCCTTCGTCAATGGCGGTATGATCTCAAATCTCTCTTACAACGCTCCTAGGAACGTAAATCTGTAGATCGAACTCTAGTTTAGTGCTTGTCCCTGACCATTTGGCCCAAACTCCGCACGGTTGCAACCAAAAACCACGCATGCGTTTATGCTCTATTTCTCAGCGCGAATGCGTTTATGCTCTATTTCTCAGCGCGAGCGTTCGCCGTCCCAAGGGATAGACCCAATTTTGATCTGGAAAAATTCATAACTAGTACTTCTCAACTATTTTCAAAATCAATCCACATTGCAGCATTTCAGGGTGGTAAAACTTCTACGGAATTCTTTTTTTTAGACCGAACTACCGTAGGGGAAGCCCCTACGGTTATTTTATATTAACAACATAAAGAAGCAGTTACATGGGTGAACAAAGAGAGGGGGTGGAGGAGTCAAACAGGAATGACTCAACCAGAGGAAACAAAGAAAAACTAGGCGTTCGGTCTAAAAATCCAACTCAAGAGACAAAGGAGTTGGCAGAAGCAATAAGCTGCTGGACAAGGGTCTTCTTGACCCTAAACTGATGAAGCAGATCAGAAAGCGTTCAACCAGTCGGACAAGGCCCCTCTATGCGAGGCCTTCACTCTATGTGTCACTAGATTTAAATCCTGCTTGAAAAAAGCCTTCCACTTTGAATTGTGTGACGTTGCCCCTCAAAGATCTTCTGATTACGAACTTTCCAGATCGCCCACAGGGCACAACACGCCACCTCCATGAAATTTGGTCCCTGGAAATTCAGTTTTGCCCCGTGAAACATACTGTCTATGGATGGTGCAGCCGGCCAAGAGATTTGCAACTGCCGCCAGACTTCCTGAGCAAAAGCACAGTTAAAAAACAGGTGTTCCCTGGTCTCACGTTCGTTTTCATTGCAGATAGCACAAAGAACTCCGGAGTCAAGATGCCAATGTCGTCTGTCCATCATATCTCTTGTATTGAGCCGATCAACAAGCAAAAGCCAAATGAAGACCTTTTGCTTGTGAAGAATTTTACTCTTCCATAGTTTCCTGAAGATCGGTGAGGCCTCAAGCCCATCAAACATGAAGTTATAGAAGGCTTTGGGAGTGTAGGGCCCTTGAGAAATGTTGCAGGTCCAACTGTCTATCATATAACGCCCCTCATCATCATTTTTCAGTTGCTGCAGAATAGCGCTGACCTGAACAAGTTCTTCCAGAGCCTGGGCAGAGATCGGAACGGCGAAGTGTTCACTAAAGTCTTCTAGCTGATCACAAGAAAGCAAGGTACTCAGCAGAACGTCAGAATCAATAGCAAACGAGTACAGTCTCGGGAATTGTGTGGCAAGCAGATCAGACGACCATTTGTCCTTCCAAAATAACACAGATGTTCCCGAACCAGGTTGACAGGAGGTAATCCCTCTGAGAGTAGTGAGAAGTTTGCAAACATCACGCCACCAGAAAGAGCCAACAGGGGGAGAGGCATGCGGGACAGCATCCTGATAATATGATTGCCACACCATTTGTACCCAAGGAGTGTCATGGTGGGCAAAGAATTTAAAGAGATGCTTCATGAGTAATGCATCGTTCTGAATGGTGAGATTTATTATTCCTAATCCACCCTTGTTCTTAGGTCGGCACACAAGCTCCCAGGCTGCAAGAGCCGAACCTTTACCTCGCTCCCTGTCTTTCTTGTCCCAAAGGCAATGCCTTCTAGCCCGATCCAGTACCTTGACAACTGTCTTATTCAGTTTGAGCATACACATGTAAAAGGTGGGCAGCGCAGAAAGAACTGAATTTATGAAGGTAATTTTGCCTCCATAATTGAGAAATCTGGAGCAAGCATTTAGACGCCTCTCTACACTGTCTGTCAAAGGGGCCAGCTCAAGAACTGTAGGCCTCGTAGTACCAAGAGGAAGACCCAGGTATGTAAATGGCATCTTGCCAACTGAACATCCAAAGAATTCGGCCAAACAGGTGGCATACATGTTATCAATGTTGATAGGGACCAAGCATGATTTATGAAAATTAACCTTTAAGCCAGTAGCCTTTTGGAATGACATAAGGGTGGACCTGAGAGTGTCCAATTGCTCAAAGCTTGCTTCCATGAACAACAAAGTGTCGTCAGCGTATTGGACAATGGGAAAGTCCAGACCTGGAAGGGACACAGGAGGAATCAGAAGGCCAGCAGCATGCAGATCATTGATCATATCTTGTAAGAGATCAGCTCCTTCCACAAATAAAAGGGGGGACAGGGGATCCCCTTGCCGGACACCACGCTTGCAGAAAAACTTCTTCCCAGGAACCCCATTAAGAAGGACAGCCGAGGTAGCCGAAGAAAGAATATTGCTAATCCATGATATCTAACACTCATCAAACCCTTTCTTCCTAAGAATACTGCTTATCGCAGAATGTTCAATCAGGTCAAAAGCCTTCTCAAAATCCAGTTTCATAATAATGCCACCCTTGTTTGCATGTTTGCAGTGATGGAGATACTCAAAAGACCATGCCAAGCAATCTTGAATCGTTCTAGTTTTCAAAAACCCAAACTGGTTGGTGTGAACAATATCAAGGATTCTGGATTGCAACCTATTCGCAAGCAGCTTGGTGATCAACTTAAGAGCAGAGTTTAGAAGTGAAATCGGCCTAAAATCATTGGGAGTTTCAGGAGACTGCTTCTTTGGGATCAAGGTGATGATAGAATCATTGATACACTTTACGGAAAGGTTCTGCTCATAAAAATCATGACAAAGCTTATAAAAGTCCTGCTTGATGATGGGCCAGCAACTCTTGATGAATTTACCATTGAAACCATCCGGACCCGGAGCCTTATCAATGGGCAGAGCAGCAACAACTAGATCAATCTCCTTTTCAGTGAAGGGGGCAGAAAGCGATGCAAGATCATTCCCTGGCTGAACACGGTTGAGAGTCTCAGGAAGTATCTCCGTTTGGATGGTCTGCCCAAGCCTGTCCTTGAACGAGTGCCAGAGTACAGCTGCTTTGGCTTCGTGCTCACAAACTTCCGAGCCATCATCCAGCGTGAAACGGGCAATATTATTTTGGCGATAACGAACTGTGGCCATGGCATGAAAAAAACTGGTGTTCTCATCTCCGAGTTTAGCCCAACGAATAGTGCATCTACTCTTCCACATCTCCTGCTTACAAAGTAACACATGATTCAGTCTATTCTTAACGATGTTCCTGAAATTCCATTCAGTTATATGGAGAGCCCTCTGCTCCTCCAATTGATCCAGCAAGAAGATCACAGAGTTGCAATTTGCAATAATAATGTCCATGTCTGTGATGTTACCACTCCATTTTTTGAGAGCTTTACGAAGCAATTTGAGTTTATGAGAAATAACTTTAGCACTATGGCCATGAACCTCTAGCTCCCAAATATTCTTGACCAACTCAAAGAAACCCGGTCTTCTTACCCAGTAGTTTTCAAATCTGAAAATGGCTGCCTTGGGGATTTTGGAGTCAATTTTGACTACACATGGAGTGTGATCCGACAAAGGTCGAGCAAGTGGATGGACGTGAATATTTGGGTATGTACTGACCCAATTCGGAGTTGTGAAGAACCAATCAAGCTGAACTAGGAGAGGGTCGGCCTGCATATTGCTCCATGTGTAAGAACGTCCTTTGATCGGCAACTCCAATAAACCCAGATGACTGATCAGTTCATTGAAAATAAACACATCATTCATGTTGGCGCCTTCTCTGTTACGATTTTCAGGGGAGCGATAGAAATTAAAATCTCCCATGAACAATCCAGAATTGTTCATCAGGTATGTCTAAGTTCCAAAGCCAACTAATAAAGTCCACTCTCTCAGGACCTGCACATGGCCCATACACATTGACTAAGGTCCAAGCAAAAGCATCCGCAGTGGAAACAAAATCAATGATCACACCAAAAGTCTCCTGCGATCTCAACACCCCTGTAAACACTTTGCTGTTCCATAAAACCAACAAGCCACCAGAAGCACCCTCTGAAGGCACACAAACAAAGCGATCAAAACGACGAGGGGCAAATTTGCGAATAAAAGAATTATCAAAAGAATTTCTTTTAGTCTCTTGCAAACATACGATAGATGCGCCACTCTCATCAATCTTCTGACGCAGAATGGGCCACTTGGCATCCCCATTTACACCCCTAATGTTCCAATTAAAAACACTCCAAAATAAAGATTTATTCGGTGTTGCAGCTTGCATTAGGCGCGAGGACGACAAAGCTTCTCTTCAGTGAGATCTTCAGGATCAATGCCGCATTGCTCCACTCCTATCTTCTGCATCATCTCAATCTGCATTACGTCAGGAGCTGGGGCAAGAGGGACCGTGGAAGCTTTCTTGCGAGTGTTCTGGTATGGCAGAGCAAGCGGCATGAATTCAGACTTATCACTACGGAGCCCGGGACGCCTACCAACCGAGGAGAGCGGAGGCACTGCCTTCTTTTTACGAGTAGGAACAGAAGAGCTAGCCACAGTGGCATCCAGGTTTTGCTGATTCACAGAACTGACAGGGCAGACAGTCGATATCATTTGCTTGTTCTTCAGAGATGCAGAAGAAAGGCTATCGAGCTCAAGCAGACCAGGGGCAGAAACAACCAGCCCAACACCCAGACTATCAGAAGCAGCATTCAGACCTTTATTCAAATCTGGGCCCAAAATAGCTGTCCCCTCAACAGACAAAGGAAGCCCAACAACCGGAACATCAGAGGAAACTGGCGTGAACCACTGTCTCTCCATGCAGCTGAAATCTTCAGGAATGACCTAAACACCGTGACCGAAATGTTGCCCTCCAGAACAGCCCAGACAGCAGATTTTTGAGCAAGCTCCACAAATGAAACCTCATGAAACAAAAAGTGATATACAATAGCCGAGCAAACAGCAACCACCTGATTAGCAAACCTCTCCATAATCGTGTGGTTCATGATAGTTTCACAGAAAGGATCCAACTCCTCATGGTTGGGTGCAGGAAGACCGATCATGCCACCATAAACAAAACTGGATATGAAATGCGAGAAGGCCTGAAACTCCACCGAAGCATGTCATCAATAACAAAAATTGTGAAGCCCAACACGAGGATGACAAAAGATGAGCAAGTCATGCCGCAACCTTCGTAAAATCTGCAGTTACCAGCAAAGTTCTGATCTAGCATGGTCTATAGTTTTACACATGAGGATTTGACAGTAGCGCTGCATGCGTGTAGCATGAAAACCATACCCAGAAACACACAATCACTATGCCAGGTAGAAATCCGGCAAAGAGAAATCTGACTTCGATAAAAAAAAACTATGCAGGCCTCACTGTTCTGCCACTATGCTCTACTGGCCTGCAGGGCCAACAAGAACACCCTGTGCAGAGGCTTCCTTCATGCCGACATCCTCAGAATTACTGTCGCCCTTCCGGATCCTGATCTTGTACTTGAGCTCAAATTCGGTGATCTCCTTCTTCTTCTTCTCCAGCGCCTCCTTCATGCGAGAGACCACCTCTTCAAGGCCCTCCTTGTTGCGGTGCACAGCAGGCAACACTTCCTTGATGGTCCTCTCCACCAGGACTCCACCAATAATTCTGTAGCAACGCCTTGTGGGGTCCAGAGGTTCGATTGCACCAATCACAAGAGAGTGCTCGCTGACTTCCATTTCCAGCTCCGTGATCTTGGTGTACAGTTGATTCATTTCAGTGCGCATATTGCCGTACATATTTGCGACTACTTGCTCATTTACGGGTTCATTGCTTGCCATTTTCCTTGTGATGAAGCTAACCACAGAAAGATGTCACAAAGAAAACTGCAAGAGAAAATGAACACTCTTATTAAATTCAAAACAAGGTAAAAGTTCATTGCAGTAACAAAGGCATAAGGATAACTAACTGAGTGAAATTTTCTCTCGAGAATTTATTTAGAAAGCGAAGAAACAAATAATAGTCCCAACACAGAGATATCAATAATAGCAATGACTCAAAACACACAGAAAAAACACGCTGCTATAGCAAAACATTCACAAAGAGCTTCAAAGGCAAATGCTGAAGCATGCCAACAGCAAGCAATCTTGTGACCAATAGTTGGTAAGCATACTAAAGAAATGACCCTATGGAGTATTTTCAGGAACTGTCAGTCATGAGAGAAAGTTGATGTTTGCACAGGAAATATACAAATTATCCAATCATAAACTTTATAGATGCCCTCCACCAAGCTGCCCTGAGTAAGGTTGAGAGGCAGCTACAAAACTACCAACCTGATTCCACTGCAAAGATAACTAGCTAATTTGGGCTACTTCTGCTGTTCTGCTTGGCCCAATTAACTATAAGTTAAACTGTTATAGCATCATCTTCTAAGGATATATTATGGGTCCTGATGATGAAATAACAACCCTGTTTAGCAACCAGATATATTGACACCCTTTGTGGTTCAAGACTCAAGAAGGATAAAAAGAAATATCCAGAACATGAATGAGCAATGTTCATAAATTCATAAAGGTATCTGAGGTAGCGAATGCAACATGAACTCACCATTTGCTCCAGTGAGAAATTGTCATCCAAGCTCCACCAGATAACATGCTACCACAACCCTTGGAAAAGAACTCATAGATATTTTGAATGTATGGGGCCTCCCAGTCCAGTACTAACATAAGGAAGTCTGCCGCTAACTAACCAACGAAGATAGCCATAGCCTAGTATGGGCACTGACATGTTACAACTCTATTCCACTAGTAATTCCAGGGGAACAGTACATACTTCACTCGAACTTATATAATTATTTTAAACAAACGCAAAACAACAACTCATAGATGACTGTTTGCTAGGAAGCAAATGGCCCCAAGTTTGACACATAAGCATCATTAGCCCATATCTCTTGATTGTTGGACAATTTACACACAATGTACATTCATCCCGAGTTACAATACATGCTTTTTATAAAAAAAGACACGGCAGACAAGCAAGCACAACACTACATCTGTTATGGTAAAAAAAAGACTGTACGCTGAATTCAAAGAAATTAGTACCGTTATTATACCCGTGGATGCCCCTACACTCCTCCTGCGACCCACGAGATACCAGCAAACTGACACCCTCACTAAAATCATGCTCCACAATTTAGATCTTAATCACCTTATAAGCATATATGTGTGGCTTAACCTAATTAAAGCAATCTCACACCACTAGGGTGGCAAAAATGCCAAGACTATCTAGTGAGTAGGTTGACAAGCAGGGTGTGTTTGGTACTTTGGTTTGAGGGCAAGGGTGGGTTGGTTGCGGATATCATTTTTTGTTTGGTTGTTTTGTTTGGGTGGGATATGCCAATTTTTGTTTGGTTGGAAGGATAAGAGGTGGTTAGGGTTATCCAATTTCGTGTTTAGTTGAAGGGATGAGGGTGGATAGGTTGTTATGATGAACTCTTTGCTTCAGATGGTTATATTACCCCTTTGTACAAAAGTTTTAGCAACAAAAACTACAAACCAACGCCTTATCCGATCTACCACTTGGAAAGCTACAAATACATCCTAAGATAACATTTAGCATGTAGCAGAACAGAATGCAATCCACAATGAAATTTCTTCAAACAAACTGAATGCATACAGCAGAAAGTGTCAGGTACTTGGCTCAGAATAGTCAATTTGAGTAGTCTGATTGGTACAAATTTGTTCATAAACAGCCTATGTTGGGATTCGATTGATATAACATTCATAACATACAAATAATACAAGTGGCGCCATGAATTTCATCCAGCACGGCACATTGCTCTATCTTGACGCGGCAAAAGAGTAGTTATAGCAATAGCAACTGATACATCTGTATCAGAGAAGCCAATCCTAATGAGTAATGACGATTGGATAACTGGTTAGCAAAAAATACGCATATTTGCACATAATTCTTCTTTTCTCAGGTTCATATTATGGATAGAAAATTGCAAATGGCAGGTTTGTACCATTCAAAAATGTTCAGAGCAACAGAACTCAAGACTGCCAAACGAATGAGAGAATTAACATGGTACATCAAGCTTGACTTCAGACGGAGAGAGAAAAAATTAAGTCTATGAACATTCAATTTGCTACTCGCAACTCTGAGCACTGAAGGTATTTTGTTGAATGAAGTCTCGTCATCATCCACTTGAGTGCTCGGACAAGCGCCCGCTAGGGCAGAGAGAGAGAGAGAGAGAGAGGAGATCATAGACAGCGCGCGAGGAAGAGATAGGAGACCAGCTCGCCGCCAGCGCAGAGAGGAGAGAGTGGAGACGGCGGGCCAGGGAGAGGGACTGAGGGAGTACAGCAGCTCGTCGCCAACGCAGAGAGGAGATAACACGCCGCATTGTTGAGCCTCCGCATCCGCATCTGCCACGAAATCGCCCACATCCACTTTCTCCGACGTTCTCCGGTCAAGAATCAGCAGACCAGCAAGATAACACTTCATATATCTCGAATCAAGCGGAAAGATGATGGAGCATACCTGCTGCCTGTGCCGCCTAGTTGACTGCAGCCATGCTGCTGCCTTCCGCCGCCTAGCCGAGACGTGTCGCCGGCCACCGCCTCTCCGGCTCGGGTTCGGGACGTGGGAGTTAGGGTTGGCTCCTGGTTCCGAACTTCCGATCCAGGCGCAGCCTGCGAGTCAGGCGAGTTGGCCAGGCGGGCTGGGCTGAAAGAGTGAGGCGGCGATCACAGCGTGCGCGTCAGGGTATTCGTGGGCTGGGCTATCGAAAGCGCAGGCACTATTTAAACGCGGATTAAGTATACTTTTCACCTGAAATCTCACGCTACGAAGAACATTCACCCCAATCTTCAAAACCGGATAATTTCAACCCAAAATGTGACAAACCGAACAAATCACACCCTGTTAGTGGTTTTTCTCGAATTTGGGCGGTTTTGGGTAAATTTGGGCTATTTTGCTCGTTGACGTGGCAGGCTGACATGGCGCCGTGTGTTAACGCCGTTACTCTTGCTCGTGGACCCCACCCGTCACCCCCTCTGTGTAAAATTCCGGTCGCCGTCGTCGGTGTACGCAAACGAAGGCGTCACGAGCGTGTCGTACTCGGCGTCGTGGCCACACCTTGGCTCCGATAGACCTCGCACAGGGCAAGCTCGTCCTCCAAGAATCCCGCGGCACGGACAGATCGAGGGACCATGGCGACGGCGGCGGTGCATCACGTGCAGACGACGCGGTGAGTATACTCCCTTCCCCATAAGGTTTCCATCCCCGGGCCTCTCTCTCCCACCGCGGCGGTGCATCTACAGGTTGAACGGCGCAGCGGCCGCGCTCGTTGACGGATCGAGGTTTCTTCAGGTGCCGGCTTCGGAAGGTTGTGGGACGCTGATGGCTCCCAAGTGCAGGAGATCAATTGTAGTACCTTTCAATTAGAAAAGTTGTCGAACCCACGAGGAGCTGAAGGTATTGGTTAGTAAGATTGATAAATAAAACAATAAAAGATGCAGGTGTTTTTGGTATTTTCAGTTGTATAATTGCAAGCAGATAACAAATAGTAGCAAGTGAAAGCTCTCAAAGAGAGAAAGCCCAATCCTCTTATGTGGCAAGAGGACAAGCTCAAGTGATGTGTAACTTATATGTGGCAAACGTTCCCGAGGGCGGCATGGATGATGCTAGGCATAGAGATTTATTAAACAACACGTTGAATATCTTGTCAAGTTTTAATCCTCTTTGGACGGAGCCATAATTAGGTATAGCTAAATAAATAAACTACAACCCCTTATGATGGATCATGTGGCCAAGCAAATGACTGCACAAGAATTATTAAGACCTAAAGTCCCACCATAGCATTACACTCTAAGGTCCCCGATACTAATACCCTCATAATATAACTTCATGACTCGGTCTCAGGTTTACGTGTCCTCCCAAGTCTCCATCAATTCATTACACTACGGTGTTCTCCTATGAGCCCATATAGGTGAAGTGTTGTGCAGTCGACGTTCGCACAACACCATCATAGAATCACATAAAAGATAAACTCTTGACAAAATACCAACACATGTCATATATAAATCAATGCCAATTCATCCTATGCCCTCAGGAACATACGGGAACTACTCACAACGTGCGAACATGATCATAATCAGTGGCATAAGTGGTACAACACAATCTGAAATTATAACTTCACCACCAAATAATGACAAGTACTCAATCACAAACATGAATAGTAGCACAAGACAAGTATCTAGGGTATAGCAACTCTCAAACTGCGAGGGGAACGGAGTGGATCACGGTGATGATGATGGTGATGGTGCTGGTCTTGATGGGGGTGATGATGTAGAGGCCTCCTCCCACGCCAAGGAGGAGAGGTGATGACGATGACGATGATTTCCCCCTTCTCCGGAGTTCCGGAGCAGCAGGATCTGACCCCCCTCGGAAGGGATCAGGAGTTTCGCCGCCGCCGCGACCTCGGATGGACTTGGAAAAATTAGGGCGTTACTTTTCGGGCGAGACGAAGGCGTCGATAAAAAGCCCCAGGCGAGGAGGTGCCCGAGGCCAGTTTGGGCTGGTCCCACGCGGCCAGGTACATGGGCCGCGTGGGCCACCCCCATTTGGCCCTCGTGGCTCTCCTCTCTTCGGTCTTCTTCCCTCTGCCTTTCTCCCGATGAAAAACTGACGCAGTATTTTTCCTTTTATTATTTGAGGTCCTGTAGCTCCTGAAACATTAAAGACAAGAAAAAGGAGGTTTTCTGCCTCCCAGAAATTAAATACCAAAAATAGGGACTTTGTATGAAAGTCCCCAAAATCATCTAAAACATGTAGAAACAATCATATAATCATGCAAATAACATTCTAGTATGATACTAAAAGTTATATAAATGATGATATAAAATGCACGTATCAACTCCCCCAAGCTTAAACCTTTACTCGTCCTCGAGTAAGTAAGGACATAGATCATTACATGCATCAATGGACTTATGGTTGATAAATAAATACGGGCATTGTATCATCATCATATTCAATTGCAAGATAAGATTAATGATCTAAAACTCATACATATGAGGGCAACATAAGTAGAACTCTAGCAATCACCCCTTACTTTTGAAAGCAAATAACCATTGTATGTTGGACAATCGAATCATATTGTTTTTCACATGCTTTTGCTCTTCATGGCAAGCATTATAATCTTTTATACTTTGCTGAAATTCAAAGACAAGATAAACTCTCATTGGATAACAAGTTCAAAAGAAGACAAATGAAAAGACAGATAGATATAAAAATTGTTATCACTCTTGCTTGACTAGTAACTAGTGCAAACTTTAGTCATGGATATCTCAATCAAGTTCCCATGCTCTACACAACCCTTTTCTTACACTTTCCATGGCTAGCTGAAATTTCAGGTGCCTTCCTTTCATTCACATTCAAGAGCATAAGTATTGAAATATCCATGATCATTAATTTGCTCAAAAGATACTAGGTTGTAACAAGAGTGTTTTATATCCTTTTCATTAAGTCTTCTCAACTTCTTATCCTACAAGACTATATCTTAACCTCAAACTATTAATTCACAAGTCTTTTTACTTCTTCTATATTGAGATAATTCTATAATTGTCCAACATACTCAAGTTAATTAATTTCAAGGCAAGATGTGATTGAAATTCTAAATATGCCACGCTCATTTGCATGAGTGTTACCCATAAATCCCCAAACAAGAGAATCATGGATGACACCATACTTTAATATTCATTGATAAACCATAAGATAGGGATACATGATAATGCTCCATGAGCTCACACACGCCTAAGAGATATTGATAACTAATCGATAAAAGCAAACACACCATGACTAGATAGATATGATAGATTGATAAAGAGAAAGACTAGATGGAACTCCCCCAAGCTTGGTGTCTTGCTAGAACTCCCTCTCTTCTTTCACATTGCCTTCATAATAATTATCTTCAAGATCCCCAATGATCTTCATCATGAGGTTGTAAGCTTTTTCGAACTCTTTTGCGGCTTCTCCCAGTTTTTGCATGAGATTCTTCTCCACCGACTCTTTGCAAGGCTTCCACTCAGGGCTTGGCACCTTCTTGTTAGGGATCTTGCGATCCCATTCACCAGGATAGTTCTCTTGAGTGGTGCGCTGAAATTCCCTGTCAATAAGAGTAGAAGCTACGTTTTTGCTCGCAAGGAAGCGCCTGGGAACCTTCCCTCCGGTCTGCATGCGCGCCCCTGCCTCTTGTTTCCAAGAGAGTGGTTCACCCTCACGCCGGCAACAGCAATGGGTGATGGAGGTGCTGTCGCCAAGGGCGCGATGTCGACGGAGGGCTTGTGCTCTTCTTCTTCAGCTTCTTGCTTGTCCATCTCCTCTTCATCAAGCTTGTAGTCTTCATCGTCGGAGTAGTCCTTCCTCTTCCTATTCCTCCTCCATATGGACGTGGGGCTGTACCCATCGAGTTCATCATCATCGTCGTCCATGGAGGAGCATTGGTAGGAGTCTCCCGAAGACATGGCTAAAAACCTGACAGGCAGAAACAGCAAAAGAAAGAATCGCTCGAGAACGCTCGGTGCGAGATTAGATCGACAGAGAGGGGTATATATTGAGGGTTTTTGGGTCAAGGCGAAGCGTCGGGATCGAAAACGAGACGAAAAAGGACTCCGAGGTGGAAAAGGGTTCTCTTTAGGCAAATTAATTTCAGCACCAACAGTATGTAAGAAAGGTCTACCAAAAATGATAGGACAAAATGAATCTTGAGGACAACCAAGCACAATAAAATCAGCAGGGTATTTTATTTTGCCAACCAATACTTCAACATCTCTAACAATTCCAAATGGACTAATATAATCTTTATTAGCAAGTTGAATTGTCATACCTGTCTCTTCCATAACAATGGGATCAATATCAGGCTTGATCTCAAGATAAAGAGAATATGGAATGACACTAATACTTGCTCCAATATCACATAGACCATGATAACTTGAAGTCCCAATAGAGCATGATATAACAGGTTTCCCAACTTTGGCCGAATTACCTTTGATGACTTTGGTAGCATCTTCACATAGATAAACATCCACTGGGTCTTCTTCATTTAGTTGCTTGATAACAGAAATTTGAGTGTTGACTTCCACCTGTTCATAAGGCAGAGAACATCTTTTGTTACTCTTGTTAGTAACAACTTTAAGTAAATTCTCCTTAACTTGGTTTGGAAATGGAGGTGGTTCAACATACTCCTCAATTGTCACAGATGACATTGGTTCAACCTGTTTAATAACTTTAGGAACAACAATAGATTGTTTAACAGGTTCAACATAAACTTCAAATCCACTTTTTGGAACACAGATATGATCAGCAAAACCTTTAGCTATTTCAATTATAACATAAGGATCAAGACCAAAAGTATCACTCAGATTTTTAAACAGAATAGAAGTAGAGAAATTCTCTACACATGAATATTCATAATCAAAATATGGCTCATTACCTTTATCAAGATCCCAGTGGCTAGTATTTTCAGAAATAGTCTCCAATAAATTCCATGCTTCTTCTTCAGTGTTATTAGTAAAACTTCCACCAGATGAATTATCCAGAATCTCCTTGTGCTTCATAGGTAGTCTCACATAAAAGTTTATCAATATAAGTTTCCTTGTAAGATCATGACATGGATTCTTGCGAAGGAGTTCCTTTAACCTCCCCCAAGCTTGAGTAATACTCTCTCCCAGATGTGGCCAGAAATTGAATATATAGCAGCGGTTATCATAAGCTTCTTTAGGAGTAAAATATTTAAGAAAGAAAACCTTCCTCAAGATACTCCATTCATTCTGGACCTCTTCATCCAGAGACCTGTACCAATCACGAGCATTACCAGATAAAGACAAATACAATAGCTTCCTTTTTACCTGATCCTCTGAAATACCAGGTAGTCTGAATAAGCCACATATGTCCTCAATTATTTCCATGTGCTCGCGTGCCGACTTAGTTCCATCTCTTGTAAATGGATTTTTCATAACTCTTTTAACATGACCAATGGGAATTTTAAATCCCACTTCAGGCACCTCAAACACAGTAGTTTCAACCACCTTTGCAGTAGTGGCATAAGCACTTTCATATAGAGCAAGATGCAGCGAGGCACGATTCATAAATGCCATAGTAACAATGAGATAAACAGCTTTCAAGTTTCCTTACCAAACTTCTTACCAATAGCGCTACGCTCCCCGGCAACGGCGCCAGAAAAGTATCTTGATGGCTCCCAAGTGCAAGAGATCAATTGTAGTACCTTTCAATTAGAAAAGGTTGTCGAACCCACGAGGAGCTGAAGGTATTGGTTAGTAAGATTGATAAATAAAACAATAAAAGATGCAAGTGTTTTTGGTATTTTCAGTTGTATAATTGCAAGCAGATAACAGATAGTAGCAAGTGAAAGCTCTCAAAGAGAGAAAGCCCAATCCTCTTATGTGGCAAGAGGACAAGCTCAAGTGATGTGTAACTTATATGTGGCAAACGTTCCCGAGGGCGGCATGGATGATGCTAGGCATAGAGATTTATTAAACAACACGTTGAATATCTTGTCAAGTTTTAATCCTCTTTGGACGGAGCCATAATTAGGTATAGCTAAATAAATAAACTACAACCCCTTATGATGGATCATGTGGCCAAGCAAATGACTGCACAAGAATTATTAAGACCTAAAGTCCCACCATAGCATTACACTCTAAGGTCCCCGATACTAATACCCTCATAATATAACTTCATGACTCGGTCTCAGGTTTACGTGTCCTCCCAAGTCTCCATCAATTCATTACACTACGGTGTTCTCCTATGAGCCCATATAGGTGAAGTGTTGTGCAGTCGACGTTCGCACAACACCATCATAGAATCACATAAAAGATAAACTCTTGACAAAATACCAACACATGTCATATATAAATCAATGCCAATTCATCCTATGCCCTCAGGAACATACGGGAACTACTCACAACGTGCGAACATGATCATAATCAGTGGCATAAGTGGTACAACACAATCTGAAATTATAACTTCACCACCAAATAATGACAAGTACTCAATCACAAACATGAATAGTAGCACAAGACAAGTATCTAGGGTATAGCAACTCTCAAACTGCGAGGGGAACGGAGTGGATCACGGTGATGATGATGGTGATGGTGCTGGTCTTGATGGGGGTGATGATGTAGAGGCCTCCTCCCACGCCAAGGAGGAGAGGTGATGACGATGACGATGATTTCCCCCTTCTCCGGAGTTCCGGAGCAGCAGGATCTGACCCCCCTCGGAAGGGATCAGGAGTTTCGCCGCCGCCGCGACCTCGGATGGACTTGGAAAAATTAGGGCGTTACTTTTCGGGCGAGACGAAGGCGTCGATAAAAAGCCCCAGGCGAGGAGGTGCCCGAGGCCAGTTTGGGCTGGTCCCACGCGGCCAGGTACATGGGCCGCGTGGGCCACCCCATTTGGCCCTCGTGGCTCTCCTCTCTTCGGTCTTCTTCCCTCTGCCTTTCTCCCGATGAAAAACTGACGCAGTATTTTTCCTTTTATTATTTGAGATCCTGTAGCTCCTGAAACATTAAAGACAAGAAAAAGGAGGTTTTCTGCCTCCCAGAAATTAAATACCAAAAATAGGGACTTTGTATGAAAGTCCCCAAAATCATCTAAAATATGTAGAAACAATCATATAATCATGCAAATAACATTCTAGTATGATACTAAAAGTTATATAAATGATGATGTAAAATGCACGTATCAGACGCTGGATTAAATACGAGATGGATTAAAGGTTGAATATGTGTTGCCTTCGAGTTATCTTAATAAGATTTCAGATTGGTACATTGTTTTGAGGGATTAATTTCTGAATCTGGGGAGTCGCTGCAATTGAGCTTATATTCTCAGCTGTTGCATGCTATCAATGGTTTAAGTATCAAAGCATGTAGAAGCAGATGCTCCGCCTAGAGCAGATCGATCGATGTTTGAAGCTAGCTAGCTTCCTTGAGGTAACAGAACCTCAGTAGCAGACATCTGTGTACGTCCGCCGTCCACCGGCCAATTAGCGGATGCCGACGCCGCTAATAACCCTGCCATTTAGGATTCACGTCTGTGGCCGACGCGGGCGAGCAACGCCTTGGTGGCGCGCTCCGAGTGCCAGCAGCCGTCGGCTCCAACCTCGCTCTCTCCCCGCTCTCCATCCACGCAGCGCTGGCGTTGCTCGGCGCAGGCACCAAGGACGTCACGCTCGACCGCCTTCCTCTGCCCCGCCGGCATCGGCGTCGTGGATGAACTTCCAGGGGAGCTCGTCGTGGAGAAGAAAGTCCCCATATGACAGGTGGCGCCACGTCATGGCCACGTCATTGCCACGTCATCATATAAAACCGCCCAAATTGTTCAAAACCACCTTAGGGTGTGATTTGTCCGGTTTGCCACATTTTAGGGTTGAAATTATCTGGTTTTGGAGATTGGGGTGAATGTTCTCCGCAGGGTGAGATTTCAGGATGAAAAGTATACTTAATCCTTTAAACGCCATTATGGGCCGCCCATATTCGCTTCCTATTCCTTTCTTTTCCTTTTCGTTTTTTTCGTTTTTCCTATTTAATTCTTCTTTTTCGGTAGCATTATTTTTTGATTCTTCTTTTTATTGTTTTACGTTTCATTTCCTTTTTGAATTTTTTATCGAAAAATGTTCATTTAGAAAATGGTTCATATTTTTTTAAATGGTTCAGATTTTGAAAAATGTTCATTTTAAAAAAGGTTTAGATATTTATAAATGTTCATTTTTAAAATGGTTCAGATTTTGGAAAATGTTCATATTAAAAAACCATTTTTAAAAATTCCTTTTAAAAATGGTTCAGATTTCAACAAGTTTTCATTTTTTTTTGAATGGTTCAGAATTTTTAAAATATAAAAAATCTGAATATTTGATAGAACTGAACATTTTTTAAACTTGAACATTTTAAATTTTGAAAACTTTCAAAATATTAACATTTGTCTTATCTAAACAATAATATATATATATTAACCCTAGAAAAAATAAATGAAAAATTACAAAAAAAATAAAAAAGAACACACACATGAGCCAGCCCATGTGGAGGAGTCGAACAAATTTTACGGGCGAGTCGTATATCAACTCGCTACAGGCGAGCTATTGAGCGACCGGTCAAAAGTGATGCACACCGGTACACCGCATTTAGCGGTACGAGAGGGTTGCAGTCATGCGATCCATTATAACATGTGGTTTTCTTTTTTATCTTTTTTTTTTGCCTATAGGTGTTTTTCCAAATCTGAATATTTTTAAATATGTTTTTAAGCTGAATTTTTAAAATAACTGAAGATTCACTTAAATATGAATATTTTAAAATCTAATATTTTTCAAATATCAGTATTTTTGTAAATCTGAACATTTTCCAAATATCAATATTTTAAAATCTAAGCATTGTTAAATCTGAATATTTTCAAAATCTACACACTTACAAAAAAATTAAAAAATCCAAAATGTAAAAGTAAAAAGAGAAAACAAAAAAATGAAAAAGAGTGAGAAGAAAACATAAATGAAAAAGAGAGAGAAAAGGATATAACAGAACAAAAAACTCAAAACGCACAATTGGGCCAACCCATTGCTGCGACAGGAGTGTCTGTCGCGAGCCTCCGATGCCACAACGGGCGGCAAATTGGATTTGCCCGTATTGCGAGGCGGCCACGAGACTGGCGCCACCAAACACTTCTCTTGCGTCCTAGACGTAGCTATGTCACTTCGTGTCTATGAGGCCTCCCATGTAAAAATAGGTCTTCTCACTCTCGAGGACACCTACCGTAAAATTGTTACAGGTGTAAAAATAAGTCTTTGTGTGTCCATCCATCGAAATCTTAATGATGGATCAAATAGTAGCCAAAGCCTATCCGTAGCAGAATTGTGTCCTTTTCCATTTATACATGTTAATCGCATTTGCCTCTAAAACATCTGTGTTAATGTTGTCAAGTCTTTTCAGATTTGTCATGGCTAAATTAATGCTACCATGTTGCAAGTAGCATTAGCAGCATGAGGACGAACGCCCTGCCTACAAGCGAAATAAGCCACTTCGATCTGACTAGTTGGTTGTACTTGTAAATACATACAGCAGTAGTAACAAAATGAAGATGATGAGATAGCATAGTATGAAGTGTACTCCATCAACTATGCTCCAGTTGCGACACTTCCTTTTGTCCATATCTGATAGCAGAAATGTGGATAAATAATGTCAGAATACATCTGGGTTATTATACCTTCACCGTAGATTTGACTGAATTGTTTCAACAAAGATAAGTAGAGACTAACAGGAAAGGCATAAATTGCATGTCCAATTCAACAATATTAAAATTTAGACTGAGAATCATAATAACATTCCTAGAAATTAATCAGCTTAAGCAATTTGATTACTAGAACCATTGGTGCTTTTATTCAGAACATAAAATACTAAATTATTCTATGGTTGTGCATCACTGTCATGCTTTGAACTTTCAAGTTTTAGAACGTGTACATCATCTGTGTACTCTGGGTAGCTTACAAGTAATTTTCATATGTTCTGTTCTTAAGTTTGGCTAAGTGTCTTGAATTATTCTAAAGCAATATATTCTAGATTCTTAAACTTGCATGTGTGTACCACTAAGGTTTTACAAGAAAAAATAAATACCGAGAAGTTAAGTTTCATGAATTTGAGATCTCAATATTCAGGGCTATGCTTGCACAAGTGATTCAAGGCTAGTTCAACCATTGAGAACCATAAAAAATAACTAAACTGATCCTAGATCAAGCTCTGATCCCTCCTCAACCCCATCCTCCGGTATCACCAATCCATCTCATCCTTATGGTGTGAGCTAACCACCTTTAAAATATCAGAGTACCATCCTCAATTACTAATTCCTAATAGTTTTTTACTTTATTCTTTGCAGTATCAGTACTGTCATATTCTGGACGTTTCACTGCTTCACTACAATGGTGGAGCGTGAGCATTAGCAATGGTCACGTCATATAAAACGTCCACTTGTCCATGATAGGCATGAGGATAGACCCAAATCCAGCTAGAGAGCCAGGCAGGGGCTTCAGACGAGTCAATACACAATCCAATCAGGGAGGTGCCTGATTTAAAGGAGTGTATTATGAGTCGTATTAGGAAAGTATTGATCGGATTCAACTCAGATTTTGTAAGCAAAATATCATTTGTAAGGATTATGCTGTGATCAAGCAAACGATCAAATTCTAGTTCCCTGTAGTTATTAGTTGAGCGCAGGTCAAATACAACGTCAGTTTTTTTTTGTTTTTCGAGAGACTGAGCTGTTAGACTACCCTATGATTACTAAGTTGGGGTAAGTAAAAAATTGAGTTCGTTAAATTATGACTTATCATGAAAGTTTGTGAGGTAAGCGGAAAACTAAAATCTGCAAGTATTGAGGATACACACAAAACGAAATTGCTGAAACGGCCGATGATGTCATGAGATACTACCATTTTTTGTTAAACTGCTAAATAGTGTTACAAACTTTTCTACATATGGTATATAACAGAAATATATTCATAAGCAGCATTTGTGGACAATTAGGAAATTAGTACCGATGGTAGCATACCCACAGTAAGTATCTAACCTTTTGCAATGGTTGTAGAATGATGTCATAGTACTCGTGATCATAGTATCTTGTGTTCATCCAAAACTGATCAATCATATAAGAAATCAATTACACTTGTACACTAGTAGCGATAAGATTGCAAAAGAAAAGGCACAGCTCATACCAGAGGAATGTTTCGTACCCATCTATCATACGGTTCGCTAACAACCTGATATTTACCATAAGCAAAATAAATGCTACATCATTAAAAGAGGAAAGTTAAAAGAAACAACAATATCCAAGAGATTAAATGTCCTACCTTTTCAAAAACATGGTCCCATGAGCATGACGCATTCTTCATAAGTGACATTGTCCGATAATCCTGACATTTATAGAATATCAGTTAAGGTATCACTAATCATTTGAAACGCAAAAAGTGTTGGTGAAAAGGGGCAGACCATAATTCCACGAATAACATCATAATCTGGAAGTTGGAGCCCAGCGAAAACTTGCTTGTTGAATTTTTCTACATGTTCTATAAAGCATTTCTTTTTCTGCAAAATAAGCATGCAACAACCGAAGCATTACAGCACTAGATCAAGAATTTGTTTATTCTGCGTACTGAGCAAATATAAAGCGTTTACTGATGAGACAAGTACCCAATCAATAGAATCATCAGCGATGTTGAAAAAATCTTTGGCCTCCAACTCACACATCAAACTTTGAAGTGCACTACTCAGCTGAAAGGTAAAGAATTTACAATCAAATGGTTAACAAAAAGCATGCAAATGCATACTTGCAACTTCACAAACCAATGTAGGTTGGATAGAACAAGTTCTTCAAATGCCAAAGGTTAGAGGATAATAGATAACTTTTTGTGCTGCTTACAGACAAGTAGAGAAAATCAGTAATTTGCCCTCTAGGTCCTTACACTGCTTCATTTGGTCTAATCTAATCAAGAATTCAGTCCATATATTATTAAATTTATATTTTTTGAAGTACATAAGATTGAATTGTGAACTACTTTACCGTCCAGCCATGTGTTTCAAGAAAATTCATTAAGATGATATTTACTTCAGTAGTTTGCTATAACAAAAAAAACTATTGTGTAGATTTCATGGTACGAAGCCGGTCCAAGCCCGGGAAAGGAGGAGGGTTGTGATAGGCTTGGTGAGCCAACGTAAAAACTAGCGAGTCCCATGGGTACGAAACTCATTTGGGCGAGAGTAGTACTAGGATGAGTGACCTCATGAGAAGTCATCGTGAAAGGGTTTCATATCTAAGGGTTATGATAGACTTGGCGAGCCAACATAAAAACTAGCCAGTCCTATGGATATGAAACCCATTTGGGCGAGAGTAGTACTAGGATGGGTGACCTCCTGGGAAGTCCTCGTGAAAGGGTTTCATATCTAGCCTACCCCAACTTGTTTGGGACAAAAGGCTTATAAGTAGATTCATGGTACGAAAAATGGAATACATTCCTACGTTGGTGAGAAACCTGACCATGCATGCACAGCAGTTATGGGATTAACGCTAGCCCCTCCAAACTGAGGGGTCTCTAGACCATGGTTCAAAATCAATATAGAACGGTCCGGGGGGTGGGGGGGTCAACGCAAGTTGCCAATGGCATGTGCACTTCATGTTGGCCAAGGACAGCAACTAGTAAATTTCGCATGTGCCATTTTCCACACCATTGGAGATTTCAAAGAAAAGTTTCATGTAAAGTCCTACAATAAGATATTAAGAATTCCATGCACAGTTTAAAATCCCAATGCAAATATTACCGGCTCTTGCATAGCTGGTAAATAGCATATATTCTTTCAGAGAAATGATTGGATAATTAGTGTTAGAGAGATATTTGTATATTGTAGTTTCCCTATTATATAGGGGCTCCCTGCATATTTACACACCTGTACATGTACTATATATTGTGGCCTTTGGCCCCTATGGAATACAAGTTGCATATTCCTAACATGGTATCAGAGCTAGGTTAGGGTTTCGCACGCGCAACTCGTGCCCCGAATTCACGTACAGATCGATCTCCCGTTCCCGGCCGACGCCGCTCGATTTCCGGCCGCCGCCGTCCGTGCTGAGTCCTGTCTTGGGCTGCCGCTTGCTGCAGCTGCTAGGATCCGGTCTGCGCACTATCGATCGATTTCCCACCACGGCCCGGCTGCCAGCCTCGTTCCTCGTCCTGCTGCTGAGGCCCCCGTCTGCCGTCCTGCTTCCGCTCTGAAGATCTGGCCTCAATCCGCTGTACTGTGCACAAGATCTGTGTTGCTGCGGGATTCCTCTCTCCTCGTTTGGCTGCCGCTGCTGCTTGCTGGTTTGACCGCCCCTGATCCCCTTGCTCGGTCGTTGCCTGTAGTCTTGTTCGGCTGCTGCTGTGATTTTTTCTCCTTCCCCAGATTCGTGAGTAAAAAAAAAATGTCGGTGTCTTCTGGTGATCGTTGTTCCGTGCTTCCGTCTCTGCTTGGTGCTCCTCCGCCGCCTCCTTCGATAGCGGTCGCATGTCGCTCTACGTCGACTCTCGCGGCCTCTGCGCGTGTTTGTGGCCGCTCTACGTCGACTTCATCTCCATTGCCTCGTGGATGTACGTCGTCGTCTATGTCGACTCACTGCTCTACGTCGACTCTCGCGGCTTCTGCCCGTGGTTGTGGCCGCTCTACGTCGATTTTGTCTATGTCGACTCACCGCTCTACGTCGACTATCGCGGCTTCTGCCCGCTGTTGTGGCCGCTCTCCGTCGACTCCGTCTATGTCGACTCGCCGCTCTACGTCGACTCTCGCGGCTTCTGCACATGGTTCTGGCCGCTTTTCGTCGACTCCTCGGTGGCTTGTGCACGCACTTGTGACCGCTCTCCTTCGACTCCCCATGTGGCTACCACGCGTGCCGGTGATTGGACCTCCTTGGTTGACATGTCTACCTCGACCTCTTCAGTGGCGTCTTTCACTGCGCGTGAGATTGCGCAACTCGATGCCTGCTTGCTACTTGGGACTCTTCACCGACAGGTTCTGCTGGTTCTGCGACTGACTTTTCTGGCACCGAGAGACCACCTTCTTCTCATTCAGGTACATCCCCTTGGATTCTTGATACTGGAGCATCTTTTCATATGACTTACGATTCTTCCGCCTTGAGCTCTATTCGACCTGTCGAGTCTCCTGTCTCTGTTCGTACTGCCGATGGTACTCCCATCCCCGTTGCTAGTCGAGGCACTCTTAGCAGTCCCGCGTTTCATGTTCCTTCTGTTGCTCATATTCCTCGACTCACCATGCAGCTTTTCTCTGGTAGTCAGATTGTCGATTCTCGTTGTAGGGTCACTCTAGACTTTGATTCCTGTTCTGTTCAGGATCGTTGTACGGGCGCTTTGCTTGGTGCTGGCCCCGACGCCATGATGGTCTATGGGAGCTTGACTGGCTTCGTCTTCCTTCCGCTGCCACCGCCGCCAGTCTCTCGACCCAGGTTGCCGCAGCCACCAGCTCTTTTCAGCAGTGGCATCATCGTCTTGGCCATTTATGTGGTTCTCGTCTCTCGTCTCTAGTTCATCGTGGTGTTCTGGGGTCTGTCTCCGGAAACGCTTCTTTGGATTGTCTGGGTTGTAGGCTTGGTAAGCAGATTCAGCTACCATATCCTCATAGTGACTCTGTGTCCGAGCGTCCTTTTGATCTCGTTCATTCAGATGTTTGGGGTCCGGCTCCCTTCGCTTCGAAAGGGGGTCATCGCTACTATATTATTTTTATAGATGATTACTCACGATACACTTGGATTTACTTTATGTCCTCTCGTAGTGAGGTTCTCTCTATCTATAAGCGTTTTGCTGCCATGGTTCACACTCAGTTCTCTACACCTATTCGTGTGTTCCGTGCTGATTCTGCTGGTGAGTATATCTCCAAGCATTTGCGTGGTGTTCTTGCTGAGCAGGGCACTCTCGCTCAGTTCTCTTGTCCCGGTGCACATGCTCAGAATGGCGTTGCTGAGCGTAAGCATCGTCATCTTCTAGAGACTGCTCGTGCGATGATGATCGCTTCTTCTCTCCCGCCACATTTCTGGGCTGAGGCTGTCTCTACCTCGGTCTATCTCATTAACATTCAGCCTTCTGCCGCCCTTCAGGGTGGTATTCCTCTCGAGCGACTATGTGATCGCTCTCCTGACTATTCCATGTTGCGTCTGTTTGGTTGTGTTTGCTATGTTCTCCTCGCTCCTCGTGAACGCACCAAACTAACCGCTCAGTCTGTTGAGTGTGTTTTTCTCGGATATAGTGATGAGCATAAGGGCTATCGATGTTGGGATCCCGTGGCTCGTCGGATGCGTATTTCCCGGGACGTGACGTTTGACGAGTCTCGTCCTTTCTTTCCACGCTCGACCTCCTCGACCTCTACTGTGGAGGATCTATCTTTTCTTACTTTTCCTGATTCTCCTCCTGATGTCCCTCATATTCTCCTCCTCCCCCTGATCCGGTGCCTCTCTCCTCATGCCTTCTTCTCCTCCTTCGTCGCGCCTTCTTCTCCTCCTTCGTCGCCGCCTTCTTCACCCTCCCCGTCTCCGTCTTCTCCTGTTGCTCCTTCTCATCCTACTTTTCCTTTCTATTATACTCGTCGTCCACGTGTTGTGACCGAGTCATCTGATGCACCCTCTACTTCTGGTGCACCGTCTCAGCCGACTTACTCTCTTCGTACTCGGCCTTGTCCTTCACCTGATTTCTATAATCCCGCTACCTACAGTGTTCGGCTGTCCCGAGCCGACTACGTATCGTGAGGCTGTTGTTCATCCTGAATGGCAGCTTGCCATGGCTGAGGAGATTGCTGCGCTTGAGCGCACTGGTACGTGGGAGATTGTCCTCTTCCTCCTCGTGTTCGTCCTATCACATGTAAGTGGGTCTATAAGGTTAAGACCCGCTCTGATGGGACTCTTGAGCGTTACAAAGCTCGTCTGGTCGCTCGTGGTTTTCAGCAGGAGCATGGCCGTGATTATGATGAGACTTTTGCTCCTGTGGCTCACATGACCACTGTTCGGACTCTTCTTGCCGTGGCATCTGTTCGCCATTGGTCCGTGTCTCAGCTTGATGTTAAGAATGCCTTTCTTAATGGTGAGTTGCGTGAGGAGGTTTATATGCAACCACCACCTGGGTATTCTGTTACAGATGGCATGGTCTGCCGTCTTCGTCGCTCTCTCTATGGCCTTAAGCAAGCCCCTCGTGCATGGTTTGAGCGCTTTGCTTCTGTGGTCACAGCTGCTGGTTTCTCTCCAGTGCTCATGATCCTGCGTTGTTTGTTCACTCTCTCCTCGTGGTCGCACTCTTCTTCTTCTGTATGTTGATGACATGATCATCACTGGTGACGACCCAGTATATTGCCTTTGTCAAGGCACGTCTGAGTGAGCAGTTTCTTATGTCGGATCTTGGTCCGCTTCGTTACTTTCTTGGGATTGAGGTTTCGTCCACCTCTGATGGTTTCTTTATATCCCAAGAACGGTATATTCATGATCTTCTTTCTCGTGCCGCTCTTACTGATGACCGTACTTGAGACTCCCATGGAGCTCAATATTTCTCTTCGTGCTTCTGATGGCGATCCTCTCTCTGATCCGACTCGTTATCGACATCTTGTCGGGAGTCTCGTCTATCTGGCTATTACTCGCCCTGATATTTCTTATCCTGTCCATATTCTGAGTCAGTTTGTTTCTGCTCCCACTTCGGTTCACTATAGTCACCTTCTTCGTGTTCTACGCTATCTTCGTGGAACGATCTCTCTTTGTCTCTTCTTTCCTCGTTACAGCTTCAGTCCTACTCCGATGCTACTTGGGCTAGTGATCCTTTGGATCGCCGTTCACTTTCTGCTTACTGTGTTTTCTTGGTGGTTCTCTCATTGCCTGGAAGACGAAGAAACAGACCGCAGTTTCTCGTTCGAGTGCAGAAGCTGAGTTGCGAGCTATGGCTCTTTTGACTGCTGAGGTGACTTGGTTACGGTGGTTACTTGCAGATTTTGGTGTCTCTGTTACGACACCCACGACTCTATTGTCAGACAGTACAGGTGCTATCAGCATTGCACGTGACCCAGTGAAGCATGAGCTTACTAAGCATATTGGCGTTGATGCTTCTTTTGTCCGTGCTAGTGTGCAGGATCAGATTATTGCGCTCCAGTATGTGCCTTCAGAGTTACAGTTGGCGGATTTTTTCACGAAGGCCCAGACTAGAGCACATCATAGCTTTTTCCTCTCCAAACTCAGTGTTGTGGATCCACCATGAGTTTGAGGGGGGGTGTTAGAGAGATATTTGTATATTGTAGTTTCCCTATTATATAGGGGGCTCCCTGCATATTTACACACCTGTACATGTACTATATATTGTGGCCTTTGGCCCCTATGGAATACAAGTTGCATATTCCTAACAATTAGAACTACAAGATTAGCAAGCCCTTATGAATAGGCTTGGAGAAATTGGGTTGCGAAGGAGAATGTGCAGCCGCCTACTAGTTGATTTGGCTCATTAGAAGTAAAATGTCAAGTGTGCTAAATGCAACAATATCTTCTAAAGGGAAAATCAAGCACAGGTCTAAAGTAAAGATGCTTTTGAACACAGATCGAATGATTTCACTTTTGTTTCACATAACCAATAGTTAATTGATCTAACTGTTCGTCAAACTTAGAATTTTAGAATGCGTGGACACGTTACATTTCAAATCAGAGGGAGTAAATCAATTTTGTGCCTCCTAGGTGAAATGGATAGATATAGTGATACATAAGTAGTACTGGAGTATGTCTAGACTCTAGAGTAATATAGCATAATATTTTTTTTCAACTGGTTTATCAAATGTCATTTGCCTACTTGTCATGCTAATGGAATATATTACTGTGTTCTGAAAGCGAATTGCGGGAGCAACACATGTCTCAAATTAGGAACCACATACATAAATTATCCTAATCCATATAGCAATAAATAAGAGTTTCTTATGGTTTGAAACTTTTTACTTCATGAACTCCCATCCCATGAAGCATTTAACATGATTAAAAACAGGCTTTCTAGATTATAGTAAACCACGACCCTGATTTTAAGAAAGCATGGATACACCATTTATTCTTAAAATGCTAGAGTTGATGTGTTTACAAGTTTGAGTAATACAAGAACAAAAAACGTTAAGCATGCCACAAAGCGTCAAGAACATTAGAAGATAAACCTTGGAGAGTAGCACTCTAAAACAACAGAAAATAAAAAATGTGTGCGTGCGTGTGTAATGCCCTTGGGTCTATTACTTAGAAGTAGCATAACACGATTAAACCTACAAAAAGAAACTACAAGGGACTTCGGCAAAAATCGAGGATAAGCATAAAAAATAGAACACACACCTGCTCATTGCCAACAACATGTCTCAAATGTTCGCAATATAAATGTAACTGTTCCTTCCTACCCAGAAGTTTGGCTCTTCGCTGCAGGACGATAAAAATTTGTAATGGATACATTTCCATGAAAATATAATTCATAAATAAAGGAAATATATTAGCCAAATTAGCACCTCAATAGACAACTTAATGAGATCATGATGTAGAATTGAAAACTGACTGCGTACAGAATCATCATTAAGAATAGCCTCCAGAGCGTTATCCTGTTAACCACAAACGACAAGTTAATGAGGCAATATATTTGCAGAAACATAAAAACATACGGCATTGTTCCTACCATTGAAGAACTAACCTTGCAGATGTAATGATCTAATGCACATGAAGCCACAAGTTCATCAAACTTTTCATGCAATCTTGCTTGTTCTTTTGCCACATGATACTGGAAAGAGCATCAATTTCATGGCGTAAAGATGCAGCCGAAGTGAAACATCAAGAGCAATCGTATATTAGTATTTTTATTTTTAAAATAAATAATGATAAATTTAGGAAAATCTTCCACCGTTCTTGTATTTTTAGGCAAAATCTCAACTGTACACTAATCCGTTAATTTCAGCAGGCTCTCCCTTACCCATCTCAAGGAAAGCTGTCCAGGAAGTCACTCCATACACAGAAGATTTGCATATTAGATAGTACACTAAATGCAAGACCAATACTTTGCTCGTGTAATTACCAAGGTGCAAAATACTTTACTTAGCACATAAAACAGACCGCTAATAATAATGCTACAATCATTTTTAAGATAAAATGCATCGAGTCGTTTATCAAGAAAGTGGACGAGCTTTAAAATCTTAACGGATTGTGCATACCTTTTTCTTTTTGTTTTCTTTATCAATATAATTCTCTGCCCAAGGTCGCAGATGCACCGGAAAATCACTTAAATCTGGTTGCAATGGCTGAAAGAGGAAAACATATGTTATTGTTAAATATATTTTGGGTGTGAAAGACAAGAGGAGAAACATACCTGCAGAAAAGTTATGTTTTCTAAACGAGTTATGCGAAGAAATATTTCTCTGAGAACATCCTTGTGAACCTACATAATGATTTACAATTTCATTTTGAGAAACTGAGGAAAGCATAGAAAAGTTAAAACTCCAAAAGTTTCTGCATGTTACCCACCTCACGTATCATAGGATGGAACTGAGGCTCCCACAAAGATAATATTGCACAGAATTCCTGAGAAAGGTGAGTGGTTAGAGTAATCCTCAATAATATGCATGTTAGGATGAAATTAGTCACCTCAAGTGCAGATACCCTAAGAAATCCATCAAGACCAGGACACACCTTCAAATTTTTCGCAAGTTCTACCACACTCTCATTATAACTAGAATGCTGCAAGTTCTCAACATATCGTAAGTATTGAAGCATTTTTTACCCACTCTAAACATAAGAAATAGAACAAATACCTGAATATAAGGTTTCATATTAATGAGTTCACAAAAGAACTCGTACATTTGATCATTCTGTGTCTCCCAATGCTTCACAGAAAGTTTGAGCTTTAGACCCAACAAAATAAATACTCATTAGACAATATATTGATATATGCGAAAATTGTATTTTTCTTCTGGGAGTACATATCCGCACCCATACACCACACTAAAATGGTATATGTTATACTTGTTATCATTTTTAAGCATATTCGAGTTGTAGGTTTAAGTTATTTTGATACAAACTGCATACCAAAATCGATTAGAACTCTTAGTTTTTGCTGCACAATACTTCTCAAAACTATAACCCGAAAAATACTCCAATTGAAATCATGGTGCCAACGCAGCATGGTGGCCCATTCCAATGTCCTATAATGCCAGCAAATGTAAATAGTGGCATTGTTGGGTACATGGTAAAAGTAACACGGGAAGTTATGCCAATACTTACTGATAACATTGATGACATGATCCAGACATAATCATAAGATTCACTATGAATAGCATATCTGGACGCAAATCCGGACTCTGATAATTTATTAAAGAGATCCTCCGCAGAACAATAACAACCCCACTGCAAATAAACAGTCAATCATATAAACACTTTTTTGTGATCGAATAGCATACAGTAAGGAATCATAAACAGATCCAAACATAATCAGTGAACCTGAAATTTTCCTACTCAAGTGGTGATCTCAGTTTTACTAAAACACTATAACCTCTCATTCTGATCCTAAGAAAGGCAAAGCATCCCCTTAGCTTACTTTTGCAGTACGTAGGTACTGAATACGACGAACCAGTTGCTCCTAACTAAATCAAAAACTTTTCTAACCATAACATAAAACAAATGCAAGTCTTTTTGATACAAGGTAAGACTTGTACTTCTTCTATACAAGGTCTGGTACATATTTTGCCCATTACTGTCATACTGTAGTACCAAGCCTGAAATATGTGCATCTGGAAAAATTGCAACCATGCCATCTTTGACAGAGATGGGAGATATCAGTAAGCTGATTAAGAAGATTAAATAAGAAGCTTGTTCAAACGACATGGCAGGCGCAATCTATCAAAAACCCGAGATGCAACCTTTTGTGTTTTCGTGAAGAAGAAACATTTACACGCATCATCCTATGACCAAAACTCGTTTGCACAGTTCACTAAAAGAACTGAACTTAAGGGTGAAATACTGATTAAATAAATAATTTACTTGATGCAACATGTTAATATAAACTGAAAAATAATCCGTAAATTCTTCTTCAACCTGATGCAAGAAAATAACAAGGCATGCTGTTAAAAATGGAAACATTTCATACCACGTAAAGTACATAGAAAATTAATATAAAGTGAGGGGCAAGGGGTAGAATAGTAATATCAAACAAGAGGGGGTAAGCAACATACCTCCCATGTCCACACAAATTCTTCCAGTTCATGAAATGGTGTGTTTCTACAACGAACAGCACGCGTTTCCACCGACAACCAATTTTTGAAGATTTCTTCAGAGGTTTCTTCAGTGCTTTCGTCAGTGCTTCCATTGTATTTTCCTCCGCGCACTAAATCCTGAAATTTAGAAGATTTTTTTCAGTTTCCTACTGTATTTCCTCTCCCGACAAATCCTAAAGTTTGAATATTTCTTTAATACTTCTACTATAGAAAAAGTGTTATGCCAACAGAAGGCATATCACATTACTGAGTCAGAAAAGAACACAAAATAAAAACTTAAGTTATTCTGATAAATTACCTGATTTTGAACACAGTTATATGCGTCTCGACAAAGTTCAGTAAGCAGAGTACTGTTCAAACTTGACTCGAGAGTTAAACATCGAATGACACAAGAAATCATATCATCTTCGACAAAAGATATGAGTTCCTCGTGACGTGTAGCTTTAGCAATTTGTACAACTTGACTACAAAATGGCACTGATGTCATCTTTGCTTTGTCATCCTTCCATGCTCCAAAGATGTAATAGATTAAACTTAAGACTGGAAGTCTAAGGACATCATGACTTAGGACAGGCCTACAGGTGAAAGGGCATATTTAAATTAACCCAATGCACAAAAAGTTACCATTAATAGAAGAGGCTAAGTTAAATAGTATTACCCAACAAGGGAGCTTGAACAAATATGATCAAACTTTGCATATGTAGTTAGACCTAGCCCACCATTTAATTCTGGGGATGCTATTACAGCAAGCAAATCCGACGCTGCACGGGTCAACTGGATAAGAAGATCCTTCTCTTTATCTTTTTTTGACTAGGAACAGTGAGGTAGGCCCCCAACCATTTTATCATGGGCCTTGCCTCCCGACACAGAAACATAAACAATGGTATCAGTGAGGAGGGGTACACTCATCAAATCCCATGGTTAAGGACCTAGGGTTGAGATTATGGGGAGATAACGTGGTAGTATTGGTAGTTTCGTCGGCTGACAAGCAGAGGCAAAGATTTACCCAGGTTCAGGCCCCTCGGGTGGAGGTAAAGACCCTACTTCCTGCTTGTCTGTTATTGATCGTGTGATATTATGCGGTTACAAGGAGGCTCCGGCGAGATGTCGATCTCGCTAGAGCTTTGGTGGTTTGAGTATGGCTTGGCCCTAGATCGGCACCCCTCCCAGCCTTTAAATAGGCTGGGTCTAGGGAGTTCATAACCGACCTAGTTTACACGTAAGGAAAGCCTAAACCGACTATGCCTATGACTAATCTTGGAGGATACTCCATCTTCTTGGGCCTCTGGTCTTGTGCTTCGAATAGGCTCTTCGCTATTGGGCCTTAGTCGCCACGTGCATCAGGTACCCTCACGGTAGGGTACCCGAGATGTATACCCTTGTCAGTAGCCCCCGAGTACTTGTCTGACTCGAAGAATCGGGCATGGACTCGTTCGTAAGTGCACGTCATATGCTATGTTTTCTGTATATTATAATTGGAATTCCTGTATGAATAGCACATGTTGGCCATGTCGAGTATCTCATCGACTGTGGTTTTTTCTTATGATGATCAAGGGATAATAGCTTAGCAGGCCCAGTACACTCGACGGATCGGGACTGGTTAACTACACATTTGGGTAAAACCTTACTAGCTTTCAATCAAACTTGAGTCCCCGGACTCGTCTGGAACAAACCTGTCAGATTCGACTAGGCCGCGGAGGCCTTACTGAGTCGATCTGCAGTATAAATTTGAATTTTACCCAACGCGTTCGTCAGGATTTTCCATCATGTCTGCTGACACGGAAAGTATAAGGATTTACGTTGCTAGAACGGTCCTTAGCCCAGCTCGAAAGTTCGGCGGGTCTTACCTTTGCACTATGCGTGCAGCATCCGAGGTATTTGCGGCGAACGCAACTCGGGAATGTTTCGAGTATGATTTTGTATATGAACTGAGTCGAGACTTTTGTCGACTGACACTTTGTCGTTATTCTATCGGGTGCACGACAGCGCTCCCGATGGGAGTAGCCCCCGAGATTGTGCTTTATTGCTTGCAATGGAGGATAATCTCAGATCTTCTTACCCTGCCTATGTTAATCGAAGAAATTTTTGCCGTAATTCTATCGGGTGCACGACAGTGCTGCCGATGGGAGTAGCCCCCGAGATTATGCTGTATTGCTTGTAATGGAGGATAATCTCAAATCATTTAATTTTGAACATCTCAGTCGAAGAATTTTTGATATGCTCCAGATGGGAGTAATATGCCTCAGCCGAAGGAACGGTCGAGTGACCAATTTTACCTTAATATTGCTCTTCCACACCCGAACCAAACAAGGCAGTCGAGTGACCGAACTCGAATGTATTTCTGATCAAGCGTTTGAGATGACGTCAGGGATGACGTTTTTGGCGACTGCGCTGCCTGACACGCGGTGGCGTGCGCTATGCTGTGATGGATGGGACGTGACACATAGGTGGGCCCATTGTGCAGCGCTGACCAAACGGCGGTGCCGTTTGGACTTGATTTGACCGATCTGGCCCACTTTTTACGGAGAGGTGATTATGGCTCCTCTTTTTGTGTGCATAGTGGGCGGAGTGGCCGGCGACGGTTGCCCTCCGCGCTTGCCACGTGTACGGTAGGATTGCTCGTGGAGCACACGATTCTTGTTTGAACGGTTAAGATTGCTTTCGCCTTGTGGTAAATAGGGAGAACGGCGCTGGCATAATTTTTTACTAGTCATTTGCCTCCTGCGCCGCCCCTGTTGCATCTTCTTCCTCGCGCTCCTCCTCCATTGTTCTTGTGCCAGAGCTTTGCGCGCGCCGCCACCTTCCCTTTGAAGATGAAGAAAGGAGCGGGCAACAAGCGTTCTGCCGCCACTGCTGCTGCCACGACCGATGCGGCGGCAGTGAAGGGAAAGAAAACCGCGGCTAGCACATCTGCGGCTGCTGCTGGTCTGAAAAGAGCACCGGGGATTGGGCGAAATCCTCGATCAAGGATGCCCACCTTGTCAAGCTCCGCCAGAAGGGCCTGCTGCCACCCGAGGACCAGTTAGCGGTCCGCGCTCCATCGCCCAAGGAGGTATTCCCCGAGCCTCGCACTAATGAGCGAGTTTGTTTTGCGGAATTTCTTCCTAGAGGGTTTTCGCTCCCCCTCCACGATTTTGTTCGTGGTCTTATGTATGCCTATGGGGTGCAAATCCACGATTTCACCCCTAATGGTATTCTGCACATTGCGTGTTTTATCACGCTCTGTGAATGTTTTCTGGGAGTTTCCCCCAGTTGGCCGCTGTGGAAGTCGATTTTCGTCGTTCGCCCAAATGTGGGAGGTGGTCGCACCTACCCCGTGGGCGGCTTCGGGATCCAAGTGCGCGGCGACACCCGCTATTTTGCTCTGAAGCCAGTCGATTCTGCACAAGGGTGGAGGACCAAATGGTTCTACGTCTCCACAGAGCAAGCAGGCCTCCCTGCCTTTTCGGCTGCCAAGGCTCTGGAGAAGACCAACGCATGGGCCCATCCTTTGTCGACTGAAGAAGAAGCGGAGGCGCAACCCCTTTTGGAGAAGATTGCTAAGTTGCTAGGCACTGTCACTGGTGTGCATCTGATTGCCACCTTTGTCAAGTTGCGGGTGTGGCCGCTTCGCGCCCGCGCTCATCCCATGTGGCAATATGAAGGTGCACATGACGCCAGTCGAATGAGCCCAGACGAGTTGTCGAAGAATGAGCTGGACACGCATGTGCGATCCATTACCAGCATCAAGGCAACCGATCCTGCAATCTTGACTGCCCTGTCACTCCATATGGGGCTGACAACCCTTTGCTTGAAGTAAGTTAGCTTTTATGTACTTTTGTCATCGGGCTTTTGTCACCCTTTGTTTTGCATGTTTTAACTCTTTGGATGTTCTCCTTTGTGTGCAGGGGCATTCGACTGCGTCAACCCTTCCTCCCCTTCCCGAGAATGGCCCAACTGATGAACAGAGGTGCAAACGGTAGAGACGAAGGGAGGGGATGAATCGCCTCTACCTTCAGCTACCACATCTCGTATGGAAGAGGCTGAAGAGGGAGAGCAGAGGAAGTACAGACTGAAGAGCCAGCCACGACTGACCATGTGAGCGAGGTTCCCACTCGCAAACGTCGTCGGGTGGCCCAAGGTTTGTCTTCTTCCACAAGCTCACTCGCGAAGGAGTCGGATGTGAAGGACGACGGAGACTCGGGCTCCTCTCCTTCTGCCAAGGCTGTTCCTTTGGATGTGAGCCCTTGAGGTCAGCTCCTCCTCCCCAATCGGGTGAGGAGCTGCTTTTTGGGGCCCAAACTTTGACAACCTTGATAGTGAGGAGGAAGAAGAGCACAGGTTTGCTCCTGAGCTTTTTGCACTAAAGTTTCTTCTGGTTGATATTTTTGCTTATGTTGTTTGTCTTCTGTCACTCGTAGTGCTGAGACTGTGCATCCTCCAACTCCTCCATCCGACAAAATTTTGACTCCAGCGCACCCGAACCTCTCCCCCATTGCTCCTGATGTTGCTCAACCAACGGCCACTTCTACTGCCATTGAAAGGCCAAGGCTACGAGTGCTGCAACTCCGGAGGTCGGGACATCGGCCGCGAAGCCTGCGCCTTGGACTGAACACGTAAGTGTCTTTTTGTCGAGTCCGCATACGGGACTGATTATGTATAACTTATGCTGGTTTCGTGTGCTTGCAGCCTTACTACCTCAACCTGGTGGAATCAGGCAAGGCTTTTGTCCAGGTGGAGCAGGAGAGGGACAGTCTGCGTGCTAACTTGGAGCAACTTACTCGTAAGTATATTTTGATTCTGTACCCGAAGTTCTTTTTGCACTGTTTTTGCTTAGTCGATTTTGTGAATTGCTTCTTGCCATCAAATTCAGGCGACAAGGCATCGGCTGAGTCTCGAGTGAAAGAGCTAGAGGAAGCACTCGAAGCTCAACGCGCCGAGTCGAAGAAAATTGTGGATGCCACCAAGGCCGCAGCCGCCGTACGCGAGAAAGGGTATGCTGAGCGACTGGCTGGCCTTGCGCAAATGTGAGAGGTAAGTAACTATCTCTTTGCCTGTCCCTCGTGTACCCGTTGGGTATTATGTACTAATATTTGCGCTTTCTGGTACTTGTTGCAGAGACGATTGGCGTGCCGGCACCTACTGACATGGTCAGTGATGAGTTATCACTCGACCAAGTTATAGGTGACCTCGGCGCTACTTTCGTCCAGGCGAAGGACGCTCTTGCCAAGTCTACCAGCACCCTCGGCGCCGTGCACCAGAACGTGCTTCCACTGAAGGAGGTGCCGTCGACTGCTGATGGCTTCGCTGACGTGCTTGGACCGGGGACCTCGACCATGGCGAGCTTTGCTCGTGCTCTAACGGTACGCGGCTCGGAGTCCACCCTCAAGCTCATTTTGGGTCATGGAATAAAGGGTGACTTCGAAGCAGCCATGTCTGACTTCCCTCGAAGGCCCGGTGGGAAGCCTATGTCTCTGAAGGCCGTTAGCGAGCCAGCCGCTCGACTGGCCAACATCTTCATAGCCACTATGGAGCGCCGAGCGGCGGAGGTTGCCACCCGCGAAAGTAGGGCTAGGTCGGAGTCTGTGTCCGAGAGATAGGGCAGCCGAACCCTTATTTATGTTGTGTAATTATACTTTATGTTAACGCGAGTATGCGTATGCTTTTGCTACACTTGTATGGATTTGGTTCCTTGTTATGTTTTCGCCTGTAAGGCTATGTGCAATTACTCGCCTGAGCTTTGTGATGAATTGCTCATATCTGATATGAGATTTATGATATTTGGAACAGCCACGGGCAGCCGATACTTCAGCTGGTTCGTGGTGGCATCGTGTTCCACCCGATCTCGAGCTCAAGCGGCGAATGATACAGCAGTAATGCGTTATATGAAAGCTCGAGTCGTGAAACTGGAGCAGGAGTTGAAGAGTGCCCTGAGCGAGCTGGATAGGATGAGGGCTAGGCCTGCTCTACCCACTCAGCGAGAGGACTATGTGCTTGGCGAGATGGAGATTGTGAACAGACAACTCGAGTGTAAGCATGACTGCCTTGATCTCAAGAGTTCATAGTCTGTCCTTTTTGTTCACCCAACGTGCGTTGTTGCAGGTTTTGTTCCAGATTTCCAGGCGGAGCAAGCTCGTGTTGATGAGCAGTTGAATAATGCGACTAACGAACCAATGACGGGCCGTCAGCACTTTCGCTTGGATAAGCACCGAGCGCGCATACTCGCGACTCTAAAGGATCGAGTGTGGCGGAGCACTATGCTACTCGAGTTATGCAGGTCGACGTTCAGTCGAATCAACCAGACTCTTTTCCCGACTGGGCCGCAACCTCAAGGAATCCATGCATTGCTCGGGCTTTTCCGGAGTGTAGGTCCCATTCGAGATTTTATCACCCAGAAGCTTGTGGATGGAGCCAACGCAACAATGGCGTATATCCGGAGTCAGCGTCCACATATGCAGCTACGTCCACCCGTGCCTGGATCGACTTTGTCGCAGTCGCATCTTGACGATACAGCCGAATATGCGAAGGTGTTGGTTGAGTGCTATCATGCTCAACTTATGGGCCCTGTTCTTCCCGTCAAGGACGAACCGGAAGATTAGGGTTTTTCTGTATAAGGGACAGCCCCGAGTGTAAATTTGCCACTTGTACATAATGTATATTTGTTTACTTGTATGTATGCAGCCCCCGAGTGTATCGAACGGGGTTTTATGACAAACACTTAATATATAACATGACTTCTACAGCCCCCGAGTATTCGAGTGCGGCTGGGGTATTATGTTTGAAGAAGGAGCGAAAGCTCATGTTTTGAGGTAGCGCAGCCCCCGAGTGCTCGGGTGAGGCTAAGGTTGTGCGAATAAGTTATGCGAGTAGTAGACAGGGAGAAATATGAGGAATCATTGATTATATTTCATTTTTGAATGTTAAGCTGCAGGCCGCCTCATTAAAAACCTTCCAGTCCCCTTAGGTACCCTGATAAGGAAAAGAGCGCGTCTGAAACCTGCAGCCATCCGACATATGTGCTTATTACATTGTGCGACTGAGCAACCTAAGCATAGAAACGGCGCAGCTGCGCAACGTTCCAAGGATTGTGCGAGAGTTCCCCTGTCTTCGCGTGCTTCAGTCTGTATGCTCCACCACCAATGACCTCAGTGATGATGAAGGGTCCTTCCCATGGAGAAGCGAGTTCGTGCACCTTCTTTTGCTTCAGTCGAAGTACCAAGTCGCCAACCTCGAAGGATCTGGTACGCAGTCGATGGCTGTGATAGTTGCGGAGGTCTTGCTGGTAGACAGCTGTGCGTGCTAGCGCCGTGTTGCGTGCTTTTTCGAGCAAGTCGACTGCATCTTCGAGTGCTTCATCTGCATCTTCTTCGTTGTATGCTTCGACTCTTGGTGCATTGAATCTTACATCTGATGGCAGGATTGCCTCTGCGTCGTAGACCATAAAGAATGGAGTGAATTGTGTTGAAGCGTTGGGAGTTGTGCGTAGGCTCCATAGCACAGACGGGAGTTCTTCGACCCAAGCACCCGCGGCCCTTTTGAGTGGCACCAGGAGGCGTTTCTTGATTCCCCTCGTCACAAGTCCATTGGCCTTTTCGACTTGGCCATTGGATTGCGGGTGTGCCACAGATGCATAATTGGGCGTAATGTCCTGCTCCTTGCAGAAGGATCGGAATTTCTCAGCCGTGAAGTTTGTACCGTTATCAGTGATGATGCTACTTGGCACACCAAAGCGGTATATGATGGATTTTATGAAATTGACTGCTGTAGTGGCAGTCGAACTTGTGATAGGGACAGCTTCAATCCACTTGGTGAACTTGTCGACCGCCACTAGAAGGTGGGTATGCCCTCCATGGGAGGATTTTTTGAGTGGCCCGACCATATCGATCCCCCATTGGGCGAAGGGCCAGGCCAATGGTATTGTCTTCAACGCCGATGCGGGTGCGTGCGGCTTTGTGGCGAATTTTTGACAGCCGATGCACCTTTTGACTATGTCCTCCGCGTCTTTGAGTGCTGTGGGCCAGTAGAAGCCTGCGCGAAAGGCTTTGGCTACGAGTGATCGACTGCTGGCATGATGCCCGCAGGTACCTGCATGAATATCACGAAGGATGGCTTGGCCATCTTCAAATGCTATGCAACGTTGGAACATACCTGATACGCTGCGTTTGTACAGTTCACCATTGATGACAGTGTATGCTTTAGATCGTCGAGTGACGCGTCTTGACTCTGTTATGTCTTCAGGTACCTCGCCGCGGAGTATGTATGCGAGGAAAGGTTGAGTCCAGGTTGGCTCAATGAGGTGTACCTCGACTGGCGGTCCTCTGTACTAGGTGCTTTGCTCTTGGCTGGTGCGGCTGATGTAGGAGATGCTCGCTTTTTCTTGATGGACCTATGCTCGATGCGCTCGAAGAAGACACCAGGTGGAACTGGTGCTTTGGTCGCGCCAATGTTGGCTAACTTATCTGATTCTTCATTGCTCTCACGCCCTATGTGCCGCAACTCGCAACAGTAAGACATGGATAGAAGTACGTGAACAAATATATTCATAATTCTTTTTTATTACCATCAGTTGTGTTGAGTGTCATTCATAATTTTTGTTACGATGATTGATATTCATATTGATCTCCTTCTTTTATAGTGTAATGAAAAGCGGAGGAGGCTGCAATACAGGGAGCGCTTTCTACCAATTGCAGAGGAAATTGCGGGATTTTTGAATAACCAGGTCATAGAAGCAAAGGGAAAATGCGATGGCACTATCTAGTCCCGATTATGATCTCCATGTAAATATGAATAGACGGGCTCTAGTCCCGGTTATGATCTCCATGTAATTGAATATACGGGCTCTAGTCCCGTTATGATATCTATGTAATCAAATATATTTTTATTAGATAAATATTTTTTTGTGAACATTTTGATATGCTATATATATTTTTCTGATTTGTAACTAATTAACCATATTTTTTGCAATATTGATCACAATTTTAAATATTCAATATAGCGGGGTAACAAAAAATTCAGAGGCTGCCACGTGGGAGCATCTCTAGTCCAGGGTCGTGTTATGATCCGGGACTAGAGGTCCTCGACCACGCGCGGCCAGGGCGCCCACGTGTGGACCCCTTTTGTCCGGGTCGTAACCCACCCGAGACTAGAGGGGGAATCCTCTAGTCCCGATTCGTCAGTCCCGGGTCGTCGCCGATGGTTTCGTTGCGGGCCGTTGGATCTCCATCCAACGGTAGCGTACCGCTTCGATTAGAAAAGAAAGAGAGAGAGAGACTGACTGGCGGGCCCCGCTCGTCAGGTTTTTAATCATTTTCCCGCGCGCGCTGTGTCGCTGCCATGTAGGCCCCACTGGTCAGAGATTTAAACATTATCCATAACTGGATTTCTCTGTTTAAAATGGAAAATATGAAATCAGTACTGGATCCAACTTTGAAATTCAATATCTCAAGATTTAGGAATCCAAATAAATCAAACTCAACTGTTCTGAAAATCTTCTGAAATTGTTTAACCAACCCAATTGGTCTCATGTCATTTAATTAAACAGTTAAAAAGTATTATTAAAAATTATACAGAAGGTTTAAAATCTAAACTTGTTTGTTTCTGATACCCTGTTAGTCCAAATAAGTCCAAACCAATTTTGTTAGCTTAGTACTGCCTTGTATTAGCTTCCCTAATTTTGGTAGAATTAATTGTGCAGTAGGATTTGTTTAGTACAAAGTTGAAGTTTAAACACCCTTCTGCACTCAAACATTTAAATAGGATAATTGGTTAACCCAAATGAATTAGGACGAATTTTTTTTAGATCACATTTAGCCATGTTTAGTCACCCCTAAAAGGATTTAATTTTTGAAGCAATAGAATTTAATTGGTAGCCAAAACTTGATTAATAAGCTTCTGGATTCAAATAAATGTGTAGGAAGTTTGGTAACTCAAATTAATCCAAACTCAATTGTGTTGTCTTCTACACTTCAGTAGATTTCTATAGAATTTTAGTTTGTATTTTTGTGACCAACAGAACTCAAGTTATTGAATTAAACATGTTCCACAAGTTTCTGCCATAATTTAGAAGTAAATAAATGATGTTTAATTCAAATATTTTTGAAACCAAATTGTATGGTTTGATGTGTGCAGTAGCTATGTATGATGTTCATGGTTGTTGTGTTGAGATGATTGCTTGTATAGCTTAGTGATTGTTTGCATTGTTTGTTATTAACTAGTATAGTGGCCCGCGCACATGCGCGGGCAACACCTTGATGGTCCTTTAAATTTCTTATCTGATCCATGGGAAAAATTCCAGAGAATCTAATACAAATTCGATATGCAACTAAATCATAGTAGGGAATTTGGTTTTTAAATTTATTTGTATTCATTTTTGAAATATCTTTGTTTAAAAATAAGTAACTATTTAATAATATTTTTGGTTAATTGTAATTCTTTGAATTTATCTAACTCAATATAGGTCAATTTTTTGCTCATTTGATCTTGTACTATTGCTTTTAATGTTATCTAGTTTTTCAATTTAATGGTCAATCGTTAAGTTTTTTTTTACGATTTCAATTCGTTAAATTGCATTTTTGCCCAAAGATTATGCATATGGGGCTCTCGTGCTGATACTTATTTTTGGTAAATTACTGCTCTGAGGAATACGGTTACAGTAAGTCTTCTTGATTGACTGGTCTTACCGTCTGTAGTCACTTTCTTATAATTCTCATTTTTTTTTGTGTTTTAACTTTTAACTATATAAAAATTGAAATTTTCTTTGATTATAGCGAGTTTTGTTTGTAGATGTATAATTAGCTAGTTGAATGAAAGATGTTAAAATCTTTCGTCCAAACATTCTGTCCACATGAATATTTTTGCACTTATTTTTACCTTCGATTAAGAAGGAGAAATACATGCTTAGTATTTTTCTATGTATACGTCACAGTGTACATAACTAATCAAGGATGGGTAACACTACCGAGTCAGCAGAGCTGTGACTAAAAAGACCTGCTGCACGCATTAGATAAAGAGCGTTACTTTTTATGAGGGAGGCGTTTTGGCTCCCGGGTGTAGATGCACCCGGTAGATTTCAAAAAAAATTCAAAATTTGAAAACTCATCAAAAAAATCTGAAAAAAATCATGCACGTACATGACCCCGGTACGCACCACCGTATTTTTTTTCGCGACGAAATACCATTGTACGCGCCCTGTACAAAAATGACAAATTTCCTGTCAGACAAGTACAGTTCAAAATTGAAAATCTGACAGGAAATTTGTCATTTTTGTACAGGCCACATACGATGGTATGTCGTCGCGAAAAAAAATACGGTGGTGCGTACCATGGTCATGTACGTGCATGATTTTTTTCAGATTTTTTTGATGAGTTTTCAAATTTTGAATTTTTTTTGAAATATCGGGAGCATCTACACCCGGGTGCCAATGCGAATTTCCGGAGGGAGGCGTTTTGGCTCCCGGGTGTAGATGCACCCGGTAGATTTCAAAAAAATTCAAAATTTGAAAACTCATCAAAAAAATCTGAAAAAAATCATGCACGTACATGACCCCGGTACGCACCACCGTATTTTTTTTCGCGACGAAATACCATCGTACGCGCCCTGTACAAAAATGACAAATTTCCAGTCAGACAAGTACAGTTCAAAATTTGAAAATCTGACAGGAAATTTGTCATTTTTGTACAGGCCACATACGATGGTATGTCGTCGCGAAAAAAAATACGGTGGTGCGTACCATGGTCATGTACGTGCATGATTTTTTTCAGATTTTTTTGATGAGTTTTCAAATTTTGAATTTTTTTTGAAATATCGGGAGCATCTACACCCGGGTGCCAATGCGAATTTCCGACTTTGAGGGAGGCGTTTTGGCTCCCGGTGTAGATGCACCCGGTAGATTTCAAAAAAAATTCAAAATTTGAAAACTCATCAAAAAAATCTGAAAAAAATCATGCACGTACATGACCCCGGTACGCACCACCGTATTTTTTTTCGCGACGAAATACCATCGTACGCGCCCTGTACAAAAATGACAAATTTCCTGTCAGACAAGTACAGTTCAAAATTTGAAAATCTGACAGGAAATTTGTCATTTTTGTACAGGCCACATACGATGGTATGTCGTCGCGAAAAAAAATACGGTGGTGCGTACCATGGTCATGTACGTGCATGATTTTTTTCAGATTTTTTTGATGAGTTTTCAAATTTGAATTTTTTTTGAAATATCGGGAGCATCTACACCCGGGTGCCAATGCGAATTTCCGACTTTGAGGGAGGCGTTTTGGCTCCCGGGTGTAGATGCACCCGGTAGATTTCAAAAAAAATTCAAAATTTGAAAACTCATCAAAAAAATCTGAAAAAAATCATGCACGTACATGACCCCGGTACGCACCACCGTATTTTTTTTCGCGACGAAATACCATCGTACGCGCCCTGTACAAAAATGACAAATTTCCTGTCAGACAAGTACAGTTCAAAATTTGAAAATCTGACAGGAAATTTGTCATTTTTGTACAGGCCACATACGATGGTATGTCGTCGCGAAAAAAAATACGGTGGTGCGTACCATGGTCATGTACGTGCATGATTTTTTTCAGATTTTTTTGATGAGTTTTCAAATTTTGAATTTTTTTTGAAATATCGGAGCATCTACACCCGGGCCAATGCGAATTTCCGACTTTGAGGGAGGCGTTTTGGCTCCCGGGTGTAGATGCACCCGGTAGATTTCAAAAAAATTCAAAATTTGAAAACTCATCAAAAAAATCTGAAAAAAATCATGCACGTACATGACCCCGGTACGCACCACCGTATTTTTTTTCGCGACGAAATACCATCGTACGCGCCCTGTACAAAAATGACAAATTTCCTGTCAGAATCTGACAGGAAATTTGTCATTTTTGTACAGGCCACATACGATGGTATGTCGTCGCGAAAAAAAATACGGTGGTGCGTACCATATCTGCTTGCTCAGTGCTCACTGTTCCTCTTTCAAGTTTTTTTTTCTTCGGCTCGTCACTATATCTGCTTGCTGCCGCCGCCCCCAAAACTAAATCGCCGCCGCTCTCGCTTTTCTCCCTCGCCCACAACTGTAGTTTTAGTTGCTGCTATTGGAGGAAAATGCAATTCGTCGGAGGGTGTGCGGCTAGGGCTGGAATCGAGCCGAGCCGAGCCGGCTCGAGGCTCGGCTCGGTGAGGCTCGAGAAAACTCGAGCCGAGCCTGGCTCGGCTTGTCTCTGAAAATTTACTGAAATTTGGGCTCGAGGCTCGGCTCGGTCGGCTTGCGAGCCGAACGCCACATCTGTACCAAATCGATCGATCTCTCCCCCTCGTGCTGCTCTCTTCCCTCTCTCTCTCCCTAAAACAGAGCACCACCGCCCGGCTCGATCTACCTCCTCCGGTCGCCTCCGACGCCGCCGCCGGAAGAAACGGCATCCCCTCGCTACCCTCTACTGATTCCCCAAACTCTCTGCTGTCGCCGCCGCCGGAATCGACCTCGCGCCACCAAATCCCAGCGCCGCCTCCCTCGGGTCAGGCGGCCTCACCGCCGTACCAGACGACGGCGCCCTGCCCTCCTATTCTCTCCCTCTCGACGGTGTGCCCGTCGGGGAGGCGTGCAGCCATGGCCGGGGCATGCACGGCTCGGCGACCATGGGCTGCATCGGCGCGGCGCCGACGCGGCAAAGGCCGGCCCGAGCTGTGTGTGTGGTGGACGCTAGCTCCTACTGCTAATTCTCCTCTACTACGGGTAAGTACTGATGCTTCTCCTCCTACTGCTACTACTAGTGTGACCAGTACGTGCATGAACTGTACATGTAGTGAAGGGAGTTCGGGTTCTAAGCATGAACGGCAGTTTACTGAAATGATCAACTCTGTTAAAAAGATGTCAACCCTTACAAGCAATCCAAAACTGTTTCCTAGCTCTATATTGCTAATCTGGGATGGCTTTGAGAACTGTCGGTGCCATTTCGATGTAGCATAAGAGGAGTTCCTTGTGGGGTTCTAACCACCAAATGTGAGAACCAGTACTGTAATCAGGTGTACAATTGGATTATCTGATGTGATTTGCGAACTTTCTTTAGCTTTCTAAAGTGTTTAGTTTCTTGTTCCGTTAGTTAGTAAATGCAGATCAACGAGCTCGTATATCCTAATGACTTAATGAGCTATAGTCAGTGAGGCCATAAGCCTTGAAGCTTGACCTACCCCGTATTATACACTATGGCAAGATGGACACTATGAGCTAAAGTGTTTGTGATGTATGAGACTATTGGACCAAGTACATGTCTTTGTGTGATCGACTTGTCATGGATGCCACTGTTATGTTTAGTTCATGCCAGTGTTATATATTCATGCTCTATTGCTGATTACAATTGTCAAATGTTACATTTTTGGCATAGGTCATGTCAATTTTTTTATTTCATCGAGCCTTCGAGCCGGCTTGCGAGCTTCACCGAGCCGGCTCGTCGAGCCTCGAGCCTTGTCCGGGAGGTCAAGGCTTGGCTTGCACCACCTTCGAGCCGAGCCGAGCCCGAGCCGAGCCTTGTCGAGCCCGAGCCGAGCCTCGAGCCTCGAGCTTCAGGTCCAGCCCTATGTGCGGCCAGGCACCTTGCATACGGACGCAAGCTTTAGGTTGGTCCTGCATTTTTGCATCCGTGCGGCCTGCATACTGTGAGGCCTCTACTTGGATGAGATTAAGGCGCTGGTGGATGTTCTTGGTTGGACTCGGTGAGGACATGACCAGAAATTGGTACCAGGTGCTCTCAGCTTTCTTTGATTTTCTAATGCCTAGGTCGAACTATTTGGTCAGCTTTCTAATGCCTAGGTTGAACTATTTGGTCAGCTAGAATATTACCATTTCCTGTCAGAGGTTTGAATGGCTACCAGCATGATTCCAGCCTTATTGAGATTTTAAGTTCATATACTTTCCCATTGTTTCCTGTTTGGGTGTTGAAAATTTCTCTTTCAGTTGGTTTTGGCTTTATGTGCAGTCCAAAGTGCGCATGTTTACACAGGTCACACACCAATGATTTTATAGCGACGTTCATGTCAGTTGTCTTTGCTTATCTAATTAGCACTATGGTTGTCATATGAGATAGATTTTGTCAGAATTACGTCCTTGAGATACACATGGCCATTTCTTAGACCGTGGATAGATTGAAGTAAGCCATACATATCTTGTAAAGTTGTAAGCCTAGACATGTATACATCTCGCATACCTTCTATTGGTGGATTAGTACCAGGTTGACTTCAAGCCATAATTTTCTTTCAGTAATCTGCAGTATAGTATATATAGTAATATACCAGTGCATAGCAAAACCTAAGGCTTAAATCAATTAGGAAATAAAAACGAATATAATTACTCCCTCCGATCCATATTAGTGGGCATAGCTTTGTCTAAATTCATATGTATCTAGTTAAGTATTTAGACTAGATACATGTGTATCTAGACAAAGTTGTGCCCACTAATATGGATCGGAGGGAGTACCAACAATGTTTATCTCAGTGAACATTCAAACAAATTTGGACCATCATGTGTAATTTTTACATGGAAAATTTAACCAATCCCAAGCGCAAATGTGGTTTAATCGGTCGTTGCATACTTGAGTTTCAAATATGGCTCCTTCAGAAAATATTAAACCATTACAAATTTAGTATTGTTGGCGCATACTTGAGTATCAAATATGGCTCCTTAAGACAATTAATTATCTGTCCACCAAATCAGGTTATTTTACAGAACAAATACTTCAATACTACTTCCAAAACCATCGGTCCTTTTTGCATGATCTCATTTTTCTCTCAGTGAGCTCATTACGTGGACTGAACTACTTTAAGCAAAAAAAAGGAATGGAGCTAGTGACATGAGAAATATAAGTTGGAATAAATATAGAATATATTCATCTGGAAGAAACCACCAAATGAATTGAATGGTCTTACACCTTCTTAAGATGCCAAGTTTTAGTTTTGGTTGGATGGGCTCGATTGCTGTCGGTCCTTTGAGAGATCAGTGCGGCAAAGTCTCGGTCACTTCCTTGTCTGAGCTCTTTGCAACCACATGATTGAAAATATACAAGGCCTTCTAATTTATGGCCCCTTTGAGTGGCACCCCTTGTTCTTACTTCCCGATGATCATCCTTCTCTGCAGGCTGATGAGTTCAGCTAAAAAAGCCTTGTTGTACGGAAGCTCATTCTCAAAGTAACAACCATATGACCATTGAATGGCTCAATTTATCATGATAACTTGATAAGTAAAAATCAGTAAATACATGGCTCCCGTTCCATATAAGCTGCTGCCATTTGAAAGGATAATATAATTTATTCTGACTAAACTTGTAGTGCTTTAATATATATAATTAAATGCTAGAAAATAGCAAGATAATGTGATAACATCAACCGTATTATGCTGTACCTGTTGAAGATTACCTTTGTTATCAGTGGCAGTGGTAGCCTAATTGTCGAGCATCGGCAACATTTAGGCACAGCTTGCCCTAAGCAACTCTTAGTTAAGCGTGTTGTTTCTGAATGGAATTTCGGCTGCTCGGGCATGCTGGGCTGTAGTACAAACACTTTTTTTTATACCAAAAATCATTTACCAAGAAAACCAAAGTAGGATAACAACGTGTGCTTGGAGATCTTGTATTCTTGTCCTTTCTCTACTGAAAACCTGCCCAAAAAAGTATGCATCAGCATGTACCCCAAAGCATTTACAGAACAAATACTTCAATACTACTTCCAAAACCATCGGCCCTTTTCGCCTTATATCATTTTCGTCTCGGTGAGTTCATTACATGGACTGAACTACCTTAACCCAAGAAGAAGGGAATGGAGCTAGTGACATGAGAAATATAAGTTGGAATAAATATGGAATATATTTATCTGAAAGAAACCACTGAATGCATTGAATGGTCTTACACCTTCTTAACATGCCAAGTTTTGGTTCTGGTTGGCTGGGCTTGATTGATATCGGTCCTTCAAGAGATCAGTGCGGCAGGTCTCGATCACTTCCCTGTCTGGGCACTTTGCAACCAGATGAAAATATGCAACGCCTTCTAATGGATGGCCCCTTTGAGTGGCACCTTTTTTCTTACTTCCTGATGACCGTGGTTAATGGCTAAATTTATCATGATAAGTCAAAATCAGCAAATATATGGCTCTCGTTCCATATGAGCTGCTGCAATTTGAAGGATAATATAGTTTATCCTGACTAAATTTGCAGTGGTTTAATATATAATCAAATGCTAGAAAATAGCAAGATAATGTGATAACGTCAACCGTATTATGCTATACCTGCTGAAGATTACCTTTGTTACCAGTGGCAGTGCTAGCCTAGTTGTCGAGACTCGTCAAAATTTAGGCACGGCTTGCCCTAAGCAACTCGTAATTAATCGTGTTGTTTCCGAATGGAATTTTGGCTGCTCGGGCATGCTGGGATGTAGCACAAACACTGTTTTGAACATAGAATCATTTACCAAGAAAACCAAAGTAGCAAAAACGTGTGCTTGGAGATCTTGTATTCTTGTCCTTTCTCTACTGAAAACCTGCCAAAAAAAGTTTGCATCAGCATGTACCCCAAGCATTACATGTTCATAAATTTCTAGGATCAATATTATCCTTTTACAGTTGCATAATTTTGTTGTCTATACAGCTGGTCTTTGTTGCACAGATGTAACTTGTAATTATGAATACACTTTCAGATTAGAAGACTTCAATAGAGATTGTGAAAAATGAGACATAATCTCCAAATCGACAAGGATTGGAGCATATCCCAAGTCGAGACATCTGATCGCCTACCTCAACAACGAACTGACCAAAATTATAGGCTATTCTCAACCACCGATTTCGCTCTTGCCGGCCGCAGCGAGGAGTCAAAAGAGTGCTGGAGCTGGTCTGATCTGGTTGTCGATGGTGTATCTCGCCGACATGCGTTACGAAGTTGATCGATTGCTTGTCGGGCGAGTCTGCCATAGAGAAGCTAGCTCAATCTTTGCCCTCGCTAATTGAGTTGCATCATAAGCATCATGTAAATTATGTACCAAGCTAGCATCGCATGAGGATAGCTTTTAAGAGCAGCACACATCAAATCTACAATTAGCTCACAAAAAGGAGATTCGTATGATTTACTATATAGAGAAATAGCTGATGCAATTAAATGGATAGGTGGTTGTCGTTATGTATGTACCGTGCCTGGATTGATCAGCTGGACAGGCGGCCTTGGCCGATCGATCGCTGATGACGTACATACAGAACGGAGGGCATGGAGTGAATCTATATTTACCTGACGCTGATGCTCTGAGGGTCGTAGGCTTGGAGGCCATCCTCCCCATCTTCACTTCTAACGCTCTCCTCTCTCCATTGACCTTAATCTTACCGTAACTATACCAAGGAAATCATCAAATAAACAGATTGTTTCTACCTCACCTATTTCTTTCTTGGCTGTTTTTGTGAGGTCAAGCCCCCGCGTGTGCACTGGTGCTCTGGTGCATGCATCGGCAAACATGATCCAAATCGATCGATATGCATCTTGCAGAAAGCTCGGCCGGCCGGGCGAAGGCATAAAGGAATTACTATCAAGTGAACGCCAAATCCATGTGCCGGGATACAATTGCCTGCATGCAAATCCTCCTGATTAGGGCACTAATGGGCAAAATCCTGGACATGCAAGTACACCTTGGGCACGTACTACCTGGCGAGTCTTCGGCTGCATGTCTTCGTGGGGCGTCGGGTCATGCATGCATGGATGGCAGCTTCTTGCCCGACGCTGCCGAGATTGGAACCCATCCAATCTGCCGATGTTGAGGATTGCGGACGGCCGCCATCAGCACATGTTGCCTAAATAAACTGCATAGGAGGGATCGGGAACGGGTGGGCTTTTTCTGTGATATATGAAAGGTTTTTCATAATGGCATAGGTGGGTAATTACTTGCGCGTTCAAGATTAATGGTTGTGATTTTCTCATATGTTTAATTAATGGCCAGATGTTTCTGATTATTGTGGTAATTTCTAGGGTAATTCTCTAATTTTTGGTTAGCCCATAATTTACTTTTAATATATAATAGATGCTAGCTCTCTCATCACACCATCGATCGCCACTTGCACATGCGATGTTTGGCAGTAGTTGGGTGAAGTTACAACTAAGGTGACAAAATAGTGTTCTGATGCTATATTTCTGTCTAAAATTGTGTGGCTCAGTATACAACAATTTTAGACAGAAATAGAGCATCAAAAATTGTTCTTGACCTGTTTGCTTACCATAGTGTGGTTGGGATGAAAGCAAACTATATGTAAGGTCATATAAATCTGTATGTTCATCACACAATTTCAATAATACGATATCTGATATACTCTTTGAAGTTCAAACATATAACTAGGACAAGAAAAAAACAAAAGAGTGTTCCTACCTGAAAAAGAAAGTGTTGTGATGCGGAAAGTGCCTTTGGCTCCCCAGTTCCAGTGCTCCCTCCGTTTAAAAAAAAATCAAAATCATATTTGTGAGTTTCAAACAAATATGAAAAAAAATCCGGATGTAGCCAATGGTGTATCCCACAAACGTGCAAAATTTTAGTTTGAGATACTTTATATTATGGGCTACACAAAATAACAAAATCTGATAAAACTTAGAGATTTGAAAATATGCATACACAGATCCACACTTTTGTCATTTTTGTGTAGCTCAAAATACAAAGTATTTGAAATTGATATTTTGCACGTTCGTGGGATATACCATTAGCTACACCCGGACTTTTTTTCAGAATTTTTTGATACTCATAAATATGATTTTCGAGCGTGAGCGCCACGGGAAGCCTGTGCTGCTGGGCTTCTTCACGGGAGATGTCGGCACGAGACACGTCTTCGCTCCTTTCCTGGTGTGTGGGGAAACCTTGTCTCGACTGCGACTATCCATAGGATGTTGTCGAGGCCCGGCATCCTCGTTGGGAATGCAGTTTACTGGTTGTTTCGTAGAGGCACTAGTAGAGAATAGGGCTTCCGTCCGGAGCATTAGTCTCGGTTCCAATTGGAACCGGAACTAATGCTCCCATTCCAACGGCCAGAAACGGCACTTTCACGAACCGGGACTAAAGGGGATGCGCCAGGCAGCTAGCGTTCCAGAACCTTTAGTCCCGGTTGGTGACACCAACCGGGACTAAGAGACACCAACCGGGACTAAAGTTTTTTCTCTCTCCCACCCCCCCTGTGGACCGCCTTTTTTAGTTTGTAGAACATAAACGAAAATGATAAAATCTTCAAAAAATAAAATCCTTTGAGATGTAGTTAGCTTTTAGTGTCTTGTTGGTATAGAAATTTTGAAATATGAATTTTGACCGTTTTTGCAAAAAACAGAAAAAAAAATTAAAACGGCCATAACTTTTGCATACGACGTCGAAAAAAAGAGTTTAATATATAAAAAAAAACTAGAGAAAAATTGTGACTCGATTTCACCCGGATTTACCCGGTGAACTTTTCCCAGATTCTCAAAATTCCAAAAGTAAAAAAAGTTATTTCAAAAAGAAGATTTTTTCCTACAAAATAATTTTTTTAATAATTATTATTACTTAATAATTATCATGTGACATCAAAGGCTAGGGGATAGTAAGATTACTTAATCATTAATGTTTATATTAATATAGGTTTATGTTAAAAAAATAATTAATAATAATTATTAATAATCATGTAAAATTCATTTTGTTGTTATTTGAATTAATAATTATTATTACTTAATCATTAATGTTTATGTTAATATAGGTTTGGAATTCAAAAAATAATATCATGTCACAACAAAGTCTAGGGGATAATAAGATTGATAGCATAGTATTATCAAGATGTTATCAGTGCAATCTTGGAAGCTAATTGGGAAGAAACTCAAAAGTTAAGCGTGGGGGTGGAGCAGTGTGAGGATGGGTGACCGACTGGGAAGTTTGACCATGAGTATGCACTTTGACTTGAGATTAGGGGCGATTAGAGATTAAACTGACGAATAATTCAAAGATTTGAAATATAGAAAAAAATTAAAAAAATCGAAAAAATTCAAAAAAATTTATTTCGAAAAAATGGTCCTTTAGTCCTGGTTGGTGTTACCACCCGGGACTAAAGGTCCTCCAGCCCGCAGCGCTGGGCTCAGCCACGTGGAGGGCCTTTAGTCCCGGTTCGTGGCAAACCGGGACTAAAAGGGGGGGCCTCTAGTCCCGATTGGCTAGTCCCGGATGGAAAACCGGGACTAAAGCCAATTCCGACCCGGGACTAGAGGCCCGTTCTCCACTAGTTAGGTGGTGTCTTTGAGTTTGATATCGAGAGGCAGAGCCTTGCTGTGATCCATAAGCCGGTGGACGTCCATGGTATTGACTGCTGGTCCTTTCAGTTGGAGGGTCTCTTTCCACAGAGAATGCATAGCGGCCTCATGTTGCGTTGATGGTGGGATATGACGAGGACTCAAATGGGATTGTTCTGGCTACAGATATTGTTGTCTTCATGCTCCAAATCGAGTTGACGCAGTTCAGAACTGTTTGTAAAGCATACACCCAGGATAGCAAGATCTTTTATCCCTACAGAAATTTCTATACTCCAGGTAATACCGCGTGTGTAACAAGATTCATTCCAATTACCGCTGGCATGATTTGTTGAAATACTGTTGTTGTGATTAAGTGTAAAGTAGGTATATTGTAACACCCCGGCCACCCCCGGGCCGGGCCTGTCACCCCTGGCAGCTCTCTAGGATCTCTAGACTGGCCCCACAGATCAACACTAGTCTTTTCTGCGCACTTTGTCCTCACTCGTGCGCACCCGGGAACCAGTTCCCGGTCGGTCACCCATCCTTGGAGTGGTCCGGGCCAAGCACGCTTAACCTCGGAGTTCCTTCCAGATGAGCTTCCAGAAAAGAAGTTGCAACTTGTTGATATGAGTATTCTATCAATCCTGTTAAGCCCTGAGCCAGGATCTCACATCCTTCCCCCTTAGAAGACCGACGCCCTCGTCGGTCAACCCCCAGTCCAGGAACTTCCCCTCTTGGTACACGTCTGTGCGCCCAGTGCCGGCACATGCTCCACATGTCCGCGCCCCTGACCTGCACACGCCCGTGTTGCCGCGAGGGTCGGCTCTGATACCAAATTACCCCGGCCACCCCCGGGCCGGGCCTGTCACCCCTGGCAGCTCTCTAGGATCTCTAGACTGGCCCCACAGATCAACACTAGTCTTTTCTGCGCACTTTGTCCTCACTCGTGCGCACCCGGGAACCAGTTCCCAGTCGGTCACCCATCCTTGGAGTGCTCCGGGCCAAGCACGCTTAACCTCGGAGTTCCTTCCAGATGAGCTTCCGGAAAAGAAGTTGCAACTTGTTGATATGAGTATTCTATCAATCCTGTTAAGCCCTGAGCCAGGATCTCACATATATAAGAATAAGTTAATTGTTTGTTTCCTTATCAGTCTGGTGATCTTCTGGTAACTTGACAATGTAATCCCTCCGTTTCTAAATGTAAGATGTTTTAGCTTTTTTCTGTTCAGAAACGTGAGAGAGAGAAGTGACCGAACCAACTGATTCGTGTTGAATGAGAGCTCATATACATGTTACATGGGTTGGACCTTATACACTACTTTATGTGGGCCTATACAAGATATACACTTAACACCCGCCCTCAAACTCAAGTGGATCAAGAGTATCTGAGACACCGAGTTTGAGAGTAAGAAACCTATGATGATCTCTAGTTTGAGCCTTCGTGAAGAAATCTGCAACTTGAAGCTCTGATAGAACATATTGGAGATTAATAGTAGCTTCTTGGCAGTGAGATCGAGTGAAGGAGGCTTCCACACCAATGTGTTTGGTAACTCATGTTTGACCGGATCATTAGCTATTTGAATAGCAGTTGTATTATCACAAAGAAGAGGTGTCGGTGCATGGCATGAAACACCAAGATCAGCCAATAACCAACGGAGCCAAACAATTTCTGATGTAGTAGTAGAAAGTGCACGAAGCTCTGCCTCGGCGCTAGAGCGTGACACAGCTGTTTGCTTCTTTGACTTCCATGCAATGAGGGATCTACCAAGAAATATGCAATAGCCAGTAACCGAGCGACGATCAACAGGATCACTCGCCCAAGTGGAGTCAGAGTAAGCATGAAGCTGGAGCTGACTCGAATTAGAGTAGAACAAGCGGCGAGATGTAGTACCCCTTAAATATCGAAGCACTCGAAGTACATGCCCATGATGAACAGAGGTGGGAGCCCTAACAAATTGGCTCAGAATATGAACTGCATGTGCAATGGCAGGTCTTGTCACAGTGAGGTAAACTAGACTACCATCTGACGATACCGAGAGGGATCCTCAAGTGGAGAGCCATCAGTAGGACGCAACTACAAATGAAGTTCCATGGGTATAGCAGCAGTACGTGTGTCAGTGAGACCTGAGCGGGAAATTAAATCTTGAGTGTATCTTTGATGTGATATATAGTAACCATCATCACCGTGCTCGACCTCATTCCCGAGAAAATAACTGAGAGACCCCAAATCTGACATCTTGAATTGCTCACTCAAGTTTTTCTTGACAAAAGCAATATATCGAACATCATCTCCAGTGATCAACATTGTCGGCCCAGTGAAAACCAGGGTGTCATGGGCCGGCCTGCCACAGCCCTCGAATGCTCCGCAGGAATTTCTGCTAAGGACCAGGCTTTCAGCCTGGCGAGCCTCGCGAGGCATTTTCCCTCGCGAGGGCTTTTTGCTCGACTGAGCATTTCTGCTAAGGACCAAACGATCGGCCTGGAGGCCTCGAGAGGGACCTCTGCCTCGGGAAGGCCTCTCCTAGAAGATCTTCAGGCCCTGGCGCGTCTCCGCGCCACCCTCGGGAGGTTTTCCCTCGCGAGAAGTCAACGGCTACAGAACCTCGGCGAGGGTTCAGGCCTCGCGGGGTTCCTTCAAGTGGAAGCAAGCTCCTGCACCGCTGCAGAGCGCACATGGGCTCTGCGCCCGCCGCAGAGTGACGCGCGCCTGCGCGTGATGACGAAGACGCCGCAGTTGCCATTCTCGTGTATAAAGTGGTCAAAGGAGCTGCGGCAAGCAAAGCGGACTCCAAGACTTGCCAAATTGGTGATAAAGCGGCCGGCCGCCGCTACGCTCCAACTGCGACGTCACCGTGGGGCGCGCCCCAAAGCTCTGCAGCGCCAGCCCACCGTCCTGGTTGGACGGTGGCTTTTTCTGCCAAGACGACGTGCTCCCTGCCATGGACCGTGTCCATGGACGCCCCCGACGCTGTGCGCTGTGCTCCAATCGGCGGCATTGTGGTATCCCTTCCCGCCGGAGGTTTTCGGGGAAGAGGACCAAGCCCAGTATATAAGGAGCCAGTGTACGACCTAGGAGGGGGATCCCGCATTCACAACTCATTCCACAACCAAGGAGCTACGTCTGAGAAGAAGACGGAGCTCATTCCACCATAGTCCACCATAGCCAGCAGTGCCCTCGGCAAGCACACTTGTACTGTGAACCTCTCCAAGCAGTGCAATACATCTTAGCAGGACGTAGGGCTTTTACACCTCACGGTGGGCCTGAACCTGGGTAGCGGCTCGTGTTACCTCTCTGTCGTGATGTTCCTCACCGAGCTCGACGAGCACCGTCGCCGAGGTTGTTGAGGATTTGTTTGACGTTGTGTTCAGCCCCTTACTCGTTTCCTGGCACTTGAGAGACACCCCTAGTTCCTGGGACTAGTCTCCGACATTTGGCGCGCCAGGTAGGGGGCTGAGGCGCGTCTTCAACTTCTTCAACCTCTCCGCGCCATGACTGACACGCGAGCTGCGCGTCTCGCGCGACGACGTCCGGCAGGGCCAACACCGAGCCCGCCGCCAACCACAACCCGCGTGGTCGCCCACGCGCCAACCGCGCTTCAGAGCGCAACGCCGAGCCGCGCGTCGAGCACCCTGAGGACGACGGCGGCAACGGCAGCGGCAACGACGGCGGCATCGACGGCGAGGACGAGGGAGCTTCCTCCTTGCACCCATCCAGGCGCGAGAGCGCCTCCACGATGGGCCGAGCAGCGCCCAGTCCAGCCACCGCGCTGCTGATGGCGCAAGAGCTGCTGCGCTACCGTCCCACGCAGGCGGGCCACGACAACTGGCTGGGCGTCTCGAGGAGCTCATCAACGCCGCCGCCGTTCCTGCCGCCACCACTGCAGCACCAGCACCCTCTCGCTCGCTGGTGCGCCACTCCGGACGCGAGGGGAACATAGCGCACGGCGCTCCTCCTCCCCCTCCGCCTCCGCCACCTCCTCCAGCTGCAGCTCCGGCAGCAAACCACCGCGCCGCGTCGCACGCATCCTCGCCGCACGACTGCCAGATGTGCAGCGGACTCCGGCGGATGCCCGCGTGGAGATCGAGCGCCAGAGGGACCGCCACAACCGCGTCGTGCAGGAGATCGCCGCTGCAGGTCGCCAGAACCGCGGCGTACTCGCTGGTGGCGCCGTGACGTACGCCACGGGCTGCACCGCCTTCACCCGCAACCTGCGCCGCGTCGTCTGGCCTGTGAAGTTCAAGCCAGACCTCCCTCCACGCTACGACGGCAGGACCAACCCTCTGGAGTTCCTGCAGCTCTACACCGTCTCCATCCAGCTGCAGGAGGCGACGACAAGGTGATGGCCAACTGGCTCTCCATGGCGCTCAAGGACTCCGCGCTCTCGTGGCTCATGAACCTCCCCGAGAACACCATCGACACGTGGGAGGACCTCTGCAAGGTCTTCGTCGCCAACTTCAAGGGCACCTACGAACGCGCGCTCACCTACAACGACCTTCGCGCGGTGCGCCAGAAGCCTGACGAGACCCTCCGCAGATACATCCAGCGCTTCAGCCAGGTCCGCAACAAGATTCCGAACATCCCGGACTCGCACGTCATCTCCGCCTTCAGGGAGGGCGTCACGAACCACAGGATGCTCGAGAAGCTCGGCATCCACGACACCTCTCCTCTGTGGTGAAGCTCTTTGATCTGGCTGACAAGTGCGCCAAGGCTGAAGAGGGCCTCCTCTTCGTCAAGAAGGAAGTGGAGGAGGACCCTCCAGAGGGGTCCAGGAGCAAGAAGAAGCCTGCCGAGAAGCGCAAGACCACCGCCATCCTCGCGGCAGAGCCTGACGCAAAGCAGCCTCGCGAGGCCTCTCCGGCGGCTGAAGAGAAAAAGGCGGACAATCGCCCATACTGCATCTACCACAACAGGCACAACCACGCCACTGAAGACTGCTGGGAGCTCAAGCAGCTCAGCAAGGAGCGGGAGAAGAACCAGGGCCGCGGCGGCCGCGGCGGAGGCCGTGGTGGCCGCGGAGGTGGACGCCACAACTTCCAGCACAGGCTCGGGGGAATAACGCTGGGCAAAACGGCAACCTCCCCGACGAGAACCCTGGGGGCTACCAGGCCCCTCAGGGGGCAATAGCCTGCATCCTCGGCGGGTCCCAAGCGCCCAAGTCCAACAACCACTTCAAGCAATTCTCTCGCGAGGTCAGCGCAGCGCTTCCAGGGCTTGAGGCTTCCCAGCCCCTCAAGTGGTCACAGTACACCATCGCCTTCGACTCCAAGGACCACCCCAAGTCGACCAAGGCAGTAGGCACCATCCCACTGGTGTGCACCCCCATCATCAACAACATCGCCGTCGCCAAGACGCTTATAGATGGGGGTGCGGGCTTGAACGTCATCTCTGTCGAGACCTTCGAGCAGCTTCAAGTGCCCTACGAGTGGCTCATGCCCTCTAGGCCCTTCACGGGGTGACAAGTGGCTCTACCACACCTCTGGGGCAGGTGAGGCTCGCGGTCACCTTCGGCACGCCGCAGAACTACCGCACCGAGCAGATCGACTTCGACGTCGCGCACATTGGCCTGCCCTACAACGCCATCCTCGGCTACCCCGCCCTCGCGAAGTTCATGGCTGTCACTCACCATGCCTACAACATCGTCAAGCTTCCAGGCAGCGGCGGCACCATCGCCATCCACGGTCAAGTCCAGGACGCAATGCGCTCTGTCGAGACCGCCTACAAGGCCGCTGCCGTGGCATTCCCGCTGATGAGGACATGGAGCCCCTCGAGAGGCCCGCGAAGAAGAAGCAGCTGTTCTCACAGGAGCAGGCAGCCACGAAGAAGGTGTCACTGGACGCCAGCGGCTCGGGGGCTAGCGTCACCATAGGCGCTGGCTTGCCTCCCAAATAGGAAAGCGCGCTCGTCGCCTTCCTCAGGGCAAACTCTGACATGTTCGCATGGACACCGTCAGAGATGTCCGGAGTACCGAGGGAGGTGATCGAGCACCACTTAGCCGTGTGTCCAAACGCACGCCCCGTGAAGCAGAAAGCACGGCGCCAGGCGCCAGAGAAGCAAGAGTTCATCATCAAGGAAGTAGAGAAGTTAAAAGAAGCGCACATCATCAGAGAAGTTCCACACCCCACATGGCTCTCCAACACGGTGGTCGTTCCCAAGCACACCGGGGGCGGCAGGCTCTGCATCGACTACACCGACCTCAACAAGGCCTGCCCCAAGGACCCGTACCCCATGCCTCGGATAGACCAGATCGTGGACTCCACCGCCGGCTGCGACCTCCTCTGTTTTCTGGATGCCTTCTCAGGCTACCACCAGATCAAGATGGCGAAGGAGGATGAGGAGAAGACAGCATTCCTCACCCCTTGTGGTGTGTATTGCTACGTCTGCATGCCCTTTGGCCTGAAGAACGCCGGCGCCACCTTCCAGAGGCTCATGAGGAAGGCCTTGGGGGCTCAGATGGGAAGAAATGCAGAAGCCTACGTCGACGACATCGTGGTCAAGACTCGCGAGAGCACACCCTCATGGAGGACCTCGAGGAGACCTTTGCCAGCCTGCGCAAAGTAAGCATCAAGCTGAACCCCGCCAAGTGCGTCTTCGGGGTACCGTCAGGCAAACTCCTCGGGTTCCTAGTGTCTCACCGCGGCATAGAAGCGAATCCTGACAAGATCAAAGCCATAGAAGAGATGCAGCCACCTCGTCGCCTTAAGGACATGCAGCGCCTCGCGGGATGCATGGCCAGCCTCGGCCGTTTCATCTCCAAGTTCGGCGAGAGGGCGCTGCCATTTTTCAAGCTCATGAAGCGGTCTGGCACGTTCAAGTGGACGCCTGAGGCGGACAAGGCATTTGAAGACCTGAAGAAGTACTTGGCTAGCCCACCTGTCATGGTTGCCCCAAGGCCCGGCGAGCATCTGAAGCTGTACCTATCAGCCACTCCACAAACAGTGAGCGCAGCCTTGGTGGCAGAAAGGGAAGAGCCAGTCCTCGCCAAGAAGGACACCGCCACGCCAAGCCCAGATCCCCCCGACAAGGAAACATCCTCTTCAGGCCCTGAGCCCCATGCCGAGCCCGCACCAGAAGGCACCCTCGTCGAGGGTCCACCTCTCGAGAGGCTCGACAAGGCTCCCGAGGAACCCAGCGCTGCGTCACCATCGACAGCCCTCGTCGAGCATCCCGTCTACTTCGTCAGCACTGTGCTGCGAGATGCTCGCGAGCGGTACACTATGCAGCAGAAGCTCCTCCTCGCGCTCCTCATCGCTTCCAGGAAGCTGCGCCACTACTTCCAGGGCCACCCCATCACGGTGGTCACATCATTCCCTCTGGAGCAGATCCTGCGCAATCCAAACGCCACTGACCGCGTCGCAGGGTGGAACATTGAGCTGCAACCTTTTGGCCTGCGCTTCGACACCACCAGGGTCATCAAGGGGAGAGCATTGGCTGACTTCGTCGCCGAGTGGACAGACACGCAGCAAGAAGAGCCTCATGAGGCAGAATCCACGCCAGCAGGAGACACGGTGCCAAGCCACTGGACCATGCACTTCGACGGAGCATTCGCATGCCAGAACGCTGGGGCTGGCGTCGTCCTGACCTCACCCAAGGGCGACAAGCTCTACTACGCCGTCCAGCTGTGCTTCACGACAGACAAGGTCTCCAACAACATCGCCGAGTACGAGGGCCTCCTCGCCGGGCTCAGAGCCGCAATCGCCCTCGGCATCAAGCGCTTACTCATCAAGGGCGACTCCCAGCTCCTCGTCAACTTCTCCAACAAGAGCTACACGCCTAAGGACGGCCATATGGCCGCTTACCTCGAGGAGGTCCGCAAGCTCGAGAAACACTTCAAGGGGATGGAGCTCAGGCACATCCCACGAAGGGAGAACCAGGAGGCCGACGACATCGCCAGGCGAGCATCACGCAGAGAAGCCCAGCAGGCGGGCGTGTTCGAGGAGAGGCTCACCAGGGCATCGGTGAAACAGCCAAAAGAAGCCGTTGAAATGAACATGGACGAAGAGCTCCCACCACCACCAACATCTGGAGCACCAGGCTGCGGTCCACCCACAGGGGAACGCCTGCTGCTGGCCATGACACACCAAGAGACGGGCTGGATCGATGAGCTCAAGGAGTACCTCAGGGACGGAGTCCTCCCTGAAGAGGACGCAGAAGCAGAGAGAGTTGCTCGCCAGGCCAAGTCATACTGCCTTCACGAGGGAGACCTGTACCGCAAGCGTCCAAATGGAGTTGCACTAAAATGCGTCCCCCCTGAAGAAGGCCGCCAGCTGATCAAGGACATACACAGTGGAGAATGTGGCCACCACTCATCATCACGCACCCTCGCAGGGAAAGTCTTCAGGAGTGGTTCTATTGGCCCTCAGTGCTTCAAGATGCAACCATCATCGTCCAGTCTGCGAGGCATGCCAGTTCCACGCCAAGCAAGTCCACCAGCCCGCGCTGGGGCTCCAGACCATCCCCTCTCCTGGCCCTTTGCGGTCTGGGGGCTGGACATCCTGGGACCTTTCCCACGCTCCAGCGGGGGCTACCGCTACCTCTACGTCGCCATCGACAAGTTCACCAAATGGGCGGAGGTTGAAGCGGTGCGCACCATCCCGGCGAGATCAGCGGTGAAATTCATCAGAGGCCTGGCCTGTCGCTTCGGCGTGCCAAATCGCATCATCACCGACAACGGCTCGCAGTTCACCAGCGGCATCTTCAGGGCCTACTGCGAGAGTCTCGGCACACGGCTCTGCTTCGCCTCGGTGGCTCATCCACGAAGCAACGGGCAGGCTGAGCGGGCGAACGCAGAAGTGCTCAAGGCCTCAAGACAAGAAGCTTCAATCGCCTCAAGGCCCACGGCAAGAACTGGATTGAAGAGCTCCCCTCCGTGCTCTGGTCCATCCGCACCACCGCCACGAAGCCCACTGGAGAAACGCCGTTCGCTCTCGTCTATGGCGCTGAAGCAGTCCTCCCCACCGAGATCAAGCATGGGTCCCCACGGATCCTTGCTTTCAACGAGGACAACCAAGAGGAGCTCCACAACGACGACTTGCTGCTGCTCGATGGACTACGTCGCCGTGCCGCCCTCCGAGCGGCAAAGTACCAGCAAGACCTGCGCCGCTACCACAGCCGCCACATACGGCCGCGCACCCTCGAGACAGGCGATCTCGTCCTCAGGAGGATCCTCTCCAGAGAAGGCCTCCACAAGCTCTCACCCATGTGGGAAGGCCCCTACAGGGTCGCGCACATCGCCAGGCCTGGCGCGGTGCGGCTCGAGACGGAAGACGGCGATCCGATCAAAAATCCATGGAACATCGAGCACCTACGCAAGTTCTACCCGTGATCACGTCGCGGCAGGCATTTTTTGTCTCAAGAGGGAAGCACGCGTCTTCACCTCCCAGCTTCACCAAGCTTTCCCTTCACGAGGGCCATCTCCACTGAGAGTTTCCTACAACGCGTTGCCACGGGCCGCGGGAAGCCTCAGCCACTCCATGTGGAACCCCATGCCCAGACATGGCGGACTTTGTCTTGGCCTCGCCAAGTGTAATGAACAATTTCAGGTCATCATGAACCTATTGCGCTTCGGCGCCGTTATGTAATATTGCTTGGTGAGTTTGCTTTCTTACATTTCATTCACGCTCACATTTTTCCCCATGCGCACCTCGCGAGCGGGGGCTGAGCACGGTGCCTGTGTCTCGGGAGCATCCCAGCAGCATCGTAAAATCCAAAGGATCCGAGCTCTAACTCGTGGCTCTCCGCCCACGACCGTTATCTCACCAAAGAGCTCTGACTCGTGGGTTAGCTCCCATGCACGTCACCTCACCAAGGACCTTGGTGCTTATTCTCCTCGTGAGATACCCATGAGGAAATCTATGAGCGCGCATGAGTTGTACAACTATGCTTTGCTTGTGGGTTCGCCTCTCTCTCTCTCTCTCTCAACACAGGGAACAAGACGCCTTGCAGGGCTCCAAAAGCTCCAAGCCAGTCTCAGGCAGCCTCGAGAGGGAGAACACCTCACCAGGAACACAACACCCTCTACAAAGCAGGCGTCTCGCCAGAGCTAAGTCCAGAACTTACGCCTCATGAGCTCTTTTTCCCTCTCGCTGGTTTTGTCGCCCCTCGAGCCTCTCTTTTCTCTCTTACGCCTCATGGGCTGCTTGCACGTCAAAGGGGAGCCCCTGAGCATCGCGCCTCGAGGGCTCTTACCTCTCTAAGCCTTACGCACCCCCCGGCCTTGTCGAGCCCTGACTCCGGCATACCGAAGCGGCGGTGCTATTTGCGCTAAGAGCAGGGTCCTAACGACGTAGAGCGAAAAAGACATGAGGGAACAGATAAAAGGCCTCCCGAGGGGCACCACACTTGCACAAAGTTAAAGTGTCTTTACAAACCAGCACGAAATAAAAGTGACAAATCTTAAGATAACTGGTGCCCTTGGCACATCTCTCTACAGGGGCAACCTAAGCAGCGGGGTTGTCGTCGTCGCCGTCGACGTCCTCGTCGTCCACCTCCTCAGCACCAGCCTCGTCGTCGCTCTCCTCAACCTCGACCCTCTTGAAGCGTTGAGTGTACTTCTCCACGTCGTCCCACACCGAGGCGTCCAGCTTCTCGGCGAGCTCCTTCTCCAGAGGCTCCATCACAGACGCGAAATCGAAGCCGGGGTGGAGGTGTGCAAGGTTGGCGAAGACTTGGCCGATCGCGACGCCAAGGAGCTCGCGGCTCTCGGTGTCGACCAAGTCGTCGAGGTTCGTCACGACCTCTTCAAACTTGGTGAGGAGCTGCTCGAAGAAGCCAAGGTAGATGGCGACGTCCTGGTTCCCCTCGACAGAGAGCCTGGGGGCTTCGGTCCCCAGGCGGCCCGCGACGGCGCGCGCGCCTCACCAAGGAAGCAAACATGCGCTCCCGCTGGCGCGACAAGACCTGCGCAGTCAGAGCGCTCCGCCGAGCTTCCTCGACGAGTTCCACAACAGGCCCCACCTGCTGCTGCATCTCGTTCATGTCCTGCGTCAAGGAGGCAAGGTCCTGCTCCGCGTGCTTCCGAGCCTCCACAGCGTCATGAAGGCGGGAGTCGAATCGCTGCTTCTGAGCCTCAAGCTCCCTGATGCGGGCCTCGAGCTCGTTGCGTCTCTTCGTGAAGCGCGCCTCCTGCTTCTTGGCCTTGTCCCGAAGTCCTTCCTGCAATTGTCGCGGAAGAGCTGCTCCTTGGTCGCGGACTCCTCCGCCAGCTGCTCCTCCTTCTTGCGGAGGTTCTCGTTGGTCAGCGCGAGGCGCTTCTGGTAGAACGCCTCGTCTTGAGTGACTTTGCTCTCGCGAGACTCCAGGTGCTCCCGCTGCGCGGACTGATCCTTCTCGATCTGTTCGACCTGTTCCTCGCGCTTGCGCAGCTCGGTCTCGCGGGCATCAAGTTCTGCCCCGCGCTGCACCATCTGGTTCTCACGGACACGCAGGTCCTCGCGGAGCTTCTCCAGGCCTTGCCGCACGGTCTCCGACTCGGCAATGATTCCCGCCTCGCGGTCTAGGAGCTCCTTGTGCTTGGTGGAGACCGCCGCCTCGCGCGCCGCCAGCTCCTGATGCTTGGCCTCCGTCTCCGCCTCGAGAGCCTCGCGCTTAGCGCTCAGGACCGCAAGGGTCTCCTCGACCTCGCGGACCACGCTGAGGCGGATCTCTTCAGCAGAGCGCAGCGCCGCCTCGCGTTGCGCCTGGGCTGCCTCGTCCTTCCGGCGGCAGCGCTCCACGGTCTCCTGGAGGCAAGCCCAGCCCCGCGCAAGCTCGGCGACCTCCTCCGCCCTGGTGCGGTCTTCCTCAGCGAGCTGGGCCTCGAGCCCATCGAGCACCTCCCTCGCCGAGCGAAGGACGGCCTCTCGGCGAGCTGCGACAGGGCGCCGACCCAGCAAGGCTAGGGCCCACGATTCTCCAGAGGGCCTGGAAGCGCCAGCGCCTGCTGAGGACTCCGGGGCATCGCGCCTTGGGCTCTGGGTGACCTCGAGGCGCGCCTGGGGGCTCTGCTGGGAGCCTCCCTCTTCTTCCGTGCAAGGGGCCTTCTGGGGGCTCTGGCGAGAGCCCCCCTCGCCTTCTGCGCTGGGAGCCTTCTGGGGGCTCGAGGCGCCCCCACCGTCAGCTCCGCCATTTCCCTGCCCCTGGGGAGCACTCTCCTCCTCCTCAGGAGCAGGGTTGGCCTTCTCTGCTGAGGCCGTCCCCGCGGCAGCCTCAGCGCCCACGTAGGCCCTCCAAGGCCCGAGCTCGGTGGAGGCGACGGCACCGTGGTGTCCTCCATGTCGACGTCAGCATGCGTCTCTGCAGACGCAGCTGTTCCCGCCGTGCCCTCCTTCGCCGGCGGCGTGGTCCTTGCCGCGTCCACCTCCGGCGTCTTCTCTTGCTGCGCGGGAGAAGCGTCAGGCCGCGAAGGCGGCGGCGTCGTCACCTCAGCCTCCTCCTCCCTCTCCTCGTGGCGCTCCTCCCCCCAGGAGGTGGCGTCGCAGCCTCGGGAGAGGAAGCGGTGGCCTCGTGGTGCACCTCTTCAGTTGTGGGCGTCGCGGACGCCGCGGCAGAGCCGGAGATCTCTCCAAGTCTCCGGAGCCTCCGCCTCTTTGGCTCCTCAGTGCGTCTGGAGAGGAAAAGACTCAGAAACCCCTCGAGAGGCATACACCAAGAACAACATCAAACAGGAAAGGGAGTACAAAAACTTACGCCGCGGTGTCGACCCACTTCCTCTTCTTCCGCTTCGCGGGCGGAGCACTGGGCCCGCGCTCGTCCGTGCCTCTGTCTCCTCCTGGGCCCCGGCGTTCCTGTCGTGGATCGCCTTGGAGCGAGGCTCGCAGTGGCCCGACGAAGCATCGTCATCGTCGCTCTCCTCCTCCCCCTCAACACGCCGCGAGGGGGCAACCACGAACTCGTCGCCGCTGCCTGAGGAGATCTCGTGGACCTCAGCTTCAGGCGCCGCACTCTTCGAGGCGCTCGAATTCCCGCCGAGGAAGCGGCGTCTCCCGAGGCGCCGGTCGCGCCCGCATCGGACTCTGCGGGCGTCTCCGTCGTCTCCTCATCGCCCTCAACTGGCGCCCCCTGCGCCGCAGACTCCGGGTCCTCGCGAGGCCCAACGTGCCCCTTAGGCACCAGGCCCCACTGGTCGAACTTCGGCATCGCCTGCACATGCGAGACGCGGCGCCCGAGATCGATCCGATGAAGCGGCACAGTCTGGTCAGTGGGCACGGGGATGTCTGGGACGTGAAGAGAGTCTCCATGAGGGCGTGCAATTCCTCCTTCGTGTAGAGGGTAGCGCTCAGGCGCATCTTGTCCCTCTGGTTGGAGTACAGCCACATCGCGTCCGCGTGCCTCTGGAGCGGAGCGATGCGGCGCCTCACGAAGTCCTTGGCCACCATCTGCCCGGTGAGGCCGGCCTCGCGGAGGTCCCTCAAGCGCCTCACCACAGGGCCAAGCGTCGCGCCCTTGAGCCCTTGGAGGACCAGCTCGCCCTCTTCGTCGGAGGCGCTTCAGGCAGCTCGAAGAAGGCGCTCTGGCTCCCGAACTGCATGAGGAACCAGCGCTTGCGGAAGTCCTCCACCTTCTTCGTCACGCTGGTCACGATGTTCTCGCCGTTCCGCGCGATGGGGATGTAGACGCCCTTCATGCCATCGGTGATGCGGAAGGACACGCACCCTGACCGCTCCTTGTTCGCCGTGAACCGGAGCGCGTAGAAGCTGCGGAAGAGGTCCACCGAAGGCGGAATGCCGATGTACGCCTCGCAGAGGTAGGCGAAGATGGCGAGGACGAGGATGGAGTTGGGGTGGAGATGGAGAACCTGGATCTGGTAGCGCTCCAGGACCGCCAGGAAGAAATCGGAGAAGGGAGGAACGAGCCGGCGAAGAGAGAGTGCATGAAGATGGGGTAGAAGCTGCCGTGGGAGTTGCCCGCGCGCTTGAGCACGGTGGCGCCGTGCTCGTTGGTCTTCGAAGCCGCCATGTGGCGCACCTTGTCCAGCTGCGCCTCCGTCTCGAAGCGGGAGCCGCTCAGAGCCGGCTCGAAGTCGCCGTCCCGCTGCGCCTCAGCGGACTCGCCGCCCTGCGCCACTGCCTTGCCCTTCGAAGCAGCGGTGGCTTTCTTGGGCGCCATTGCAGCAAGGTCGCGAAGGAGGAGATTGGGGATTGAGCGCTGGGAGGAAGGAGATGAAAGGGGAACGAATGAAGTGATGGCCGCCTGCGCCGAGCTCTTCGCCTTATATCGGCTCATCGAGCCGTTACAGGGACGTGGCGGGACCCACCACCACGCCCGTTACTTCAGAGGAGATCGTGGGATCGTGCCCGGCCGTGCGCTCCACGTGTCTCGGGCTTCGCAGGCTTCTTTGGGCCCACGACGATTCGCCTCCGCCTGAGGAGCTCCAACGTGCCCATCGCGGGCCCGGGGGCTACTGTCGGCCCAGTGAAAACCAGGGTGTCATGGGCCGGCCTGCCACAGCCCTCGAACGCTCCGCAGGAATTTCTGCTAAGGACCAGGCTTTCAGCCTGGCGAGCCTCGCGAGGCATTTTCCCTCGCGAGGGCTTTTTGCTCGACTGAGCATTTCTGCTAAGGACCAAACGATCGGCCTGGAGGCCTCGAGAGGGACCTCTGCCTCGGGAAGGCCTCTCCTAGAAGATCTTCAGGCCCTGGCGCGTCTCCGCGCCACCCTCGGGAGGTTTTCCCTCGCGAGAAGTCAACGGCTACAGAACCTCGGCGAGGGTTCAGGCCTCGCGGGGTTCCTTCAAGTGGAAGCAAGCTCCTGCACCGCTGCAGAGCGCACATGGGCTCTGCGCCCGCCGCAGAGTGACGCGCGCGCCTGCGCGTGATGACGAAGACGCCGCAGTTGCCATTCTCGTGTATAAAGTGGTCAAAGGAGCTGCGGCAAGCAAAGCGGACTCCAAGACTTGCCAAATTGGTGATAAAGCGGCCGGCCGCCGCTACGCTCCAACTGCGACGTCACCGTGGGGCGCGCCCCAAAGCTCTGCAGCGCCAGCCCACCGTCCTGGTTGGACGGTGGCTTTTTCTGCCAAGACGACGTGCTCCCTGCCATGGACCGTGTCCATGGACGCCCCCGACGCTGTGCGCTGTGCTCCAATTCGGCGGCATTGTGGTATCCCTTCCCGCCGGAGGTTTTCGGGGAAGAGGACCAAGCCCAGTATATAAGGAGCCAGTGTACGACCTAGGAGGGGGATCACGCATTCGACAACTCATTCCACAACCAAGGAGCTACGTCTGAGAAGAAGACAGAGCTCATTCCACCATAGTCCACCATAGCCACAGCAGTGCCCTCGGCAAGCAGACTTGTACTGTGAACCTCTCCAAGCAGTGCAATACATCTTAGCAGGACGTAGGGCTTTTACACCTCACGGTGGGCCTGAACCTGGGTAGCGGCTCGTGTTACCTCTCTGTCGTGATGTTCCTCACCGAGCTCGACGAGCACCGTCGCCGAGGTTGTTGAGGACTTGCTTGATGTTGTGTTCAGCCCCTTACTCGTTTCCTAGCACTTGAGAGACACCCCTAGTTCCTGGGACTAGTCTCCGACAAACATGTCATCTACATAGAGAAGAATCAATGTACGACCAGACTCAGATGTGTGAATGAAGAGTGCTGGGTCATGCTCACTGGGAGAAAAGCTAGCAGCTAGAACCAAAGAACTGAACCGCTCAAACTAGGCACAAGTGGCTTGCTTGAGCCCATAAAGAGCCTTGCGAAGGTGACAAACATGACCTGATTGAACATTGATACCTGGAGGTGGCTGCATATAAACTTCCTCATGTAGATCACCACGAAGGAAAGCATTATTTACATCCATTTGGGAAATTTTCCATGACCGAGTAGCAGCTACAGCAATTATAGTGCGAACTGAAGTCATGTGAGCAACTGGGGCAAAAGTCTCATCATAATCTCTCCCATGAGCTTGCTGAAAGCCTCTTGCAACAAGTCGAGCCTTATAGCGTTCCACAGAACCATCAGACTTGGTTTTAACCTTGTACACCCATTTGCAAGTGATAGGGACTGAATGAGGAGGTAATGGGACCAGATCCGATGTACCCGTATCTTTTAGGGCTGCAAGCTCCTCGGACATTGCAAGTTGCCACTCAGGTGATACAACTGCCTCCTGATAAGAACTAGGTTCATAAGCTGCGCCTGCAGAGAAGTCCTTTTTATATCTTGTAGGAATTTCAAGAGAGGAGCGATCACGAAGAGCATACCTTGTTGTCTGAGAGGATTTGTCAGCGCAAGGATCAGAAATACTGGCTGGAGGAGCAGAAGACACGGGATTAGAAAACTGAGTATTAGACGAAACTCTAGGACGACGACTGTAATAAAAAGGAAAGCTATCTTGAGGTGGAATTTGTGTAGGAGATGGTGGAACTGGTGGAGGAGAGGGTGGAGATGGCGAGGAAGGAGATGAGACATGTGATGGAGGTGGGTCAGATGTCAAGATAGGAGATGGACCACTAGGGACAGACTAATCTTAGAAGATAGGTGGAAGTGAAAGAAATGAGGTAGACTCTAAAGAGGTTGAGGATGATGATAGAGTGGAAGGAGAATAGAAAAAGGGTTGATCCTTAACAAAAGTGACATCACGAGAAAAGCGAATCCGACGAGCAGAAGAATCATAGCAACGATAACCCTTATGCTCAAGACTGTCCCCAAGGAAAACACACTGAACAGACTGTGCAGTCCACTTGGTCCGTTCACGAGGTGCTAAAAGAACATAGTAAGTACAACCAAAAACACGAAGATGGTCATACGTAGGAGGAGAACCAAACAAAACCTCAACAGGACACTGGCCTTGGAGACGAGAGGAAGGCTGGAGATTAATAAGAAAGATAGAAGTTGAAATAGCTTCACCCAAAAAATGAGTAGGAAAAAAGGAAGAAATTAGAAGGGTACGAGCTTTCCTACAATATGTCGATGCTTACGCTCAGTGACACCATTCTGAGCATGAGCACCGGGACATGAAAGCTGAGGGAGAGTACCTTCGGAAGAGAGAAACACACGAAAAACTCCAACAAGATACTCCCCCCCAGAGTCCGAACGAAAAACACGAATAGCACTAGAAAACTGTAACACCCCGGCCGGGCCTGTCACCCCTGGCAGCTCTCTAGGATCTCTAGACTGGCCCCACAGATCAACACTGGTCTTTTCTGCGCACTTTGTCCTCACTCGTGCGCACCCGGGAAGTACTTCCCGGTCGGTCACCCATCCTTGGGAGTGCTCCGGGCCAAGCACGCTTAACCTCGGAGTTCCTTCCAGATGAGCTTCCGGAAAAAAAGTTGCAACTTGTTGATATGAGCATTCTATCAATCCTGTTAAGCCCCGAGCCAGGATCTCACATCCTTCCCCCCTTAGAAGACCGACGCCCTCATCGGTCAGCCCCCAGTCCAGGAACTTCCCCTCTTGGTACACATCTGTGCGCCCAGTGCTGGCACATGCTCCACATGTCCGCGCCCCTGACCCGCACACGCCCGTGTTGCCGCGAGGGTCGGCTCTGATACCAAATGTAACACCCCGGCCTACCCCCGGGCCGGGCCTGTCACCCCTGGCAGCTCTCTAGGATCTCTAGACTGGCCCCACAGATCAACACCGGTCTTTTCTGTGCACTTTGTCCTCACTCGTGCGCACCCGGGAAGTACTTCCGGTCGGTCACCCATCCTTGGGAGTGCTCCGGGCCAAGCACGCTTAACCTCGGAGTTCCTTCCAGATGAGCTTCCGGAAAAAAAGTTGCAACTTGTTGATATGAGTATTCTATCAATCCTGTTAAGCCCTGAGCCAGGATCTCACAAAAACTGAGTATGGACCATACGCACAAAAGCCTTATATATAGATATCAACTCAGAACGATGCTTCATAAAATAGACCCAAGTATATCAAGAGTGATCATCAACAAATATGACATAATGTTTGTGACCACCTTTCGAAACAAAAGGGGAGGGATCCCATACATCAGAGTGCACTAAATCAAAGGGATGACTAGAATGAGTAGTGATGGAAGGGTATGGAAGCTGTATCTGTTTCCCTAGTGTACAACCCTTACAGTGAAAACCAACATCTATAGAAACACGACCCAAAACACCCTGCTGAACTAGAGTAGATAAACGAGAACCACACAAATGACCTAAGCGATGGTGCCATTGGGCAAAAGAAAACCACGAAGGGGATCTCGATGTTGATGCAGCAGAACGGAACACAGACGCAGTGGAGGCTGAAGGGAGATGTAGGGCGTCAAGGATGTAGAGGGATGTAGATCCTCTACGGCGATGGCCAGTTCCAATGATCCTCTTGGTCTGACGATCCTGCACATAACAAGATGAGGCATTAAAACCAACAAAATAGTCCAGATCAGTAATCTGACCAACAGACATAAGATTCATAGGCAACTATGGAACAAAAGGGATGGACGGAACGGAAAATTTGGATGTACAAAGAGCACCTTGATGAGTAACAGAGCAAGGTGTACCATTGGCAGTCTGAACAGAGGCACCATCCTGCACTAGCTGGCAAGACACAAGCTGAGAGCGGTCAGGGGTGACGTGTAAGGAAGCGCTAGAGTCAAGAACCCAAGGCTGAGCTGCAGCCACAGCAGACTGAGAGAGAGCAGACACTGAAGCACTCATCGCAGGTGGCTCAGTGACAACAGCTGTAGAAGACCTCACAAACTGAGACTGAGCACACGCATGTGGATGACGCTGCTGGTCAAGAAGAGCTCGTCTAGGATGGAACTCAGCGAGCTGCTCAGGGTGAAGCTGAAAACGAGAATCAGCACGCTGAGGAAAAGCTAGGACACCGTTGTGTAGAGACGGTGCAGAAGTAGTGCCAAGAGAATGGAGGTGAGTCTCCTCGGCAATCAAGCTAGCAAGAGCCTCAGTCAAAGTGGGGAAAGTTGTACGACCAAGCAGCTGAGTGTGGATGTTCTCATACTCTTGCCTCAATCCCATCACAAACTGATACATGAGAGTCCGCTCGTCATATGCTTCCTTGGTCACACAAGACTCACAACCGAGGCTGCTCTTTGGAACCATGGAACCAAGCTGACCAGTAATGCGAGACAAGGCTCCATAGTACTCTTCTATGGACATGTCCTGCTGCGGAGTATTGTGTAAATTTTGCAGCAAGGAAAAATGAAGAGCACCGGCTAGGTTGAAGATGTCGTTGCTCAAAGTACTTCCAGATCTCTTTAGCTGAAGTGTGATGTTCAAGACTCATTCGGAGAGATGGGACAACACCCAAACCTAAAGCTCCCATCACTCGGTCATCTGCCTTTTGCCAAGATTTCCGAGTAGCATCATCACTCGGATTAGGTGGATCATCAGTCAAGTTAAAAGCAAGACTGACTGCCCTCATAACAGTCTTTGCCGAGAATGCCCATTCCCTATAATTTGAACCATCAAGCTTGATTTCTATGGACATAGTCCCAAAATCATTCTCCGCCATCTCAGCAAACGTAAGAAACAAAATCAGCACACACAGCAACTTGACCAATCAGCAGCAAAGGCAAATTTCAGCAGCAAAGAAGGTCCACGGGGCTGCTAGAGAACAGAGTTTAGAATGTACCAGAGGAGGCAGCAGGTCCAAATCAGACACAACAACTTGAATCAGACAGCTGCTTGAGGAAGACGGAGAGTAGCTTGACATCAGACAGCTGCTCGATGGTGCAGCAATGCTGACTACAGGTCGGCAGAGAGAGGACAAGCAGGGATGCTGCTGTCCGGAAGATCTTGCCGGAATCACTCCGCCGGCGGCAGCCCCATGGGTGGCGGCGGAGGCAAGGTAGGGTTCGTCAGCTCTGATACCATGTTCAGAAACGTGAGAGAGAGAAGTGACCGAACCAACTGATTCGTGTCGAATGAGAGCTCATATACATGTTAGATGGGTTGGGCCTTATACACTACTTTATGTGGGCCTATACAAGATATACACTTAACATTTTCCACATTCACATGTATCTAGATGTATCTAGACATGTTTTAGTATATTTATTCACTCATTTTAGTCCGCATCTAGTCAACATGCGCAATAGCTAAAACATCTTATATTTAGCAACGGAGGGAGTAGTTCTTTATATTATTACCAGGCTAAATTAAATCTAGAACTGAAATACAACTATGCTATTCCTTCTTGCCATTTGTAAACTATGTTGCTGTGCATGTATTGATCTTTTCAGCATTTGTTTTCTATCATTTGGTGCAACAGCTGCATTATTAGAATATTGTGAAACCATCTGATATGTGAAATAGTAGATTGATTGCGGCATTTGGAAGCTTAAAGCTTTTCCTTGCTAGATACTGTTTGTCTTGATTGATCTTGATACCAATCATCGATTCTTAACAGCATGGATTTTATTTTCGTATAAAAAAAGTACTAGTTTCTTAAATTTGAATAGTACTGAGCACATTTTGTCACCGAGGTTTCTCAATCTGTGCATATTTTGTTTGGACTCACTAGAAAGAACTGGTACATATTCTCATGAGCTATTCTGGTTGAGTGCATTTTCTCTGAATATCTAAACAGTCTTAGCATGTCTTGTTAAAGGATTATTATCGTTCTCTCTTGCACCTGAGAGTGAATGTGACTTCATCTAGTGTACTTGTCATGAGAGCTAACCCTGCCTTCTCATCGATCCAACTTCTCCTTGTTTTCTCATTATTAGGGGGGCTTCTTTTGCTTGTAGGCAAGGAAGTTCGGTGGAAATGGGTCAATCTGGAACTGTGAACACTGAGATCTGCTAATGTGCCACATTGGTTTGATAGGTGAGGCACTTTGTCTTTTATTATTATTATTTGTGTATCGCTTTGCTTGGTTACTAAATTTATAATATGATGTATATGAACTGTAGTTTTAGGTTTCTAGTGCACGAATTTCATTAATTTCTGAACTGTCTACTTCTTACATTTCAAAAGAGCATGCCTTTGAGTTACATATCAGATGTTTCTTCTTTGTATCCTGTGAGCCTCTCATATGCACTTGATACACAAAGTGAATCTTGAATGACTCAACAATCTAGGAAGTTCAGTTTTTTCCTCCGATGGACGCATTGCACCACTGATCTTTTACTAGCTTCCATTGCCATCACGAACTAATTGTTCTTTTATTGCTGTTCTCTGTCTGCAATGTTCGTTTTGTCTAAATAGTGCTGGGATCAAGATTCAGGCTTGCATCTTTTTTGTATAATTGACAACCGTAAAGTTAATGTTTATTTCTAGAGTCTACAAAAACTGGAATTTCTGTGCGAGAATAGTAGAAATTGGTCTGACCAAGATGGCATCAATTTGTTCTGCAGGTAGAATCTGAGACGCAGAGCTGGCTGGTCGGTGTAGCTTCTTCTATTTTGTACGCTGTGTGGTGTGTGATGCCGTCGATTCTGAAACTGTCATGCGGTCTATGTAGGTTCCTTAGTGAACTTGCTTCAGTTAATAGTTGGCTCTGCGATGTGATGTGCTAAACACATTGCCTTCATGAAGCCCCTGTTTACAATCGATCTTTACCTACTTACTCATGGACGCACCACTTGGATAAAGTTACTCCCTCCGATCCATGATAAGTGTCGCTGATTTAGTACAAGTTATACTAAATCAGCGACACATTATGGATCAGAGGGAGTACTTTGTTTTTTTTATAAGTGCAAATGATGAGACAATGTTTGTGCAATACTCAACTTGAAAGAGGATCAGTGTTCTGAACTTCTGATGCCTTTTTTTTGCCTGAATGTGTGTATATATATGCTCATGTTTTGTAGGGTCAGTTAATCTCCTTGCAGCAAATAGCATCTGCTAGAAGAACATTAGAAGAACTAATGTCCAAATCCCATTCTTGATGTCTACACTTTGACTTGCTGGATATTTTTAGAATTATCAGAAGTTTGTGGGCATTCTCTGTTTTGGCATGACTCTCACATAAACTTTGTAATGAATTAATTATGTACACATTGCCTTCTTGAATGAATGATCTCAACTTTTCATTTGTAGGCCTTGTCAATAATTCCGTGCATCATGGTCCATGGTGAAATGATCTGAACCAATGACCGGCTTTATATGGTGAAGCCAGGCATCCTGGGAAACGAAGATAGACAGAAGCCTAGAAATTCGACGCTAGCTGCTGAAGTAAGTTCAATGGTAAAGTTGAGTTGGGCCACCTGTGCTGCTAGGAAAATCAAAAAATGGGGATTGCTCCCTTTCCACTTCTCGTTGGGATCCTTGCAGTATTATTAAATGAGAAACCAGCCACCATTTCTGAAACTGGGGTGGGGTTAAGTACGTATTTGCTTTCCCTGGAATCCATTTGTTGGTTTGGCTGTTGGGTGACAATAAAATGCTGACCAGGGACAGCCTGTATAGGGAACGCCATGCTGCAGATATAAACTGTGTTCTTTGTAACATCCTGAAAATTTGGAAAATTTAAAAAAAAATTAAAATCATGCATTTATTCATCATCATCTTGTCATCATTGCATTTCAAGCGAAATTTATAAAACATGAACTCAAAATAAAATACCTATTTTGAAATATTATTTAAAAAGACATAACTATGCCCTAAACAATACATTGAATTTATGAAATTAATTTTGTGTCCAAAGGACTGCCAAAATGTTCCATTTTGGACAAGCTTTTCAAACCCTATTTTTGAATATTTTTAGAAAAATATTTCGTAAAAGTTTAAAGTTAAATTTGGACCCAAAGTCTTAAAACGGAAAATAGAAAAGAAATAGAAACAAAAAAAAGGGTTAGCTGGGCCAGCCCGAGCCGGCCCAACGCTTACCTGTCGCGCGAGCAGCGCGCAGAAGCCCAGCACCAGCCCGTCCACGGCCTTCATCCTCACGAGTCACTGACATGTGGTCCCCACATGTCAGTTTCGTCTTCAACCGCTGGCCACGATCCTGTGCACGTCGCGCACGATCTCCACTCGCCCCATCCTCTCCCGAACTCCAACGGTGCCCCTGACCCCTGCCCTTAAATCCCCACCTCCTCCTCTTCCTTTTCCCTCTCTTCCCCAAACGAATCGTGCCCCCAGGCTGAAGAATTTGTCGCCGGAGTTCATCCGTGTCGCCGCCGTATTTCTTCAAATCCGGCCGCCGCAGTGAGTCCCCGCCACCGAGTCTAGGCCCCCTCTCCTTCCCTTTCCCTGGCGCACCTCCCTGATTTTTTTTGGGAATTTAGGATCACCCAAACGCCGACGCCGACGCCGTCTTCGACCGACGCCACCGTCCGCCGAGGGATTCCCGCCGCACCGGAGCGCCTCCGCCTTCCCCGACCACGCCATCCACCTCGCCTCAACCTCCTCTGTCCGCAGGTATCAACGCCGTAGCCCGTCCCCTCCATTCCGTCGAGCTCGCGCGAGAGGATCGCCAGCAGCTCGCTGCCATCTTCGCGGTCGTAGTCTGAAGCTTTTACGTGTTTCATCAGTTACCGTCGATCTCTTTCTTCTTCTTTGTTCAGTTCCCCGACTTAACACCAAACCCAGCTTAGCCCAGTGGCTAGCGCCTCGCTTCTCGCCCAGCAGTTCCCAGGTTCGAATCTAGGCCAACGCAACCTTTTTTTTTTTTTTTTTATTAAATCGAATTTTTGGACAGGTAGTATACTGCAACTTGTAAAAATCATAACAATTAATCTACTAGGCCAAATTTTACAAACTTTATACAGTTGGAAAGCTATGAACGTGTAGATTATTGTGGCATCATTTGTTTTGCATGTTGCATCTGTTAAATTGGGTCAAAATGCAGAGAGCCATTTCGGCCATTAAATCCAAAACTTGAGTTTTAAAAATGTTTTTGAAATGAATCCTTTTTCAAAATGACAAGATTTAACTCCTCTGTCCAGAGAGATTATCAACCTATTTTATTGATTAATAAAAATTCAAAAGTAACATTTTTCTTGTAAATCTCTCTAGTGTTCAAAAATGCTTTTAAATAATAATAATGCATTAAAAAAAATTCCATGTCATCATGCATCTTGTAGCAACCAGAGAACTAATGAAGTGGCTTAGTCCATTTAACAAGGTTGTTTGCATTCATACATGCATACCATATTTCCTTGTTTGTGCATATGTGTTAGATGGTGCTTGATTGTGAATTATCCGTTCCTTTTAGATTGTGCGGAGTGCGTTGCGTATTGTGAAGAGTGTGACTACAACTCTTCAGTTGGCCAAGGCAAGTGACACCCCATAAAAGTCCTACTATTTCTACTATTCTGCATTTAGTGTTTTCAGTAGTATGCATGATAGGTTTATTCTTGGGTATTATACTATGCTATGCTATAAATCCTATGTAGTGTGTAGCCACCCTTATATCTTGTAGATAGCAACCATTAAACTTGGTAGACTTGCTTAGCTATGCAATGGATGAAGGTTTTACTAGTAGTTGAGTAAGGATAAACATTCTACTAAGTTTAACGAAATACCTGGGTGGATAGATAAATTGCTTGGTTGGTATAAAGTTGAGTGGCACCTCAGGGCCATGTCCATGGTGGTTATCACCTAAGGTAGTTTCTACTATACTTGGGGACATGGTATGTGGTGGTTTTCACCTGAGGTAGTACACTTGTGGACGGCCACCCAGGAACAAAGAGGTTTCGAAGTCACTCCATGTTTAGATTAGCTTCCAGTGCAGCCACTAGCTAATATGGGCTCTGGCTAGATTAAGTATGTGGTATAAAACCAGCCTGGCGGACAGTTGGAAGATTTTGGGAACGAGTCCGTTAGAAAGGGGGATTACTTCTGAAAGATCTCGTCTCAATCTTCTTCTTTCCTTAGCACTAAATGAGTGCCTAGGAAGTTTGGGTTGATTGAGTCTAGTGGGGAAAGTGCACACACTCTCGAGAGTTCACAAAACTAAGATCTTAGCCGTGTCCCCGGTTACGGACATTTTGAGCAGCTGGACAAGGAATTGATGGAGTTACCTCATCATGCCAATTTCTTTAATAAAATTTTGAAGGGAGAACGTGGGAAAGAGGTGCACTGATTTCTATCAGTGGTACCGAACTGTTTTCAAAAAATGAGAAAATTTCTTTCAAAATATAGGATAAAATCAGCTTTGTGCAAATTGGCCATAACACCACCTAGCCAAAATATCATGTAGTTAAAAGGTTGCCAGTTATACCCACATAAGTGTCATTTGCCATCACAAATTAATTGTGCTGACCAGTATAGTTCTGGCTGTAACTCACCGTTGCAGGCACTTCAGACGACGAGTAAGGAACGAGTAGGGTCACGAGTTTCCAACCAACATGCATTGCCTGTGGCGCATGAAGAAGATGGAGCTCTCTGTATCAATTTGCTTTCCGCTGTGTGTTTATTTCGGTTTGAGCCAGCTTCGAGCTATGCACCTTGTATCGAACCCTTTTATTTCTGGATCATCGTGTAATGACTTTGACGCTTTGTTATGATATTCATCTTAAAACTGTGTGTGCTAGCAAGTCGATCCAGGGACTAGCACTATACGCAGGAGTCGCCTCCTTATTTTAAAAGGAGGGACTTTACAGATGGTATCAGAGCACTGTGTTGCCTGTAGATTCGTGACCCTAGGTTTGGATAGAAATAGGTTTGACCATAGGATTGAAAATCTATTTTTATCCAATTATAAAAAAAAGTATATACCACTCATTTTTATCTCTCTTGTACTCTCGTCTAGTATCTAACTTGAAAGAATTTGTTTTGTTCTAGATGACCAAACTCGTCGAATCCATCAAGAAAGGACCAGTGATAACCATGACTCTTCATTGTGAAACTGAGTTCCCAAGAGTACTAAAGGATAACATGAAGAGCTTGGGCTTTGAAGGTGAAGCAGTGTACAAGGGTTTCCCATTCATAGATGAAGGTCAAGAATACTGGTGGGTGCAACTCCACCTATACAAGAGCAAAGGCGATGACCACAAGACCAAAGGATGCTGCATGTACACCAATCCATTAATCCAAACTTCCTTCCTTGATTCAGCAAGGAGTGCTGCATGGGAGGCCATCGAATGCCTTGGAAAAAGACTTCAATTTAGGCTTCACAACACCCAGAAGTACCTTGATGAACTTGAGGAGATAGGAGAAGAAATCGACGCACAGAAGCAGGAGATGGAGTTGGAGAAGGATGCTCTCATTGAAGACAAGATGAAACTTGATATTGACAACATGAAGTTGGAAGCCAAGGTTGAACACCAGGAGGCACAAATTCTTGAACTGCAAGCTCAGTGTACTCATCTTCCTGAGAAGGAGAATGAGAGTACTAATGCCTTGAAGACCACTGTGAGTCAGTTGAGGGCTGACATAGTATATATGGCTTTGGAACTCTGCAATCAGGAAGACCTGATTCGTGCTAAGGATGCCCAGATTGCATCCATGAAGTGAGAAGAATTGAATTAAGAAGAATCAATCGAGTGTGCCAAGGAAGAACAAGTTGGCAAGGAAGTGTATCACCTGTTTACCTTAGATTGGACCCCAAATTAGTCTTATTTGAAACAACGTTATGTTAATGTATTGATCATATCAACCTATGTGGTATGGCAATACTAGTTTGCTTGTTAGTGTGTTGAACCATGTTGTTGTGACATTTGCTTGATTGGAAATTGTTTGTCATGTTTTGTTGGGTGGGTTGTGAGGGCCTTTAGTTTCCTCCCTCCTTAGACCTCTCTATCTTGAATCTCATCTATGCTAAACCCACAGATGCCTCCTCGTCGCAACAACCGCAACAACAACAATGAGGAGAACAATGGGAATAACAACAATGATGCAATGCAACAGCTGATCACTGCACAAGCCCAGTTCATGCAATTCATGACTCAGTTTATGATGAACAACAACAACAACCAAAACAACAACAACAACAACCCACCACCACCACCACCCCAAGTTGACAGACTCACTAGGTTCTTGAGACTTAGACCCTCTAAGTTCTCTTCTGCCTCCGAGCCAATAGTGGCTGATGATTGGATGCGTTCAGTGCACAAGGATCTGGTGACATGTGAATGCACTGAGGCTGAGAAAGTGAGGTTCACTGCTCATCTTCTTGAAGGACCAGCATCACTCTGGTGGGAGACCTATCAGGTTACTCATCCCCTAGAAGGAATGACCTGGGAGGCATTCAAGGAAGGTTTCCGCAATGCTCACATCTCCTCCGGAATAATGAATTTGAAGAGGGATGAGTTTCGAAACCTGAGGCAAGGAAACAGAACCCTTAAGGAGTACATGGATGATTTCTGCTCCTTCTCAAGGTATGCACCTGACGATATCGATACAGATGCCAAGAGGAAGGATAAATTCCTCACTGGACTGAATGGTGAGCTGAAGATACCATTGTCAGTGGCATATGCTCCAAACTATCAGGCTTTACTAGATCAAGCTATCACTCTAGACAATAACATAAGAAAGGAAGAGAATAGGAAGAGGAAGCACAGTGTTGGCAAGTACCATTCTGAACCTTCACACAAGAGGTACCATCCTTATGAAGGAAGTAACAGCCACACCTTTCACAAGCATGGCAACCATCACTCTGCTGGAAATGGCCAGGACAACAACAATCATAACCAAAATGGAGGGTTTAAGGCAAACAATGGTGACAACAACAATGGGCCTAATGGACACAACCATGGCAATGGCCAACATCGCCACAACCATGAGATCAAGAAGGATGCCAGTCAAGTGACATGTTTCAAGTGCAATAATAAAGGACATTATGCAAATGAGTGCCCAGAGAAGAAGGCGGAAGTAGCTGCTAAGCCTAACCCATTCAAGAAAGGGCATGTCAATCATGTTAATGTGGAAGAAGTATTCGGTGGGCTTGAAGTCATGAACAGTAAGTCCAAAAGCATTTATTTTTCTTAGCACTTCTTCATTTCGAATATTAATTAGTACATGGTATATGTACAGACCAAGGATGATGAAGATTTACTCAAACAACTAATTATATAGCCCCCACTTGAGATACCTCGGCAATGGAAACAACAGAGCTAGACAACCCACAAAAGTTCCTTTTAAGGGTGGTAGCCACCCACATACAACGAACCTATCCCATTTGCTAGCCTCTGCGAATCTCGAGGACGAGATTCCTTTAAGGGTGGTAGTCTGTAACATCCTGAAAATTTGGAAAATTTTAAATTTTTTTAAAATCATGCATTTATTCATCATCATCTTGTCATCATTGCATTTCAAGCGAAATTTATAAAACATGAACTCAAAATAAAATACCTATTTTGAAATATTATTTAAAAAGACATAACTATGCCCTAAACAATACTTTGAATTTATGAAATTAATTTTGTGTCCAAAGGACTGCCAAAATGTTCCATTTTGGACAAGCTTTTCAAACCCTATTTTTGAATATTTTTAGAAAAATATTTCGTAAAAGTTTAAAGTTAAATTTGGACCCAAAGTCTTAAAACGGAAAATAGAAAAGAAATAGAAACAAAAAAAAAGGGTTAGCTAGGCCAGCCCGAGCCGGCCCAGCGTTTACCTGTCGCGCGAGCAGCGCGCAGAAGCCCAGCACCAGCCCGTCCACGGCCTTCATCCTCACGAGTCACTGACATGTGGTCCCCACATGTCAGTTTCGTCTTCAACCGCTGGCCACGATCCTGTGCACGTCGCGCACGATCTCCACTCGCCCCATCCTCTCCCGAACTCCAACGGCGCCCCTGACCCCTGCCCTTAAATCCCCACCTCCTCCTCTTCCTTTTCCCTCTCTTCCCCAAACGAATCGTGCCCCCAGGCTGAAGAATTTGTCGCCGGAGTTCATCCGTGTCGCCGCCGTATTTCTTCAAATCCGGCCGCCGCAGTGAGTCCCCGCCACCGAGTCTATGCTCCCTCTCCTTCCCTTTCCCTGGCGCACCTCCCTGATTTTTTTTGGGAATTTAGGATCACCCAAACGCCGACGCCGTCTTCGACCGACGCCACCGTCCGCCGAGGGATTCCCGCCGCACCGGAGCGCCCCCGCCTTCCCCGACCACGCCATCCACCTCGCCTCAACCTCCTCTGTCCGCAGGTATCAACGCCGTAGCCCGTCCCCTCCATTCCGTCGAGCTCGCGCGAGAGGATCGCCAGAAGCTCGCTGCCATCTTCGCGGTCGTAGTCTGAAGCATTTACGTGTTTCATCAGTTACCGTCGATCTCTTTCTTCTTCTTTGTTCAGTTCCCCGACTTAACACCAAACCCAGCTTAGCCCAGTGGCTAGCGCCTCGCTTCTCGCCCAGCAGTTCCCAGGTTCGAATCTAGGCCAACGCAACCTTTTTTTTTCTTTTTTTTATTAAATCGAATTTTTAGACAGGTAGTATACTGCAACTTGTAAAAATCATAACAATTAATCTACTAGGCCAAATTTTACAAACTTTATACCGTTGGAAAGCTATGAACGTGTAGATTATTGTGGCATCATTTGTTTTGCATGTTGCATCTGTTAAATTGGGTCAAAATGCAGAGAGCCATTTCGGCCATTAAATCCAAAACTTGAGTTTTAAAAATGTTTTTGAAATGAATCTTTTTCAAAATGACAAGATTTAACTTCTCTGTCCAGAGAGATTATCAACCTATTTTATTGATTAATAAAAATTCAAAAGTAACATTTTTCTTGTAAAACTCTCTAGTGTTCAAAAATGCTTTTAAATAATAATAATGCATTAAAAAAATTCCATGTCATCATGCATCTTGTAGCAACCAGAGAACTAATGAAGTGGCTTAGTCCATTTAACAAGGTTGTTTGCATTCATACATGCATACCATATTTCCTTGTTTGTGCATATGTGTTAGATGGTGCTTGATTGTGAATTATCCGTTCCTTTTAGATTGTGCGGAGTGCGTTGCGTATTGTGAAGAGTGTGACTACAACTCTTCAGTTGGCCAAGGCAAGTGACACCCCATAAAAGTCCTACTATTTCTACTATTCTGCATTTAGTGTTTTCAGTAGTATGCATGATAGGTTTATTCTTGGGTATTATACTATGCTATGCTATAAATCCTATGTAGTGTGTAGCCACCCTTATATCCTGTAGATAGCAACCATTAAACTTGGTAGACTTGCTTAGCTATGCAATGGATGAAGGTTTTACTAGTAGTTGAGTAAGGATAAACATTCTACTAAGTTTAATGAAATACCTGGGTGGATAGATAAATTGCTTGGTTGGTATAAAGTTGAGTGGCACCTCAGGGCCATGTCCATGGTGGTTATCACCTAAGGTAGTTTCTACTATACTTGGGGACATGGTATGTGGTGGTTTTCACCTGAGGTAGTACACTTGTGGACGGCCACCCAGGAACAAAGAGGTTTCGAAGTCACTCCATGTTTAGATTAGCTTCCAGTGCAGCCACTAGCTAATATGGGCTCTGGCTAGATTAAGTATGTGGTATGAAACCGGCCTGGCGGACAGTTGGAGGATTTTGGGAACGAGTCCGTTAGAAAGGGGGATTACTTCTGAAAGATCTCGTCTCAATCTTCTTCTTTCCTTAGCACTAAATGAGTGCCTAGGAAGTTTGGGTTGATTGAGTCTAGTGGGGAAAGTGCACACACTCTCGAGAGTTCACAAAACTAAGATCTTAGCCGTGTCCCCGGTTACGGACATTTTGAGCAGCTGGACAAGGAATTGATGGAGTTACCTCATCATGCCAATTTCTTTAATAAAATTTTGAAGGGAGAACGTGGGAAAGAGGTGCACTGATTTCTATCAGTGGTACCGAACTGTTTTCAAAAAATGAGAAAATGTCTTTCAAAATATAGGATAAAATCAGCTTTGTGCAAATTGGCCATAACACCACCTAGCCAAAATATCATGTAGTTAAAAGGTTGCCAGTTATACCCACATAAGTGTCATTTGCCATCACAAATCAATTGTGCTGACCAGTATAGTTCTGGCTGTAACTCACCGTTGCAGGCACTTCAGACGACGAGTAAGGAACGAGTAGGGTCACGAGTTTCCAACCAACATGCATTGCCTGTGGCGCATGAAGAAGATGGAGCTCTCTGTATCAATTTGCTTTCCGCTGTGTGTTTATTTCGGTTTGAGCCAGCTTCGAGCTATGCACCTTGTATCGAACCCTTTTATTTCTGGATCATCGTGTAATGACTTTGACGCTTTGTTATGATATTCATCTTAAAACTGTGTGTGCTAGCAAGTCGATCCAGGGACTAGCACTATACGCAGGAGCCGCCTCCTTATTTTAAAAGGAGGGACTTTACATTCTTGGTGCTGAATCTGACAGTAGTAGCCATATGTCCCTTTCGTCAAGATACTGATACTACCTCTTCTGCTGTCCTGCGATCTGTGAATTTTTTTTTTTTGTTTGAAGCAAGGCAAAAGTTTTGCCTTTTATATTGACTAGTAAACTGCCCATGCGTTGCAACGGGAGACAAAAATAATAAACTTAGAATCCACTTGGTTTGTCATTTCGTGGCACAAAACCGACGTGTTAGTCGTGTTGGTAAAATGTTTCGGTCGAGAGAAAAAAAACTCGCTTGGTTAGCCGTTTTAGTTCGGGATGCGAAAGTGTGATCCCACTTATCCCACTTATAGTATATTTGGACGTTTTTAGTTCAAAAGTTTGACAAAATTTTTAAACTAAATATCCCCAATTACACTATAAAGCGGGATCCCACTTTCGCATCCTTAGTTTTAGTATTTATTCTTACCCGATTTTGCCACGAAACTCTCGGAAAAATCACAGAAAATATTTGAAATTTTCAAACTCAACGAACGGTGCAACCGATGACAGATTCATACCTACATTGGTCGGTTGGGCTGTTGGACAATTGAAAAAAGAAACGAAACGTTATGTAACTTACGGCAGTGGTGGGTAATTTTGTTGCCAAATATATTTTAATCTTGGGTGAGCTTGGTTTCATATCAAAGTGAGCCTTCACCAAATATGCAAACTTTAAAAAAAAAAGTTTTGAGCCTTCCATATATCCCAAACTCCTTCTTTTATATTTTTCTGAAAATAATAAAACAAAAGAATAAAAAAATGTTTAAAGGGCAGCCAAGCCAAACCAGTCCAGCCGAACTACCCAGCCCACTTATGCCCACGTCCAATCGCTCCTTTCGTCCTCGATCCCCGCCGCCACTCTCTCATGTGCACTCGCACGCGATCGCCCCCGCTCGATCCCCTTCCTCCCTTGCTTCTTCCTCCGCCCACCTCGCTCGCTCTCTCCCCTTCGTTCCCCTCGCGCGCCGCCATGACGGAATCCCCTTCACTCCACTCGCCCTCCTCCAGTGACGGAGCTCCTCCCCTTGCGCCGGCCAGCGAGCCCGGCCTCGCCATCCTCCTGCTCCGACGTCCCGACCCGCCGCTGACCCAGAGCTCGCGCACAACGATCGATCTGGAACGCGCCCGACCCAGCTCCCCTCGGCCTCCTCCCACGACAGAGCTCCTCCCCTGGCGCCGGCCAGCGAGTCCAACCTCGCCGTCCTCCTCTCCGACCTCCATCTCCGGCGTCCCGCTCGCCCCGACCCGCCGCTGACCCGGAGCTCGCGCGCAGCGATCGATCTGGAACGCTGACGGGTGAAAAAATAAAACGAAACCGGGAGCGGAGGCGAGGGAGGGAATTTCTCTATCCGTGCGAAGCGTTACTTTGACTTAACGGTGGCAGTCTAAGTAAATATGCAGAACTTCAGGCCCACATGCGAAACGGACGACGGAAACCTTTCTGCCTTTATAGATAATATATATACTAGCAAAGTGACCGTGCGTTGCAACGGGTGCAAATTTAAAATTAGTAGTGACATGTAATTTATCTCAAACACACAAACAATTGATAGAACATAATCCCTACACAACAAAATAATTCACATAAATAAAATGATAAATAGTGAATAAACCATGTTGCTTCTGTCGGCCTTGTTTACCTTGAAAGCCTATGAATAATATCACACGTGAGTACCAATTAAATGGTGATTCATGGAATATCGATTACTTAAGTAATCAGGTCGTTCATCGTGTTTGGCCTGCAAATTCCAAGATACAATAAAAAACCATCAATGTTTGTTTCAGTTTTCGACAAATTGTTGCTCGAATCAGGGAGCCTAGCCTATCTAGACCACAAATACCATATACCCTTTGCTCGACAGGTGGAGCAATATATTGAAAAAAATCTGAGTAAAGCAGACTCCCATCAACTCAAGTTGTGAGCTGCGACCACGACAGCTATAGAGGTTACAAATTCTCATGAAAAATGCAGCTACATTCAAAAATCAACCCGTTCATACAATACAGAATCTGTGTATAAACTCCGATGCATGATTAGTAGATAGAAAAGGGTCATCTCTACGTGCTTTTGTATGGTAAGTTTGTTTCGTTTCTATTTTTCTCGCGTCCGTCCTTCGCAGCCCCCTTCTCCACCATCAGTGATCTTATTCTCTCCATATCCTCCCATCTCCCAGCATGAGCGTACATGGAAGAAAGAAGAACGTAGCAACCTGTGTTGTCATGCTCTAGCTCTAGCTGGAATATCCTCTCCGCTGCATATTCTGCTAAATCTATATCATTCATGTTCCTGCTTGCAGTCAGAAGGGAGCCCCAGATCCTGAATGTTGGAGCTATTGGAATTTCTTCAATGAATTTCAGCACCAGTGCACCACTCTAAGATCACCTGCTTGACCAAGAAGATCAGTCATGCATCCGTAGTGCTCAATCTGTGGGTCCATACCATACTCACGTTGCATTGAATTGAACTGCGTACAGCCTTCATCTGCCAGGCCTGAGACACTGCAGTCAACACAGACACGAAGGTCATTTGGTGGCAGACCATTACATTTCATCTCAGCGAACATCTCCAATGCAGTTCTCCCCTAGCCATGAATCGTGTATCCCATTATCATTGTGTTCCAAGAAATGGCATCCTTACCTGCCATTATGGCAAATATCTTCCTTGTGGACACTACATCACCACACCTGGCATACATATGCACAACTGCGTTCATAATGAGAGTGATCCCGACGCCATCATGCTGCACATCCAGCGCCCCGTGCATCTCTCCGAAGCAGTCCAGTGCAAGCGCCCCGAGCCCGTTGGACACGTATCATCGACCATAGAGTTCCAGGTTACAATGTTCCTGGCCGGCATTTCGTCGAACACCCTCTCGGCGTCGTCCACCATGCTGAGCCTGGCGTAGAACGCGAGGAGCGAATTGCCCGTGTAGACGTCGGCGCCCGCCACGCCGAGCCTGACCGCTGCCGAGTGCGCGGCCCGGCCGACCTCGAGGTCACCAAGCCGCTCGCAGCACTTGATGCCGAAGGGGAAGGTGAAGGGGTCGGGGCGTGCACCGGCAGCAAGGATGGTGCGGTAGGCGGCCAGCGCGCCGGATGGGAGGCTCGCATCAGCGAGGGCCCGGAGGGTAGCGCCTGCGAGGCGGAGCGACGAACGTGGGGGGAGATAGGGGCGGTGCTGGAGCAGGGGGTGCTCGGCGCCGTCGCCAGGGAACGTTACAAGCAAAAGGTTTTAGCAGGTTTAAGGCAGAAGCAAATTTAAAACACAAAGTTCACTCTTTTCTGGGTTGTCAAGCCAGATCAAAGTAAGCTAACAAGCATAAGAGGCTAGGGATGGAATTTCAACACAAAAGTATGCAGGGACTAGCCTTACACACACAGATCAAATCACACAACAAGCAAAACATGCAAACATTCAGTAGAGGCAGAGAACTGTGTCACTCAATTCACTGCAATATCCAAACTTTTACAAGCTCTACTTAAAGATGAATGATCTACTCAGTTCAACACAAGATTACACAGAAGAATGGAGAGAGTTCCTTGGCTGTGGCTCACTGAAAACCTAGTCGAAGTAGGGGGAGCAGTGGTGAAGACAAGGATGGAAGCAGAGTTGCAGAGCATGATCTTCAGGTCACCAAGGCCTTGGGCTTCTTCTCCTGGACTCCATGTTCATCTTGTTCTTGTTCTTGGTCTTGTTCTTCTCTGTTCTTGAGGTGTTCTTGCTGTTCTTGGTGGTTGTTGGAGTTGGTGGCCGAAAAGGTGTTGTGGCTGTTGTGGATGGGTTGGAGTGAGGTGGATGGATGGGAATGGAGTGGAGTGGTTGCGGATGGATTTGTGTTGTGGTGGTGTGGTGGTGGCTTTATACTCCCTTTAGCATTTTTGAGGTAGAGTGGCACGAGGTGGAGGAGAGGAGGAAGTTTCCCTATCCTAGATTTAGCTCACAGTGCACATGGGGTGTTTCCAACTTTATCACCTTTTTGCCTTTTTCCCTTTTTGGCTTGCTTGATCTCCAAGTTGATCTTCCCTCCTTCTCTGGTTCAAACTTGTTTGAATTCCTTCTTATCTTCTTTGGGAACTGCTGCTGCCACACTTTAGTATTGCTTCATCTTGAATTTGGAGAACATGAGTTAACTGACAGAATTTGCACTTCTGTCAGTTACTGTTCACCGTCTGGCACAGAGAAGGTTTTGATCTTTTGGCTTGATTTCTTCTTCCTCTGATGCTCCAATCTTGCTCAGTTATGCTTCATTGAACTTCCTTCAGATAGCACAAGGTTGCATTTGGACTTGCACTTCGACAGTTACACTGACAAGAATTTGCATTTCATTGTTAGTGTACTGTTCATCTTCTAGCAATAAGTGTTCTTGATAGCTTCTGTCTGAATTTGAACTTGATGATCATGTCCATCTTCTCTGCTGCATTGGGATCACATCTGTGGTGCTTCTTGCTTCACTTCTGCACTAAATCTTCTGAAGATAGTGTGACTATGCACACTGAACTGCAAAATGGATGTAAAGTGCTATAAATTGCAGATAAATGCAATACTGGATGATATACATAGAGGTTTTTGGAAGGTTTTAGTGCTCTGAATATGCATATAAATGATGGTGATCAAAGGCGTGGAGACCTTTTCAACGGAAAAGATGAGCTCCGGGGACCTCCACATACGAGGTGCGGCGAAGAAATCTATGAGTTGCTGAATGGTTGGGAACAGTGCCCAGCGTCGGGAAAGAAGCAAAAGGCACCAAAACCGCTCCTGGATGTATGGAAAACGAAGTGTCCGTTTTGGGACTTGCCGTACTGGAAAATCCTCGGTACGCCTCATTGCCTTGATCTAATGCATATCACGAAGAATGTGTTCGAGAGTTTGTTTGGCACTCTGCTCAACATGCCGGAGAGGACAAAAGATGGCCCGAAAGCAAGAGGCGACCTGATACATCTGGATATCAGGAAAGAGCTTCAGGGGGGACGCCCGAATAAGGGGGATGACCAGTCGGATGAGGAGACGGCCAAAAGGATTAAGAGGAATGACTATTACTGCCCCCGTCCTGCTTCGCACTCAGTTCGAACGAGATCGAACAATTGATCAAGTGCCTTCTAGGAGTCAAAGTGCCTTTGGGTTACTCGGGGCTGATAAGCAGATATCTAGACCCGAACAAACAAAGATTCAGCGGGATGAAGTCTCATGACTGTCACGTGATGATGACGCAGATATTTCCGCTTGCGATCAGAGGGATAATGGACAAGCACGTCCGTGAAACCCTTTTTGGCCTCTGCAACTTCTTCGACGTGATCTCTCGAAAGTCGATCACCGTGAAGCAACTCTCAAGGCTACAGGAAGAGATCGTCGTGATACTGTGCGAGCTTGAGATTTACTTCCCACCCACATTCTCTGACGTTTGTGTGCATCTGTTGGTCCATATCGTGGATGATATCAAGCATCTCGGGCCGCTATTGCTGCACAACATGATGGCGTTCGAAAGGATGAATGGGGTCATTAAAGGATTCGTTCGTAACAGGGCCCGTCCGGATGGAAGCATCGTTCAAGGCTTTCTCACCGAAGAGTGCATCTCTTTCTGCACGAATTATCTGGACGTCGAGAACCCTGTTGGTTTGCCCGTAAACAAGCAACTTGGCAGGCTCGAGGGAGTAGGTCACAAATCTGGCCGGAGGGAATTGCATGTGGACTATGACAATCGACACGTCGACTTTAACAGGGCAAACTTGGTAGCTCTACAACACCTTGAAATGGTCGATCCTTGGTTGCAAGAGCACAAAAACATCATTAGGAAGAAGTACACTGACAAGGGCAAGCAGAGGACCGATGGGGAGATAATCAGAGAGCACAACTCCTCTTTGTTGCGTTGGTTCAAAGATGAGCTTGTCGCTAATCCCCCGCCAATGGATAGTATGGACGGTAAACTCTTATACGCCTTGTCACATGGCCCCGAGCCCAACCTCGCGACGTTTCAAGCATATGATATGAACGGGTTCACATTCTAGACGGAGGAAAAGGACAAAAATTCAGATTATCAAAACTCAGGGGTAACGATGGAATCCTACACCGGTGACGTAAAGTTAAGATACTACGGAAGGATCGAGGAGATATGGGAGCTTAACTACTCTGGAGAGTAGGTGCCGAAGATCGAGCATCATAGAAGAAGACCGATACTTCACCACCATGGTTATACACGAAGCCGGCACTTCAAGCGTGAACGTCACCGCACAAAATGAGCCATGGGTATTGGCTAAGCACGTGTCCCAATGCTTCTTCATAACCAACCCGTCACGGCCTAGCCATGTTGTCATGAGGAGAGGTAAAAGGAACATCGTCGGAATGGATGGAGTCGCCAACGAGGAAGACTTCGACATGTACGACGACCCAAATATAGAAGATGAAAACGACGAGGCAAGATACACCACGAGAAGAAGCAGGACCACACTACCGAGGTCAGGTCATCCGTTCAAAAGAACAAGTCACGACGTGGGGCTAAATTATTCAACAACGACAAAAAAAAGGCAAGAAGATTGTCAAACGTTGAGAATCTATGCATATGTATCTCTCTTTTATATAATTACGCACTTGTATCGATCAACAAATATTTGTATAATTATGCACTTGTATCGATGATCAACTAACATTCGATGTGTGCGGTGAAACTATGCATGTATCTCTCTTTTGTATAATTACGTGCAACTTTGTATCGATCAACTAATATTCGATGTGCGACGAAACTATGCATGTATATATATATATCTCTTTTTCGTATAATTACGCACTTGAATCGATCAACTAATATTCGATAACGCACTTATTATATGTATCTCTCAATTTAATAATCGATGACGCACTTATTATATGGAAAACAAAAGAATTGGGAAAACAAATTAAAAGAAAAAATAGAAAAAGTTACCACTGACGGACACATTTTCACGCTTGTCAGAAATGATATTACCACTGACGTGCACCTTTTCCTGTTCGTCAGTGGTATCTAACTTACCACTGACGAGCACCGTGGCATGTTCGTCAGTGGTAAACTTACCGCTGACGGGCGGTTATACTGTACGTCAGTGGTAATCGCTGAAATGTATTTGCCTTAGCCGCCGCGCGCGACGGTTTCAATTTCATTCCCCACCTCGATTCAATTTCATTCCCCACCGCCTCTCCCTCGCCGCCGCCTCTCCCTCGCCGCGCCGCCTCTCCCTCGCCGCCGTCCGCGCCACCGAGGTAGCCGCCTTCTTCCTCTTCCTCCTCTCCCTCCTTCTCTCTCTCTACTCGCCGCCGTTCCCCCATAGCCCGTCCGCGGCCTCGACGGCGGCGCCGCGGCAAAGCCCGGGAGGTGGCCAAGAAGGGATACGTCGGGAATGCGGCGCCCGCGGCCAAGCTCCGGCTTCAGGGACTTCCTGCTCAAGCCCGAGCTGCTCCGGGCCAACCAGGACTGGGGCTTCGAGCACCCGTCCGAAGGCAAGTCCCCGCCGTTTACCTCTACTGGAAACCTAGTGCTGCTAGTAGGATCTTAGTTCTTCCCTGGAGAGTGGAGATGCAGGGGTGCTTGCACCTGATTTTTTAGTATCATATCCGTTTTTCTTGAGCGAATATCGTCATATTTTCTTGAGCGAATACTAGAGGAATATTAACAGCCAATTTTCTCTTTCGAAACTCATAAGTTGTAGGCTACTCGCATCGTACTCTGGATTCATATGACCCAGAAAAAATTAAAAGTAATTAGGGAGTGTTTGTTTTACTGATTTAGTCTAGCTACATGCATCTTTTTATTTTAGATATTTTATTTGCTAGAATTTTTTGTGTCTAGGTGACTAGACATCTTACTATATTTTGTGCCTGTGTGTAGATGGTGTTTTGTTTCGGTCCATGGCTGTTGGATGATGTATCACGATTTGGTAAATATAGACTATAGTGGTGAAAAACTATATATTTATATAAAATGGAATGTGGTCTAATGGTCCATTGCAACGGACAGATAAAGGGATATCTTAAGTCCTTAGTTACTATAGTTGTGTTGGTCCGTAGCAATGCACAAATATTCTGCTAGTAGTATTATAGTTGTCGATAGTTCTAGCCATTAACAGAGTATGATTTATTTCATGAAAGGATAAACTGTAGAATCAGCTGAACTGTTAATATTCTACCAGCAGGTTGGGAAGGTGAAACCTGTTGTGATACTTGAATTATCTGCTGCTGGTGGTATATTATCAAAGGAGGTAAGATATCTTTTGAGTGACAATTTCTAGGAGTAATTCAAAAAGGCTAACAGCGGAATCCGTAATTCAACCATGTTTAACTCATGCGTAAGTGAGAACTGAGACTAGATAAAACCATTTTAGGAATTGAATGATTAAATTAGTTATCCCAGGATGCTAGCAGTAGAACCCTGTAAAATGATGCTTGTTCGAAATAAAAGCAACTATGCTCTAAATTATGTGGTTGCTTAAATGTTATGTACTGTAGAAAATCCTTCTCTCTTTAGATATCTGTCCACATGATCTGATCTGATTTTTTTTCTGTACCAGATCCTACAAAATTGTAAAAAAATTGATAGAAAAGCTACTGTTTTTGCTCCTCTTTAATTACATTCAAGCTCAATTTTTATTTCCCTATGTGCTACTGTTACTGCTCCTATTTTTGCTACTGTTTATGTGATTGTGGTGGTGGTTATGTGAATGTGGTGGTGGTGTTTATGTGATTGTGGTGGTGGCGGTGGTTATGTGATTGTGGTGGCGGTGGTTATGTGATCGTGCTGAATTTTTTCTGTGAATGTGAATGTCGCAATGCGATCGACAAATGGTCGATGGATGTGTCTGTTTGCAGGTACCCATGAGGCCCTTGAGATTACCGGAATGTTGATTAACTTCCGTTCCGGTAAATTTCGGGTACTCCATATGTCATATTTTTAGCAAAGGTCATGCCGAAATGTTCCGTGAATTTCGGCATGACCTTTGCTACAAATATGACATATGGAGTACCCAAAATTTGCCGGAACGGAAGTTAATCAACATTCCGGCAATCTCATGGGCCCTTGGATTTTTAATGCTTAAGTGGATTTTAAATGCTTTAGTGGATTTTAAAATCTTTAGTGAATTTTTTATACTTAAGTGAAATTTACTTATATTTGTTTTACTAACTATGAGATTTTTAGTTAGTGCGAACATGTCTAACAACGACGAGGCCGGGGGTTCTCTGCAAGGAGGCGATGCCGGTTATGATCCGTTAGTGGAGTACTACATGTCGATGCAAAGGGAAAGTGAGGACGACATGGAGATGCAAAGGGATCATACTGAGCGGGACGATGAGATGGAGGATGCCGAGGGCAATCAGGGCACCGGCGATGATGGCACTAGCAGTGACCCCAGGTATGGCAATGAGACCACTACGAGTGGCGCCGGGGATGGTCACGAGACCACTGATGGTAGCCAAGCCAAGCGTCGCCGGATCCGGAAGGAGAGGAAACCAAACACGCTCCCCGCCACTCGATCCGTATTTACGGAAGTGGACCCAAGTGTTATGCCTACGCAGCCGCGGAAACTTGCAAGTGGGTTCGGCAACAACTGCGGATGCATCCTTCGAGACACCGCCTCGATCAACGACGAGAACATAAGGGATAAAGACCATGAAGCTTTGGCGGGGCTCCTTATTCAGAAGCTGCACACACGATACAAGTTCCCGCAGACGTACGATAACTTGGATCTCCACAAAAATCGGGTAAACACATTCGCCCTTGGCAAGATGAGCAGAGCTCTGAGCACTTGGAAAAATAGGGTGAGGATCATGATTGATAAAGGTGCCAGTTTCGAAGACATCAACCGCATCTTTCGGAGCATTTCGCAAGATGATTTAAATCTTTTCATTGAGATTGAAAAACAAGCTTCGAAGGTGGCGTTGAGGCAGTGGGGGAAGGATATGCGGGAGAAGAACCTAGGTGACCACAATCTCGGAAGTGGTGGTTACCTCGGCAAGCAACCAATTTGGGACAAGCAGGACGAAGAGTATAAAAAAAAGCAGCAGGTCAACCCCTTTGACAAGTTCAAAGACCCGCTGGCAAAACAATTTATCAGGGCCCGATACAACGAAGATCCCAAAACCGGGAAACTTCTCGTGAACAAGAAGGTCAAGGATCTCCAGGCGTTATCTGGTAAAGAACTTTACCAGCCGAATTAGCTTCTAATCAAGTCGACTATATGCTTGCAGCAACATTTCTAAATGGTTCACGTTCCTTCTGCAGGAGGAACAAGAACTTGCGCTGACCCAGGCCTCATCCCAGGAGTCGTCGGTGAAGGCCCCTTGGGACAACCCTTTGAACAGGGCGGTGAACAGGGTAAAGGACGGGCCGGTGTCAAGTAAGCCTCATCGTGGGCGTGTGCTCGGCGCCGGCCTCGGTAAAAAATACTCTGATTATTTCCCCGAGGACAAGGAGACGCGAAAGGAGAGGAGGAAGCTCGAGAAGGAAAATATCCAGAGGGAAATGGTCCAAGAAGAAGTGGCAAAGATGGTCAACTCCCTCCTTCCTTCCATCACGCAGTCGGTCATAAATTGGTTTGCCAGTGGCCAACAAGGGGCTCCCCCATCAGCGTAGGCGCCAGCAACTCCAACAATCAGGCGCAGTTGCAAGTTCCGCAGAACCCTAATCCTGTTAGGGCTGATGCGCCGGCCGCAAACAATGCACAAGATACACTGCGCCTCGTAGCAGCCCTTCCGTCGTCTCTTGCACGCCGGCGGCCGTCCGTGGTCCGTCGACATTAGACGAGCTCAACGCCCTCACGGTAATTTTGCATCGCAAAAGGCTCAACTAGTTATTACTTTATCCTTCGCGCCCTCTCTAACGCCTTGCGTATGTGTTTTCGCAGGCCGACGAGGTGGGATGCACATTGCTGCTTAGTTTGAACAACGAGTTCAAAGATGTGGCGAAAGGTCAAATCATGGCACCACTCAACCGCACGTTCCACTGTCAGCCTATGCCCGAGAACATTTTTAGGGTTACATTGCATCGGGTGTTCCCGGGTTGCGGAAATTTGGATCCTCCGACTCAACCCCCCGAAGCCGATAAAGAGTTGAACCTCGGGGAATGCTTTATTATGCCATGCTATGGCCAAAAGAATTGATTCGTGTGGACCCTACTATCAACACCCAACAGCCAACAGCGGCCGGGTCGGCGCCAGACCAAGACAAGACCACTCCACCTGCCGAGCCCACGGCATAGCAAGGTAATTTGTCTGATGATGATGCCAATGACTTCCTCAATGATTACTATGACCAAGACCTGGGTCCTCTTGATCCGCCTATCCGTGATCCCAATACTCCCGCGGCCAATCTCCCAGAGAAATCTCAGTGCTCGAAGCATCGACTATTCACTTCTCAGGAAACGCCTGAAGCGGCCCCCTTCTTCACCGAGGATCAAACAGCCACACAAGCTGTTCTCAGCCAAGGCACACTGAAAGTGCATGTGTTGCCCCATGCGTGGTTTTGGTAATTAATGACAATCCTTATGGACTAATGTTTGCATTGAGATATCTTTATAGATCTTGTCCATGAAGAAGATTGGAGTTCATGTGTTGGACTCTAGAAGATTACATGATGACCAAGGTTCCATCCAAGGGTTTATATGAAGAATGGTCATGTGAAGAGTTGAGCTTATTGCAAGCATGGCTTGGAATAGAAAATTGAGTGAACTTCATGTTTATCTCCAAGCCATCATCAATATCAAGAGAAGAATACAAAGTGCAAGTGGATACATGAAGACGGAGCTAAGCGAGGCTCTCCCATAATGGTGTATGGGGGAGTATTTGGAGAAATCTTCATCAAGCATGTGCTAGCAAAGCGCAATCAAGAAAGGTGGTCCACTTGAAGAAATCAAGATCGTCATCATCTAGCTCAAGTGGAATGCGCAAGGCAAAGGTATGATCTTGATAGGTTTTCTATTTTACCGGTCTCTTGGTGTTAGTGGAAGACCGGGTTATAGGATAGACGGCGTACTATCAAGAGGGGCTCTCAAGTGAGTAACTTGATCGCATCCTTGTGAAGAGCTCAAACCTTTGCATACTTGACATATCATCTTTCTTGGTTCTTATTTGGCTTTTATCCATGTGATAATTTAGAGCTTGTGTGCATCTCCATACCAAGCTCTAGTTCATCAAAAACGGATTTCATATGCATATCTTGTTGCGTTTTTGATATTGGAGGTTTTACCGGCTTATCTTTTCTAGAGAGGTCAAACTCTCTCCTTGTGGTTTCCTCCTCGCATGATGGACTATGATGTGTATATGCATGATCTTGTAGAGCTTGTGAGTATCTTCTAACAAGCCCAAGATCATAGAAAACGGAGTCCGGATGAGAAACATATTGCGATTTTGGTTTGGAGGTTTTATCGGTTGTTCTTTTATCGAGAGGCCTAACCTTTTCCCATTTGGTTTTATCCTCCATTGTTGGACTATGTTGTTTCTCTGCATGATCTTGTAAATCTCTTCGTTACGATTCCAACGAGCCAAAGATCATCGAAAACGGAGTTCGTATGCGAAAGTTTTGCTCGTTTTGGTGTTGGGGTTTCTGCATTTTTCAGTAGGTCGGTAGTACCGCCCCTACTACCGCGTCTACTACCGGATCGCGATTTTGGTACTGGTTTCGAGTGGTTTTTAACCCGGTAGGGTCCCGGTAGTGACCCCGTAGTTCCAGGGACCCGGTAGTACCGGGACAAGCCCGGTAGTACCGCCCCGGGGCCGAAAAACAGCCCAACGGGCAGATTTTCGGGCACCTTTTTAAGGGCCCTTCTTCCCCAATGTTTCCTAAGAACTTGAGCTCGTTTTTTCTCTCTCTCCTCCATTGTTGCAAGCTCAAAACTACAAGATCTCCCAATCCCTCCACACAAACTCGTTGATCTTTGGAGGACTGAAGGAGAAGATCTAGATCTACATTTCCACCAATCCATCTCTCCTCTAAGTGAGGGGAACCCTTTGGATTTAGATCTTGGAGTTCCATTTGTTGTGTTCTTCGTTGTTCTTCCTCTCTTCTCCCCCCATAAGCATTAGTTGCTTGTGGTGGGATTCGAGAGTGAAGGATTTGAGCCTTGTGCTCTTGCCATTGCTTTATGCATCGGTTTGTGCTCTCCACGAAGATTCGTGGAAGTTGAAAGCTTGGGAACTTGTTACTCTTGGGTCCTTGGACCCTAGACGCCCGTGTGGTGGTTGGACCCTTGTGTGATCACTTGTAGCTGTTTGGGAGACCCCAATCCCGTTGTGGGTTGTGCCCCGGATCATTGTTGAAAGGCTCCGGATTTCCGCCTCGAAGGATTCCGATAGTGGAAAGTGAACCAAACCTTTGTGGTGCGGTTCATCGGAGAAGAAGGTGAAACCTTTGTGGTTGTTGAACCATTGTGTTGGTCCACACCTCTCCAACGAGACGTACTCCCTTAACAAGGAGGAACTCGGGAATACATCCTCATCTCCGCGTGCCTCGGTTATTTCTATACCCGAGCTTTTACTTATGCACTTTACATTGTGATAGCCTTCGTGCTTGAAGTATTCTATATTGCTATCACATTGTTGCTTGTCTTGCTTAGCATAAGTTGTTGGTGCACATAGGTGAGCCTAGTATATTTAGGTTGTTGGCTTGTTAATTTAAACACCTAGTTTTATTCCGCAATTAGCAAGCCTAAACCGGACAAGTTTTAATCGCCTATTCACCCCCCTCTAGGCGACATCATTGTCCTTTCAATTGGTATCAGAGCCTGGGCTCTCTTTTTGGGCTTTACCGCCTAGAGAGTAAAGATGTCGTATAGAGAATTAGTGCACGATCCCACTCTTATATTCAATGGCACAAATTATGATGTTTGGAAAATTCGCATGCTTAACCTTCTTAGGGACATAAACCCAAATTTTAAGAGAATTGTAGATATGGGTTTTTCTCCTCCAAAGGATTCCCAAAAGTTATCTTTAGAGGATGAGGAAAACTCTTATCTCGATACTCGTGTATCTAATTGTCTTATGTGTGTTTTGAGCGATGTAGTTCTTGCATCAATCATGCCTTTTCGGAACGCTCATGAGCTATGGACCAAGCTTCAAGATATATGAAGTGTCCAACATTATTGAGGATGATTGTGCTCCCTCCACCTCTGGCCGTGACGAGTTCACAACTTCTTCCACTTCACCAACATGTGATTTGTCACAAGGTAATGATATGGTGAGTGGTGATAGAAATTGCTTTGTTTATGGTGAATATCCTATTGACAATACTTCATCTCTATCTCATTGCAATGATCTATCTTTGGACTTAAACACTTCTAGCACTCCAAATGTCTTACATGCTAGTGTTGATAGTCCTTGCATATCATGTAATAAGTGTTTAACTAAATTTTCAAATCAGCTCGTCCACTGGGGAAGATTTACCTGGAAGTTGTCAAATTGAAGATTTACCTCGTCCACTGGGGAAGATTTACCTCAATTTTTCACGGTATAGTGCCGGGAAAATCAGCTCGTCCACTTGGGAAGATTTACCTGGAAGTTGCTTTTGGCACCTCCAGAGATAACTATCGCTCAGAGATGCTCACATTTGAGGTTGTCAAATTGAAGAGCACATATCATGCTCTCTTTGGATGACCTGCCTATGCTAGGTTCATGGCCAGACCGTACTACGTCTACCTGAAGCTCAAGATTCCGGGTCTCAATGGGATAATCACCATCGACGGGATCAAGAAGATGGCACATGAGTGCGATGGCGGAGATGTTGCGCTGGCTGAGCAAGCCTGCGCGGAGGAAGAACTCAAATATTACCAATTCCGGGTTGACCCGGACGACAGGACAGTACTCAAGAGGCCAAATACTGACCAGAAGCTGCAGTTCAAGTCGGCCCAAGATACAAAGATGGTGGACTTCGTTCCCGGCGATTCTTCCAAGCTGTTCGCTCTGGGGTCACACATGTCTGTGAAATAGGAAAGCGTGCTCATCGAGTTCATCCGTGAGAACCGAGACATTTTTGCATGGAAGCCTTCTGACATGCCAGGCGTACCCAGGGAACTCGCTGAGCACAGCTTACATGTTGATCCAAACGCGAAGCTAGTAAAGCAAGGGCTTCGCAAATTTCACGATGATAGAAGAAAAGTTATTGGAGAAGAGATAGCCCGGCTTCTGGCAGCCGGGTTCATCATGGAGGTTTACCACCCAAAGTGGCTGGCTAGCCCGGTTTTGGTACTCAAGAAAAATGGAGAGTGGCGCATGTGTATAGATTACACCAGCTTGAACAAGGTGTGCCCGAAGACCCGTTTGCGCTACCTTGCATAGATCAGATCATCGATGCCACGGCTGGCAGCGAGCTGCTATGCTTCCTCGATGCATATTCAGATTATCATCAAATCAAGCTCAAAGAGGAGGATCAGGAGAAGACCTCATTTATAACTCCATTTGGTGCCTTTTGTTATACAACTATGTCTTTTGGCCTGAAGAATGCAGGCGCAACTTATAAGAGATGCATTCAGAACTGCTTCCACGACCCGATTGGCCGCAATGTGCATGGTTATGTTGACGATGTGGTTATCAAGTCTCTGAAATCCGGGTCTCTAATTGATGATTTGAAGGAGACCTTCGCCAACCTGCGGAGATACCAGATGAAGTTGAACCCAACCAAATGCATGTTCGGGGTCCCAGCAGGCAAGCTACTTGGATTCATCGTATCCGAGAGGGGGATAGAAGCAAACCCAGAAAAAATCAAGGCTATCAATGACCTGAAGAAGCCGGATTGTCTGAAGGACGTCCAGAAGCTCACAGGCTGCATCGCTGCTTTAAGCAGATTCATCTCCAGGTTGGGAGAGAAGGCAATTCCACTGTACCGGCTCCTGAAAAAGTCGGACAAGTTCGTATGGGATCAAGAAGCTGATGACGCCACTAGTAGGGAAGTGCCTTTCTGTGGAATGAAATTTTGTGGCGCACCATTTTGGCTATGCGCCACAAAAACATTTCCGTGGCGCACCATGGCCAATGCGCCACAGAATATTGTGGCGCATGCAAGCTGTAATGCGCCACAGAAATATGGTGGGTCCCGCCTCAACAAAAATATGGTGACATTTCTGTGGCGCATTTCTCTGGATGCGCCACAGAAAGTAGCATTTCTGTGGCGCATCCAGTACTGTGCGCCACAGAAATGTTGTGGGTCCCCCTCCAACTATTGCCTTGGTGCTTATTCTGTGGCGCACGGTTCTGGATGCGCCACTGAAACTAATATTTATGTGGCGCATCTAAGCCCGTGCGCCACAGAAACGTATGTGTGTGTTCTTTTTTTTTTAACCAAATGTGTTTGTGTTTTGTACATTCTTGGACTTAGCCGTTTAGGCGTGCGCCACAAAATTCCTGGACTTAGCCGTTTAGGCGTGCGCCCCCGACCTTCCCTTTCTTCCCCGCTCTCTCCTCGACCTTTCCTGGACTTAGCCGTTTATAAAAATATTTTTTTATGTATTATTTTGTGTGTGTGAGACAAGCATATATATATGTATATCATGAATAAAATAATGGTCTACTAAATAATGTGTGCATATTCTTTTCTTTAAAATGTGTGTCTGTTCTTTCTTTAAATATAACTAATTTTTTTTTTTAAGAATAACAAATGTGTGTATATTTTTTTCTTTAAATATATCAAAAAATATTTTTTTGAAGAAAAAAAAAAGTGAGACAACCAGGATTCGAACCTGGCTGCCCCAAGTACATTTAAAGGTTCAGTGGCTAACCACTGGGCTATGTTGGAGCTGTTGGCATACAACAGCAGCATGTCTTTTTAAAAGTTCAAACCACCTAATTCTGTGGCGCATGCCTCCAGGTGATGCGCCACAAAATAATACATTTATGTGGTGCACCCAGAAGGATGCGCCACAGAATGTTCTGACTTAGCCGTTTCAGAAGTGGCCCGGGCCGTAGCCCAGCACCTTCCCCTCAGACGAACCCTATCTCGAGCAGGATAGCAGCAGCCGCCGCTCAGCGACCCCGCTCGTCAAATCCGGCGACGCCGTCCATCTGCTCGTCCGGCGACCTCGCCCGACCTCTCGTCCGCATACCGCCGGCGACTGGACCTCCTCCCGCCGAAGATCCAACGCCGTCGATCCCCGCCGTACTCGCGCCGCCGTTTCATTTTCCCCGCCGTCCTCCAGGCTCCCGTTCCCCGCCGCCCTCGACGAAGCTTGTCGCGACCGGCTCGCCGTCCTCGACCGGTCGACCTTGCCGGCGGCAGAGCTTCGACACCACCGTCTCCGCCGTCCTCTAGGTGAGGAAGATTCCGGCCGAGCCACCCCATTTTCTCCATTATTTTCTGCTTACAAAATGTGACCGGAGATCTTGTTGCAAATTAGTTTCATATACTCATGGTAGATCTTGTTGCTGCTATGATTAAATGCTTGATCTTGTTGCTGCTGTGATTAAATGGATTCGATTTGTGCATGCTTGATGGAATTGCTAGATGGATTGCGGGTTAGTGTTAGTGATGCAGATGGAATTGCTACCTGTTATATGCTCCTGGTAGATTATACTGCTTGCTTGCTGCTGCCTTTTGTTGGGTTTGGGTTGCTGCTAGGTTACATCGGGAAAATCGGGAAAATCGGGAACATCGGGAAAATCGGGAACATCGGGAACATCGGGAAGAAACATTTAATTTTATGCAGTTTTTTATGTAATATCGGGAACTCTTGTTTGTGCTCCGACCATCGTGTCGTGGAGATGTGGATTTTTTGTGAAATGCTTGCAGGTACCCCGAGAGGCCCTTGAGATTGCCGGAACGTCGATTAACTTCCGTTCCGGCAAATTCGGGTACTCCATATGTCCCTTTTTTAGCAAAGGTCATGCCGAAATTTTTCGTGAATTTTGGCATGACTTTGCTAAAAATAGGACATATGAAGAAGACTCCCTCATAATTTGATAATTGATAATTTAGTTGTCTAGTTTGTTTAATTTAGGTGTAGGAAATTGTGTAGAAATTTTAAAATAGTGGAGCAAATTAGATGTAAAAAAAATAGATGATGGAAAAAAATTGTTGTTTAAATTGTTGTTATGAAAATTTGTTGTTTAAAATGAGTTTGAAAATTGTGTTGTTGATATTAATTTGATATGGTACTATGTTATTTGATAGTTGCTATGAATTTGTACTTTATTTAAATTTGCTTGCTACTTAAAAATTGTGTTTTTAGTTTATTGTTCTCAGCGACGATGTCACTGTTGGACCAGAGGGGCGATGTCCACGACTGGACTCCGCCGGGCTGGCACTGGGAGGTGCTACTGTAACATCCTGAAATTTGGCCTTTTAAAAATTTTCTCTCAAAAACTCATTCTTGTGATTTGGAATTAAAATTTCCCTCGGTTTGGTAACCCTTTTAAAAATTCTCGACCATTTACGAAACCTTGTCCAAGTTTGGGATCTTATGTTTTGAATTCTCTCCCACTTGGTAAACATGTTGCTGGCTCATTTCACCCAAAAATGTTATTTCTATATTTTCCTTTATTTTAATTACCAAAATTCCTTTATTGTGACTTTACAAAGGAAGTACCCTAAATATCTTTCCTAAAATTCTGCAAAAATTAGGGGATGACCCCTGGTCAATATATAGCCCAAATATGCAAAAACATTTGATACCTTGTTTACAAAATTTTGGAGTAACTCCCCACTTTAGTTTCTGCCCTTTTCCTTCTTTATTTTCAAAAGCAAGTCAAAGAATTTATTTCTTGTGAGCCAAGGCCCTAGGTACAAGCACAAGGGGTGCACACACCTCAGGGAAAAAGATGGACCCTTTACCACTTCTATTTCTCCCCCAAAACCCCTTTTTCATTTTTGGCCAGTATAGTTTTTCCACATTTCTACTCAGACCAAGTTTTGATTTTGGCAAAACCATAGTCAGCAAAGTTGGAGCATTTTCAATTTGGGGCACGAAGAAAAAAAACCCGTACCATTTGGATCACGGAGCTGGGAGATCCAGTCCGATGCCGATGTCGGCGTGCTCTTGGAGGTGCTCACCACTGGCATCAGCGTGCCAGTGGCGCCGCCAGGTGTCCGACACCGGAGCACCACGCCACGCCACTTCCCCGTGCCCCCTGCCTTCTCCACCTCCCCCATGCCACTCCACCTCCCCCACGATGCCGGCAAGCCCTCCGCCGCAACGGCCCAGGCGCAAGACGACGCGCCGTTCCGCACTGTGGCCGCCAGGTGTTGGCCACCGCTGCGCCACGCCCCTGCTGCTTCCCATGCCCCCCTGCTTCTCCACCGCCTCCTCGACCTCCAGCCAGCACGCGTCACCCTCCACCGCCTCTCCACAAGCGTCGGAGTAGCTAGAAGACACGCCGCCCGGAGCAGTGCCACCCTGGCCCGAGCGTCAGCGACGCCACCACACCCCGTGCCGTCTCCCCCCCTCCTCCTGTGAGCCCGTGAAGCTCAACGCCGCACGCTGCAGCCACCAGCACCACGACGCGCCGTGCAGAACAGTCACGGCGAGCAGTGCTCCCCACCACCGCGCACCAATAATGGCGACCACCCTCGGAACGCTATAAAAAGCCCTCCCCGGCAACGCCAGAGCACCACACCACCTCCCTCTAGCCCTCAAACACCCCCCACCGCAGTATCGATGCCAGTAGAGCACCACATCACCGGATTCGAGCTCACCTCCGCCGCACGGCCTCCGTTCGAATTCTCCACCGTAGAGGCTCCCCTGTCCAATTACTTCCACCCACCACCTACCTAGGCCATGACGAACCTCCAGCCGCTCTCGCCGGAGTGATTGGTGGTCGGAATCGCCGTAGCCATCGACGACAGATCACCGGCGCCGCGGTCGAAGAAGTTCCGCTCGCGCTAGACCTCCCCAGCATCCGCAAGTGCGCCGACGAGCTGCGGACCGCCTCCCCGAGCCTCCCCGTACCCTCTCCCTCGCCTCCCCTGCCCCCTAGCCGCCGGGAACCCTCGCCGGAGAGCTCACCGGAGCTGCACAGTACGTTTTCTGTTTTTCCCGCGGAATAACGTTTCGTAACAGTGTCGCTGACTAGTGGGACCCGCTGTCAGGATTTTGAACATTATCCAAGGGTTTTTCTGTTTTCTGTTTTTTCTGTTTAAATAAATGGCAGAAACTTTGAAAATCCATATCTCTCTCAAAAATCATCAAAAAAATATGAATCTTTTTTTGATGGCTTTGTTTTTCAAATGTCTGTCTTTTGGCATCAAAAGAATTTCATTTGGAGTCTGTTTGCTTGGTCGTTTATTCGATACCGTAGAAAGGGTTTTTAATGCAATTTCATTCTTTAAATAGATTCAAACTTCTCCAACGAAGTTGAAGTCGAACCCAAACCCTACCCCTCTGCTGAAGGCAAGCCATTAACCTAATATCAAGCTTGGTCGAACTTTAGAAAATTGCTTGCTTGTTTAAAATTGAATGTTGTTGCATATCATATGCCATGTTGCATTTTAATATTGCCGCACTTATTTATATATATATATATAATATATATATATCTGTGGATCATCGCAACACTCTTTTACTTTGTCGAACGAGATGGCGCTTGCCAGCGGAATCGCTGCCACAGTCATCCGGTTGATGTTTCTTTTATTTTGTCGAACGAGATGGCGCTTGCCAGCGGAATCGCTGCCACAGTCATCCGGTTGACGTTTCTTTTATTTTGTCAAACGAGAATGCGCTTGCCAGCGGAATCGCTGCCACAGTCATCCGGTTGACGTTTCTTTTATTTTGTCAAACGAGAAGGCGCTGGTCGGCGGGTTCGCCGCAAAAGTCATCCGATTGACGTTTTATTTTGCTATGCTTGGACTTTGGTACATACCGGTGGATATGTTTATTTACTGCTGAAATTATTATATGGATGCCATGTGTTACTTTGTTAATGTTGATGTCTGTAATCAAACAAAATTACTAAGAAGATAATCACCTCCCTCGACTAGATTGAGTCACATAGTGCCACTCACCAAACATAACCAGCACAACCATGCGTCGTCTGTGTGGGCGGACCATGGCCGGGTATTTTATCAGCCTCCTTTGATGCCACCTTTTTGGCAAGTCTAGTCGGTTACCATAGTTGGTCGGGGCTAGTCTTGCGAAGGTTCCGGAGCTAGGCGTCGCTCATGGGTTGGGGACGTGCCGGATTCACTTCTGCATAAGGCATAGAATTATGTCGGTGGCTATACAGGGAGTGTCTTGGTAGAGTAAACGACTGTGGAAGTATGGGTTTGTACTGTCCGCCATGGTTGGTTCTAGTACTTCCGTACCGGCGGTACAAGCTTAGACTTCAGCGTGTGGATAAAAGTTGCAACCTCTCGAGAGCGTAAATCTGGATGTCTAGCCTTGTCCCTGGGTTATGGGACGTTGTTTGGGTCAAGTCACGCTATGAGTCAGTCCTGTCGAATATGGAGAAATAATGAATGTGAAACCCAACCCTAAAGCCAGAGTTGGCTGGAAACGATAGCCAGAGTTGGCTGAATTGACAGCCAGAGTTGGCTTGAGTGAATGCCATAGTTGGCTAGACTTAAGCCAGAGTTGGCTAGAGGCTTGAAAGCCTAAATGTTGTTGGATGAGAAACGTGATCTCATTCTAGCAACAACGAAACTCCCCTACAAAGGTAAGTAGGTAAGTTATGTCCAACCGTTTAGCTTGGACTCGCACTTCTAAACCCGAACTGATGCCATGCTACCTTCTGAACTTATGCCATGCCATATAGGTAGACCTTATTTGTTTTTGGGCTAATGTCTTGCGAGTACATTCCATGTACTCACCTGGCTTTTCATGTGGCCAGAACCCGCTACTCCCGTCGCTGAGTACCCGCTGTACGAGAACTAGGAACCCGTATTCCAGGCAGAACCCTGTGAAGTAAAGCCCGCTGTTGCCACGCTACCGTCTACGTTCCCGCTGCCATCTCGACGTATCCGCTGCCACTCTCTGATCGAGGCTCTTCCTTTAGAAGAATAATGTACATACCGTTGTGTGCGCCTGTTGCGCGACCGTTGAAGCCTCACCCTTGTTGTAATGCTATACCCTTCGAAACCATAATAATATTTGGTTATGTCTCCGTGTATCAAGTTATCATATATCCAGTGTTTCTGGGACTGGTATATGGGGTAATCCGATCCTCTGGATCGGGGTGCCACAGCTACCTTCCGGGACGCGTATCTTGGTGAGGAATCCGGGTGACGTCGTCGACCCGGATCTTCTTTGGTGGCGGTCACGTGGGCCATGCTCGGTGCAGAGGGAGCCGGCCCCCGAGGAGGTGGTACGTCGCCGTATCAGGGAGGAGGATGAGCACGTCCGTCGCTACATGAATTTGTTGGATAGGCAGTACAACAATGGATGGTCGTTTCTTCAGAGGGTTCCTCCTCACGTGAGCTATGACCCTGTGAGGGTTCCTTATCTTTGGATGCGCAGCGCCCGCGGCTCAGCACCCCGCGGCTCAGGACCCGGTCGAAGTTAGTTTCAGAGGTTCATGTATTAGTGATATTATTCGCGATGTATTAGGGTTAAATAAAAATGGACCAAATTATTCATGGGATCAAGATGTATTAGTTATACTTTTGCATATTTGATCAATGTCCCTACATGCATGAATATAATTTTGGCATGACTTTGCTAAAAATAATTTTAGTTATGTTCATTGGTTTATATTGTGTAATTTCCACATTGTGTAGTTTGTAGTATATAGTTGTGTAGTTTTTTGATTCTAATGAATTTGTTTTTAATATGTTTTAGTTTCACGGAATGGCCGGGTTTAAGGGTGTGAGGGCGTGCTATAGGAAGAAGTTTGGTCGGTACGTGTATGGATGTCAGATCCATATCAACAAGAGGAAGCACTGGGCTGGGCAGTTTAATACAGCGGAGGAGGCGGCGCGCGCCTATGATTATTTCGCCGTACACGAGTACGGTGATAAGAAGAAAGATAAGGATCTGAACTACCCAGCGGATCGCCACCGTGTGAATGAGTTCATACCGGATGGGATCAGACAGGTGGAAATGGCCAAGGAGATGGAGCACAGGTTGGCTGAGGCGCAGATCGCACGTCGCAACGCACGCCCCCAGGACGACCTGCATGTGAGGTATCTCCTGCAGAACGAGCCAAACTTGATGTTCGGCGCTTGTCCTTTTGACGGTGCTGGTCCTTCGTACGGCACCGGTCCTTCCCACGGCGCCGGTCCTACTGACGACGACATCACTTCTCTTGGGATCTGGGCGGAGGAGGAGGAGCAGCAGGAGGAGGAATGGGAGAAGGACTGGGATTCCGACTCTGAGCAGCGGCGGCAGAAGCGGCAGCAGGAGCGGCAGCAGGCGTCGGAGGAGCGGCACCAGGAGTGGCAGGAGTCGGAGCAGCAGCTACTGCGGATGTTCGGGCCGCCGAACCCCGATGCTTATCACCACAGCGACCCTAGGCACTGGGTCGAGGTGAATAGGCGGGACGGCATACCTCCGTTCCGCACTCTTTCGGGTCAGCCGTGAGGGAGCGAGGACACTGATGACCCCGCAGATCCGATGTACTGGGCTCAGCTGGATAAGCCTAGGGACGACGACCCATAGAGCGACTTGTCCACTTCTTTCCGTACTATGTTTTATGTTGACTTGTCCACTTATCTATGTAGACTGATGTTTCCACTGTACTTGGTTAAGACTAATATTTTATTTTCATGCATATGCCAATGTTAAATGCATATGCTTGTACTACGACTTATCCCAATGCATATGCCAATGATAAATGCATATGCTTGTACTATATATGTATGTATCTCGGGCTCTAAGTGATGTGATGACATATTTATCTGTCTGTTTTAATACCGTGTCAAAATATATTACTGTTTCTATTATTTTCTGTATAAATACTGTAATATACCTGTATTATTGTCAAATACAGCAAATAATCATTAATACAGCAAATAATCGATAATATATACAGCAAATAATTTAGTGGCGCACGGTAAATAATTTAGTGGCGCACCATATTCTGTGGCGCACGAACAAAGTGCGCCACAGATACATTATTGTCAAATACAGCAAATAATCAAAATTATTTCTGTGGCGCATGGAAAATATTTCTGTGGCGCATTTCTGGATTGTCTACTTTCTGTGGCCACAAAATTATTTACCGTGCGCCACTAAATTATTTTGACACGGAAATAATATTTTTCTATTTATGTGGCGCATTTCTGGATTGTCTACTTTCTGTGGCGCATTTCTGGATTGTCTACTTTCTGTGGCCACAAAATTGTCTACTTTCTGTGGCCACAAAATTATTTCTGTGGCGCATGGAAAATATTTCTGTGGCGCATCAGAATTGTCTACTTTCTGTGGCACATGATTCCGTGCGCCACAGAAATAATATTTTTGTGGCGAGGATTCTGTGGCGCACCGACCACGCGCCACAGAAACATTTTTTGGTGTGCCACAGAAAGGCACTTCCCTACAAGTGCGCTTTCGAATCCCTGAAGAAGACGCTATCTACGGCGCCTGTCTTAGCAGCTCCCACAGAGAAGCAGCCCATGTGTTGTATGTGGCTGCTAGTTCACGAGCCGTTAGTGCAGTGATCGTGGTGGAACGCAAGGAAGAAGGAAAGGAATACCCGGTCCAGAGGCCGGTGTACTATGTCAGCGAGGTCCTGACAGAGTCCAAACAGAGATACCCCCAATGGCAGAAGCTCGTTTTCGGCATTTTCATGGCAACTCGGAAATTAAAGCACTACTTCCAGGAACACCCCCATTACTGTTGTGAGCGCAGCTCCTTTAGCAGAGATTATCTGCAACAAAGAAGCCACGGGGCGAATTGCAAAGTGGGCCATTGAGATGGGTCCATATCATATCAACTATGAGCCGCGAACATCTATCAAATCGCAGGCCTTGATTGAGTTTGTCAACGATTGGACCAAGCTGAACACGATGCCTAACACCCCTAGTACCAAATCCTGGGTTATGCACTTTGATGGGTCTAAGCAGCTGAAGGGCTCGAGGGCTGGAGATGTTCTAACATCCCCCAAAGGAGACAAACTACGCTATGTGCTGCAGATTCACTTCGACTGTTCGAACAATGTGGCTGAATACGAGGCTTTGTTGCATGGATTGCGCATCGCCAATGAGATGAACATCAAGCGCATTCTGTGCCTCGGAGACTCAGACCTTGTATCTCGGCAAGTTTCTGGAACCTGGGATTCCAAGGACGCAAACATGGTAGCCTACAGGCGAGCAGTAGATGAGATTGCTGGATTTTTCTCAGGTTATCAGGTGGACCACATAGATCAGCGCAAGAACAAGGCAGCAGACGCACTTTCAAGACATGGTTCTCGCAGGGAGCCAGTTCCACCCAACGCGTTCTTGGACGAGCTCCATAACCCATCAGTTAAGCCTCCTACAGAGGAAGAGCTTGCTTATCCAGACCCTGAGTCGGCGTTGATCGCAGCAAATCACGAGGTTCCAGAGTGGACAGAGCCATATCTAGCTTGTCTCTTGCGAGGCGAGCTTCCGGACCAAGAAGTCACAGCGCGGCAAATCGTTCGTCGAGCCAAGTCATATACGGTCATCAACGGCGAGTTGTACAAGCGCAGCACCACAGGAGTATTTTAGCGATGCGTCTCTCCAGACGAAGGCCAGAAAATCCTCCGAGAGATCCACTTAGGAGACTGTGGCCATCATGCATCATCAAGGTCCCTAGTCGCCAAAGCTTTTAGGCACGGATTCTTTTGGCTCACTGCATTCGCAGACGCAGAACACATTGTTCGCATATGTGACGGGTGCCAGAGATATGCCAGAAATGACCATATGCCCGCACAGGAGTTGAGGACAATGCCCATCACCTGGCCCTTTGCTGTCTGGGGTCTTGATATGGTGGGTCCCTTTCAAATGTCTCTGTGCCACAAGACCCACCTCTTGGTCGCAATTGATAAGTTCACCAAGTGGATTCATGTAGAGCCCGTAAGCAGTTACGACGCGGCTACAGTTGTCAAGTTCCTGAAGAAGATCATCTTTCGCTTCGGGTACCCACACAACATCATCACAGACAACGGAACCAACCTCTCCGTTGGAGAGATGGCGAGGTTCTGCGGAGACTCCGGGTCCCCCTACTTAGAGCTGCCGGTTGCTGGGTTGAAGAACTCCCAGCTGTGCTCTGGAGCATACGGACAACTCCGAACAGATCAACGCAGTACACGCCGTTTTTCATAGTTTATGGTGCAGAAGCCGTTTTGCCCAGTCACATAGTTCATGACTCACCAAGAGTGGTGGCTTACATCGAGACAGAAAACGAGCTTGCTCGTCAAGATTCCCTGGACGCGCTAGAAGAAGCGCGGGAACTTGCTCTCGAGAGGTCAGCAATTTATCAGCAAGACCTGCGCCACTACCACAGCCGCAGGATCAGGAGTCGCACCTTTCGAGGGTGACCTTGTGATACGATTGACACAGAACCAAGCAGGGATGCATAAGCTATCACCTCCATAGGAAGGACCTTTCGTGGTCAGCAAAAACCTACACAATGGGTCATATTACCTGGTAGATGCGCGGGAAGATGCTCTGGTTACAAACACAGACCACACTCGCACTCCCCTGGAGAAAAATCCACGCCTGTGGAACATTGCTCTGCTTCGTCCTTATTACACTTATCATCATTGTAAATACTATCTTTTATATGATCGATGGAATAAAGCCAGCTTCTCTGAAATCCAGAGGTTTGTCGTTTCACTTCACCATGCTGCAAAGTTGAGACTTTATTTTTTATCATTGATCTAGGTCTTGGGGGCTGGTAACTTGCATAGTACAGCTACAATCTTGAGACCCGGTGTTTTGCCGATAATTTTTCCTTGGTTATACTTGCCAGCTAAGTTAGATGCTACTCGCAATTTTGTGACCTAGATGCACACCTGGTATTTCCATCAGCTATGATGCCCACTGGGACTTAGCAGACCCTGAATTTATCAGAGGAGATTGCAACAGAGAAAGTCATGCGAAAGCCGCCTTGCAGAAAGCTAAAGATAAACCAAAAGGGCCACCTAAGCCAATGAGTTTGTGAACTAACAAAATAAGTTCATTACATGAAGCAAATTCTCAAGGTGTACAAACACACCATCAAAATAAACCATAGTTTTCTAACTTATTAAAAGCCCATCGGGCTAAATGATAATGTTTTTTGCAGAATAAAAATGCATCTGCAGGGTGAAACTGTAACCCGGCAACAGAAGCCGGGTCACTCCTTGGCCGGGTTAGCTTCCTGAGCTTTGGACGAGTCATCTTCAGCTGTTGCCGCCGGGGTCTCCTCCTGGGACTTGGGGGCTTGTACTCCTTCGCTCTCCTCTGCGTCATCCTGAGCTTTGGACGAGTCATCTTCAGCTGTTGCAGCTTCAGTTGTGTTACCACCGCTCCTTCTAGCAGTAGCATCAGTGCGCCAGCAAATCATAGCCAGGTCTTCAATAGGATTGGCATCATCGTCCCGAGCACTGGGATGTCCTGGAGCGGAAATTGTTGGAGTGCTGGATCTAGGTTCCGCAGTGGGAGCCGGAGGAGTCCGGGTCTGCTAGACTGGGTTAAGCAGAACAGGCACAGGGTCTTCAGTGATTATGCGCTTGGCTTGGGCGTCAAAACTGTACTGAAACTTGGAGAGATCAAGATTTTCAGCAATAACGGTAGCATAATGCCGGGTCTCCCTGTCAATCCTGGCAAAATCCTTGGCGCCAAAGGCAGTGATATCAGCAATGTACTGAGGAAACCCGCCAGCTAGAGTGGCTGAGTTTATCTCCGGGTGATAAGCTTTGGCAAGGGCCAGAGTACGCATGGCTCGTTTGCGACAGGCTGACAGTTTCCACCGGATTAGCCATTCCGGAATTGTGGAAAATTGCTTCAACACATCAATAAGCCTCGTGGGGGGCGCTCCAAGTTCTTCACAGCAGCAACAGCACGGCCGGCTCTGTAGTCTAACTGCCTGATTAGAGTATGGAGAGCTTGCACCTTGCGTTCTGGTTGTTGAAGATTGAGCCCGTTGGTGGCACCTGTACAGGAAACCGGGTTAGAAAAAAGAAAGATGTATTGATCAACAAGAAGTAAAAGTTCATGATGCTCACCAAAGATGGCAGAAGTAATATGGCCCACCAGTGCCTTCAATGAGGAGAAGCTTTTCTCAACCTCGGCAAGTTTCTTCTCCGCGGCTTCAATTTGATCCTTCCAAGCCTCTTCGTGTTCCTCAATCTCCTTTTTGAAGGAAGAATTTTCTTCAGTCACCTTGATCAAGGACGCTTCGAGGTCTTGGGCAAGTTTCTGAGCGCTGGTCCTTTGGCCAGCTTCTGCTGCAAGTTGATCTTTGAGTTGGGAGATCTCTTGTTCAGCTTGTGCAACATATTTCTGCAAAAAGAACAAGTGAGTTAGCTAAATACAGAACCCCGGATTGCTGTAGGCAAAGACAACCCGGCGTTTGGGGGCTACAAATATGAAAGTTTTTCTAAGTGAACTAAATATTGAAGAGCGAGCTCCGAGCTGCTGTAGGAACAATAACCCGGCGCTTGGTGGCTACAGTACTTCAAGTTTGTGTGAGGTTACAAGGAAAAAGGTGTGAGTCCCGGGTGGCTGCAAGCACGTAACCCGGCACTTGGGGGCTACACTAACTGAACTTTATTATCTAGTGCAAATTGTTAAAGTCCCGAGCTGCTGGCACGCAACCCGGCACTTGGGGCTACACAGTTTGAAGCTAAACAAATTTTCTAAGTGTTTGAAGGCAAAAAAGTCCTAGGTAGCTGCAGGCATGCAACCCGGCACTTGGGAGCTACATAGTTTGAAGTTTTTCAATTTTTTCATAAAGCACCAAGTTATCGCGAGGTGATAAACTCGGCGCTTTGGGGGCTACAGGTAATATATATATACATGAGAGGAAAAAGTGTACCTCATGTTGGCTCTTCATGGCCGCCACCAGTCCACCTTCAATCCCCTTGTGCTGTGCAAGCCGGGAGTGGTATTCTTCAAGAAGATCGAGGTAGCACATATTCTCGAGAGCCGGCAAGCTGGATGAAGGAGCCGGGTCTTTGCCATGTTGACGCAGAGCCGATTTCACTTCAACTTCAACCACCTTTGCAAGTACAATAGAAGGGGTGGTGATGGGGACTTGGAGCACGCCCAAAAATTGCACATCATCATCAACAGCATTAGAAACTGGAGCTAGGGGAGAAATTGGCTTATCCAACGCAGAAACAGTTGGTGCAGGAGAATTTGGAGCCACTGGTGCCGGGTCTTCCAAAGTCGGGTCTCCTATTGCCGGGTCCTTAATGACGGCCTCCAAGTGAGTGGGCTCTGTCAGGACTGGGTCGAGATGCACGGTGGAGGAACCCGGAGTATCCTTCAACACAGCTTTAGCCCTGCCAACGAAAAGAGGCGAGGTTATCAATAAAGCAAAACATACAAACAGAAAGTGAGACCCAGAGAAGAATGGCGGCTTACCCCGCGTTGATCATGAAATCCTTAGGCATATCGACACTGGACCCTAAAGAAGCTGATAAAGATTTGGACTTTGAAGTCCGCACTTGGCCAGCTAAAGGATATGAATCTGTTGGAGCAACACGCTTTTGGCCAGTTCGACGGGGAGAAGCGAGGTTTGGTATACCTTCACTGAGAGGCTCGTCGCTAGGAGAGCTCCGGGTCCTACGTTTCTTGGCGGTGGCTTGCTCCTTCTCCTATGTTTGCTCCACGAGTTGAGATGTGTTCATATGCAAAAGAGACAAGCGTGATCGAGGCACCTTTGAAGTAGCAGACCGGGTCCACTTCAGGGGAGAAGGTGGTTCATTGACAGAGGCAGCATGACCGGGCACAGTGATAGCCGGGTTATCAGAAGTATCGCCCCTTGAGCGGCGTCGTCCTCAGTGAGGTCCTGGAGGACCCGGCCGGTCGAGTCGAACTCTCCTTCATCCTCTTCGTCATCCTCCTCTTCATCCTCGGCATCATCCTCCCCTTCCGGGGTCAAGGGAGGAGTGTAATCAACTTTCCACCATTCCGGGTCCTGATAGATAACATAACCCGGCATTCAGTAAAAGACGATATAGCGAAAAAAGCTTGTGAAGAAAGAAAGGAAAAAGAGACTCACCGTGGGAACCTCATTGTAAGCACTGAAGGGGCGAAGCCCCACAATCTTTGTTTCTGCCAAGGTCTCGGAAATAAGTTTCTTGGTGGTCTTGGCGATGACCTCGACGGATAGGTCATCAAGACAGTATCGCATATCATCGGTGAGTAACCCGGAATACTCGTGAAATCGCCGGGTCCTAACACTGAGGGGCTGGATGAACCAGCCGGTCCAACACTTCACCAGGTCTGTTCCCCTGAGCCCGTGAGCTGGCAGAGCATGGATTCGCTGGAAGATTGGCTACAGTTTTGCTCGATCTTCCTCTGAAGCATAGGAGTTCATCTTCTTGTTGAGCTTGAGGGGTTCAACGGAGTAACCCGGTAGGCGAGGTTCATCAGCAGGCGAAGTGTCCTTACAGTTAAAAAATGTGTTCTGCCAGCTCTTGGGGTGGCTCGATAGTTTCAGAGCCGGATAAATACTATCCTTGCGGCGTTGGATCGTAACCCCGCCGCAGGTCAGGAAGGGGCCATCTCTACGCTCCCTTTGGGGGTTACAATAGAAGAACTCGAGGAACAAAGCTAAGTTTGGTTCTATCTGGAGGTTGTCTTCACAGAAAAATACGTAGTTGCTAATATTAAAGATAGAGTTTGGCCCTATATCTTGGGGCCTAAGGCCGTAGTCCTGGAGAACTTGACGGAAGAAAAGAGAACCCGGTGGTCTAAAACCCCGGGCTATGTGATCAGCAAAGACGATAACTTCACCTCGTTGTGGCTTGGGGCGGATCTCGTCTCCGTGAGCTCGCCAGTGGATCTCCCCCTTCTTCGGCAGCATGCCTGATTTGAAGAGCTCCTCCAGGCGGAGCTCGCTCATCGTGGACTTCATCCATTTCGCCGTGATTGCGCGCGTCGCCTTCGCCGGAGCAGGCTCGGCGGCGACATTCTTCTTGCCCTTGGGCTTGGCGCTGGGCTTGTGAGCCGATATCTTCTCCCGCATCTTGAACGGGGGGTCTCTCCGGTGAAGTGAGTGCGGCGGAGAAGCGTGGAGTGGCTGCGGCGGTGGCCTGGTGCGGTGGCTTGGTCTGCGGTGGATGCGGCGCAGCAAGATTGCCCCAGGGAGTGGCGGCGGCGGCGTTGCGAAGCTAACCCTAAAAGAAGCAGCAAGCCCAGATCCAAAGCTTGAGGTGCGGCGGCCGGAGGTTGAAGATGAAACGCTAGGAGAATGGGAAAAGTGAATCACATTCACCCTAATCACCTATATATAGCTAGGGGTAAAAAACCCTAGGGGCACCGCGGTAAAAAAATTCTGGATAAGATGCATTGACTTTGGTCAACAGCGGAGAAAGGGATAAAAGATAAACCTGGAGGCATGCGAACCCAGGGTGAAGAAAGCCGGGTTATCTGGAATGGGACGCCCATGAGAGCCGGCCCAGTGACTTAAAATGGTAACCCGGACTTTAGTCCCAGATTATTGTTTTTCTTATTTCAGGAGGTCAATATGGATAACCAAGCTGGCGGCTTCGCCAAGAATATGGTGCACAAGATCAAGATTGAAATGGAGAGCAAGCCAAGCCTGTATCCAAATTAACCTCGGGGCTACTGTTGGAGGAATTATAACCCAGTAGGCCCTTGAAGCAGGAAGCGTGACCCGCCAGGCAGGAGGCCTGGGCCGGGTTAGCGCGCCGTCTACATGGGCCGGGTTACACATGGGCCGGCAAGCTCATCTTGTGACCCGGCCATAGAACGAAGGACATGGGAGACCCGGAGTCCGCGTACAAGATGGAGTCCCGAGACTTGGAGGATACAAAGGACCTAGAGTAGGACTCCGACTGCGAGATAGCCACGCGGCCACCTATATAAGGGGTTCCTAGGTCATAGATCGATAAGCTCAAGCAAGTAAGAAAGAGGGAATCACGTAACCTAGTTTTTGATACTCGAGTAGCGGAATCGCACCTTGTAATCGAGATGATCATCATCAATACAACAAAGCAAGAGTAGGTCTTTACCTCCATTGTGAGGGGCTGAAACTGGGTAAAATCCTTTGTCCCGTGAGAGCTAGACAATCTCCTGAACATCAGAAGCGCTATGACCCCACAATCAAGTCGTCGTAGGATGACATCTGCCGTGACAATCTCACGACAAGATGGTCACTGGAAGCGTAACTGCGCCAAATACTTGGCGGATAAGAAGGCTGGCAACGTCAAAGGTATATTTGATATACATGTTATTGATGTGTACCTTACTAGTTCTCGTAGTAGTGCCTGGGTATTTGATACTGGTTCGGTTGCTCATATTTGCAACTCGAAACAGGAGCTGCAGAATAAACGGAGACTGGCGAGGGATGAGGTGACGATGCGCGTCGGGAATGGATCGAAGGTCGATGTCATCGCCGTCGGGACACTACCTCTTCATCTACCTTCGGGATTAGTTTTAAACCTGAATAATTGTTATTTGGTGCCTGCGTTAAGCATGAACATTATATCTGGATCTTGTTTATTGCGAGACGGTTACTCATTTAAATCAGAGAATAAAGGTTGTTCTATTTCTATGAGTAATATCTTTTATGGTCATGCACCCAACGTAAATGGTTTATTCTTGTTGGATCTCGATAGTAGTACTTCACACATCCATAACATTGATGCTAAAAGATGCAAAGCGAATAATGATAGTACCACATACTTGTGGCACTGCCGTTTAGGTCATATTGGTGTAAAGCGCATGAAGAAACTCCATTCTGATGGACTTTTTCAATCACTTGACTTTGAATCATTTGATACGTGCGAACCATGCCTCATGGGTAAGATGACTAAGACACCGTTTTCCGGTACGATGGAACGGGCGAGTGATTTGTTGGAAATCATACATACTGATGTGTGTGGACCAATGAGCATTCCAACACGTGGTGGATATCGTTACTTCCTAACTTTCACTGATGATTTGAGTAGATATGGGTATATTTACTTAATGAAACACAAGTCTGAAACATTTGAAAAGTTCAAAGAATTTCAGAGTGAAGTAGAAAATCATCGTAACAGGAAGATCAAATTTCTACGATCTGATCGTGGAGGGGAATATCTGAGTTACGAGTTTGGCATGCACTTGAAAAATTGTGGAATTGTTTCCCAACTCACGCCACCTGGAACACCACAGCGTAATGGTGTGTCTGAACGTCGTAATCGTACTTTATTAGATATGGTGCGTTCTATGATGTCTGTATCCGATCTGCCAATGTCATTTTGGGGGTATGCATTAGAGACAGCCGCATTCACTTTAAATAGGGCACCATCTAAATCCGTTGAGACGACACCATATGAGTTGTGGTTTGGTAAGAAGCCAAAATTATCGTTTCTTAAAATTTGGGGATGCGAGGCTTATGTCAAAAGATTACAACCTGATAAGCTCGAACCCAAAGCGGAAAAATGCGTCTTCATAGGATATCCAAAGGAAACCATTGGGTATACCTTCTATCACAGATCCGAAGGCAAAGTTTTTGTTGCTAAGAATGGATCCTTTCTTGAGAAGGAGTTTCTTTCGAAAGGAGTGAGTGGGAGGAAAATAGAACTAGACGAGGTTATTGAACCTTCTCCCGAATTGGAGAGCAGCGCAGCGCAGGAAGATTTGGATCTTCAGGCACCGCCTTCACCAGCTAGAGAGAAAGAAGCTGATGATAGTGATCATGCAGCTTCGGTCAAAGTTCCCGTTCGCAGGTCGACAAGGTTACGTACTGCTCCTGAATGGTACGGTAATCCTGTCTTGAACATTTTATTGTTAGACAATGATGAACCTATGAACTATGAGGAAGCGATGATGAGCCCAGACTCTGGAAAATGGCAAGACGCCATGAACTCTGAAATGGAATCCATGAAGGAAAACCAAGTGTGGACTTTGGTTGACCTTCCTGATAGCCGTAAGGCTGTTGAATGTAAATGGATTTTCAAGAAGAAAACAGACGCTGACGGTAATGTCACCGTATATAAAGCTCGACTTGTCGCAAAAGGTTTTCGACAAATTCAAGGAGTTGACTACGATGAGACCTTCTCACCCGTAGCGATGCTAAAGTCTGTTAGGGTTCTACTAGCAATTGCTGCTTATTTCGATTATGAAATTTGGCAGATGGATGTCAAAACTGCGTTCCTCAACGGAAACGTTGAAGAAGAGTTGTACATGGTACAACCTGAAGGTTTTGTCGATCCTAAGGATGCTGATAAAGTGTGCAAACTTCAGCGATCCATCTATGGACTGAAGCAAGCATCCCGGAGTTGGAATCTTCGATTTGATGAGGTGATCAAAGGTTTTGGATTTGTCCAAAATTATAAAGAAGCTTGTGTTTACAAGAAAGTGAGTGGGAGCTCGGTTGCATTCCTGGTTTTATATGTAGATGACATATTACTTATTGGGAATGATGTGGAGCTGCTTAACAGTGTGAAAGATTATTTGAATAATAGTTTTTCAATGAAAGATCTTGGTGAAGCTGCATACATATTGGGCATAAAGATCTATAGAGATAGATCAAGACGCTTAATAGCACTTAGTCAAAGTAAATACCTTGAGAAGATAGTGAAGAAATTCAATATGCAGGATGCAAAGAAAGGTTCTTTGCCCATGTTACAAGGTAAGCCATTGAGTATGACTCAGTGTCCAACTACGGCAACAGAAATAGAAAGGATGAAGAAAATCCCCTATGCCTCGGCCATAGGTTCTATTATGTATGCCATGTTGTGTACTAGACCGGATGTGTCCCATGCTCTTAGTTTGACGAGCAGGTACCAGAGTGATCCTGGAGAGGCTCACTGGACAGCAGTTAAAAATATCCTTAAGTACCTAAAAAGGACTAAGGACATGTTTCTTGTCTATGGTGGTGATGAAGAGCTCTCCGTAAAAGGTTACGTTGATGCTAGCTTCGATACTGATCCAGATGACTCGAAATCTCAAACAGGGTATGTCTTTATCTTGAATGGAGCTGCGGTTAGCTGGAGGAGTTCCAAGCAAACCGTCATTGCGGCATCTACATTAGAGGCGGAGTATATGGCCGCTTCTGAAGCAGCGAAAGAAGGGATATGGCTGAAGGAGTTCGTCACTGAACTCGGCGTTGTTCCGAGCGCACTGGATCCCATGGAGATTTTTTGTGACAACACTGGTGCCATTGCTCTAGCCAAGGAACCAAGATGTCACAAGAGTTCCAAGCATATCAAACGCCGGTTTCATCAAATTCGTGAGCATGTCAATGAAGGAGATATTACCATTAGCAAAGTACATACGAATCAAAATATCGCTGATCCGTTGACTAAAGTTCTTCCACAGACAAAACATGATCAACACCAGAAGGCCATGGGTGTTAGATTTTTACCAATGTAAACTAGATTATTGACTCTAGTGCAAGTGGGAGACTGTTGGAAATATGCCCTAGAGGCAATAATAAAAATGTTATTATCATATTTCCGTGTTCATGATATATGTTTATTTCCATGCTATAATTGTATTAACCGGAAACATAATACATGTGTGGTTGCGTAAACAACATTGCGTCCCTAGTAAGCCTCTACTAGACTAGCTCGTTAATTAATGATGGTTATGGTTTCCCAACCATGAACATGAGTTGTTAATTAATTAACGGGATCATGTCATTAGAAGAATGACGTGATGGACAGACCCAACTAAGCATAACAATATTGATCGTTTCATTAAGTTTTTATTGTCATGCCTTTTATTGTCAAGTATCCTATTTCTTAGACCATGAGATCATGTTATTCCCGGGTACTGGAAGAATACTTTGGGGACATCAACCATCGCTTCGTGACAGGGTGATCATAAAGGTGTCTTACGGGTATCTCAGAAAGTGCTTGTTGAATTACATGAATCAAGACTGGGATTTGTCCCTCCGTGTTTCGGAGAGATATACTCTGGGCCCACTCGGTAGTGCACATTCGGTAAAGCTTGCAAGCACGTGACTAATGAGTTAGTCACAGAGAATGTTGTATTACGGAACGAGTAAAGAGTACTTACCAGTAACAAGATTTAACTAGGTATAGTGATACCGACGATCAAATCTTGGGTAAGTAAAATATCGCGTGACAAAGGAAATTGTATACGGATTATAGTAGTCCACGACATAGTGGTTCAACCGATAAAGATCTTCGTTGAATGTGTGGGAGTCATTATGGATATCCTGGTCCCTCTAATGGTTATTGATCGGAGAGGTGTCCCATCATGTCTGCACGTTCTCGAACCCGTAGGGTCACACACTTAACGTTCGGTAACGCTAGAGTAGCTCTGGGATAATTTTGTTAATGGTGTCCGAATATTGTTCGGAGTCTCGGATGAGATCCTAGACATCACGAGGAGCTTCGGAAGAGTCCGGAGGTAAAGATTTATATATGGCAAGTTGATTTCAGGGTTCCGGAAAAGTTCGGGATTTTTCGGCAGAGTGTCAAAATGTTCTAGAAGGTTCCGGAGGGTCCCACTATGGGGCCCACCTGTCCCGGACGACCAATGATGGCCCACTGGTCCACGTGGCCAGCCCTCCTTGGTGCATGTGTCCAATCAATGGGCATCCCTTAAATGGGGGGGGTCACCACTCTTGAAAGAAGGGGATTACCACCTTTTAAAATAGAGGGGGGTTACCACATGGAAAATAAAGTGGCTGCAACCCCCTTGCCTATATAAGAGAGGAAAGAGGCGCACCAAGTGTGTCCAATCCCTGCCGCACCTCCTCCTCCCTCTCGTGCACTGCTTGGCGAAGCCCTGCCCACGGGAAATTCTCCACCATATCCACCACCACGCCGTCGTGCTGCTGGAATCGATCCCATCTACTTCTCCTTCGTGCTTGCTGGATCAAGAAGAAGGAGACGTCATCGAGCTGTACGTGTGTAAGCCTCCGGAGGTGCTGCTCATTTGCGGTGCTGATCGGATCGAACCTCACCAACAACTTCACCGAGTTGTGTTGAAATAAACGTTCAACGCTGTGACACCCCTCCCTGGCACATATTACCAGAGAGGCGGTCGTCTCGTGCGCCAGCCCAAGATATCTGGCCGCACGTCACGACAGTGCAACATAATGGAAATCATTACACAAACAGGCACAAGAAGTGCTACAAATGGTTTACAAGGCCATCAAGGTGTGACCGAAATATCAAGCCAAGCATGGCTCAGGACAGAGTTTAACTGGCAGCGGAATACGGCTAAGGCAACGGCTTGGAGCGGCTCCACTCCACAGGCATCTGGCTGGGCTACTGATCCTAGCATGCTCTTGCTCCGTGTCCTCGCTAAGGTGGAAGATGAATCCTCGCCATTATCTGGCCACAAACACAAGGCCCGTGAGTACATTTGTATGCACTCAGCAAGAATCGCCACTCACTACAAACAATCCAACAATCATGCTGCAAGATATATATTGGAAATAAACTCCTACAACATGGCAAGTGTACTCTAGATACATGACACAAAAGTAGCATGGCATTGACAACCAAACATGTCATAAGCAAGCAACGGGGTATCACCAGTACAGAGTCCAAGCCAGGTGGGGTTGGACCGTGCACCGGCAGTCATGCAAAGAGATTACCTGTGACGAGTAAACGAGTGTACCAGTTGGTACCAAATAATACACAATAACCCCTGTGATCTCTGCTAGGCCCAATGGCCTCATCTTTCCACTCTGGCATGCACGGTTGATGTTGGCTCAGGCCTAACTCTAGGCTCCCAACGATCATACCGCCATCCTATATCATGGGTAACCATCAACATCTCAATGCAACATTCCCTGCATAATCTTAATTGTTTATTTAGTGAGATCAGGTCTTTCATTAATTCTTTCGAACAGATCATAAGTTTAACCTCCTGACACGACAAAGACACACAGTGTGACCGACACTGAACTGTTGTTCCATATCCCAGGAACGAGGCTAGCTTGCTAGGTTGACACTCTCGAGAGGTTGCATTTCCAACTATCAGAATGCACCCTACTCAGCCGGCACTTCAGGTTGTCACGCCAAAGTCGTACTGAGCAAAATACACTCACATGCCTATACACGTGGTACAACGGGCAAGTAAATCCGGCACATCCCCGGCGCTACCGAGTATGCCTAGCTCCGGACTCCCTATCACAGTCGAAACCGTGCCTGTCGACCTCTACCCTCGGACAGCACAACCGAACGACTGCGCCCAATGGATGGCACAAAAGGGAAACAACAACCTACTATGTCACGGTCCTCCATGAGACGACGATGGTCCTGCTTTCAAAGTTCAGATTAGTGGCACCATGGACTGACCCTATCGTTGTTTGAATGGGTGTTTCATTTAATCAAGTTTCATTATAACAAGTCCAAACATCAGAGGATTAGTCCAGCATAACATCATAATATCAATATAATATATCATCAAACAACAAGTCATTAGCAACATAATATTCCAAGCAATAGTTTGTTTGTAGTGACCGGGTGACTATGACGGTTCCTCTAGTCGGCGCCACCACGTATCAATGTTCACAGAAAAAATAGCACAGTGGGTCAATCGGACGACTGTGGCGGTTCCTCCAGCCAGCGCCCTCACAGATCATCTACAAAAGCTAGCACAGTTCGTTGGCGTCGAACGGGTGACTATGGCAGAGATACCTCCGACCAGCGCCATCGCAGATCAACTACCAAAGTTTGTAGGGCATGTAGTCTCCCAAATGAACTGAAAAGCATTCATAAGAAAGAAAGCATCCATTCCACTCGAGGATTGCCTCGACGTGGTGTCAACAATCTTGGCAAAAAGAACCAAATGGAAAGCAAATGTCCCAAGCGTCGCAGTCCAGGCAGCTTACGCCAACCACGTTTGACGGAGGGAGAAGAAGCAAATAACTCTTTTGGCAAATGCCCCCAACTCCGAGGATCATAAGACGACATTCGTCTGCTCCTCACCTCGGCGAAGAAGAAGAAGCAAACAAAGCCACGCAGGTGCGAGGCGCACAGTTATATAGTTTTCCCCACTCCGTCGACTGTGGCGGTTCCCCCAGTCCATCGCCTCGGGAATGGGAAGTGGTACCCCAGACACAACACCACAACTCTACGGGAAGTAGATGTCAAAGTCACGATATCTCATGACGCACAGTTTACAGATGACAGGCAACCAGATGCACAGATAAGTAGCTATAAAGTAATGCGACAATTTAAAATGCAACAAGGCATGCAGGCATACACATGAAATCACATCGACAATCAACAATATTGACTAGCAGGCAAAACACTACAGGATAAACTAGACAGGGGCTCATAGCAAGTGGTTAGCTTGCCTGCGAAGATCGACACCGTTTGGCTTGGAGGGTCACGAACGTCACGATTTAGGGTCTCGGTTCGCCGGTACCGCGGGATACCCTATACACGCATACAAGGGTGCTGAGTACACAAGTATTTTACGAAAAGTGAAACCTATACCACTGGACAGATCCTTTCAAACTAGGAATTTACAAATTTGAATCACTCCAAACGGAGCTACGGTTCAAAAGATATTGACGTGCGACGGATAGCTATTTGCTGCTCACCAGGAAAAAGAAAAACAGATTCCGCGGAAAAAAAAAACTGCACGGGCCGCGTCGCCGCGCGACTTGGGCCGTCGCGCGCCTGCGCGCTGCGCTGCGCCAGCGCCTGGGCGGGGCAGGCCGATGGTGGGCCGTGCTGGGCTGCTGAGGCCGTTGCGCTGCGGGCTGGGCCGAAGAAAATGCTTCGTCGGAGAAGTCAACGGAAAAAAAAACGATTGGATCGAAGGGGTCTTCTTCCTCCGTCGCTGCCGTACTGGAACGGCGAGGAGCCGGCCGGGGACGGCCGTGGGGACGCCGGGAGGACCGGCCGACGGCGGGGACAGGCCTGCGGCGGCACGCCGCGGTCGGGGGAGGCGGGGACGGCCTCCTTCTCGCATGCCCATGCTCGAAGCTTCGGCCATGGTGGAAGTTTTTGTGTGGAGAGATTTTGTGGTGCTTTTCCCGTGTTCTTGCACCAGATGGGAGAGCAGGGGAGAGGGGAAAATGGGGAGGAGTGTTTGGGCATCTGGAGAGGGCTCGGTATCTAGCACGTTGTGCTCGAGCTGGAGTGAGCAGCGGGGAGGGAGTGGACAAGAATCGTCGGTGCCTAACTTCTACCGGTTTCTCTCCAAGGAATAAAGGGGAGAGGATAGAATCGACTCCGGTCTGATCCAGGGGAGCAGGGATGAGCTCAGTCTCCACTAGGTTGGGCTGGGACAGGGGAACAGCGAGAGGGACCGGAGGAACAGGAACGCGCAGGACGCCGACAGTGCGCGCACCGAACGCCACGAGCGGCATCGATGCGTTCCCGATGACTCGGAGCACCAAATGGAACACGGTTTCACCGATGGGTTCGTAACGATGAGAGGAACACAACAAAACAAGAATACCTCAAGGATTCCAAACTTTGTAAAATAGATTTTCCAGAAAACTTAGGATACCGAAGGTACTCGATGAAATGACCGGGGCCTTGCACATCTCAGAAAAATCCCCAAAAATTACCACTGAGTACTTGTGGCACAAGGAGGGTGTCTATGGAGTATGAGCTCAAATGGGCACAAAGAAATTGGGTTTCCACCTGATGTCCAAAAATGGACACAATGGCATGGTCATGGAAATGTGAATCTCCAAACTTCACCTTGGGGTGGTCTTCTGGATATATGTGTGTCTATGGACCATGTGGTCGAGGTGATCAAGTCCCATGGTCATAGGATTTGTATAGGTATAGGTTTGCTTGAAGATTTCAAAAAGGCACGAAAATGGCCTTACAAAGGAAGTAGGTCAAAAGTTGCTCAAATGGCTTTGGCTCCAAAAGATGAAGTGGAGGGAATGTAAAATATTCATCCCCTGAATTTATCAGAATTTATGGAGATGCATAGCTTGACTCAAACATCTCTGGATCAGAAATGTCATTTTAGAAAATAGTGCCCAACTTGGAAATATTGCATTGAAGTATGCAATATTTCTGCATGGATTGTCTTTATATGGATAGGGGAGTCCTCTGGTATTTTTAGTGGAATTTTCTAGCTATGGAAATAGGCTTCCCTTTGGTAGGTGGAGAAAAGGCTTTAAAGGTTCGATAACTAGGGCTAGGGTTTTCGGGAGAAAACCTAAGCATCAAAATTATCACGGGTGTTGGAGTGGTTCGTGGATCACTAGAAAATTCTTGAGGGAGCAATTCCCAAGTCAATTCTTCCTCAAAGATTTGAAGAAATATTTAGGAAAAGAGAAAAAGTTTTTCAGGTGTCACTAAAATTAGGTTTGAATTTTCGGGGTGTTACAAACGCGCGTGTTCTTCGAGGGTATGATGATCTACTCTCCTCGTTACTAGCATCTTCTAGATTGGATCTTGAGTGTTACTTACGCATGTGAGAGAATTTTTTTTTCTATCGCGCAAACTCCTACACTATTGGCTCCAGCCTGATTCATCCACAGAAAAAAAAGGTGGACCCTGAAATTTTAGGTGATAGAGCCAGAATATTGAACAGTGTAATATTCAGAAAATACTCAGGTGTCGAGCACACAAATGAATATTGAACAATGAATATTTATAAGAAGAAGACCGCCACAAGGACACAAATGCTGCTATACACACAAAGCACCAAAAAAAATATTCCAAAATGCCATGTTTCCTTTCTTATATAAAAGTGGTGTATGTGGCTTACTGAGCAACTCTAGATGCCGGGTGTAGAACTGGGTTACCCAAATTTTTCGTACCGACAGCGCGACATAAATCATGGTTATCCCTAGGAAAGCTCTTGCCCATAAGCGTCAAGTTACAAAACTTTATCTGGTCCTTGATTTGGAGGTTCGCCTTTTATATGTCTCAGGTTGGGTTTTGACTTTTCAGTTTGCCATGCATACCATTTGAGAACAATTCAACGCTGCATTTTGCTTGCTTCATACTTTCGAGATATTTGCTGAATATGAGAGATTTGATGCATTGGGTTTCAGAAAATCAGTACTGCATATAGAATTTCGTCAATGTGTACCATTGAAAGGAAGAGCTGGATAGGAGTTATGTAGGTTGATCCTTTCAAGCATTCTTTGCGGCAACATAAGCGAATTTTGTTAGCTAAGGAAACGGCGGAGTTATTTTAGAGAGCTGTGAGTAGTATTGAAGCAAAGTCAGAACATTTTATTTCCCTGCAGGATAATTTCGCTGCACCATTAATGATTTGAGATTATTGTTGCTAGAATGACGATTCCTCCCATGTGCTTCAAATATTTGATGACGAGGCCCAGGCAAGGCAATCTGCTCGTACGTCCTCTCGTATGCTTGATGAAGCTTATAACACAGGAGTGGCTATCCTTAACAAGTACTCTGACCAGAGGGATCGTCGGAAGGTAAACATAGTTTGACTTCCGCTGCACAACTCCTGTTCTAGCGGTGCATTGAAGATCATATAAATCTTCTCCGCCTTGGTAAAAGAATGTGCCAGCTATTAGTTATATCTCCACTTCATTGCAGAGTGCCCCATTGTCGTGGAGCTAATGTCGTTGTGGCGCGGTGAACCGCAAGGCCACAAACTTTTTTTCCATTTTTGGTTTCGATCTTCATACTGATGAATTTTGTCATCTCTGTAGAATAGTTTGTGGAAGTTGAATGGGTCTTCAAGTACTTGAAATTTCGACCGGACTGACAAGGCAGTGGAGGCGCGGAGTTGGTTGGTTTCCGACACGCCACAGCTGTAACAATGAGAACCTATTTTGTACGCTTCTGTGACTCGGATTTTTTCTCTCCCGTTGCAACGCATGGGCAAGCTTACACTACTAGAAACGAGACCTTTCGTCTAGGACCGATTTTGCCTCTAGTCCCGGGTGGCTTACGACCCGGGACTAGAGGGGGCACTAGTCCCGGGTCAAATGATTTCGACTGGTCCCGGTGGTGAGGGAGCTCTAGTCCCGGGTCGTAATACAACCCGGACCAGAGGGTGGTGGCAACTGTACGCCTTGCGCGAGACCCTCTAGTCCCGGGTCGTAATACCACCTGGGACTAAAGCTCCGAATGGTTTGCCTCCCGCGCTCCTAATTAAGCGATTAAAACGCACGGAACCGCGATTGCTACAGTAACCGCGGCCATTTCTGTTCGTCTCCCTCTCCTCTCTTCTTCCGCATCCTTCCACCATGAATCCAATCACTCGCTACGAGAAGGTGCTCGCACATGGCACGACCAATCTCAATGTCGTCTACACGAACGACAGTGCCAAGGTGCCGGATTTTCTTTCCGATTTCGAGTATTGGCTTGAAGAGGAGGAAGACAACAACAAGAAGTTCATGGGTCTTGATCTCGAGTACACGGCCGATCAAAGAGATGTTGCCGTCATCCAACTTTGTTTCAGGAAACATGTCATGGTCTTCCAGTGGGCAAGGTAATACGAATAGTAGTGGCTAGCTTGACGATCTCCATGTAATCGAATAGATGACGGTTCTAGTCTCTCTTATATATATGGGATCTTTATATGTAAATTAATCCGGGAAACCGTGAAAACAGGAAGCCGAGAAAACGTGAAACCGGGAAGCCGGGAAAACGTGAAACCGGGAAGTCGGGAAGCCGGGAAGCCGGGAAAACGTGAAACCGGGAAGCCGGGAAAACGTGAAAACTATCCGACTTCACGACTTTCCGTACCGACTTCTCGACTTCACGGCTTTACGACTTCACGACTTTCCCGACTTCACGACTTTCCGACTTCCCGACTTCACGACTTTCCGACTTCCCGACTTCACGACTTTCCGACTTCACGGGAAACCGGGAAAACGTGAAACCGGAAGCCGTGAAAACGGGAAGCCGTGCAGCCGGGAAAACGTGAAACCGGGAAGCCAGAAAGCCAGGAAAACGTGAAACCGGTTGTGATATACATGCAATCAATTAAAAATGATCGAAATTCTCATAAAGAACTGTCCACTTTGTTGCAGCAGTATTTAACATGTGTTCCGCTTCTTATTATACATACTTGTGCATGCCGAAATATACTTGTTGCAACAATATTTAACATGTGTGTTCCACTTTGTTGTTGCAGTAGTGACAAGCACTGTCCAGAACTCATGGAGTTCCTTCTTCGCAGCGGCATACATTTTGCTAGCGTTGATATAACGAATAACAAGATCAAGATGAGGCGCACCTGGGGTATTGAGATACCAGCTGCCTGCCACATTGATCTCCAACGCATTTTCAAGCTTGAGAATGACAAGACTTCAATGGCTAATATGGCATTCGCCTTGATCGACGAGGAGTACGCTGATATGAAGACAAAATTCCACAACGATCAGCACAAACTCTGGGAGAAGACCCCACTTGACGCTACCAACATTGAGTATGCAGCAATAGATGCGTACGTTGCATACGAGGTGTACCGCCAGATTAGAATCGTCAACTATGGGCAGCGTCACCTAGTACCACCACCAGTGCCCCATGGGTCTCCTGCTTGGGGGAATTCTGATCCGGAGGACGAGTAGTGTTTGCAATGGCGAACACTTTTATATCTCTATTATTATGTAGTGCTTGGGTCTCCTGATCTACATGATAGTACTTTTTGTGAAGAATGTTTGTGAAACTTTTGTCGAAAATCAAGTTTATTATTTCACATAGCAACTAGTACACATAAAAAGACTCTATGCAAGAGGATATATCTTTATTTAATCCGGTTACAGCTTGAGTGCATCACGCTTACATCTTTATTTAATAAGGTTACAGCTGGAGTGTATCACACGCTTACATCTTTATTTAATCCGGTTACAGCTGGAGTCCATGCCATTTTATTTAACTAGCTTCTGCCTCGTCCTAAGCCGCGGGGTGCATCACGAGCGCTCCTCACCCAAAGAGCAGGAACCATCATAGGGCCAATACTCACATGAGAAGGATCCCTATACAATACCTGCCATGTATTAGTATACACCGTATCCAACATATACATGTAGCGACGAACGTGCGCATCCACCTCCCTGATACGGCGACGTACCACCTCCTCGGGGGCCGGCTCCCTCTGGAACCTCCCTGGCCCACGCGACCTCCACCAAAGAAGATCCGGGTCGACGACGTCGCCCGGATTTCTCACCAAGCTACGCGTTCCGGAAGATAACACATCCCAGTGCCAGCCCGGCGGAGCCCATTCCCGCACAGGGCCGTTATTGTCCAACAGGTGTCCGGACATCGCCGACGTAAATGCCCGAGATCTGAAAAAAATAGTGGGGAATTTGATCAAACACCTAAGGTGCATGCAACCTACGTAGGGGAGGAGGGGATCAGGGAGAGAGGGCAGCGTACCTTGGCACCGTTGGACGTATGACGGGAGTCCGAATGCTTCGTATACCAAAATGAACACTAGATAGGGATGTTGTTGGTGATGTGTAATAATGTATTAAACCTTTTATGTAACTGTGTTCTGAAAGTTGAAACAAAACACACGGTTTCCCCTGCATACAGCCCGACGGTGGCTCGTGAGTGCCCCTTTTAGAACCACGTCGGATCGAAGTTGCCTACCTTCTCCAGTGGCCACTCTGACCGGCAAATCGGCAAATCATCGCGTGGTTGTGAGACGGCAAATCGGCCTTCGATCCAAACAGCGGCAAGACGTCTCTGATGATCTGCAACCGTCTGAACAAGTGTTGGAGATGTTGATAATCATCAGAGATCCTTGCCGCTGCTTGGATCCGACCGAGGGGAGGGTTCACCTTCAGCCTCCGCTCTAGGAATTCCTGCCTCTCAGAAATCTTGCTCTCTGCTACCCGTGTACTGCCAATGATCGATGGATGCTATATATAGGGTCCGTGTGCTTCTTTAGTCCCGGTTGGTAACACCAACCGGGTCAAGTGGCTCACGAAGTGGTCGTGATAGTGCTGATCCAACAGCTCACAATCCCTCAAAAGAAACACACCCCTGATCCAACGTCTCACAAGCGCTTGAAAGAAACACACGATCCGTGTGCTTCCTTAGTCCCGGTTGGTAACACCAACCGGGACTAAAGGCGGGCTTTGCGGTCACGACTCGTGTCAGTCACGTGTCCTCCCCCAGCGCTGCCCTAGCCACGTGTCCTCCCCTAGCGCTGCCCTGGAGGTCTTTATATATTGTCGCCGACAGGGTAAACCCTAATCCACCATTCCTATCCACGAACGCATCCTCTCCACGAGATGGATCCGCCACGCCCGCCGCAGCGCCTTCTGGACGAGGTCGAGCGTGCTCGGCAGAGCGCGCTTGGGCGCTACCGCGGGAGCCTATCCCGCCGTATGCCCACGAGCCCGGCGTGGAGAGGAATGCCCTGCTACCGGCCTCCTGCTCCGGTGCCGGAGGAGGATGCGTACGCCGCAGGGGTGGCGTGGGGATCCGCGGCCGTACCTCCACCAGTCGCCGCCGCCCCTCCCGACGAGGAGGATGACGACGAAGACGACTTCGACTGGAGCGACCATGGGGAAGAGCGCGGCGGGCCGCAGATGCAGGAGGCCCTTGAAGCCTCCTTCCAGTCCGTCCACGACGACCGTGTACGGCAAGCCAGAACTGCCTGCCAGCTCAAGGCGAAGGAGGCTTCCGAGCTGGATTGGGCGCTGAAAGACTCATCCTCCATGGATCTTGCCCTCCGCCGCAAACGTGCGCGCGAGAACCGGGCGGCCGCGAACGGGGCTGGCTCCTCCCGCCGTTCCCCCTAATCCTATGGCCTCCGAGCAACAAGTCCGTTTATGTAGTAACATAATTGTTAGTAATGTGTAATAATGTATCCTTTTATGTAAGTCTGTTGGATGTTGTTAAAGATGTTTTTAAAATAAAGAGATGTCTTTTAAATTTAAACAATATTAGTTAATGCATTTTTTAAATTGAAACACTTTTCAATGTTGCAAATTAAACAACAGAAAATTGCTTTGGATTAGTGTTGCAAATTCAAACACTTTTCATGTTGTATTTTTTTTTAGATTCGAAAGTATGCAGAAGCTATTAAAATGCATATTTAAATTAACATTCAAATATTCGCACGCAAAATTTTAAAACTTTGAGCGCTTGAACGAAAAAAGGGACCCTTTGGTCCGGGTGGTGCCACGACCCGGGACCAGAGGCCTCTTTGCGCGCGCTGGGTGAAAAGACCTCTGGTCCCGGGTCGTGGCACCACCCGGGACCAAAGGGTGCCCTCTTGTCCCGGGCTGTGGCACCGCCCGGGACCAAAGCTCCCCTGGTATATAAGCCAGGGAGTTGACCCCGGGTCGAGCCACGACCCGGGAGAGCTTCTTCTCCACAGCGCCCCCGCGCCGCCGCCTCCGCACGCCGTGAGGCTGCCGGATTTTCCGGCCAGCCCTCCGCCGCCTCCGCCCGCGCCTCCCGCGCCTCCGCCCGCGCCTCCGCGCCTCTGCCGCGTCCGGCCGCGCCTCCCGCGCCTCCGCCCGCGCCTCCCGCGCCTCTCTGCCCGCGCCTCCTCGCCCTCCCAAGCCCGCGTCTCCGCCGCCGCCGCCGTCCACCCGCACCGCCTCGCCCACCTCCTCCTCCGCCGCCACGCCGTCGACCCGCCTCCGCCAAGTCCGCCGCCGGCGGCCGCCCTCCCAAGCACCGGTGAGCTTTTTTTCTAAAGTTTTTTTCCTAAGTTTTTTTGCTAATTAACTTAGTGTAATTTGCTAAGTTAGTGTACTGCTTTTTGTTGTTAAGTGTAGTATACTTATCTTAGTATATTTGCTTAGGTAGATTTTGCTAAGTGTAGAAATATTTTAGTGTTAGAAATTTTGCGTAGTCGGAAAGTCGGGAAGTCGTTAAGTCGGGAAGTCGTGTAGTCGGGAAGTCGTGTAGTCGTTGAGTCGGGAAGTCGTGAAGTCGGGAACTCGGAAGTCGGAACGGAAAGTCGTGAAGTCGGGAAAGTCGTGAAGTCCGAACGAAAAGTCGGAAAGACGTGAAGTCGGAAAGTCGGGAAGTCGGAACGGTCGGAAAGTCGGGAAGTCGGAAAGTCGTGAAAATAACCGGGAATTTCCCGACTTCACGACTTTCCGATTTCCCGACTTCACGACTTTCCGACTTCCCGGTTTCCCGTTTTCACGTTTTCCCGGTTTCACGTTTTCCCGGCTTCCCGGCTTCCCGGTTTCACGTTTTCCCGGCTTCCCGGCTTCCCGTTTTCACGTTTTCCCGGTTTCCCGGTTTCACGTTTTCCCGGCTTCCCGGTTTCACGTTTTCCCGGCTTCCCGGCTTCCCGGTTTCCCGGTTTCACGTTTTCCCGGCTTCCCGGCTTCCCGGTTTCCCGGTTTCACGTTTTCCCGGTAACACATACAATACACATGAAGTATCGCTCATGTTAGTTTAAATTTTGATATGGTATATTTGTAGATGTAATTTTGCTAAGTGTAAAGTTCCCTACATTGAATTATCTATTATATTATTAAAACAACAAACAATCAACGGTCTAGATTAGTTAATCATAATCAAATAAAGACCAATGGCCAAGATTAACTTTGTAATCTCCGGTCGGCAGCAGCGTTGATTTAGAGATATATGCGCATATACAGTGTAGATTTAGAGATATATGCGCATATACAGTGTCCTCCTTCCTCACGTCCAGCCCATCACGGTGGATCTTCTCGAGATTAAAAAGAAGGAAAGGGATAACGTATTAAAAGCAAAACCTTTCTCAATCCGATCACCTCATCGTGATTCTAGAGGGTTCAAGATCGGATCGCCCCGCAGCTTAGCTGTGGACAGTCATGTCGCCCCTGAACAGCCCATGAAATTCCAGGAGAACGTTGACGGCTTGCCGAATCCGGTTGGAGAGGAAGATCATGCGATTGCCATTCAGACGCCAAACACGGTGACGGTGTTGTCCAGCCGGAGCGAGATGTCGAGCAGCTTGGCGGAAGTATGTAGATGTCCATGGCTGATTTGGAGATGGCAGCGTCCTTGGCTTGGAGGCGGCAACGGCGATATCATGCGGACGAAGCTAGCACGAGACGACGGTGATCTCACGCGAATGAAGGTGACAAACTCAGAAGGTTTCAGCAGTCTATGAGGAGTCCGTATAGCCATATTTATCTGGCAAGAAGCTGCGATGTCGGAAGCAGTCGACGACGGCGATCTGGCCTCAATGAAGCTGACAAACTCAGAAGGTTATGGCGATATCGATCTGGCAAGCTGCGACATCTGAAGCCCACACGGTGGATTGAATCTAGGGCGACCTACCGACCCCACGGACCAAACGCTGATGCGTTGCCCGACAGCAGTAGAGGATTTGGTGGTCCGACATGCAGTTTGCAACAGCTCGGATTGAATATTATTTTTGATTATTTTCAGATGACTCAAGCCGGTTATGTCCTCTCCCCTCATGTATTAGCATCTAGACGATTTGATGAAGGCTGAAGGCCCTATGCAAGAAAGTTGTAGATGCATGCATGCATGCATGCATGGAGCTATGGAAGGCATAGTCGTTGTTCAAAATTAAACAAGGAGGCCATGAAAACCTCGCGGCTCTCACCATTGGCTGACATATGTGAGAGCGAGAGCGGCGCTTGATGTATTGAAGGCTACATAGCCCGGAGAGCGAGCAGACTAAGCAAAGCTTGGCGAGTGGCACTGCGGAGGCACAGAGCTGGCTCGAGTTTCATAGAGAGAGGAGCCGGAGTCCAATTCACATTTGTGTGTGCTGAACAGATGGAACTAAAACAGAGAACATACGCGGTTAGCTCTGTCAAGGATACACGCACGATTTGCTCTGCCAATTTTTACCAATTTTGCCTTCTCTTTAAGTCTTTTGCATGCTTATTTTCTGAGATCTGTACGCTAAACTATTGATTAATTTTGGGGCTCAAGTCAGGAGTATTTATCCGACTGGAAAATCAGAGATTCTGTAAGACTATCCGTCCCTAGATCCTTGCCAGGGAAACAAGGAAATTGAGAAGGGAAATCCATGTCCTCCAAGGAATAAGTAAGGTTAGTCGGTCTGTCAAACAAGCAATAACTAATATTTTTTTTTGGAAATCAATGACTTTATGGATGATAGATTATAATATGATTATTATTCTAGCCTATTACATCCGCACAAAATAATTATAGGGATGACCAATGAGGAGCAAATTAAAGTAAGAGGTCAAATACTTGACATAATGTACCACAATCTTTCGATGATTTTGCATGTCACTGTCACTGGACCCAATATCACTAATGAAACCAGCTAACAAAAATATTTAGAAAAATTAAGGGACCATTCCAAGATAAAACTTAAAACACATCAAACAATTAAAATGGAATATTGCAACTGATATAAAAAGATTTATTTGATTCTTCACCAAATGCATAACTGAGATGAGAGTTGTGGAGAGTGCATGTTTTAGTGGAATGTGACGCGTATAAATGGAGAACAAACAAAAACAATTTAGTGGTATGCTATTTTACTATATGTTAACGACATCTCGGTGATAAGTATCAAATTGGTTTTCTAATGAAATATATGCCCATTTTGTACACAAATGACTTAAGAAAAGTGCCTCACAGGTCTTCGCGTTCTTTGTTTTGATTTCGTCTTTCACAAATATATTCCAAATAAATAATTCATCGCTCTGATCTCTATATCCAGTTAGTGTTCCTTGGCCAAAACTAATCTTAAATATACAAAATATTTTTTATAAGTTTCTACGACTCCTCTGAGCTGGTATTATAATACACATATTAAAAACATATAAAAATCGCATTTGAAAAAAAAACATATAAAATCTAGCCGTGCAAGTGCGTGGGTGCCGTGGAGTCGGATGTTGGAGCAGAGAGGCCGCGGTGATCAAGTTAATAACTTTGTGTCTCATACCATGTAGAGAAACGGAAGGATAATAATGGGGAGAACAAGTAACTGTATTACCTCAGGTACATCGGTTGAATCAGCAAGGTCAGCTGCCATGCACAACGTGAAGTGGTGGCGCTAGACTAGGGATAACACGGTTAGTTTAGTTGCGGTAAAATTTACTAGAACCAGTAGAACCATTCTAACAGTGATCAGTAGCAAAACCATTTTTCTTTTAATATCATACCATGGAGAGCAGGAGAATCGTTTTGGTCGTTGATTGCCTGAAGAAAGGCAAGGCCGCCGGTGGCCTTGTGCCGTCACATACGGCACCAAGTCTCCACGACTAAGCTAGATGGCGCTTCGGCTCAGGATTTCAGGACATACGTGGCCGGTCGTTGATTGCCTGAAGAAAGGAAAGGCCGGCGGACTTGCGCCGTCACATACGGCACCAAAGTCTCCACGATTAAGCTAGATGGCGCCTCGTCTCAGGAGTTCAGGACCCGCGTGATCGCAACCACCTGACATCTGAATCAATCGCGCTTTTGTCGTGCCATCTGCATTGGACTAGAACTTCAAGCCCTGTATGACGATGAGTTTGGAGATATACCAAATAAGATTGGATGACGACCACCGCCACCACCACGCATGTTAGCTGGTAAGATGAAAGGATGGGTTCAAGGTAAGCTGGTAAGATGAAAGGATGTGTACTTGCATGAGAATGTTGCGTCCATGATGAAACGATGGGTTCAAGGTAAACTGGTAAGATCTCCGCATCTATGCAAGGACCAGAAGGAGAGCACGATAATAGAATTAACAGAAAACTTTTTCTTGACTTTTGAGTTTCTGTCCGTTCAAATTACACAGGTGTCATGATGGCCTGGTGAATTAAGCTGAATGAAGCACGGTAGAAGATGTGTCAGAACTCAGAAGGTAAAAAATTCACAAGTCAGTGTAATTTGAACGGTTCTGAGTGTATACATTGCATATTATTTTTAATTTTCGTCAACAAAATATATTTTTAGATCACTCAACTGATGATGCCATTAATTCCTAATAATCCTATTTTTGATTAGTATGTTTCACATAAAAATCCCTTGGCCTGGTGAGTTAAGCTGAATGAAGCGCGGTAGAAAATGTGTCAGAACTCAGAAGGTAAAAAATTCACAACTCTGTGTAATTTGAACGGTTCTGAGTGTATAACATTGCATATTATTTTATTTTTTTCGTCAACAAAAATATTTTTAGATCACTCAACTGATGATGCCATTGATTCGTAATAATCCTATTTTTGGTTAGTATGGTTCACATAAAAATCCGTTGGTTGCATATGGCTGAGTAGAAACCACCACATATCTTCTGAATCTTTGTGTCAGTTCACGTAAAACATTGCATTATTTGTCTATATATAGTATATCATTTGTTCTTACTTTTTTGCAGATTTCAGATCCTTTTAGATAATGGTTTGTGCAATACATTACAATAAAATTTCCGTAAAACCATTTGAGCACATGTCAGGTAGGGTTTACTTCATGCCTTTTTTTTTACTTGCTCAATAAGCAGGTCATTTATTTTGTAGATCATTGGGTAAAAAATATTTCACAGGCTTATTCGTAATGAGCTCTCCTACAAAACACATAAAAGGATTATTACATGGGGTAATAATTGAGCCATTTTTTTTTTTGTAAAAAAGGTAGCAGGAGTGGATCAGTACACTATTTCACAAAATCAGCGGTACATAATGCTTATCTTGAAAAAGGGGTGCATATTGAGAGAGGGTACAATATGTAATAATGCCTCTATACCCATTAAAAAATAGAAATATACAGTTTTGACATTGAGGGATGCAGAATTTATCTGATTAAGCATAACTCAGATAGGCGCTAAAGCCTTTTGCACATTACAGCCAAAATCATTTTTGGGGCACTTTCAAACTTATGATGCCCAATTAAGTGAGCATCATTATAGGAAACACATGAAAAAGTACTTATATTAAATAGATTCATTAGTTTACTCATACATATGCAATGTTTTTAAGCCATAACTATTTTACGCTGTGTATGAAAGTCAAACTCATATATCTTGGTCCACGTCCTTTCTCTTACAAGAATATATTCAATTAGAAGATTATGTTTGAGCAATTGTAATCAGTACAGGATGTCACTAATGAATTCAGTTGGTGCATCACCGGTCGTTGTTACTGTTTTTAAAGATGGATAAAATTATTCCATATTGATGAGACATAGTTGATTGTTGGAGTTTGGGAAAGAATATGAGTTGAATTCATAGTCCTCTTCTGCACAAGGGAACTTACAAGAATTAAAATTGAAATTATTCTGTTTTAGCATTTATAATATGTGGAAAAAATTTATCACCCAAGTTGAAAAGATTGAGTAGTGGGAATCTCTCCAAATTAAAAATCATAATTATACTTAAAAATTTTACTTCTTATTTCACTTAAAATGTTCCAAAAAAGGTATCAAGAAAAACATAATTACATTAGACATGAAGATTCAAATAATGCCATTGCTAGCCGCGCAATCTGCGCGGGCCACCTAGCTAGTTCTGCTAATGCTATCATTGTTTTATTTTCTTTTGTAATAGTTAAGCAATGGACGATGGAGATGTTCCTCCCTTCCAAAACAGAGAAGGGGAAGATGTGTTGCTCGACTATATCCGGCAACCCGCAGATGGTGATGAACACATTGGAGCAGAAGAAGATGGCTCCGAATTTTTGAACGACTCCGGTCCGGGAATGGAGGTGGAACAAAGCGTCCAAGGGCAAACTAGCACAGTTGGTGAACCCTCGCAGTCCAAAGTATTCGGAAGCTCAAACACAATTTGCTGTTAGTTTCCTTACTCAGCCATCGCAAATTTCGATAAATAGGCCAGATGACTATGTACGGACTATGAGGAAAATTCCACCCGGCGGGAAAAGGAGAAGAGATGTTGCCCAGCTCGGACATCAGTCAAATCAGTCCATCTCCCGCTCAAGGTGGCCACTGATATGGGCTCTGCGCTTCAGAACGATAGCGCTTACCGCGCGCAATTTGCTGCAGATATTGGTATTTCACTTTCTCAACTGGATGCAGATGATATCCCCCCTTATGGGACCTACTAGATTGTAACATCCCAAAAATACTCAGAATTGTATTCCAAAAATGAGAGCCAACAAAAACTTTTGTTGATTATTATGTGTTGTTTGCAAATTGTTGCTTGTGGTAATTAATTCTTGTTGCTTGTGTTGCTTGTTTGTTTGAATTAACAATTTGTAATGCAAAAACAAAAGTGGAAACAAGAAAGAAATAAAAATCACAAGTGACACACAATTCTCCAAGTAAGAAGCAAATTTTGTTCAAACAAAAATTCAGAGGAATGGTATATGAAACCCCTCATTTGTATTCTTACTACTTATCTCTCCCAAATAATATTTTACACCTATTTTAAAATTCAAAAGTAAAAACAATTGAAATAAAACAAAATGCCATAATTAAAACCCTATGAAAGAAAATGATTCAAAACATTTTATTTTGCAAAGCCAAATTTGTGGAGCTTCTACATGTTATGGGGAAGCCCCACAAATATTTGCAAATTTTTCCAAATTGTTTAAGTGCTCCAATTAAATCCTAGGAAAGCTACTGGACTAAAAAGAAATAAAGAAAAAAGAGAGAAAAGAGGAGGCAAGGGGTTTTCTGCAAAAAGGTCATCCCCTACCTCTCTCCCTCGCCCGATGCAGAGCGCCGTGTCGCCATGGCGCTCCTCGCCGTTTCCTGGCCGCCCAGGCCCCCCCCCCCCCCCCCCCGCGCTCCTCGTGCCTCTGCAGCCTCTGCACGCAGAGGAGAAGCACTCGAGCACACCCCCTCGCCCCAATGCCGCCCGTTTTTGGTCGTCGATGATCGCGACCTCTATGAGCCGTTGGATCTGGATCCAACGGCCACGTACCGCTTCGCTTAGAGAGAGGCTGACGGGCTGGCCCCACCCGTCAGCATTTTAAACATTATCCACAACGCGGGATTTTTCCCTGTGACGCTGACGCGTAGGCCCCACCTGTCATAGTTTTCAACATTATCCAGAGAACAATTAAATTCGAATTTAAACCTCTCTGTGAAATCAGTACTGGACCTAACTTCAAAATTCAATAACTTGAGATCTAGACATCCAAATAAATCAAATCCAATTGTTCTGGAAAGCTTATGAAAATGTTTAACCAACCCATGTGGATTCAATTCATTTAGATAAGTAATAAAAATGTATTATTAAAAAATACTACAGAAGGTTTAAAATCTAAACTTGTTTGTTTCTGATACTCTGTTAGTCCAAATAATTCCAAACCAATTTTGTTAGCTTAGTACTGCCATGTATTTGCTTCCCTATTTTTGGTAGAATTATTTGTGCAGTACCAATTGTTTAGTATAAAGTTGAAGTTAGAGAACCCTTCTGCACGAAAACATTTAAATATGTTTAATGGTTGACCCAAATGATTTAGGACCAATTTTGTTAGATCAAATTTAGTCATGTTTAGTTACCCCTAAAAGGATTTAATTTTAGGATCAACAGAACTTAATTGGTAGCCAAAACTTGATTAATCACTCACTGGATTAAAACAATTGTGTAGGGAGTTTGGTAACTCCAATTAATCCAAATCAAATTGGGTTGTCTTCTACACATCAGTAGCTTTCTGTAGAAATTTAGTTTGTATTTTTGTGACCAACAGAACTCAAGTTATGCAATTAAACATGTTCAACAAGTTTCTGCCATAATTTAGACATAATGAAATAATGTTTAATTCAATTAATTTGAAACCAAATTGTATTGTTTGATTTGTGCATTAGCTATTTGTGATGTTTATGATTGTTATGTTGAGATGATTGCTTGAGTAGTTTAGTGATTGTTTGTATTTGTTTGTTTATTAATTAGACGAGAACGCTATCGGATTTATCGAGGAAGGAGAGTTTGTTGAATCTGAAGATCAAGACCAAGGCCACTTTGCCGAGCAAGGCAAGCAACTCCCTGAGCTTGCACCTAAATACATATGCATCTAATTTGATCAAATGATTTACTCTTAAGGCATTGGTTTACAAAACCTTTTCAAAAAGTATATGGATATTATTTTGCCACCCTATGTAGAAATATAAGGTAGTTTATATAAAACTATAGGTTGGGAAACAATGTTGTTTATTCAAAACTCCTTTGAAAGTACTTGTGTGATTATGGAATACCGAGATGTCCGTGTTGGAATGGAGAAGTGTAGAGTGGTATGTTTATGAAAAATGCACAGTGTCCTAGTACTATGACGACCAATCTTACCCTGTGCGACCACATTTACCCCCATATGGGAATGGGGCTCAGTCATGTAGTTTGCTCTTATTAGTATGGGATACCTCATCGACGGAGATGACTCCGTTATGCATGAGGGGATGGTCCGAGGACCTACCCCCTGACCCGGGTCCTCACACAAGTTGGTGGGGAGGATAGAAGGTTCCACCATAAACCGCCGGACAAAACTATGAGTCCTCACACTTAGGGTTTCTGACGGGAAACTGGACTGAGTGTCGATGGAAAGTGTCATATGGGAAGGATCCTATACTAGCATGAGCAAATGAGAGGCTATGGTCGGTGGCTCAACTTCGCATACACCTGGTATGGCGGGACGTGGCTGACACGATGAGTTACCGATGAATGTGGGCTAAAAGCGTGCTACCTCTGCAGAGGGTTAAAACTATTCGAATAGCCGAGTCCTCGGATATGGACAATTGGGAGGCTGTCCTAAGACCATGTGCAAGTTTTTGAAAGACTTTTTAAAGAAAAATGAAGTGGAGAATGTTCCTTACACCTATACCAACGGATCGGTATGAGGTTGTTGGAGGAAGTGGACCATGACGGGCTATGGTCGGAAAAAGGAGGAGTTTTGGAGAAACAGATAAAATGGTGATTTCTTTAAAAGATAGTTATAAAACTCTTCTTACCTTTTTCAATAAAGATATAGAGATGTTTTAAACAAATAAAAGTTGGAAGTTAAAATAAAACTAGTGCATACTCATGTTGGGGTAGTTTGCGAGTACATTCAAATGTACTCATATTGGTTTCGTCCCTGGCTATTGACCTAGCCAGACTACGAGGAGGAGCACTACGCCGAGCAGGAGTATGGCGACTTCTACGCGAACTAAGGATCTCCACAAGTCAGCTGCCTGTCGGGTCGTCTTCGTTAGGATTCGATGTCTACTACGCCGTAGCTTCCGCTGATATTTTGGTTTGGCCCATGAAGGCACCTATGTAAGACTTGGTCTAAATGACCATTTATGTAAGACTTTTAATTCAGCATTGTAATGGATGTAAACTTTGGTATCAATTCGGATTATGTGCAACGACAGACTGATCACGGGATCGTTGTGTTAAGCATAATCGGGTATTTCGGACAGCTAGTTCGGGGTGCCCACAGACTTGGTATCAGAGCCATCCTGACTTTAGGAAACCTTAGTTAGCATGGTCGTTAGACAAATGTTACCAAAAGATTAATTTCTAAAAGAAAGGAGTGAAGTATTTTCGAAAACTGCTTATCTCCAATCTTCTTACTTATGCAAAATTTTACTCTCATTAAATATACATTTTCCCTTGTATCCTTAAAAAATTTGCACACTTCTCATTAAGCCTAAAAATTCGACTCACTTGTTGCCTCACTACATTTAAAATTTTGATACACTTGTCACCTCACTAACTTAAAATTTTGTTAAAAATTGTAGATGGCACTCCATTGGACCGAGTTCGTTCAGCTTGAGAAGGACAGCAAGCTGACGTTCGAGAGGGACTTGTTCGAGTTGAGCAAGCTGTTAGGTCGCCCCGCTCCAGAGTTCAAAGGAGCTCAGGTTGACGTTCATGGAGTTGGGAGACTGAGTTGGCTCATCGAGTCGTCGGTTCGCAGGAACATCAAGTCTCCCAGTTCCAGGACGATCATCTTCACCACCAAGGCTTCTATCTGGGTTGACGGTCTCTGTACTGCCGCACAGAGGTTGCTAGCCCGACTTTGTGAGGAGCACAAGACGGAGTTGGCAAACTCCCGTTTCCGGTTCTACGGGAGGCGCAACAGCGACGGACACCCTACTCCTACCCTTTACCACCCGATGTTTGGGAGCTACATCCTGGACATGGAGCTCTTACTTCATTACACCCAGGATGATCTGATGCGCACTAAAGTTCAGCTTCACTTTGATCGCATCTCGCTTGTTGAGATTCGCGAGAATGAGGAGAAGCTGCTGGAGGAGAAGGTCCGCAAGAAGGTGGCAGAGCAGGACCAGCTGATCGAGGAGCTAGAGCACCATACTGACGAGATGGAGGAGGAGGGCGAGGATCTCCGCAAGGAGAACAACGCTTTCCTCAGTGACGATGATGACTTCGTGGAGGAGATGGATTATGAGGAGGACGACGATGAGGAGTTAGTTGACGAGGAGGAGGAGCCACTCGAGGCAGTACTGAGGACGAGGAGGAGGAGCCACTCGAGGCAGTTCTCGAGGAGAGGAGGAGGACCCGAGGAGCCACCCTACCAGTCAGATGCTGACGTGTTAGAGCTGGAGGTTCCACCTCAGTAGGCGAGTGACTTGATCACTACCGCAGGATTAGGTTGACCCCCTATCGCTAGTCGAGTCGAAGTAGTGGTTCTTTTGGAAACCAGATGTTATGTATCTTAGATGTAGGTGATGTTGTAAGCTTGATGTTGTAAGCTTGATGTTGTTGTGAACTCCTTGATGTGATGTTTGTGAAATATAAGTATGTTTGTCTTGTTTAATCTGTGTGAAATATTTTCATATAACCTTAATTAATCAACCACTTGCGAAATCGTCTTTTCCCTTAGTCGAACTTTTTTGCCTTGCCTCTTATACCCGGTGTGCTTCAGGATGCCGCCCCGTCGTGCGGAAGGAAGCACCACCACCACCGGACCCAACCCCCGCCCAACTTCTCGCGCTTATCATGGAGGAACGTGCCCGGCAGAGCGCCAAGCTCATCTCGCTGCCCTACAACAACTCGCAGCCGCTTATAACAACAACAACAATAACAACAACAACAACAACAACAATGGTGGTAATGGCAATGGCGATGGAAACCAGCGATCCACCTTAGGCGATTTCCAGAAGACCAACCCACCCACCTACTCCAAGGGACTTCACCCACTGAAGCCGATGATTGGCTTCGCACCATCGACAACAATCTGGAAGTTGCTGCTGTGGGAGAAAATGAGAAAGTGTTGTATGCAACCCACTATCTCGCTGGACCTGCAAGAGCTTGGTGGGAAACTACCAAGGCTCTCCAGCAAGCTGGTCATGTTATCAACTGGGCTGAGTTCCAGGAGAAGTTCCGCAAGAAGCATATTCCCAGCGGACTTATTGAGAGGAAGAAGGATGAGTTCCGCAAGCTGAGGCAGGGAAGTAAGATGTGGTCGGTTATCTGATGAGTTTACCGACTTATCTCGGTATGCTCCTGATGACACCGACAAGAAGAAGAAGATGGAGCGTTTCATGAGTGGACTTCATGATGAACTGCAGTGTGCTCTGGTTATCCATGACTTCCGTGATCTGGAGTCACTTGTGGACAAAGCCATCCAGCTGGAGACCAAGCGCAAGTCTATGTATGAAGGTCGCAAGAGGAGGATGAATGCTCAGGAAGGTTCGAGCAGCCAGAAACCTCGTATCTTTCAGCAAAACCCAGGCCTGCTATCGTCCACCCCAAGCTCCACGCCCCAATTACCCTAACCGCCCAAACAACTTCAACCGCCCCAATGACAATAACCGTCCCGGAGGAAACTTCAACAACTTCACCCGCAATCCAATGTTGTCTGCTTTGAATGCGGCAACAAGGGTCACTACTCCAGAGAATGTCCCAATCCCAAGAGGAATGTCAGCGCCCCAATGCGCCGGCACGAACAATGGTCAAGGCCGCAATGGAAATGGCAAGAATGCCGCACCCCGCGGAAATGCTGCTGTTGCCAAGGGTCGTCTGCACCACATCAATGCTGAAGAAGCTCAGGATGCGCCGGATGTTGTGCTGGGTACGTTCCTTGTCAACTCAGTACCTGCAACTGTTCTGTTTGATTCTGGTGCTACCCATTCATTTGTTACCCAAGAATTTGTTGCTAAGGGAGGTTTAGTCGAGAGCCTCTTACCCAAACCCATGGTCATCCAAATCCCAGAATCCACCGTAGAGACCAAGATGTTTTGCTCCGATGTACCCCTTGAGATCAAAGGAGAAAAGTTTCCAGTTAACTTAATTGTTCTGGGAACCCAAGGCATCGATGTTATACTCGGTATGAATTGGTTAGCCAAGTACCATGGTCGAATTGACTGTGCCAGAAGAGCTGTATCCATCACCACCGACAAAGAAGTAGAAGTGGAGTATGTGTCTGAAACTAGTCTCTCACCCAGGCTGCCATGAGAGCATAGCTCGACCCCCTAGATGAGATCCGTGTTGTTCACCTGTTCAAGGATGTTTTCCCAGAAGAATTGCCTGGTATGCCGCCAGACCGGGATATTGAGTTCATAATTGAGCTTATCCCAGGAACACCCCTATATCCCAAAACCTTATCGGATGAATCCGGAAGAACTGGTTGAGTTGAAGAAGCAGTTGGCAGATATGCTCAGCAAAGGACTTGTTCGCCCAAGCGCTTCACCTTGGGGATCACCCATTATTTTTGTGGACAAGAGAGACGGTACCACACGCCTGTGTGTGGATTATCGCAAGCTGAATGACGTGACCATTAAAAACAAGTACCCTCTTCCCAAGATCGAGGATCTGTTCGATCAAATGAACGGAGCCCGAGTCTTTTCCAAGATCGATCTTCGGACAGGATACCATCAGTTGAAGATCCGAGAGACAGACATTCCCAAGACCGCCTTCACCACTCGTTACGGTTTGTTTGAATACACCGTGATGTCTTTGGTCTGACCAATGCCCCAGCCTATTTCATGAATCTCATGAACAAGATTTTCATGGAGTACCTCGACAAGTTCGTGGTAGTTTTCCTTGATGACATCCTTATTTATTCCAAGACCGAAGAAGAGCATGCTGAACACCTGCGTCTAGTTTTGGAGACCTCCGAGAGCACCAGCTGTATGCCAAGCTTAGCAAGTGTGAGTTTTGGCTCAGTGAAGTGGCATTTCTCGGACATGTTGTATCTGCCGGAGGAATTTCTGTTGACCCGAGAAGATCCAAGCCATTGTTGACTGGTTATCCCCAACCAGTGTGACTGAAATCCGAAGCTTTCTCGGACTTGCCGGTTATTACCGCAAGTTCGTTGAAGGATTTTCCAGTATAGCCAAACCCATGACCCAACTGTTGAAGAAGGACAAGAAATTTGAATGGACTCAGAAGTGTGAGGATAGTTTCCAAGAACTGAAGAAGAGACTAACCTCAGCCCCAATTGATTATGCCAGACGTCACCAGAGTTTCGACGTGTATTGCGATGCATCACGCCTCGGACTTGGTTGCGTTCTGATGCAAGAAGGCAAAGTTGTGTCGTACCTGTCCCGGCAGTTGCGACCGCATGAAGAGAATTACCCAACCCATGACTGGAGTTAGCTGCTGTTGTTCTTGCTCTAAAACGTGGCGTCCCTATCTTGCGGGACATCGCTGTGAGGTCTATACAGATCAAAAGCTTGAAGTATATTTTCACCCAGAAAGATCTGAACCTGCGACAGAGGAGATGGATGGAATTAATCAAGGATTATGATATTGGAATCCATTATCACCCGGAAAGGCTAATGTAGTTGCCGATGCCCTTAGTCGCAAACCTTGCACCCTGAATGCCCTGATCCAAGCCGAACAGCCAGCCTTGTTCAAAGAGTTCAAGATTTTGGACTAGAACTTGTTAGCCATGGTTATCTCGCCAATTTAGAGTTAACCCCAACCCTGATGGATCAAATCAAAGAAGCCCAAAAGGTCATGAAAGCATTGAAGGAATTAGGAAGAAGATTTCCCTCGGCAAAGCACCCGGTTTTACCGAAGATGCTGAAGGAGTGCTGAAATTCAATGACCGTATCTGTGTGCCCAATGTCACGGAACTTAAGGAGTTAATCCTGAAGGAGGCCCATGAGACCCCTTATTCAATCCACCCCGGCGGAACCAAAATGTACCAAGACCTTCGAGAAAGATTTTGGTGGCATGGAATGAAGCGAGAGATTGGTTCTTTCGTAGCCAAGTGTGATATCTGTCAGCGAGTCAAGGCTGAACATCAGCGACCCGCTGGATTGCTTCAACCTTTGAAAATTCCCGAGTGGAAGTGGGATGAGATTGGAATGGATTTTATTACCGGACTTCCAAGATCCAACCGAGGCCATGATTCAATCTGGGTCATCGTTGATCGACTGACCAAGGTTGCCCATTTTTCCTGTCAAGACCACCATACCGGAGCTCAGTTAGCAGACCTGTATATTTCCAGAATAGTGAGCCTGCATGGTGTGCCTAAGAAGATTGTATCTGATAGAGGCACGCAATTCACCTCAAGATTCTGGAAATCCCTTCATGAAGCCCTCGGAACCAAGTTAGCATTTAGCACAGCTTATCATCCCCAGACCGATGGCCAAACTGAGCGAGTGAACCAGATATTGGAGGACATGCTTCGCGCATGTGTTCTATCCTATGGTTCCAAGTGGGAAGATTGTCTTCCGTTTGCAGAGTTCTCGTACAACAACAGTTATCAGTCTAGTCTGCAAATGGCCCCTTTTGAAGCCCTTTACGGCAAGAAGTGTCGTACACCCCTGAATTGGTCCGATACCGGAGAAGCAAATTGTTCGGACCAGATACCCTCCGTGAAGCTGAAGAGCAAGTTCAGCTTATTCGTGAACGCCTCAAAACTGCCCAATCCCGTCAGAAGAGTTACGCTGACACCAAGCGCCGTGATCTCACTTTGTCGGAGATTATGTTTATCTCCGAGTGACACCCCTTAAAGGAATGCAGCGTTTCCATGTCAAAGGAAAATTAGCGCCAAGGTATATTGGACCCTTCAAGATCATTGCTCGTCGAGGAGAAGTATCCTATCAGCTGGAATTGCCCCGGAGTTAGGAGATTATCATGATGTCTTCCACATTTCCTTGCTCCGGAAGTGTCTTGAAGTTCCTGACCAGCCTGATGTTTTCAAAAACATCGACCACCTCTCCATCGACCTGAACCAAGACCTGACTTATCGTGAGAGACCCCTCAAGATTCTCGAAGAAGATGTTCGTGTTACCCGAAGACGTGCGATCAAGTTTACAAAGTCCAGTGGACTAACCACTCTGAAGAAGAAGCAACTTGGGAACGCGAAGATTATCTTAGAAGCGAATTCCCAGACCTCTTTAGTACCTAAGCCTAGCAAATCTCGGGACGAGATTTATTTTAAGGGGGGAAGGATTGTAACATCCCAAAATTATATCAGTATTTATTCCAAAAATGAGAGCCAACAAAAACTTTTGTTGATTATTATGTGTTGTTTGCAAATTGTTGCTTGTGGTAATTAATTCTTGTTGCTTGTGTTGCTTGTTTGTTTGAATTAACAATTTGTAATGCAAAAACAAAAGTGGAAACAAGAAAGAAATAAAAATGACAAGTGACACACAATCTATCTATTATATAATTAAAACACAAGACAATCAATGGCTCAGATTAAGCACTTAACAGCGAACGTCTCAGATTAAAAGAGCTATCGGAGGAAGCAATGACCGATAGGTGCGGACAGCTTAATCTGTACCGGGACTCTGTCGCCGTATCCTATTTATCCACGAAAACATTTACATCGTTCTTTTCTTTTGGCATAGAGGAGGCAGAGTCCAATTCCAAACCGTGATTGCTAAATAGAAAGGATCTTTTAAAAAGGAAGCGTACACGATAATGCAATCCAAAGGACGCGCATATCCCCATGCGATCTCCTCTCGATGCTTTTTCACACCGAAGAGACGAAGCACGGCGATCTGCCATCTCGGCCCGCGGCAGACAACGGAGAGGCGGCCATCGGAAAGGAGCACTCGATCAGGCGACGTCCCCTACACCAGTTCGCTCCGCTCTGCCAAAGGTATCAGCCACGCCGCTAATGCTTTTCCACACGGATGTGACAAAGCGCGGCCATCTGCCGTCTCGGCTCGCGACATACATCGGAGAGGAAGCCATAGGCAAGAAGCACTTGACCAGGCGATCGACGCCCCTACACCAGTTTGCTCCGCGTATCAACCACGCCGACGATATGGAGAGCGGCCTTATCTCACGTGTCCTAAAATTCGCGGGAGGCACCGAGGAGGGCGACGTGAGCGTGAAGCACTGTACGTCGAGACGCCGTCGGCCAGGAGTACTCGACCAGATGATGGAAGGATCACTGGAGAGGATTCTGTCGGCCTGGCGTATTTGACGAGACGATGAAAGGCATCATAGAATAGCTGCATGGCCAGGAACTCACGTCACAAACGCATGCATGGGCTCTATTGACAGATGGTGTTGACCCGAAACAGGTTTTGATTAAAAAAAATTGCTGATCTGTGGAAAATGTAGATATTTGCCTTACACGTTTTTGGTGCAGTTGCTATAAAATAGTTATGTTCGTTCATGGATGCATTCGTAGGATCCTCTCGGTTAAAAGACATAATCGATTTGGTATGATGCAGTGTGCACTTGCTCTAATCGATATCTCTAGGAGACCACGGCGATCCAATCAGTGTTAGGCCGCCAGATCGAGCCATCGGAAATCGCCGGCAGCATTCTCCTCCGTGTTGGGTATATATGTCGCCTCTTCAGGTCTGCAAAGCAGGCAAGTGCAGCCGTGCCCGTGCCCTCCCCTTATTTTCTTTCTCTATTTGCTGCAGACGTCCATCCCCATTAACTTCACACATGCGGGAGTGTAGCCCGATTCTGTTGATGCAAGGAAGATGGCGACAAGCAAATCTGGCTAACGGATACAAGGAATAATAGTTCGTCCGGGAATTTGGTAGTAGTACTGACCCCCTTGATCGTAATTGGTAGACACAGCAAACTTATTTTGCACCGTACTATTTTGTCTTCATTTGCAGCGTATGATATGAATTTGAAAAATATACACAGATAGATTTGCTACGTCTGCTGTCTGTGATTGATATTGAGGCTGAGGTTTAAGTTCTAGATCATTATTGCAGGAATTTGCGTAGTGGTTGCGAGAGATTTGGACATTGAAGAGAAGGATAGCAGTATGGTTCTTTTTTTTTAAAATTTTCATCTCTTCCTTTGAACAAAATACATTAAAGTTTTATTCTGAGTATATATCAGTTTAAGTTTTCGGTAAAATGAGTTTACCAAGTACTTTTACTCAGTGCAGTAATATTGTTTTCCTGTATTAATGATGCTAATGGCCAACACTAACTGAATTTTGTTTTCTAGGATGTGTTTACACAAACGGATACACCTATAATTGATTTCTCAAATTAAGTAGGATGTTCAAGAACTGGATGAGTCATTCAAAGTGGAGAATGCCGCGGTTCCATATTGGACTCTAGGTCAGTTGAACAGTTTCGTTACAAGGAACATATCCAGCGACTCTGGTTGTTTGACCTGGACAGTAGGTAGATCTGATAATAATTGAAAGCTTCTTTTCCAGGAACATTTAGAGGTTAATCAATTGCTCCAAAGAATTCAGCATTGTCGCAATTGCTACCAAATCTCTGTACGTATCAAAAATTGGTTTTCCTCGCAGCATAACTTTTTGTGGTAGCCAGCACGTATTTATTCAAGAACATCTAATAGTTTCTGTTCCAGGTGCAGATAATATAATCTCCCCTCCAGTTAGACGTGAATGACTGAATTTTAATGAAATTCTTCAAATGTCATTGGCGAGGTTGCATGAGCAAAAATCATTAGCAGATATCAGTATAATAATAAAGGTAATGCTTCCAGTTTGTCCAGCCGGAAGATCATGCGATTGCCATTCAGACGCCAAACACGGTGACGGTGTTGTCCAGCCGGAGCGAGATGTCGAGCAGCTTGGCGGAAGTATGTAGATGTCCATGGCTGATTTGGAGATGGCAGCGTCCTTGGCTTGGAGGCGGCAACGGCGATATCATGCGGACGAAGCTAGCACGAGACGACGGTGATCTCACGCGAATGAAGGTGACAAACTCAGAAGGTTTCAGCAGTCTATGAGGAGTCCGTATAGCCATATTAATCTGGCAAGAAGCTGCGATGTCGGAAGCAGTCGACGACGGCGATCTGGCCTCAATGAAGCTGACAAACTCAGAAGGTTATGGCGATATCGATCTGGCAAGCTGCGACATCTGAAGCCCACACGGTGGATTGAATCTAGGGCGACCTACCGACCCCACGGACCAAACGCTGATGCGGCGCCCGACAGCAGTAGAGGATTTGGTGGTCCGACATGCAGTTTGCAACAGCTCGGATTTAATATTATTTTTGATTATTTTCAGATGACTCAAGCCGGTTATGTCCTCTCCCCTCATGTATTAGCATCTAGACGATTTGATGAAGGCTGAAGGCCCTATGCAAGAAAGTTGTAGATGCATGCATGCATGCATGGAGCTATGGAAGGCATAGTCGTTGTTCAAAATTAAACAAGGAGGCCATGAAAACCTCGCGGCTCTCACCATTGGCTGACATATGTGAGAGCGAGAGCGGCGCTTGATGTATTGAAGGCTCGTGTTTCATAGAGAGAGGAGCCGGAGACCAATTCACATTTGTGTGTGCTGAACAGATGGAACTAAAACAGAGAACATACGCGGTTAGCTCTGTCAAGGATACACGCACGATTTGCTCTGCCAATTTTTACCAATTTTGCCTTCTCTTTAAGTCTTTTGCATGCTTATTTTCTGAGATCTGTACGCTAAACTATTGATTAATTTTGGGCTCAAGTCAGGAGTATTTATCCGACTGGAAAATCAGAGATTCTGTAAGACTATCCGTCCCTAGATCCTTGCCAGGGAAACAAGGAAATTGAGAAGGGAAATCCATGTCCTCCAAGGAATAAGTAAGGTTAGTCGGTCTGTCAAACAAGCAATAACTAATTTTTTTTTTTCGAAATCAATGACTTTATGGATGATAGATTATAATATGATTATTATTCTAGCCTATTACATCCGCACAAAATAATTATAGGGATGACCAATGAGGAGCAAATTAAAGTAAGAGGTCAAATACTTGACATAATGTACCACAAATCTTTCGATGATTTTGCATGTCACTGTCACTGGACCCAATATCACTAATGAAACCAGCTAACAAAAATATTTAGAAAAATTAAGGGACCATTCCAAGATAAAACTTAAAACACATCAAACAATTAAAATGGAATATTGCAACTGATATAAAAAGATTTATTTGATTCTTCACCAAATGCATAACTGAGATGAGAGTTGTGGAGAGTGCATGTTTTAGTGGAATGTGACGCGTATAAATGGAGAACAAACAAAAACAATTTAGTGGTATGCTATTTTTCTATATGTTAACGACATCTCGGTGATAAGTATCAAATTGGTTTTCTAATGAAATATATGCCCATTTTGTACACAAATGACTTAAGAAAAGTGCCTCACAGGTCTTCGCGTTCTTTGTTTTGATTTCGTCTTTCACAAATATATTCCAAATAAATAATTCATCGCTCTGATCTCTATATCCAGTTAGTGTTCCTTGGCCAAAACTAATCTTAAATATACAAAATATTTTTTATAAGTTTCTACGACTCCTCTGAGCTGGTATTATAATACACATATTAAAAACATATAAAAATCGCATTTGAAAAAAAAACATATAAAATCTAGCCGTGCAAGTGCGTGGGTGCCGTGGAGTCGGATGTTGGAGCAGAGAGGCCGTGGTGATCAAGTTAATAACTTTGTGTCTCATACCATGTAGAGAAACGGAAGGATAATAATGGGGAGAACAAGTAACTGTATTGCCTCAGGTACATCGGTTGAATCAGCAAGGTCAGCTGCCATGCACAACGTGAAGTGGTGGCGCTAGACTAGGGATAACACGGTTAGTTTAGTTGCGGTAAAATTTACTAGAACCAGTAGAACCATTCTAACAGTGATCAGTAGCAAAACCATTTTTCTTTTAATATCATACCATGGAGAGCAGGAGAATCGTTTTGGTCGTTGATTGCCTGAAGAAAGGCAAGGCCGCCGGTGGCCTTGTGCCGTCACATACGGCACCAAGTCTCCACGACTAAGCTAGATGGCGCTTCGGCTCAGGATTTCAGGACATACGTGGCCGGTCGTTGATTGCCTGAAGAAAGGAAAGGCCGGCGGACTTGCGCCGTCACATACGGCACCAAAGTCTCCACGATTAAGCTAGATGGCGCCTCGCCTCAGGAGTTCAGGACCCGCGTGATCGCAACCACCTGACATCTGAATCAATCGCGCTTTTGTCGTGCCATCTGCATTGGACTAGAACTTCAAGCCCTGTATGACGATGAGTTTGGAGATATACCAAATAAGATTGGATGACGACCACCGCCACCACCACGCATGTTAGCTGGTAAGATGAAAGGATGGGTTCAAGGTAAGCTGGTAAGATGAAAGGATGTGTACTTGCATGAGAATGTTGCGTCCATGATGAAACGATGGGTTCAAGGTAAACTGGTAAGATCTCCGCATCTATGCAAGGACCAGAAGGAGAGCACGATAATAGAATTAACAGAAAACTTTTTTCTTGACTTTTGAGTTTCTGTCCGTTCAAATTACACAGGTGTCATGATGGCCTGGTGAGTTAAGCTGAATGAAGCACGGTAGAAGATGTGTCAGAACTCAGAAGGTAAAAAAATTCACAAGTCAGTGTAATTTGAACGGTTCTGAGTGTATACATTGCATATTATTTTTAATTTTCGTCAACAAAAAATATTTTTAGATCACTCAACTGATGATGCCATTAATTCCTAATAATCCTATTTTTGATTAGTATGTTTCACATAAAAATCCCTTGGCCTGGTGAGTTAAGCTGAATGAAGCGCGGTAGAAAATGTGTCAGAACTCAGAAGGTAAAAAATTCACAACTCTGTGTAATTTGAACGGTTCTGAGTGTATAACATTGCATATTATTTTATTTTTTTCGTCAACAAAAATTTTTTTAGATCACTCAACTGATGATGCCATTGATTCGTAATAATCCTATTTTTGATTAGTATGGTTCACATAAAAATCCGTTGGTTGCATATGGCTGAGTAGAAACCACCACATATCTTCTGAATCTTTGTGTCAGTTCACGTAAAACATTGCATTATTTGTCTATATATAGTATATCATTTGTTCTTTCTTTTTTGCAGATTTCAGATCCTTTTAGATAATGGTTTGTGCAATACATTACAATAAAATTTCCGTAAAACCATTTGAGCACATGTCAGGTAGGGTTTACTTCATGCCTTTTTTTTACTTGCTCAATAAGCAGGTCATTTATTTTGTAGATCATTGGGTAAAAAATATTTCACAGGCTTATTCGTAATGAGCTCTCCTACAAAACACATAAAAGGATTATTACATGGGGTAATAATTGAGCCATTTTTTTTTGTAAAAAAGGTAGCAGGAGTGGATCAGTACACTATTTCACAAAAATCAGCGGTACATAATGCTTATCTTGAAAAAGGGGTGCATATTGAGAGAGGGTACAATATGTAATAATGCCTCTATACCCATTAAAAAATAGAAATATACAGTTTTGACATTGAGGGATGCAGAATTTATCTGATTAAGCATAACTCAGATAGGCGCTAAAGCCTTTTGCACATTACAGCCAAAATCATTTTTGGGGCACTTTCAAACTTATGATGCCCAATTAAGTGAGCATCATTATAGGAAACACACGAAAAAGTACTTATATTAAATAGATTCATTAGTTTACTCATACATATGCAATGTTTTTAAGCCATAACTATTTTACGCTATGTATGAAAGTCAAACTCATATATCTTGGTCCACGTCCTTTCTCTTACAAGAATATATTCAATTAGAAGATTATGTTTGAGCAATTGTAATCAGTACAGGATGTCACTAATGAATTCAGTTGGTGCATCACCGGTCGTTGTTACTGTTTTTAAAGATGGATAAAATTATTCCATATTGATGAGACATAGTTGATTGTTGGAGTTTGGGAAAGAATATGAGTTGAATTCATAGTCCTCTTCTGCACAAGGGAACTTACAAGAATTAAAATTGAAATTATTCAGTTTTAGCATTTATAATATGTGGAAAATATTTATCACCCAAATTGAAAAGATTGAGTAGTGGGAATCTCTCCAAATTAAAAATCATAATTATACTTAAAAAAATTACTTCTTATTTCACTTAAAATGTTCCAAAAAAGGTATCAAGAAAAACATAATTACATTAGACATGAAGATTCAAATAATGCCATTGCTAGCCGCGCAATCTGCGCGGGCCACCCAGCTAGTTCTCCAAGTAAGAAGCAAATTTTGTTCAAACAAAAATTCAGAGGAATGGTATATGAAACCCCTCATTTGTATTCTTACTACTTATCTCTCCCAAATAATATTTTACACCTATTTTAAAATTCAAAAGTAAAAACAATTGAAATAAAACAAAATGCCATAATTAAAACCCTATGAAAGAAAATGATTCAAAACATTTTATTTTGCAAAGCCAAATTTTGTGGAGCTTCTACATGTTATGGGGAAGCCCCACAAATATTTGCAAATTTTTCCAAATTGTTTAAGTGCTCCAATTAAATCCTAGGAAAGCTACTGGACTAAAAAGAAATAAAGAAAAAACAGAGAAAAGAGGAGGCAGGGGGTTTTCTGCAAAAAGGTCATCCCCTACCTCTCTCCCTCGCCCCGACGCAGAGCGCCGTGTCGCCATGGCGCTCCTCGCCGTTTCCTGGCCGCCCAGGCCCCCCCCCCCCCCCCAGCCGCGCTCCTCGTGCCTCTGCAGCCTCTGCACGCAGAGGAGAAGCACTCGAGCACACCCCCTCGCCCCAATGCCGCCCGTTTTTGGTCGTCGATGATCGCGGCCTCTGTGAGCCGTTGGATCTGGATCCAACGGCCACGTACCGCTTCGCTTAGAGAGAGGCTGACGGGCTGGCCCCACCCGTCAGCATTTTAAACATTATCCACAACGCGGGATTTTTCCCTGTGACGCTGACATGTAGGCCCCACCTGTCATAGTTTTCAACATTATCCAGAGAACAATTAAATTCGAATTTAAACCTCTCTGTGAAATCAGTACTGGACCTAACTTCAAAATTCAATAACTTGAGATCTAAACATCCAAATAAATCAAATCCAATTGTTCTGGAAAGCTTATGAAAATGTTTAACCAACCCAAGTGGATTCAATTCATTTAGATAAGTAATAAAAATGTATCATTAAAAATACTACAGAAGGTTTAAAATCTAAACTTGTTTGTTTCTGATACTCTGTTAGCCAAATAATTCCAAACCAATTTTGTTAGCTTAGTACTGCCATGTATTAGCTTCCCTATTTTTGGTAGAATTATTTGTGCAGTAGCAATTGTTTAGTATAAAGTTGAAGTTAGAGAACCCTTCTGCACTAAAACATTTAAATATGTTTAATGGTTGACCCAAATGATTTAGGACCAATTTTGTTAGACCACATTTAGTCATGTTTAGTTATCCCTAAAAGGATTTAATTTTAGGATCAACAGAACTTAATTGGTAGCCAAAACTTGATTAATCACTCACTGGATTAAAACAATTGTGTAGGGAGTTTGGTAACTCCAATTAATCCAAATCAAATTGGGTTGTCTTCTACACATCAGTAGCTTTCTGTAGAAATTTAGTTTGTATTTTTGTGACCAACAGAACTCAAGTTATGCAATTAAACATGTTCAACAAGTTTCTGCCATAATTTAGACATAATGAAATAATGTTTAATTCAATTAATTTGAAACCAAATTGTATTGTTTGATTTGTGCATTAGCTATTTGTGATGTTTATGATTGTTATGTTGAGATGATTGCTTGAGTAGTTTAGTGATTGTTTGTATTTGTTTGTTTATTAATTAGACGAGAACGCTATCGGATTTATCGAGGAAGGAGAGTTTGTTGAATCTGAAGATCAAGACCAAGGCCACTTTGCCGAGCAAGGCAAGCAACTCCCTGAGCTTGCACCTAAATACATATGCATCTAATTTGATCAAATGATTTACTCTTAAGGCATTGGTTTACAAAACCTTTTCAAAAAGTATATGGATATTATTTTGCCACCCTATGTAGAAATATAAGGTAGTTTATATAAAACTATAGGTTGGGAAACAATGTTGTTTATTCAAAACTCCTTTGAAAGTACTTGTGTGATTATGGAATACCGAGATGTCCGTGTTGGAATGGAGAAGTGTAGAGTGGTAATGTTTATGAAAAATGCACAGTGTCCTAGTACTATGACGACCAATCTTACCCTGTGCGACCACATTTACCCCCATATGGGAATGGGGCTCAGTCATGTAGTTTGCTCTTATTAGTATGGGATACCTCATTGACAGAGATGACTCCGTTATGCATGAGGGGATGGTCCGAGGACCTACCCCTGACCCGGGTCCTCACACAAGTTGGTGGGGAGGAAAGAAGGTTCCACCATAAACCGCCGGACAAAACTATGAGTCCTCACACTTAGGGTTTCTGACGGGAAACTGGACTGAGTGTCGATGGAAAGTGTCATATGGGAAGGATCCTATACTAGCATGAGCAAATGAGAGGCTATGGTCGGTGGCTCAACTTTGCATACACCTGGTATGGCGGGACGTGGCTGACACGATGAGTTACCGGATGAATGTGGGCTAAAAGCGTGCTACCTCTGCAGAGGGTTAAAACTATTCGAATAGCCGAGTCCTCGGATATGGACAATTGGGAGGCTGTCCTAAGACCATGTGCAAGTTTTTGAAAGACTTTTTAAAAAAAAATGAAGTGGAGAATGTTCCTTACACCTATACCAACGGATCGGTATGAGGTTGTTGGAGGAAGTGGACCATGACGGGCTATGGTCGGAATAAGGAGGAGTTTTGGAGAAACAGATAAAATGGTGATTTCTTTAAAAGATAGTTATAAAACTCTTCTTACCTTTTTCAATAAAGATATAGAGATGTTTTAAACAAATAAAAGTTGGAAGTTAAAATAAAACTAGTGCATACTCATGTTGGGGTAGTTTGCGAGTACATTCAAATGTACTCATATTGGTTTCGTCCCTGGCTATTGACCTAGCCAGACTACGAGGAGGAGCACTACGCCGAGCGGGAGTATGGCGACTTCTACGCGAACTAAGGATCTCCACAAGTCAGCTGCCTGTCGGGTCGTCTTCGTTAGGATTCGATGTCTACTACGCCGTAGCTTCCGCTGATATTTTGGTTTGGCCCATGAAGGCACCTATGTAAGACTTGGTCTAAGTGAACATTTATGTAAGACTTTTAATTCGGTATTGTAATGGATGTAAACTTTGGTATTCAATTCGGATTATGTGCAACGACAGACTGATCACGGGATCGTTGTGTTAAGCATAATCGGGTATTTCGGACAGCTAGTTCGGGGTGCCCACATAGATGGACCTGGGAATACGGGAAGGATCTAGTGTCACCTGATGAGCTCCAGAATCTACCAACACAAATGACAAGACTGCATAAATGGTACAAGAATGTCACAAGTGAAGGTCGAATATTGATCCCGGTGAAAATTACAGATGAACATTTCAACGGTGCAGACGAGATAACTATACCTATTGAAGAAATCTATCAGTTATACCAGCTTGACGCCCTCGACTTGAGCATGCTCAATACCTATTGTCTGTAAGTGATTCAATTCATTTATTTTCTAAAATAAAGTCTATAGCTTAGCTCGGTCATTGCCTGTTCTAATTATGCTCACTACGGTATTATGCAGAATGAAGAGCGATGAATGTGACAGAAACCGAGTGTTTGAGATTGGGTTCATCGACCCAAGCCGAGTTAATGAAAAATTGGTACGTGACCACCACGAGGAAACGGTGAACACCTTGTTTAGGTCCATCCGGGACCAAAATTATAAAGGGAAGATATTGTTTCCTTACCACTTCAGGTAAGAGTCTTACTGTCTTGTGCACATTGGTTTTTGCTTTCTCGATGTTAAGTGTAACTGATTAGTTACTGACATATATAAATGTGCGCAGCGCCCATTACATTCTGTTAATCATTCAAATCGATAGAGCAGAAGTTGAAATCTTGGACTCATTGCACTGGCCCAAAGAGCGGCACGAATATATCCAAGGAGTGCTCAAACGGTAATTTCAATCTTTATCGTATTACATCGGTCTCTTTCCTTCCATTCCTGAGATATCAAGTAACTAATTAATAACTCATTTATTCAATTGTTTGATGGGCAGGGTTTGGAAAGCTTTCCGAAATGCTAATGCTACACCTGGTCAATTTAAAGAGGAACTTACTTTTGTTTACCCCAAAGTAAGTAGTACGAGCTAGGTGTTCGCGCATCCCTTTTAATTCAAATTTCAATACCATCGTGATGCTTGATTATTATTTGATTGAAATCTATTCTCGTGTAGTACTTGGATAGGCAGCCTCCCGGGACCAATTTGTGTGGATATTACGTCTGCGAGTGGATTCGCACGATAGTCTCTGAGCGGACCCCAGGGACATTTATCGAAGTAAGTGAACAAATAAATTCACAATTTCATTTTATAACCATCAAATGTGTTGAGTGTCATTCATAATTTCTGTTATGATGATTGAAATTCATATTAATCTCCCTTCTTTTATAGATGGATCGAATGCGGAGGGACCTGCAACTAAAGGACCGCTTTCGACCAATTTGCGAGGAAATTGTGGGTTTTTTATGAACTATGTCTTAGACATGAAGGGAAAATACAATGGCACCATATCAAATTAGATGACGGGCTCTAGTAGTGGCTTCATTATCTCCATGTAATCGAATAGATGACGGTTCTAGTCCCTCTTATATATGATCTTTATATGTAAATTAATCCGGGAAACCGGGAAAACGTGAAAACGGGAAGCCGAGAAAACGTGAAACCGGGAAGCCGGGAAAACGTGAAACCGGGAAACCGGGAAGCCGGGAAAACGTGAAACCGGGAAGCCGTAAAAACGTGACGTCGACTTTCCCGACTTCACGACTTCCCGACTTCACGACTTCCCGACTTTCCGTTCCGACTTCCGACTTCCGATTTCCCGACTTTCTCATAAAGCTTTCTCTTACGAATATTTTGATATGCTATATGTATTTTTCAGATTTACAGATAATTAACCGTATTTTTTGCAAATTATTACAACCGAAACGAGAAAAGCAGCAGGCCGCCACGTGGGTGCATCTCTAGTCCCGGGTTGTATTACAACCCGGGACTAGAGGTCCCCTCGCATGCGCCATGTGCTGCCCCGCGTGGAGCTCTCTGGTCCCGGGTCGTAGGCCACCCCGGACTAGAGGGGGGGGGGGCCTCTAGTCCCGGTTGCCATGTACCGGATGGCAATCCGGTCCCAAAGGCCTCTACAACCCGGGACCAAAGGTGGTGTTTCCACTAGTGTTACTAGTAAAGAAAAAAAAGCAGCAAACTGAAAGTAGAACATTATTATTCAACACATAAACAGACCTTAGAGATCACTGTAGAGTATAGATACATAGATACGTATGAACAGTATTTCAATCAACAGCGTGTGGTGTCAAGACTTGTAGAACGACACGACGGTGTAGACGGTCTGGCACACGGTGGCAATGAGGAGAATTGCGGCTGCGACGAGTGAGAAGTTTGTCCAGGGGTTTCTGAAGTAGTTACGTATTAGGGTGGCCCGCCAATTGTGCCACGGCTCCCTGCAGTAATTCTTCACGTCGTGCTGAACTTTGTGGAGACCATGGCACCGGCCCAACAGTTGCCCTCTGGTCAGAGTACCGTTGAAGAGCTTGGCCGTGTCCTCATCGCAGCCGAGATGATTCTCGAGGACCCCGTTGGAGCTCAGCATCGCCACGTCCTTGGCCGAAACGATCATGTCATCCATCAAGATCACATAGATCCACTGCTAGAAAAATGGTCTGTAGTCCCGGTTCGGCTGGGCTTTCAGTCCCGGTTGCCGAACCGGGACTGGCCAATCGGGACCAATGCTGGTCCCGGTTGGTCCACGAACCGGGACCAATGCTGGTCCACGTGGCCAGTTCTGGCTGGGCGTGGGGGGAGACTCATTGGTCCCGGTTCGTGTTACGAACCGGGACCAATGAGTGTTTTTTTTTTGTATTTAGGGTTTAGGGTCTCCCTCTCGCCGGTTGATACGTCTCAAACGTATCTATAATTTTTGATGTTCCATGCTTGTTTTATACCAATTGCTACATGTTTTGCATCTACTTTATATCACTTTTATACATTTTTTGGGACTAACCTATTAACAAGATGCCGAAGTGCCAGTTCCTGTTTTCTGCTGTTTTTGTATTCCAGAAAAGCTAGTCGGAAATATTCTCGGAATTGGACGAAACTACACGGGGGTCCCTATTTTTCCAGAACACACCTGACGGAGCGAAGGAGCAGCAGAGGAGGGCCACCAGGAGGCCACACGCACCTAGGGCGCGGGCCCCCCTTCTGCCGCGCCCTAGGGTGGTGTGGGCCCCTCGGGGGTCCGCAGCCGCCGCCCTTTCGCCTACTTATTCCTCCCGACGCGAAAACCCTAAGTACCTGAGCAAATATCCACGAAAAGATCCAGAGACGCCGCCGTCATCAACCCTAGCTCGGGAGGGTTCAGAACCTCTTCCCGGCACCCTGCCGGAGAGGGGAATCGTCACCGGAGGCTTCTACATCGCCATGCCTGCCTCCGGAGTGATGCGTGAGTAGTTCATCCTTGGACTACGGGTCCATAGCAGTAGCTAGATGGTTGTCTCTCCACTTTGTGCCATCATGTTTAGATCTTGTGAGCTGCCCTACATGATCAAGATCATATTATTGTAATGCTACATGTTGTGTTTGCTGGGATCCGATGAATATTGAATATTATGTCAAGTTGATTATCAATCTATCTTATATGTTATTTAAGATCTTGCATGCTTTCCGTTACTCGTAGATGCTTTGGCCAAGTAGATGCTTGTAACTCCAAGAGAGAGTATTTATGCTAGATAGTGGGTTCATGTCTCCGTTTAACCTGGGACAGTGACAGAAAGTTCTAAGGTTGTGGATGTGCTGTTGCCACTAGGGATAACCTAACGATGCTATGTCCACGGACATATGTGTTTGTTTACATTACGCACTTTACTTAATGCAATTATCCGTTGCTTGCAACTTAATACCAACGGGGGACTCGGATGACAACCCGGCGGTGGATTATTAGTCATAGATGCTGTTGGATAACGGTCTATGTATTATGTCGTAATGCCCAATTAAATATCATAGTAGTCAACATGTCATGTATATGCATTGTCATGCGCTCACTATTCGTCAATTGCCCAGCTGTAATTTGTTCACCCAACATGTTAGTTATCTTTTATGGAGAGACACCACTAGTGAACTGTGGACCCCGGTCCATTCTTTTACACTGATTAAACAACCACAAACTGCAAACTGTTCCTTTTTCATTCTCTGCAATTTAATACTCATTTTCCACACCATACGTTTAATCCTTTGTTTTCAGCAAGCCAGTGAGATTGACAACCTCACTGTTTCGTTGGGGCAAAGTAGTTTGATTGTGTTGTGTGCAGATTCCACGTCAACAGTCCAGACTCCCTGCGACAGCTATTTTTCTGGCGCCGTTGACAACCTTCTGAAGAGTTGCTGCTCCTACTGGTTCGATAACCTTGGTTTCTTTCTGAGGGAAAACTTGCTGCTGACTACATCATACCTTCCTCTTGGGGTCTCCCAACGAACGTGTGTTTCACGTCATCAAGCTATTTTTCTGGCGCCGTTGCCGGGGAGACAGCAGTCTTCTGCAAGGGGAGTTTCACGCTTCCAATCTCTTTACTTTGTTTTTGTCTTGCTTAGTTTATTTTATTTTATCTTGTTTGCTTTCAATTATCAAAAACACAAAAAAATTAGTTACTTGCATTCAGTTTTGTTTTCTGTTAGTTATCATGTCTAGCTCTGCTCCTTTTCCGTAGTGCCACCTGTGGGAGAAATTATTACTTTTAGGCAGAAAGGTGGGGAATCCTTTAGGAATGCCTGGGCGAGAATTTTGGAATTGCACAAGAAGGTGCAACCTAAGATGGATTTGAGAGTTCTGATAAAAATTTCTACCATGGTTTATTTTCTGTCTATCAACTTGCTCTAGATACCATGGTAGGGGAAACCTTTTCTGAGATTGATTCAATGAAAGCTCATAATATTTTGAGTGGTTTGGCAATTTTTCCAATGGTGGATGAAACTGGGTATTCGCTAAGCTAGATAAAATAGAAAAGTCAATTGATGATTTAACTCTGAGCCATAATTTAAAGAACAACCTTTAGTTGAGTTAAAAAATGATTGGGAACCATTCATTGAGATTAATATTGGTGATGAAAAGTTCCGTGCCTACTGTGATCTTGGTTCTACAATGTCCATCATGCCAAAAATGGTTTATGATTTATTAAAATATGATAATATGGTTAGTTACCCTGTTTTTCATTTTCATGCGGATGGAACAATCATAAAAAGTATAGGGATTATTAACGATGTTAAGGTTACTATTCAGAATAAGACTGTCCCTGTTAATTTTATGATTCTTGCAAAATCTCCTGGTAATATTGTCCTTGGAAGACCCTTTTTAAAGAACAATGGAGTTTTTATTAATGCAAAGTATGGGTTTATGAAATTCAATACTCCTATTAATCGAAGGTTCTTCTTTCCAATTAAGAAGGACGATCCCACCGAAAGGTTGGGAGATTTCAATGTCTTTGGTAATACTTGATGCATGCTTTGTGCCTAGCTAAAAGGCGTTAAAGAAAAGCGCTTATGGGAGGCAACCCATTTTATTTTTCTGCAATTTTTCTTTTATTGAGTCAAGGAGTTTGTTTACTTCTGTAGCAACTCCTTTGTATCTTTATTTTCTCGCATTGTTGTGCCAAGAGTAGCCTCTAATGATAAGATGATGCTTAATTTTGATTGCTGCGCAGAAACAGATTTTTGCTGTTCACTGTACGAAATTCCTAAAATCACCAGATTGTTAATTAAATCTGAAAATTTTTGTGCGTAATCTTTATGAATGTCTGAAACTTTCATTAGTTCAGAGTTTCTCGATCTGAGCGTCGTAAGTGCCTCGAAAAAATTCGTCTTTGCGGACTGTTCTGTTTTAGACAGATTATGCCTTTTTATTTTTCGCATTCTCTCTTTTACTAGTGTTGAGTGAAATTCTTTTTGGGGTGAGCTTCACATAACATCAGTGGCTGTAGCTAATGTTTAAAGTAACAAATCATATTGCGTCTTTATGGAACATGTGAATTTTTGATTATGCACTAACCCTCTAATGAGATCTACTTTGAGTTTGGTGTGACGGAAGTTTTCAAGGGTCAAGAGAGAAGGATGATATAATAGGATCAAGAAGAGTGAAGAGCTTAAGCTTGGGGAGGCTCCCATGGATCTCCCCAGCATATTTCAAGAAGACTCAAGCGTCTAAGCTTGGGGATGCCCAAGGCATCCCCTTCTTCATCGTCAAAATTATCAGGTCATCTCTAGTGAAACTATATTTTAATTCTTTCACATCATATGTGCTTTTCTTGGAGCGTCTGTGTGTTTTTATTTTCAGTATTGCACTTTTATTTTCAATAAAGCTTGACTGGACCCTAGCATTCTTGATTGGGAGAGAGACACGCTCCGCTTTTTCATGAGAATACTCCTATTCTTCACTTATATTTGTTGAAGTATTCATATCTAGCGCTGTTCAGCTTTTAGCTCTTGTTTTCATGTATCTCTTGTCAGAGCTATTAGCTTTCTTTTGTAGAAAGTACTCTCTTGCTTCACTTATATTTGTTTGGAGAGTTGATGAAATAAATTGATTGGTGTTTGGTTGGTTCAGAAAATGTTGCATGTGGTAATTGGTATAAGGAAAAACTTGCTTAATCTTGTAGATCACTAAAATGGATAACTTGATGCTTGTCAATTGTTTTGAGTTAAGCCTATTAGTGAAGAACTACCGTAAAGCTTGTTGAAAATTTGGTTTGCATCGGTGGTACCTCTAAGGTCTAGATATTTTCTAATAACAGGGTTTGGTTAACAAGGAAGACGGCATGAAGTCTTAGTGCCTTGCGCCGGGAAAGAAACGACCGAAGGTAGATCCGCTGCTGGGTGTATGGAAAGCGAGGTCTGTTTTCCACAACTTGGAGTACTGGAAGTCCTCAAGACGCCACATAGCCTCGATATGATGCACATTACGAAGAATGTCACCGAGAGTCTGCTTGGCACTATTTCCAACATGCCGGAAAAGACCAAGGATGGGACGAAAGCAAGATATGATCTGAAATGGCTTGGTGTCAGGAAAGATCTTCAGGCCCCCGATAGTGATGACGATGATGATCAGACGGAAGGGACTCAAGGTCGCCGCAAAAGGGTAAAGAAGAACACGGTGGTGCTTCCCGCTACGTGGTTCACTATGAGTACGGAGGAGCTCGAGCAATTTTACAGGTGTCTCCTAGGAGTCAAATTTCCTCATGGTTACGCGGGAAAGATAAGCAGATATCTGGACGCAACGAAGAAGAGTTTAGCGGGATGAAGTCTCACGACTGTCACGTGCTGTTGACGCAGATACTTCCCGTTGCGATTCGAGGATAATGGACGAGCACGTCCGTGATACGCTGCTTGCCCTTTGCAACTTTTTCGACGTCATCAACAGGAAGTCGATCGGGTGAGGCAGCTCGACGGACTACAGGAAGAGATCGTGCTGATACTATGCGAGCTCGAGATTTACTTCCCGCCAGCATTCTTTGATATCTGCGTGCATCTCCTTCTCCATGTCGTTGATGACATCAGGCAGCTCGGGCCGACGTTCCTGCACTACATGATGTCGTTCGAAAGGATGAACGGTGTCATGAAAGGATACGTTCGCAACAGGGCCCGTCTAGACGCAAGCATGGCCAAGGGCTTTCTAACCTATGAGTGCATCTTCTTCTGCCAGAATTATCTAAGCACCGAGAACCAGGATGTTGGTCTGCCCAGGAGGAAACACCTCGGCAGGCTCAATGGATATGGTCACCGTGAGGGCACCCTCTCACTCTTTGTCGGCATTCATGGTCGAAAGGACAACTTCGACAGGGCTCACCGGGTCACGCTACAACACTTACAATTGATCGAACCTTGGGTGAAAGAGCACAGAAGCTTAATCGAGAAGAATTACATCGACCTGGGCCGGCCGAGGAAGAAGGGAGACGTAACCAAAGAGTATAACTCCAGCTTCACGCGTTGGTTCAAGCAAAGGCAACTGGATCTAGCAAAGAGCAAAACGCCATCTATGGAAGATGAAAAACTCATATTCTCCTTATCACGGGACCCCGGGCACAATGTAAGGACCTATCAGTCGTACGACATCAGCGGTTTCAGATTCTACACCGAGGAAAAGGAGAAGAATAGCGAATATCAAAACTCAGGAGTAACTATGCTATCCTACGGCGATGACGAGGCTACTGTCAAGCAAAGATACTTCGGAAGGATCGAGGAAATATGGGACCTCAACTACTGTGGAGAGTCGGTGCCAATGTTCCGTGTGAGATGGGCCAAGGTCGTCGTCAAAGAAGGCCGGTATTTCACCACCATGGTAATACCCGATGCCAAATCGAAGAACGCCTCCGCGAAAAATGAGCCATGGGTACTCGCTAGCCAAGTTGTGCAATGCTTCTTCATTACCGACCCGTCAAAGCCTAACCGTGTTGTCGTGAGGAGGGCAAGAGGAGCATCATCGGAATGGAAGGAGACGCCAACGAGGAAGACTTGGAAAGCGATCAGAAGATCGAGGAGGAATTCGACAAGTACTTCGACATGCCTACTACTAGTACACAAAGAAGGAAGACCTCCCTACCTACTAAAGGTTGTCCGTTCACGCGAAGAAATCTCAAGGTGCCCGGCCTAAAGTATTCAACTGCGAAGAAGGGAAAGAAGAGAAACTAGCTCGGAACCGAGACGAAGAAGAGACTTTTTTGGTGTATTTAATTTGTGTTGTGTGCGTGAGAGACAATGCAACCATATATATGTATACAATGAATATGTATGAGACATTGTGTGTGAGACAATATTTTTTTAAAGAATACCAATAATGTGTTTGTGTTCTTTATTTAAACTAGTTGACATGTACGTGCAACGCACGTTTTCACTGTTAAATGTGGCAATTTACAAGTAGCAAATATTGCAGGTGCAACGATGTACAAAACATAATTTACATTTTTGCCTACCGATTTCTAAACATTTATAATTTGTATGAAATAACTTTGTCTCTTATTTAGGTTATTGACATGAGGCCTACTCTGTGCCGTGTATTTTTTTTGCTTTTGGCACCCGGCAAAGAGTACCTCTTTACCGTGTACGGCGTGTTTTGGCACCTGACAAAGAGCACCTCTCTGTCGTGTACGATGGCACCAGGCAAAGAGCACCTCTTTGCCCTGTCTGTTTGTCTTGGCACTTGGCAAAGAGAGGGCGACGTGACAACTCTTGTGCGGGGAGCCTTTGTCGTGTGCTCTCTTTTGCACTTGGCAAAAAGGTTAAGCCGTTACTACGCTTTTCTTTGTCGTGTGCCACGAGTATACACAAAGCAAACACCATTTATGTTGAACAATGCGACAGTGCAGCTGGAGGCACTATGAGGTCAGAGTAAAGCAAGGGAGATGTAAAATCATTGAAGAACAGAATTATGGTATCCGTCTGTAGATTTCTGAAGAGAAACTAACACCAGATCAGAAGAATGCATCTTTCTCATAGAACTGTTTGTCTATTTATATCTTCTTCCCACGTATAACAATTCAGGACAAGAATTTTCAATAAAGAATGAGTTTATATAATAAAGGCCTTGGGAGCCTGGGACCTAAATAAGAGGTAAATAAGCTAATAACCTTAAAAAATCAGTTCAAAAGAATTGACGACTCATGTCAATGTCAAACCTGGGAGCCTGGTGCCATAGCAAACAGTTTCAGCAGTGAGTTTCTATTCTTCAGTCACTATGTAGTAAGTGTAAATGTAATGCCTAAAGCAACATCACTTGACTGAATCAGAATGCACAATTATGTTTCAACATACATGTACTTCTCTGCAACTAATTAAATTGTAATTTTTTACATGCTTCACCCTGCCTCTAGTATATTGAAACCATTACCAGCAGTCGATAGAAGAAGCGGAAAGAGGCAAAAGCCAGCAACGGAAGTGAAACGACCCACTAAACCAGCTTCTTCTTATAACTGGTACTTGTATCCAGCACAACCGGTATGAATTAAAGGCTGGCGAATGCACTACATAGATTGTCATTATCAAGCACCTGTAAATCTGTAATCAATTAATTGCTTGTGCAATCTATTCAGTAGTTCAAAATTGGTTAAATACATTCAGATAAAACAAGATACACTGTGGACTCAAAAGACGTACTGATATAAGATGTAGAAATATAATATTTGCTTTGTAGACCCTTTTTGAAAAGAAGAGAGATTGCTTGAACAATTGCATTTTCGGGCCATAATCGAAAGGGAGATTGCAGCGAAGCACACACGGCTACCAAGCATCAGCAAAACAGAGAGGTAGCAATCACCAACATCAGCACACATAGCCGCACCAATATCTCAGTCTAATCTCTCCTCTCAAGCTCTCACGCAGCAGAGGTGCTCAATCTCTCGCTGGCAGCAACAGAGCAGGACCATGGCAGTATGGCACGAGCGGCAACAACAATCAGCGACACTAAGGAGCAGTAGCATGAGCGCGACATCCCCTATGCGGCTCTACCTCCGCTCTGATCCCATCTCCTCCTCCCTACTCCAGCCCTCCAGCAGCAGGCCTCCCATCCCCTTCTTCTCCCTGCTCGACCTCTCTAGTAGCCGGCCCCAGTCCAGCACGCCGAGTCGCGAAACATCGTGGAGCTCGGGAGGCGACGTGCTGGTCCTGGTTGGTGGTGGGGTCATGGGCCAGGATCCATGATCCATGGAGGTGGGCAGGAGGCGTTATGTCACCGGGACTGGCTTAGCGGCTCTGTTGCAGGGAGGCGGTGGCTGGATCGGGCGAGTTACTGCACTGGCTGAACTCCGAGGATGAAGGGAGCCTCCCGGCATTGGGATAGGAAAAGGAGACCTCGGCGGAGGCAGGGAGCCGGCCAGCATCAGAGATCTCGAACTACATCGGGATAGGAAAAGGAGACATGGGCGGAGGCACGGAGCCGGCCGGCATCAGAGATCTCGAACGTTGTTAGATTTGAGCGGCGGCGTCGAGCAGGACGGCGGAGAAGGCAAAGGCAGCACGGCGGCGGCGTTCAGGTGCTGCTGCTTGTTGGCGCCACCGCCATCCCGCTCGCGCGGCTTGCTGGGTCTCATGGTGCGCGGGGGCGGCGGCCAAGAAACTGGCTTCCCGGAGGATGGTGCGCGGGCGGCTACATCGAGTGCGGCGATGGACGTTGACCTATCGGCAAAGTTAAAACAAAATAACGTTTCGCGTGGATTGTGTTGAGTTGCTCAACACCGAACGTGCAATCTCAGCCTTTGATCAAATATTGGACGCATACGATTTAATGTATCCGGCATATGTTTGCTCTTTAATAGTAGTATAGATTTAACCAAAAATATTTTTTCAAGTTACACCAATAATGTGTCTGTATTGTGAAAGGGTGTAAGAACAAATCTCCGAGGAATAAAAGATAAGTAATTTCAATTTCGTGAGCCCCAATCCCTGACATGAAAGTGTGTTATCCGTAGCAACCCGCGAGCAGGGGTCTGACATAGTGCCGGTGGCTTACCATGATGGCTACATACCACAAGTGTGGGAATGAGCACTTGGTTTTGCCGTGCTGTCCCGAGAAGGTCGCGTCGGGCTATGTTGTGACATCGTCGCAGAAATGCACATGGGTCTTGCTCGTGGGCTGCTTCGGACAAAACATTTTCATGACCCGGAGAGGGGTCCTTTCTTTTCCTACTAAGGGGTTCGTTTTGCATAGTAACGTTCCCGGGAAGAAGAAACCCGGAGAGCCGCATGGAACAGCTAAGTTCTTGCATCCGCATCTTACATTCTAGGCATTCATATCTCGCTCGGAGTCAATATACCTTCTTCCTGCGCATGCTTGATCGTTGTTGGGAGCCTTACCGGGTTTGGTGGCAACTACCCAGGCGAGTGGACAGATATCCTCTGGATCACAAACCTTGGACAGTAGTGCACACCCCGGAAGGTATAACGCTCTTAAGGGGTATGCCATTCGTGTCCGCGTCTTAGCAACGAATATGAGGCTCACACGGGTCGGGTACTTCGCACTTAAGAGGTTTTCTCAGCAGCGTGATTGCGCGTTAGTGCAAGGGTTGAAATGGGACATGACCCCGGGAGTTGAGTCATTTAGGTTGCATTCATCTGAACTACTTTCTGAATTACACTTCGAAGTACTTCCAGAGCATTTTTTGCAACTACCCGGCAAGTTTGCCATTCCCTAACCGCTGACAATAGCCCAAGGAGGAATCCGGCAGCTTGTTTGTATATTATTGCGCGGCACCTGGCACTTTTTCTCCCGGGGACGCTGGGCAGAGAAGGGTCAGTTGTGTGGAGCTTTTCAGGAATTTCGCGGAAAACGTCAGTTCGCGGGCAAGATCGTCTGAGGAGTCTTTTCCCGGAGAACAACAAGAAACCGCGAGAAGGCGGGACCCGACAGCAAAAGGAGTTGAGAAACGAGTTCTTTACTTCTTCCCATTTCAAGGCCTACAAACGACTATATGTACACAAGGATTCACTCGCCAAGGCCGAGCTCATCTCCAAGATCGCCGAGGAGCCGCTCGCCAAGGCCAAGCTCATCACCATGAACGGAGACGCCTACGACGAGTTGGAGTCTTCGTCGTCCTCACTCTTGGCACCGGATGAATTTTCCTCTTCTTCATCCTCGCTGAAGAAGTCCGCGTCGCCGCTGCTATCGCTCCCACGCAGCACTCCATGCGCCCGCCGAAGATTCCGAAGATCTTCACGAGAAGCATTGCGTCCCCGTCGAACCTGAACTGGAGGTGCTGCCCTTGCCTCAGGCTGCGAGAACGAGCAAAGGACTTCCAGCCCCGCGTCAGCAGCATGGTCCTATGGGCGGGATTCTCCACCGCCACCCAGACGGAACCATTGACGCATCCGTCCACCTGGAGCCACAGCCCCAAGGGCATGTTACCCACCAGCGCGTCCGCAAAAGAGTCCGGGAGCCGGAGCCAATTGCGGGGGCGGCTACGCAACCTCACGAGAAACTCGTACGCTGCCAACCCTTGGATGGGAGCAACCACTCGGGCGGGAGAGCAGGACGCCCCACCACGACCGCGCGTGCCACGATCTCCTCGTCCGCCCACGCCTCGGCCACGACGAGCCCGGGGTCCTTAGGCCATGGCTACTAGGGCCAGCCTCCACCTCGACAGCAGAAGCGCGAGCCTTCCTCTAACTCTCGCGGCTCCCGCCATTGACGCCGTTGGCCTTGGTATGGAGCGAGGATACGGGAAGGATTGGAGAAGAAGGACTGAGAGGAGTTGGGGGTTAAAGCCTGCTCCTCCCCGCTTTTTAATCCCCAATGTGGCTCTCCCTCTCTCCGCCGTTTCGTTCTTCTCGCCACGGGAATCGAGGAGGCATAAGGAGTTATTTCCCGAAGTTAGACGGCTCGGGCAGTAAATCCAAAGCCTGAGTCCCAGACCGATGCGACAAGACCAACAAGACAAGACGTGTCGGCCCCGCTTTGACAAATTCTTGGTCATAGCCCCGGCACCCGAGAAGCTCAGCTCGCCGGGACCATGCCCGGGGGCTACTGTCGCAACAGTGGAACATGGGGTTCCCCTGATGCGGTCAAAGCCGGTCCACCACCAGTGGGCCCACCTAGAAGATGGCCAAGGTCAAGCCACGCAAGCATGACAAGTGGGCCTCCCCACTTGTCTCAAGGTCACCCAGCAAGATCGACATCGACAATCCTGTGGCTAAGGACCAAGACCCGGGAGACCTCACGGGGTCACTCACCCGGAGACCAAGGCCAAGACCCGCCGAGGCGCGATACCCGACGGACCCGCCAGGCCCTTTCCATGCTTGGGCATGGAAAGGATGATCTCCTCCACCTCCAGCAGGAAGATGAGCACGCCAGCGTCAGCAGCAAGGAAGGATCTGAGAAGCCTTGGGGAACAAGAAGAAGCGTACACATGGGCACATCACGGATGGCGTCACCCTAGCCCTGCATTGGCGGAGGCGTCATGCCATCTTTGCTACCCCTGCCTTTTCCTTCCTCCCCAAGGATGGAGGAGATGATGACGCAAGCCAAGAAGGAAAGGCCCAGGGAGGGCCATGTCACCTGCATTGCCACCACCGAGGGGTTTTACCGCCTAAAACCCCATGCTCGTGCTCCTCGCGTGACAACCTGTGGTTGCCCCCTAGCCTATAAAGGGAGGACCAAGGTCACCAAGGAGGGGGATCCAAGCTCAAGGAAAACTAGTCTAGGCAAGAGCAAGTAGCTAGGGCAGAGAGCTGAAGCGAGAGGTGATCTCCTCCGGGTCAGGATCTGCTCGTCTTCAACCTCCCGCCAATCCTTCCCGGGTTACCTACCCGGAGAACTCTCTGTAGCCACCATGATGAACACCATAATCCAGACATGCAGGAGTAGGGCTGTTAGCCTCCGGGCGGCCTGAACCTGGGTAAAACCACCGTGTCACTGTCGTGTTTGTGCCTCTTGCTCGAGTTTCCTTCTCGGAGCTGAAGGTGGTAAGCCTCCTCTGCGCCCACTACCGAACCAAATAAAAGGTGGTAGGCTCTACTCCGGTGTCCGTGCTCCGAGACACGACACCTGTCGTACCTTGATCTCTCTCGCCGGTGAGGAGTTTCGGTGGTGGTGTGGAGCTCGAGATGGAGGAAGGAGATGAACAACACGGTGAGGAAAATGGTTTTCTACCGCAAGGTGAAAACCTTATTTATATGGAAATTCTGAGATTCGTGCGAGATAAGTGGGAAACCCCACGATCTTCGCCACGCGTCCGAGATCCTCGTCATGGCAACGGCACGATGCCCTGCTTCGCCGTGACGCCTCGCGTTTCGCGCGCAGGAGAAACGCAATCATGACGGCTTCTCGTTTTCTTCTCTTTGGGTTCAAACTGTCGTGGACCCGCGGTGACGAGAGCATGTCAACTATTTTCTTGACTAGTCAAGCATGACAAGATATGGTGCAGAAGATTCCATGACAGGAGGTCAGACCGTCTTTCCCATGTTTTGGTCAAACACGGCGTCTGTTCGGCTTGTTCATTTCCCGAACTGACACCCGCCTTTCTTCGGAATGATTCAACCTCTTCAGCCGCCTAGATTCAAGAAACGAAGATGGACATCGATCAAGATGAAGACGGCAGCTGGAGAAATTAAACCTTTCCGGGGGCTAATGTTGGGGATATACCCAACGGGGGTATCTCTAACATGGAAAAAATCCGGCTAAGCCAGGATGGCCCAACGGTGGCAAGGCTTGAGGCCTGCCGGGTGGCCCTGTTAGCTGATGTACAAGGCGGAAGCGTGCCGGCTAAAGGAAGGTACATGACGAGGGTCCATGAAGCCACCAAGCCCATGACTAAGGCGGTAACATTAGCCGGATTAGGTCTAGAACTTTGTATTCTTGCCGGTTACGGCTTCTCCTTGTAAACCGTAGGTCTGGCCGCCTATATAAAGCCGGCCAGGGATAGCCTTACGGACAAGCTCATACAAATCATTGTAACATATATCACGGCGATCTGCCTTATAGTGATTTATGCAGCACGTAGGATCTCGCCGCCGTGTGAGATCCGAAACTGGGTAAACCGTCGTGTTCAATCTCGACCCGGACGACGTCACCTTTCACCCCCACGTCTCTCCATCGCTAGAGCACCCGCATCTCCTATCTCAGATGCCGATACGACGACAAAGCACATAATGTGTCATCCGCACGGCAGGAAATCGCTCTCTCTAAGGTGGCATCTGTCCAGCTGGTATCCTTCTTACTTGTTGACCTTGTGAAGGTTTTTTCCACACGAGCTGACAAAACAATCTGTCGTTTCTCCACATACAAACGACTACAGCATGGAGTAGTGTACTAGTCGTTGGCTTATTAACTCGATGACGAGGACAGCATGAGACTGATCCTGTGGATGGCGTGCGAGTGGGCCTACATACAGAATAGTACAAGTATTCACTAGTGGGACACACACTTCGACGTTGATCTCCTGTGCAAGCCAACAAGGAATCTTTCTTTTTGCATGCTTCTTGGAAGAGACTTCGTCATTTGGTAGAAGAGTCACCTCATACGTTCCTACTAGCAAAAACCGGCGTGGCAGCACTATAAGCTAGGCCGACCACGTGATGAACCACAGGAGCCAGCCTCAAGGATACATACCGCTGAGTGACTAACGAAGCCCCCTCCACCAGTCCGCGCAGCGATATTTGTTTAGCCGTGAAAGAACAATGTGGTTAATTTTGCAAACAAAAAGAAAAAATAGGTTCTAATTCATAACATGTTCGTCGACCATACAGCCGATCAGTCAGACATACTTCCATCGCAGTACTCGTAATCTTATCTATCTATATATAAAAGGGCTCCTCTTCAGCAGCCTCTCAAGGTGTCCACGTCATCGGGTACTGTAGAGTGCTACAGTACCAGCACTTCTACAGTGTTTTTTTTTCCCTTTTCTCGATAATATGTACATGAAATATATGCGCGCCGACGAGCAGGTTCCATTCCTGTGATCGGTTTCAAGTTTGGTCGACTCTAACAGCTTAATTTTGCATCCAAACTCGCAAAAACATCTGACGAATTTTGTCAAATTCGTCACACTCAGTTATCCGTTTTTCAACCTTCCGAACAATTTTCATGTTTTAACCTTTTGGTTTTGACGGACATAAACATATTTCTCTCCAATCTTCAAATCGTTGTATTTTTGGCTGCGAAAAAAAGATAAATTCTGACGGTTTCAAAATTTTGAAACTCAAGGTGGCCACGTCGCCCGGGCACTTTTTTAGTTTTTTTTTCTCACAAAAATTATATATATGAAATGAAATATATGCGCGTCGACGAGTAGGTTTCATTCCCCTGAACGGTTTCGAGTTTTGTCGACTCTAACTCCAAAATTTTGGATCCAAATTCGTACAAATATTTGATGAATTTTGTCAAATTCGTCGCACCCATTCATCCGTTTGAATTTTATTTTCACGGGTATATGGATATCACCCTTCCAAACAACTTTCATGTTTTAACCTTTTTTATTTGACAGACATATACATATTTCTCTCTAAACTTCAAATTCGTTGTATTTTATGCTGTACAAAAAGACAAATTTTGACGGCACACGTGTTTTTTCCAGAAAAGTCCCCTCCTTTTCCAGAAATTGTGAATCGGTTCTCCGGCATAAAACACACGCGCGGACCCTCCGCTTTTTGCAGAAAAGTCCCCACGTTTTCCCTATGTATTTTTACAGAGAAGTCCCCGTGTTTTCCGAAAATTATAAATCGGTCATATATCAGAGCGGACCATCTCAGCGGCCTGTCGAGGCGCCCACGTCGCCCCACATTGTAGAAGTGCAATATCAAAGCTGAGCGTTTCAGCCTTCCCTGAAGGCGCCACGTCACTCGGCGTTGTCCCTGAGTGAATTATTTTGGTGCTACAACTTTTGTTAACATATTTTCTATCCATTCAAAGACATTTAGAGTGTTAGCACATTGTTATATGCAAGGGGTGCATGGTTTGTTTTGTGACATTGTCGAAACGGATACTACAATTGTACTCTCGGTATAACCTGTGAAAAAAAAGAGTGCAGCACTGCCGCTGTGCCGGCCTCCCGCCACCGTTGGACCTTGTCGTCGTTGCAGCTAAACCTATAGGACACAGAGAAAAGAGTAAAATACACATACATCCAAATCTAGATATATCTAAGACATCCTTTTCCGAACGGAGAGAGTACGACATAGCAGAAACAAAGATACCTTCCAGATGTCACTTATGTTTCTTCTTGTTTGATCAAAATAGGTTACACAAGCAGCATTTGTATAGCAGCCACTAGCACACGATATATATGCAGGTGTGATAACTCTACATTTGACAACAACAAAAAATCAGAAACTAGCGATCGATTAGTTATCAGCCCAAGACCTGATTGAGTCGTGCAGCTTGTCAGAAGCTCGTACAACCCATAACTTAAGTATGTCTCTGGGCTCCGCAGTATGGCATCCCTTCACGCCGCAGTACTCTCCTTGTATCTGATCCACACTCCTATTTCGAGCCTGCGACTGCGATCGAGAAGACTCACCTATCCCAGCACTTTGCACCTGCATAGTCGTCTTCTCCACGCAAAGGTGTGCAGTACCATGTGTGGACCTCAGACACATATGATACATTTTGGATTCAGAGTTCCGGGAGAGGTAATCTATGGCCTTGGGAAGCAGCTTCTCGTCTACATCATGTAGGGATGTGTTCCTGTGCACCATTTCTTGCTCCTTCCCATCAATCACCTCGAAAGCAAAGCTCTCAGCTGCAGGCTCTATTCCCTCCGGGGAGTCATGGGGGACCAAAAGAACTTCTAGCTTCAGAAGATCCGATTCTGAATTCAGAGTGCTGCTACTTCTTTTTCTTCCATGTTTGGTAACTAAATTTTGCAGGCGTCTGTTCTGTGCAGAGATATGGCACTGTAGATAGATCCCAATCACCTGTTCCATAAATGTATAAGACAGCCTTGACCTTGCTGGCGACGACACATTTGGGCTGCTGCAACAGAGTGGGTTTGGACGAAACCGATGAGTTAAGGTGTTGTGAACATCGACCCAGTATGCATTCTCTTTCTCCCCGTGGGGAGAATGTGTCCGCCAGGGAAAGTCTTGCGTGGGAAGTTGAATGAACTCTCTTTTTATAACTTCAGCAGCAGCCCTAAAGTGAGGCGTGACTAATTGCATGCAACTGATTATGCTCCCAAATATATCACTGCTCTCAGAGAGGCGTAGCATGAATCCTAGGCTGAAACTCGTGGTAGGCGCCTGAAATCCTGAAAGACAAACCTAACCATCGCCTCTACTCCACGATCCTCAAAGCTCATGGGCCGTAAACCCAGATAGTAAAATCTGCTTCCGAGCAACGCCCGGTATCTCATAACCTTCCAGCAAGAAGCTGGCGTATGAAAGGGTTGAAAACATGTACTGCCGTGGGGTTGCGCCGAACTCGACGAACTTGAGGAATTCTCCTGTACCCTCTGCGAACCTCTCGAACCTCCGGACATCAATGGACCTGCTTGGCTCGCCCTTACCATGGGAGACGAAAGATGACACGAAGGACATGGCTGCGTGGGCGATCCTTTTGGGGAACGGGGACTGGCTTATCCCTTGCCTGATCACTTCATCTTCCACGGCTCGCTGCTTGCAGTGGCGCAACGTCTCGTCGCACTCCTCAGCAGCACGCTTCAGCTTGCTCCGCCAGCGTAACACCGGCACATCAGTTATCTGCCATTTGCTGGAGATCTGCAGTGCAGCCTCCATCTTGATGTGTGCCATCTCCAGCCTATCCACGTCGCTTGGTTTCTGCTGGTCAGGCTTGTCGATGAGGAAGCTGGATACCCTGCTAAGTGTCTCGCCGACCACCGCGGAAGCAACATCTCAGCCATTACTTAGGACTCGCCGACGCCGATCTATTTGTCAAATCACCTGCTAGATATATAAAAAGGAATTAAGTTTACGGATGCATAGATTAAGGCTCTAAGGTTGGTAACTCACCTGGGCCAACAAGTATCCCCTACTCAGAGCCGGTGATACGTGGGCACCCAGTGGAACAACTCTGCTTCCTGCTGAAAATGGTGAACAACTGAAGAGAGAAGCTCCTAATTTATGAGAGAAGGATGTGGTCAAGTTGCTAGACATGAGAACAGATGCAAATCCTGCGATTAGGACAAGAGGACTTGGGATCCTTTTTCTATTCTAGAAAATTGAAAATTCGACCTCTCACTCGCTCGTTGTGAAACTTTTTTTTCCTCAAGGTTTATGTTGACTTGAGACTTGAGAGTCCACACAATGACCGAGAGACACTACCCAGTCCACACAATGACCGAGAGACACTACCCAGTCCACACAATGACCGAGAGACACTACCCAGTCCACACAAATGGACTGACTCCACGAGTTGACTGTATACGCTAACTTGGACAAAGTAAAACAAGGTGAGTATTACTAGCACTGACAAGTGGTCAGTGTGGCGTCTTTAACGGGGCGGACTGACTCGCGAGTCTTCTCCGCGTGCCGTGAACCATTTGTTTTCTCTTTTTGTGAGAAGTTTACAGCGTGCATTCCGTAGTCAAAGAGTTACACGTGTACAGACACAAACCACACATCAGCTGCTTCCCCTCGCGCTCCATGGGGATAATTGCGAATTGGTCCTGGACTCCAGATGTACCTTTATAGACTGGGGCGATAGAAGATATGCGGCTCCATGACCCATGACACGAGGATTGATTTCTGAGTTAGCATTGCAGTTGAGGAGATAGAACCAATGAAAAAATTAGCGTGCTATAACAATTAGCGGCAGCCCTCAAAATCCGTATTTCAGCGCTATAGCGAGCAATTGTATATGGATTCGTTTAGGGGCCATATATCGCGCTATTTAAAACCACGGATACAACATGAAATACGCTGGAGTTTAGATTCCTCAAAAATCGATCATAAACAACGCCCCTAGTCGCATTGGATCGGTCGCTTGTCGCTTGTGCATGAAGAAGCCGAGCTACCACGTAGTAAGTTGAACCGGTACGGCCCTTTCAAGGGAGAGAGAGAGGAGGCGATCAGATCTAGGTTTTTCGGACCCCTTCCTAGCGACGCCGCCGGACTGTCCCGCCTCCAGCGGACCACCGCCCCTCGCCGGTGGAAGGGTTAACGATTTTCCTCTTTGCAGTTTCAGTGTGTTCTTCAGATTGGTGAGGCGGCGGCGACATTCTGAAGTCAGAATAAGATCATTCCCACCCTATCCTCGCTCCGGTTGTGCGCCTAGTGCCGGCGGAGGGCGCGTGGAGTTATGTGTCCGGCAGATTTCTTGGGATCCGGTTGGTTTTCGTGTTCATTGGTGTGATTGTTGGTCTGACTCTTCCGATCTACGGTTTTCATCGTTGATGATGGTTGTTGCTCGGGTGTGCTAGTCCTTTGGGACCTTGGCACGACGACTTCCTGTCTGTCTACAACAACAAGGTCTACTATGATCTACAACAACAAGGTCTACTATGACAAGCTTTGTTTGGCTCTAGTGATGGAGGGGCGAGGACGGTGACACGCCTTCAGCTTGCTCTAGTGTTTATAGTCGTCGCTAAATGGTCCAGGACCTATTATAATTTTTATTACTTTTGGAGTTCTTTGTACTACTGTTGATATTTATTAATAGATCGGTGGACCTTTCGCAAAATACAGAGATACGGTGAAGGGGATGAGAACGGGATTGCTTACATTGCATAGAATGAATGAAGGTTCTTTGAGATTGGTAAAGACATGTGGCAGCTACTCGAATGGGTCTAACTAAAGGGGGTGAAAGGCCGTCTTGTAGGATTCTTTTTGTAGAGAACCTGGGACATCTGTCTCGACACATTGCATAGAACTTCCTGAGAAAACAAAAAACGAAAAATCTAATTTTTGCACGCACGGACTATTTACGTCTTAACGAGTGTCCACCCAAGGAGCCGTTTGATCACATTCTTCACCGATCGACCACCTCACCATGATGATCAGTCCCATTTCCCTGTCTTCTTCAAGAATCCGCATCACATCCTCATGCGCCGCTGCCCCTGGAGATGGTGTCCAGTTTTGGTTTTTGCTTGCCGCTCGTGGTGGTGGATGCACGACTGTGCATGCTTGAATGTCTGGCGTGCCGATTGTGGCCGAGGGGCTGCTCCTAACTGGGCAAGATGTGCTAACCTAGGTAGTAGTGGCTCTATACGCAGTCCCAATCTCATCGAGCTCCGAAACGATTACGCTTTCATCTAGGTTTGTACGGTTAGGAGTCTTGCTCCATTCTCCAGTAATCGTCCTACAAAGCAGCAAGTTATGTGTCACATGACTAGTCTCCTATTTCCCTTCAATCTCTCTTTACATTTTGATTCGGTCAGATACTTGACTTTTTGGAGCTAAATGATAGTACCATAGTTTCATCTATTATATCTATCTTTCAATAAAAAGTTTTTGAAAAAACTCATACAAATCAAATTTAATCCTGTTCATAGGAAATAATCTTCTTGACTTCATTTATCATAATCCAGATCTTAGATCGGGCAAAATTATCCTCCACAACTTCCACCTCAAATGCCACGCTGAGGATTTTTATACTAAACTTGTATACCTTTTATAATATTTTTTATCAAACAAAATTCTCAATAAGTATATTAGTACATTATTAGTGAGCACAAATTATAGACATGATAGTTCGCTAAATATTAATTATGATGTTCTTTGGTTTAAATTTTTAGTAAGAACTTTAACTTGAATGCACTTAAATGAGAGAATAATTAACGCATGCTTTCACAGACTACTTTGTGACACTTCTATAAATTATAGTGTATAAACATGTGTGTATCTGGTTGTCTTGTGTGGTTGATCACATTTTATGATGCTTAAATATCTTGATACGGATCCCTAAAGCGTACGCTCTAACAAATATCTTGATAGCTATCTTTAATATATGATCAAGATAACAAGATAGAAAATTCTAGAACTATAAAAGTGTTTCTGATGAACTTGTCTTTGATTCGCCGACATTCTTAAAATCAATGGCATGTTGTTGTTACAATTTATTGATCAAATGTGTTCTACATGTGTGTTGGCAGTCATTTTGGCCGACTGTCAGTTGAAGGCGGAAACCCGTGATGGCGTGAATCACACGCTCGTTGGGAGACCCCAAGAGGAAGGTATGATGCAGTTCAGCAGCAAGTTTTCCCTCAGAAAGAAACCAAGGTTATCGAACCAGTAGGAGCAGCAACTCTTCAGAAGGTTGTTGGTGGCGCACGGCGCAACACGATCACCAACGTGGAACCTGCACACAACACAATCAAACTACTTTGCCCCAACGAAACAGTGAGGTTGTCAATCTCACCGGCTTGCTGAAAACAAAGGATTAAACGTATGGTGTGGAAAATGAGTATTAAATTGCAGAGAATGAAAAAGGAACAGTTTGCAGTTTGTGGTTGTTTAATCAGTGTAAAAGAATGGACCGGGGTCCACAGTTCACTAGTGGTGTCTCTCCATAAAAGATAACTAACATGTTGGGTGAACAAATTACAGCTGGGCAATTGACGAATAGTGAGCGCATGACAATGCATATACATGACATGTTGACTACTATGATATTTAATTGGGCATTACGACATAATACATAGACCGTTATCCAACAGCATCTATGACTAATAATCCACCGCCGGGTTGTCATCCGAGTCCCCCGTTGGTATTAAGTTGCAAGCAACGGATAATTGCATTAAGTAAAGTGCGTAATGTAAACAAACACATATGCCCGTGGACATAGCATCGTTAGGTTATCCCTAGTGGCAACAGCACATCCACAACCTTAGAACTTTCTGTCACTGTCCCAGGTTAAACGGAGACATGAACCCACTATCTAGCATAAATACTCTCTCTTGGAGTTACAAGCATCTACTTGGCCAAAGCATCTACGAGTAACGGAAAGCATGCAAGATCTTAAATAACATATAAGATAGATTGATAATCAACTTGACATAATATTCAATATTCATCGGATCCCAGCAAACACAACATGTAGCATTACAATAATATGATCTTGATCATGTAGGGCAGCTCACAAGATCTAAACATGATGGCACAAAGTGGAGAGACAACCATCTAGCTACTGCTATGGACCCGTAGTCCAAGGATGAACTACTCACGCATCACTCCGGAGGCAGGCATGGCGATGTAGAAGCCTCCGGTGACGATTCCCCTCTCCGGCAGGGTGCCGGGAAGAGGTTCTGAACCCTCCCGAGCTAGGGTTGACGACGGCGGCGTCTCTGGAACTTTTCGTGGATATTTGCTCAGGTACTTAGGGTTTTCGCGTCGGGGGGAATAAGTAGGCGAAAGGGCGGCGGCTGCGGACCCCCGAGGGGCCCACACCACCCTAGGGCGCGGCAGAGGGGGGCCCGCGCCCTAGTGCGTGTGGGCCCTGGTGGCCCTCCTCTGCTGCTCCTTCGCTCCGTCAGGTGGTTCTGGAAAAATAGGGACCCCCGTGTAGTTTCGTCCAATTCCGAGAATATTTCCAGACTAGCTTTTCTGGAATACAAAAACAGCAGAAAACAGGAACTGGCACTTCGGCATCTTGTTAATAGGTTAGTCCCAAAAAATGTATAAAAGTGATATAAAGTAGATGCAAAACATGTAGCAATTGGTATAAAACAAGCATGGAACATCAAAAATTATAGATACGTTTGAGACGTATCAGCATCCCCAAGCTTAGTTCCTACTCGTCCTCGAGTAGGTAAACGATAAAAACAAAATAATTTTTGAGGTGACATGCTACATCATAATCTTGATCATATAATATTGCAAGGCACATGTAAATGAATGAAGTGATCCAAGTCAATGGTCTATAATTTGCTACCAAATAGATAATGAGTAAACAATGAATCACACAAGCTAAACGTTTTCATGAATAGTACTTTCGAGACAAGCATCAAACAGTTTTGCATAAGTGTTAACTCATAAAGCAATAGTTTCTAATAAAAGGTATTTAATCAACACAAAGGAAGAATTTAGTTTCAGCATTTGCTTCAACTTTCAACATATTTATCTCATGGATATTGTCAACACAAAGTAGTATAACAAGTCCAATACATTGCATATAACGCATGTTGTAACAAAGTTGACACTAGTGTTTGCTTGTGGAAGACAGAAAGAATAGGAAAACTGACTCAACATAAAAGTAAAAGAAAGGCCCTTCGCAGAGGGAAGCAGGGATTAAATCATGTGCTAGAGCTTTTAGGTTTTTGAAAGCATATAGAGATTGCATAAAATATTTGATACTCCTCCCAACCTTGCTAACACAAGCCATGGCTAACCGAATCCTCGGGTGCCTTCCATCAATCACATACCATGGAGGAGTATCTATTTTTGAGAGGTGTTTGTTAATTGTCAACGAATGGTAGCGGGTGAGAACAGTATTCTACCTGTCGAACGGACTTTTAAGAGCGGCTCCCATGAAGGACGTTATTTCTACCAGCAAGGCAGATCATCCCTCTTTCTCTTTGGTTTACACACATTCAGGTATTTCACTGTTTGTCATTGCTTACTGATGAATCAGGGCAAAAGTGTGAAGAGAATTAATTGGTTAAAGTTGTAATTAATTGGGACTGGGCACCCCGTTGCCAGCTCTTTTTGCAAGTTATTGGATAAGCGGATGTATATGCCACTAGTCCAGGTGTAAAAGTCCATCGACAAATAGAATAAAGAATAACCACACTAATTCCTCATGAGCTAGTAAACATTGACACAAAAAGGGAATAATAACATTTTGAATAATTTAAAGGTAGCACATGAAAAATTTACTTGGAGTGGCAAGGAAATACCACATATAGGTAGTTATGGTGGACACAAATGGCATGGATTTTGGCTCAAGGATTTGGATGCACGAGAAGCATTCCCTCTCAGTACAGAGTTTAGGCTAGCAAGGTTATGTAAGCAAACAAGAATATCAACCCGTACACCAAGTTTTATATGACAAACATATTGCAAACGTTATAAGACTTCATACCGTCTTCCTTGTTAACCAAACCCTGTTATTAGAAAATATCTAGACCTTAGAGATACCACCGATGCAAACCAAATTTTCAACAAGCTTTACGGTAGTTCTTCACTAATAGGCTTAACTCATGTGATGCACAATTTAATCATGATCTACTTGTTAACTCAAAACAATTGACAAGCATCAAGTTATCCATTAGTGATCTACAAGATTAAGCAAGTTTTTCCTTATACCAATTACCACATGCAACATTTTCTGAACCAACCAAACACCAATCAATTTATTTCATCAACTCTCCAAACAAATATAAGTGAAGCAAGAGAGTACTTTCTACAAAAGAAAGCTAATAGCTCTGACAAGAGATACATGAAAACAAGAGCTAAAAGCTGAACAGCGCTAGATATGAATACTCAACAAATATAAGTGAAGAATAGGAGTATTCTCATGAAAAAGCGGAGCGTGTCTCTCTCCCAATCAAGAATGCTAGGGTCCAGTCAAGCTTTATTGAAAATAAAAGTGCAATACTGAAAATAAAAGCACACAGACGCTCCAAGAAAAGCACATATGATGTGAAAGAATTAAAATATAGTTTCACTAGAGATGACCTGATAATTTTGACGATGAAGAAGGGGATGCCTTGGGCATCCCCAAGCTTAGACGCTTGAGTCTTCTTGAAATATGCTGGGGAGATCCATGGGAGCCTCCCCAAGCTTAAGCTCTTCACTCTTCTTGATCCTATTATATCATCCTTCTCTCTTGACCCTTGAAAACTTCCGTCACACCAAACTCAAAGTAGATCTCATTAGAGGGTTAGTGCATAATCAAAAATTCACATGTTCTATAAAGACGCAATATGATTTGTTACTTTAAACATTAGCTACAGCCACTGATGTTATGTGAAGCTCTTCCACCCAAAAAAGAATTTCACTCAACACTAGTAAAAGAGAGAATGCAAAATAAAAAGGCATAATCTGTCTAAAACAGAACAGTCCGCAAAGACGAATTTTTTCGAGGCACTTACGACGCTCAGATCGAAAACTCTGAACTAATGAAAGTTTCAGACATTCATAAAGATTACGCACAAAAATTTCAGATTTAATTAACAATCTGGTGATTTTAGGAATTTCGTACAGTGAACAGCAAAAATCTGTTTCTGCGCAGCAATCAAAATTAAGCATCATCTTAACATTAGAGGCTACTCTTGGCACAACAATGCGAGAAAATAAAGATACAAAGGAGTTGCTACAGAAGTAAACACTCCTTGACTCAATAAAAGAAAAATTGCAGAAAAAAATAATGGGTTGCCTCCCATAAGCGCTTTTCTTTAACGCCTTTTAGCTAGGCACAAAGCATGCATCAAGTATTACCAAGTGAAGAAGCATCAACATTGTAATTTGTTCGAACAATAGAATCATAAGGTGGCTTAATCTTCTTCCTAGGAAAGTGTTCCATACCTTTCTTGAGAGGAAATTGATATTTTATATTCCCTTCTTTCATATCAATAATAGCACCTACAGTCTAAGAAAAGGTCTTCCCAGCACAATAGGGCATGATGGATTGCATCAATATCCAAGACAATAAAATCAACGGGGACATAATTGTTGTTAACCATGATAAGAACATCATCAATTCTTCCCAAAGGTTTTTTAATAGTAGAATCAACAAGGTGAACATCCAAGTAACAATTTTCCAAAGGTGCTAAATCAAGCATATCATATAATCTTTTAGGCATAACAGAAATACTAGCACCAAGGTCACACAAAGCATTGCAATCAAAGTCATTCAATTTCATTTAATGATGGGCTCCCAACCATCTTCTAACTTCCTAGGGATAGAAGCTTCATGTTTTAATTTTCTTCCCTAACTTGCATGAGAGCATTAGTAATATGTTTAGTAAAAGCCATGTTTATAGCACTAGCATTAGGACTTCTAGCTAGCTTTTGCAAGAACTTAATTACTTCAGAAATATTGCAACCATCAAAATCAAAGTCATTATTATCAAAAGTAATGGAGTTATTATCTTCCTTATTGCTAGAAATTTCAGCATCTTTATCAAGGACAGTTTCAGAGTTATCAGGCAATTTAGGACATTTTGCAATAGAAGTGGAAACATTACCAACACCAATATCTTGCCATTAATGGTAGGAGGTTTGTTAACACTTGAGTTTGAAGCATTTTCAGAAGTAGTAATAGTATAAACTCTAGCAATTTCATCCTCTCTTTCCCATCTAGCATGCAATTCAGCTAACATCCTCACATTGTTATCAATTTTAACTTGTATAGCATTGAGAGTTTTGCTCTCTTTAACATCATGAGGCATGTTCTTTAGTTTCAACAAGTCAACATCAAGAGCAAGACTATCAACTTTAGAGGAAAGCACATCAATTTTCCCAAATTTCTCCTCAACAGTTTTATTGAAAGCAGTTTGTGTACTAATAAAATCCTTAAGCATAACTTCAAGATCGAGGGTACACTCTTATTATTGTTATAGGAGTTACTATAGGAATTTCCATAACCATTGCCACTATTAGAAGGATAGGGCCTATAATTGCTATTACCAAAATTATTCCTATAAGCATTGTTGTTGAATTATTATTTTTAATGAAGTTCACATCAACATGCTCTTCTTGAGCAACCAAAGAAGCTAAAGGAACATTATTTGGATCAACATGTGTTTGACCATTTGCAAGCATAGACATAATAGTATCAATTTTGGCACTCAAGGAAGAGGTTTCCTCAACAGAATTTACCTTCTTACCTGTTGGAGCTCTCTCGGTGTGCCACTCAGAATAATTAATCATCATATCATCAAAAGCTTTGTTGCAGCATCCAATAAATTCCTTGAAGAAAAATTTAATCCTGCATAGAAGGTTTGGATGATCATCCAAGTAGTCAGTCCATGAGTGGGACAATTTTTAACCAATGATTTCATTCTCTCCCATGCTTGAGCAACATGTTCATTATCAAATTGCTTAAAATTCATTATGCTACTTCTCAAAGAAATAATCTTAGCAGGAGGATAATATTTTCCAATAAAAGCATCTTTGCATTTAGTCCATGAATCAATACTATTTCTAGGCAAAGATAGCAACCATTCTTTAGCACGTCCTCTCAAGGAGAAAGGAAAAAGTTTCAGTTTAATAATATCACCATCTACTTCCTTGAGCTTTTGCATTTCACAAAGTTCAACAAAGTTATTAAGGTGAACAGCAGCATCATCAGTACTAACACCAGAAAATTGCTCTTTCATAACAAGATTTAAAAGTGCAGGTTTAATTTCATAAAATTCTGCTGAAGCAGCAGGTGGAGCAATAGGTGTGCATATGAAATCATTGTTGTTCGTGCTAGTGAAATCACACAACTTAGTGTTCTCAGGAGTACTCATTTTAGCAGAATTAAAAACAGGACAGAAAATAACTTGAAAGTAAACTAGATGCAAGTAACTAATTTTTTTGTGTTTTTGATAATTGAAAGCAAACAAGATAAAATAAAATAAACTAAGCAAGACAAAAACAAAGTAAAGAGATTGGAAGCGTGAAACTCCCCTTGCAGAAGACTGCTGTCTCCCCGGCAACGGCGCCAGAAAAAGATGCTGGCGCCTGGTTGATGGAGAGTATTTGAGGATGATGATAGTGGTGAATAATTCCCCGGCAACGGCGCCAGAAAAAGAGCTTGATGGCGTGAATCACACGTCGTTGGGAGACCCCAAGAGGAAGGTATGATGCAGTTCAGCAGCAAGTTTTCCCTCAGAAAGAAACCAAGGTTATCGAACCAGTAGGAGCAGCAACTCTTCAGAAGGTTGTTGGTGGCCGCACGGCGCAACACGATCACCAACGCGGAATCTGCACACAACACAATCAAACTACTTTGCCCCAACGAAACAGTGAGGTTGTCAATCTCACGGCTTGCTGAAAACAAAGGATTAAACGTCTGTGTGGAAAATGAGTATTAAATTGCAGAGAATGAAAAAGGAACAGTTTGCAGTTTGTGGTGGTTTAATCAGTTTAAAAGAATGGACCGGGGTCCACAGTTCACTAGTGGTGTCTCTCCATAAAAGATAACTAACATGTTGGGTGAACAAATTACAGCTGGGCAATTGACAAATAGTGAGCGCATGACAATGCATATACATGACATGATGACTACTATGATATTTAATTGGGCATTACGACAAATACATAGACCGTTATCCAACAGCATCTATGACTAATAATCCACCGCCGGGTTGTCATCCGAGTCCCCCGTTGGTATTAAGTTGCAAGCAACGGATAATTGCATTAAGTAAAGCGCGTAATGTAAACAAACACATATGCCCGTGGACATAGCATTGTTAGGTTATCCCTAGTGGCAACAGCACATCCACAACTTTAGAACTTTCTGTCACTGTCCCAGATTAAACGGAGGCATGAACCCACTATCTAGCATAAATACTCTCTCTTGGAGTAACGGAAAGCATGCAAGATCTTAAATAACATATAAGATAGATTGATAATCAACTTGACATAGTATTCAATATTCATCGGATCCAGCAAACACAACATGTAGCATTACAATAATATGATCTTGATCATGTAGGGCAGCTCACAAGATCTAAACATGATGGCACAAAGTGGAGAGACAACCATCTAGCTACTGCTATGGACCCGTAGTCCAAGGATGAACTACTCACGCATCACTCCGGAGGCAGGCATGGCGATGTAGAAGCCTCCGGTGATGATTCCCCTCTCCGGCAGGGTGCCGGGAAGAGGTTCTGAACCCTCCCGAGCTAGGGTTGACGGCGGCGGCGTCTCTGTAACTTTTCGTGGATATTTGCTCAGGCACTTAGGATTTTCGCGTCGGGGGGAATAAGTAGGCGAAAGGGCGGCGGCTGACGACCCCCGAGGGGCCCACACCACCCTAGGGCGCGGCAGAGGGGAACCGCGCCCTAGTGGCATGTGGGGCCCTGGTGGCCCTCCTCTGTTGCTTCTTCGCTCCGTCAGGTGAGTTCTGGTAAAATAAGGACCCCCATGTAGTTTCGTCCAATTCCGAGAATATTGCCAGACTAGCTTTTCTGGAATACAAAAACAGCAGAAAACATGAACTGGCACTTCGGCATCTTGTTAATAGGTTAGTCCCAAAAAATTATAAAAGTGATATAAAGTAGATGCAAAACATGTAGCAATTGGTATAAAACAAGCATGAAACATCAAAAAATTATAGATACGTTTGAGACGTATCAACCCGCTAAAGACTGAGGATCCGGATGGACACATTCGAGAGAAAATTAGTGGTTAATTCATATGATTTGAATCCCAGAGATTGTCATGTCTTACGGATGCACACCTTGTGATTATATTTATAGGAATGGATCAAATTAAGAATTTCCATGGGGAAATATTTTGGAGGATTCAAAACATGGGGTCAAATTTTGCAAGGTCGAATCTCCTATGACTGTTTTGAACTGAGCGTAGCTTGGATGGTTAGATTCTTTGTGGTGGAACCAGCCCATCCATGTTCAAGTTCTAGGCTTGGCATGGGTGCTCGCATTTATGTGGATTTACTGTAGCATTTAATCGGTGGTTTATGTCCTAGACTTGGCATGTGTGCACTCATTTACCTGGATTTAATCAGTGTTATTTTTTCAATGGTATGTGACGTGTTCGTTGACAATGACTCGCTTGTGGTGACTTCGTCGACTTCAAAGATCTGTCGACAGGGACAACGTGGGGATCGAAACCAGCACATGGAGTAGAATAAATCTAACTAATCCACCTCTGTCTTATTCCTACAACATAGAGCAGGCAATTAACCTCATACTCTAAAAAATGTTATATTCTAATTAACATGAATTAAATACTTTTTCATGCATACATACTAGGTTAATTTTGACAATGCACTAACAGACGGCCAGCGACGACCAATAAAATAAGGAGCCTCGCTGCATGTTCATCCCAATAAAAACCGGACCTCTATTTTTTTTCCCTTCAATTTACATATATACTGGATTTTCTCGGTTTCTCTGGTGCTTTTGTATAGTTTTTCATTGTTCTTTTTTGCGCCTAAGACAACTAACGAGAAATGCACTTGGCTTAGGCCAAAAGTATAGAGTACAAAAATGTATTACTCTCTATGAAGGGAGAGCAAGTATTGTATTCACAGCAGACGGTGAACCCTATACTCCCACGGACAGTTGGAGACGGTGGCGGAGCCACACTAGAGCTGTGTAGTCAATTGACTACACAGTTTTTTGGCAATACAAGCAGAAATCATGCAAAAAATAGTAAAAAATGATACAAATACGTGTATTTGACTACACAATTTCGCATTGACTACACAGATCTAAAGTCATGGCTCCGCCAATGGTTGGAGCCACCGTGACCTTCCATGGATCGGGAGTACTTGTGAGGAACCAAGTAGGTCATCCGCTTCGGCGGGGAGGTGCAATAGACCCGAGGAACAGGCACTACTGGAGACGGTCGACAGAAGCATCCAAAATTTTCAGGCGTCACAGGACGTTGTGCCTTTTTTTTAATGTGAACTTTTTTTTTTTAAATGAGCTCCTACGTGGTCCGTGACTCCGTGGACTGGTACTGGTACGTGCCTGGGCAGATGCAGATAGCTGGGCTTTCATTCCAAGATTGACTGGATTTGATTGGGTTTTCATTGTTTTTTTTTTGTACAAGGGTGTGGGGTCAAAACACCCCAGTGCTGCATTTTATAAATCCACGTGGCAGGTACATTTTACAAACAAGCCCTTTAAAAATCTTGCCCTAAAAGACCTAGTATTCGAAGAAAGGGCCTTGGAATTTATAAAAAACACCCTAGAGCTAAAAGATAAAACGCAATCAAGCCCTCGAGTGCCTCTGCCACATCTCGCCGGCGATCTCCAGGCGCCGACGCCGAGATCATCAGAGCACCATTCGCTCGGACTCTCTCTTCCGGCGAGCAATCGCAGCCGCCAGCAAACTTGCCTCTGCCGGGGACGAACCACTTGGCAGCAGCAAGTCGCCGAGCACTGGCGCTGGATTGAGAATGCCTCCGCCTTGGACGTAGAAGATTAGCCACCATTCTGGCCGAAGAACGCGGCGGCGAACTTGTCCACCGCGTGAGAAGCTCTTACCTGCAGCACAAACCACCTCGCAAAGCAGAAGCTCCAGTTCCTCCCTCGCCTCCACGGCCGGCCGGAAGAACATGAATCAGCTTCCGATTCACAAAGCAGGAGATACGGCAAACGGCTTTATTGAAACAGCCTTGATCTTCCTCCATCCCACAAGTAATCCACCATGGATTGAACCAGCAAAAGAAGGAAGAACGGCTCCGGCGCCGCTGCGAACCGCCAGAGTCCAGCCGCTAGGGGAGAAAGACGCCATAGAGGCGAACAGCGCCATATAGGCAAGGAAACCTAAACTACACCCTAAACTACTGTTGTACAGATCGGGCCGGCACCCTAGAGCAGCGCCATGCCAGCCAGCGCAAGCGCCGACGGCAAGGGCGGCCGGATCTAGCCGGAGGCGACGGTGGACTCTTAACGGGGTGGGAGAGGGAGAGGATAAGAGCGAGAAAAAATGTGTATGATTTGGTTTTCATTGTACGATAGGCCGTACACCGCACACACACTCAAGCATGCCCGCTCCTGCTCACTTCACTCTCAGTTCTCCACTTCACTTTAGTCTCCACCCGAGCAAGACAGACAGAGGGAGGAAGGAGCGGCGCCGCCGGCGACCTAAGCCCGCCGGCAGCCACCGACCAAAGCTCGCCGGCATCAACCGACGATTCCAGGTCAGACCACCCCTCCTCCTTCTTGATCTCCTAGTAGTTTCTTTCCTCTCGCGCATTTTTCTTGCGGGAAACCCTAGCTTGATTTCCCCTCCTAAACCGTAATTTTTTTTTAGAGCAACCGGCTGGAGCACTGCCTATTCATTAAGAGAGGGAGAAACTGTATAGAGGGGGCCGTGTTTTTTATTTACTGGGGAACATTCCGAGGAAACCCCAGGACTACTAACCGCAGAAACAACTCAGTCCGGCAGAGCAGGTGTAATACCCGAAAAATTGAAACCTATTTTTAGCGGTGTTTTCTGACAGCTGAAAAACTTTCCTCCTTTCCTAGATGTTTCTTCAAATCTTTGAGGATGAATTGACTTGGGAATTGCTCCCTCAAGAATTTCCCAGTGATCCACGAACCACTCCATCACCCGTGATAATTTTGATGTTTAGTTTTCCTCTCGAAAACCCTATCCCTAATTATCGAACCCTTTTAACCCTTTTCTCCACCTACCAAGGGAAGCCTATTTCCATTGCTGGAAAAATTCCACCAAAAATACCAGAAGACTCCCATATCTTTACCTAATAATAAAAGCGCTAAGACTTCCGCGGTTTGGTGAAACACTAAAACTACCCTTAGAGTTGTCAAAATTTACCCACCATGCCATCGATAAGTGAAGAATAACGGTTCACATCTATACCTAATAATAAACTATTTTTCTCCCTAAAAGCTTAAAAACGCGCGTGCGTTATCTCGTCGAGCCGAACGGCCGGCTGCGCGTCGTCCGATCGCGAGCGAGGCGTCGCGATCTGTGCATCAGGTGCCACCTGGTCGGACGCCTGTCCCCACCTCGCAGACACTGCCGCGCGTGCACCTAGCATTAATTTCCCCATCTCTATCCCGTGCCGCACGCACCGCTCACGGGCAGTTCCTTCTCCGTCGCCGCATTTCCTGCTCCGATCCACTTGAGAACCATCACGCCGCAGCCTGATTCACGACGGGGAAGCGGAGACGGGAGCAGCGGCGAGGTGGTGTACCGGGAGAGCGGCAGCGGTGCTCCGATCCACTAGAGAACCACCACGCCGCAGCCTGATTCACGACGGGGAGCAGCGGCGAGGTGGTGTGGCGGGGGAGCGGCAGCGGTGGTGTGGCTGGGGAGCAGCAGCGGTAGGCGGTGGTGCGGAGAACGGCGACAGGCGGCCGTGCGGGAGGTTGGTCGACAACAGGCGGTGCGGAGCTGCGTCCACTGACGGCGGAGGGTCAGCTCCGACGAGGATCTCCCGCTGGTGAGTGCGTCTCCAGCTCGTACACGCGGTCGTTAATCGATTTTTTGCGGCTGTCTGAGTTAGAGCAGTGGTCTGAGTTAGTTCGAAGATGCCTTCATCTGTTTTGTGCATAGCATTTTGGTAGAGTTCCTGATCTGCACAACAATTTGTTGCTCCGGTGAATATGACTGTTTCCTGGTCTATTTCTCGGTAGATCTAGGTTTGTCAGGGGATAGAGTAGTTGTATCTATGAAGTCTGTATTCTTCCACGGTGTTTTCACATCTGTTAGTTGCATGGCCAGTAGAGGAAGCTGTTGTTGCATGTCTAGCAGGTTTGATCAGTTGATTTTAGTGAGGTAACATTGGAGAAGTTGCACAGATTTTGCATCACGAGTTGCCCAGATTTGTATCAGGAGTTGTGCAGACGTGTATCAGTAGTTCCATGGCTAGTAGAGATTTCGTGAGGCATCTTAGCGGGGAGAGTTGCCCATGCGTGTATCAGTAGTTGCGCAGACGTGCATCAGTTGTTACTCATATACATTTAGTTTGTTGCCTGTAGAACAATATATAGTTTGTAAATTGCTCTGTCCTGAAGAGTGACTACCATTGTTTTGTTTTTTTTGTGTTTTGTTAAGCTGCATATGGATGTTGTAAAGTTGCCTACCGACATTTCTGTATCAGGGGGTTTTATTTTTTGTGGATGAAGAATGCTGCAGGGAATCACTATCTTTTTCACCTTTATGCTTCAGGTTTTCCACTCCAGGAAATATGGCTGGTAGTGGAGATCCAGCAGCTGGTGGGGATCCCGAGCCCAGCAAGGGCAAAGGAGAGGTAGCGACCGACGAGGCGGAGCAGCGACGGCGGTCGCCGAAAAGCCCTAGGCGGCGCTGGACTAGCCGGAATCTTCGAATTTCTACGAGGTCAGTGTCTGAAAAATCCCGATCCCCAAATCTCAACACCAAACCCTCGCACGGTGGTCGCTTTAGAAAGCTACCTTGGCTAGTAGATCACAAGGGAAGGGGGAGGGTTAGAGACGAAGTGATTTGGACTGGCTTTGTGGGATTTTCGCCCCGTAGATCTGCACTTCTGATTTCTAGGTTTAATCATCTTTCCCAATTTGACAGGATTTTTTTACTGCATGCCGGTGTGGGCTGCTGAAATTAGAGATGGTGTGCCATGGAGGAGAGCCCAGACACGGCAAAGACTCATTGGCTGATGCTGGATAGAGAGAGGTGAAGATGCTGCAAGGTGAAACAAGTGTGAGATGGGGCGTGCACGCCATGGCGGAGGTGGCGGGACTGAAATGCAGCAACCTGAACCCAAGGTCAGTTTCCCCAATCCCGAACCCAAATACTACATGCAGATGCACGAATTTGTGGTGTATGATCTTCAGTGCGCATTGCGTGTAGAGTTCGTCTTTCTTTTTTGCTTCCCACATGGGTTATTCTAATTAAACAACAACCTTAATCTAGAGTAGAAGTCCCTAATTGCTTCCATGTAACAGCATACCAACAACAATTCTAGTACACACATCACGCAAATCTAGGCAACTATTGTTGAATAGCAAGCAATTTTAAAACAAGTGTTTTAATTAGCCACAATTATGGAGCAACATACTTGCAGATCTAAGCAACAAGGTTGGAAGAATCGCCTATTTTTACACAAGTGATGTGTGTAGCAAGTTCCCCTCTGTCAAGCAATGAAGATCACACATGAGCAACTTATTTTTTTTCATAGGTTCGCTAACCATACAAATGCAGCAACTAATACATGTACAAATGAAAAAACAAAAAAGAGGTAACTTCTTCTACCGAAGTAATAAAAAAGAGGCAACTATTTCTAATGCTGCACTCAAATGACATCTATGCAACTTGTCTAGCACAACAATGCAAACATAAACATCTATCTTTCTAGGCAACTAGCACAACATATGACCATATGTTTTTGCTTTTTTACCTACTATCATGCAAGCTCAAGCTTTGCTTTTAGGCAACTAAGTAGTGTTTTCAAGCCAACTAAGCAGTGTTTTTAGGCAACTAAGTACTGCTTTCAGGCCAACTAAGCAGTGCTTTTAGGCAACTAAGTAGTGTTTTCAAGCCAACTAACCAGTGTTTTTAGGCAACTAAGTACTGCTTTCAGGCCAACTAAGCAGTGCTCAACTAAGTAGTGCCCCAAGCTACTAACTAGTGCTTTGAGGCAACTAAGTAGTGTTTTCATGCAATTTTTAATCACTGTCCAGGTATTTTTTGAAGCAGTGCTTTTAGGCAATTAAGTAGTGCCCCAAGCTACTAACTAGTGCTTTGAGGCAACTAAGTAGTGTTTTCATGCAATTTTAAATCACTGTCTAGGTATTTTTTGAAGCAGTGCTTGTAGGCAACTAAGTAGTGCCCCAGGCTACTAACTAGTACTTTGAGACAACTAAGTAGTGTTTTCATGCAATTTTAAATCACTGTCTAGGTATTTTTTGAAGCAGTGCTTGTAGGCAACTAAGTAGTGCCGCAGGCTACTAACTAGTGCTTTGAGGCAACTAAGTAGTGTTTTCATGCAATTTTAAATCACTGTCTAGGTATTTTTTTGAAGCAGTGCTTGTAGGCAACTAAGTAGTGCCGCAGGCTACTAGCTAGTGCTTTGAGGCAACTAAGTAGTCATGAAATTTTAAATCACTTTTTAGTTATTTTTTGAATTTTCATGCAACTAACTAGGGTTTTCAAGCCACTTAGCAGAGCTTCAGTCAACTAAGACACTAAGTAGTGTTCCATGCATTTTAGGCAACAGATTATTAGGCAATCTTTACATAACTGTGGACAAATATTTGTCTTGTTTAAGCAACTAAACAAAAGAGGAACAACCACCATACCAACACGGTGTTCTGATGCAAGTATATCTCAGTGTAGCAATTTCATATGGTGTCGGCAAATAAATTATCACAATTGACAGTTCTCACTAGGTCCAAGGCAATTAAAGAGCCAAAGGAAGCAACTAAATCAGCATACCGCCCAAAGAAAAGCTACTAGCCACATTTTTCTGTCCATGTACCTCTAAGTTATTCTTTATCTTTTTACTAACCTCGGTTTCACTTTGTCGTGTCGCAGCTAGCAGATGTTGGATCTAAATTTCAAACCGTAAACTTCACAATTTGAAGCGTGCCTGTCTTCCATTGTATTGCAGAGGTACAACAGATACTTTGGTACAATACCCATGTGAAAATATGGGAGGTCTTTTGCTGCTTCTTAACTGCCTACTGTGTGAAAAGAAAGCAAACTATGTAATGGAATTGCCCATTAATATGAATTTTTGTCTACCGATGGTGTGAATTTGCCTACTACGTACTATTATTTTTCCCTACCGTGTTGTGAAATTCTATAACCATGTTGTGATTTTGGTCATATTGTTTGCCTAACAACAGATAGTAGTTGCTTGATTCTACCAACATTGTTGCCCTAACATCCTATGGTCCGGTAGGACGGCGGGGTGTTCGGTGCAGAAGGCGGAGGTGCGGCTTAGGCGCGGGATTCGGCCTCGCGGGTCCTCGGGAGAGCAGCGTGGGGAGGCGGAGGTGTGGCGTAAGTGCGGCAGGTGCCCACGGATCGTTGGAAGGAGCTGGGGTTGTTGATTAATGCTTTTCAGGCAATTAAGTGGTGTTTTTGGGGCAAGAGCAACTAAGAAGTGCTTTCAGGCCAACTAACCAGTGCTTTCAGGCAAACTTTGAATCACTGTCTAGAATTTTGTTGTTGTTGTTCAGGCAACTAAGTAGGGTTTCCATATCAACTTAGAAGTGATTTAGGCAACTAAGTAGTGTTTTGGGACAACTAATTTGTGCTTGGAGGCAACTAAGTAGTGTTTTCAGGCAAATTTTAAATCACTCTTAGGCAACTAAGTAGCGTTTGGGGCAACTAATTTGTGCTACGAGGCAACTAAGTAGTGTTTTTCAGGCAAATTTTAAATCACTGTCAGGCAACTAAGTAGCGTTTGGGGCAACTAATTTGTGCTTCAAGGCAACTAAGTAGTGTTTTCAGGCAAATTTTAAATCACTTTCAGGCAACTAAGTACGGTTTTCTGTCTGACATAGAAGTCCTCTAGGCAACTAAGTAATTTTTCCATGCATTTAACTAGTGTTTTCAGGCAAGTTTAAATCATTGTCTAAGCATTTTTGTTTTTTCACCAATATAAGAAAGTCCTCTAGGCAACTACATGATTGTCACCAAACTTGCTTCGCTTATATCAAAGTTTTTTATATTGTAGTGAAGTTTGCTTATGGATTTTGTGAAGTTACCTCATTGGACATTAAATATGCTTACCGCTCTTAGTAAATTGGCTCATCATATAACAAAGTTGCTTCACCTCGTGTCACAATTTGCTAACCGTGGTGCCGCTGGGCAAATTACAACTACTTTACGCCACTAGGCAACAAAATAATATAATTAAGCAACTATTATTAAATGGTGTAATTGACCAATTATTCAGCAACAAATTGACATGATTTATGTGCTGATGGGCAACAATCTGACATAAATAAACAACTATTCAACGCAAAAAGCAAAAACATCAAAAGAAAAAGCAAAGAACTTGTTTCTCTGGTGTGGCTGACAAAAAGCCTAAAGCCCAAGACCTGGCCCAAAAGGTAATTACGGATGGACAGGAAAAACAGAGGAAGACATGCAGCTAGCTTGGACTGCGAGGGATCGATGAAGTATCGTGGCCTCGTGGGAAGCTAGCTTGGAGCAGCCTTGCAGGTCACGGTCTCCCGCACAGAAAGCCAGCTCAGCAGCCTAAACGCAGCAGTGCGGGGCAGAGCACGTGGGATTGGGACGCACACGGGTGGAAATTTCCTTTTTCGGGCTGCCGTTCGGATTAGCGAACCAACGGCCGGCCGTTGGCTAGCCTGGACCCCATCTGGGAACCATGGCAGAGCTGCTGCTGCTGGCGTCCTCCAACGCGACGGAGCTGCTACCGCCTCCGACTCCTCGACGGAGCTGCTGCTGCTACTGGCGTCCGACTTCGCGACCTCCTTCCTACGGCCAAGTTCCAGCTGCACTACATCAGGAATTGGGAGAAGATCAATTGTCCCCAACTCACATTCAGCAAACCGACTCCCGATCTACTTCTCCTGCCCGGACTTCAGAAAAGAATGCCGCAGAGCGCCACCAGAACGGATCGGATCTTAGGGCCCCGGACGGTGCCGGCGACGTCGAGGCCGACACGGGGCTGGTTAGGCAGGAGGAGCAGTGGTGGCCGCCGGGGGCTAGCCACCGCTCGATGCAGAAGCGGGCGTGGAAGCCGTGCCCGCAGTGCCCGCACGCTGGCATCGCGCGCACTACGTCCCTGTCCGCGTACTCGGCCTGGAAGATGGCGCACTCGGAGGCCGCGCCTGCTAGCTCTGTCCCGGACGCTGAATACACCAGCAGTAGCGCCACCTCTACTGACGGTGTCTTCTCCGGGTCCGCTGGGCGAGCGTTCTTGGGCGAGGCTTCGTTCATGTATTGGTGATCGAGTAGGAGAAAAAAAGCCCCGGCTGGAGACGATCGAGTTGCAGCGTGGTGTGGCTGTGGCCTCCCGCTCCTTCCGACACGAGGTGCCGCATGGATCCGTAAGCCACCGCCTCACGCCGCTGCGCACCGCGCCATAGAGCTGCAGGCCGACCCGCGTCACCAAGCTCCTCTGCTCTGTCGGTGGGGACTGGGGAGCGAGAGAGGAGAGCAGTGGTAACTGGACGGCGAGGGACTCTCCAGAAACAAAGGATACCGCCTACAGCTGCGTATTGAGTGGAATGTGTGTATTGAGAATCTGTGACGTGTCGTACGGCTACCAAACGCCGCACATCACTTTTTTTTTTGAGGGAGCGACACATCACAGGTTCACACATGCGTGCAGGCATGTGTGTATGAGTTTTGCGCTACACGAGTGTTAACTGGTGTTTATAGTTTTGCGCTACATTATTTTTTTAAGAGGGAAGGTCTATAACCCCGAAAAATTGAAACCTATTTTTAGCGGTGTTTTCTGACCCTTGAAAAACTTTTCTCCTTTCCTAAATATTTCTTCAAATCTTTGAGGATGAATTGACTTGGGAATTGCTCCCTCAAGAATTTCCCAATGATCCACGAACCACTACATCACCCGTGATAATTTTGATGCTTAGATTTTCTCTCGAAAACCCTACCCCTAAATATCAAAACCCTTTTAACCCTTTTCTCCACCTACCAAAGGGAGACCTATTTCCATAGCTGGAAAAATTCCACCAAAAATATCAGAGGACTCCCATATTCATATAAATACATTCCATGCAAAAATATTGCATACTTCAATGCAATATTTCCAAGTTGGGCATTATTTACCAAAATGCCATTTTTGATACAGAAATGTTTGAGTCAAGCTATGCATCTCCAAAAATTCTGATAAATTTAGGAGATGAATATTTCCTCATTTCCTACACTTCACCTTTTGGAGCCAAACCCATTTAAGCAACGTTTGACCTACTTCCTTTGTAAGGCCCTTTTCATGCCTTTTTGAGATCTCCAGACCAACCCCTAGCTACAAAGATCCAATAGCAGTGAAACTTGGCCATTTTGTCCACAATGTACCTAGACACACATAACCAGGAGATAAACCCATGATCAAGTGGGGAAGGCCATTTGGACATGATCATGCCAATATGCCACTTTATGGGCACATCGCCAAAACCCCATTTCTAGATGTCCAATTGAGCCCAAACTTTTTGGACACCCTCCTTATACCAAACCTAGGCAGTGGTAAAATTTTGGGATTTTTCTGAGAAGGGCAATACCCTTGAAATTTCATCGAGCACCTTCTGTGCAAATAAGTTTTCTGAAATTTTACATTACAAAGTTTGCAATCCTTGAGCGATTCTTATTTTGTTGTGTTGCTCGCGTCGTTACGAACCCAGTGGTGGAAACCATTTTCCATTTGGTGCTCCGAGTCGTCGGGAACGCGACGATGCCGCTTGTGACGCACTCCGAACGCCGGAGCGCGCATGTCGGCGTCCTGCGCGTTCCTATTCCTCCGGTCCCCTCTATATTCCCTGTATTCCAGCTCAACCTGGTGAAGACCGAGACCTCTCCTGCTCACCTGGCTCGGACCACGATCGTCCCTATTGTGAACTCTAGGCGCCGCACACTCGTTTGTCTCCATTCCCGTCCCCCGGCTATATAAGCGCATCGCCGAGCCCCTCTCTCGCTGCCCCAGCTCACTCTCCTCTGCCTCCCCTACCCACCCGTCGAGCGAGAGAAGCTTGCTCGAGATCGAGCTCGGTCACCATTGTGAACTCTAGAGCTCACGGCTGCGAGCACCCCGGCCTTCCCCTCCCGCATGAGCCATCCCCGAACCGTTCCTCCGAGCGACCGCCTCCCTGCCGTCCCGAGCTGGCGGAGCAGCACGGCGGAGGAGCCGCCCGTGCTCGACTCCCGCCATGGCCGAGCTCGGCGAGCAGCGCGCCGACGCGTGGCGCCGTCGCCGTGCCTTGGAGCTGTCCCCGAGCGCGGTAGGCCTCGGTGAGCCCATCCCCGCCGTCGGCCGGCGGCTCGGCCATCCCGGCGGTCGGCAGCAGCGGCGGCGTCGGCCGAACCAAGCCTCCCGTGCGCGTACTGAAGCTAGAAGAAGCACACAGTAAGCTGATCGATCCAAAACTTTGCTAGCTGAAAACGTTTTTTTTTTCTCAGGTTTACGCTCTCCGCAATCTAAAGCGTATTCCAATATTTTCTGTTTTCACCAAGCGAAAGCGTATTCCAGTTGTTTCCGGAAGTCGCGAGCAGCCCAGCCAGCCTTCAGCGGCAGATAACTATCCACCGCGCGTGAGCGGCAGATTGCTATCCGTCGCTCGTCCGTATCTTGTGAACCGTAGCTCCGTTTGGAGTGATCCAAATTTCTAAATTCTTGTTTCGACGAGCTCTATCCAGTGGGACTATTTTTCCATTCTATGGATTAATTAGTTTCGTGGCCATTATTTATGTGCTATTTGTTCCCCTTCGTGGTTTAGGCGTTCTTCGGGATTCCAACCCGCGACAAGTCCGAGACTTCCCCAAACCATCTGGAGCCCGTCTTCGTAGGCAAGCTAACCACTTGCTATGACCAGTCTTGCAGTGTTGTTGTTTATTTGTTTGCACATTGCCATGCCATGTGGTGCACATATTTGCTTGTCATCTGTGAACTGTGCGTCATGAGATATCATGACTTTGACATCTACCTTCCGTAGAGTTGTAGTGCTGTGTTCGGGGTATTACGCACCACTCCCCATTCCCGAGACGATGGACCGGAGGAACCGCCGCAGTCAAAGGAATGGAGGAACGGGTTCGCGTAAACGTCCCCGCTAACTTTTGTAGTTGATCTGTGGTGGCGCTGGTCGGTGGTATCTCCGCCACAGTCACCCGATCGACGCTAACCAACTGTGCTAACTCTTGTAATTAATCTGAGGTGGCACCACAGTCACCCGATTAACGCTAACCAACTGTGCTGACTTTTGTAGTTGATCTGAGGTGGCGCCATAGTCACCCGGTCGACGCTAACCACCTGTGCTAACTTTTTGTATTGATCTGTGGTTGCGCTATAGTCACCCGATCAGTACAAACTAACTATTGCTTGATATTTTGTGCGACTAATGCTGGCTTAATGATATGTTATTGTGGTATTGTGGTTGTGTGTTGGACTAATCCTCTGTTGTTTGGACTTGTTGTGATGAAACTTGACTAATTAAAACAGCACTCCAAACATCGATAGGATCAGTCCATAGTGCCACTAATCAGAACTTTGAAAGCAGAACCATCGTCGTCTCATGGAGGACCTTGGCCTAGTAGGTTGTTGAGCCCCTTTTGTGCCATCCATTGGGCGCAGTCGTTCGGTTGTGCTGTCCGAGGGGAGTGGTCGACAGGCACGGGTTCGACTAGTGCTAGGGAGTCCGGAGCTAGGCATACCCGATCACGCCGGGGGATATGTGCCGGATTCACCTGCCCGTTGTACCATGCGTATAGGGTGGTGCAGGAGAGTGTCTTAACAAGTGGACGGTCATGTGAGTGTATTTTGCTTAGTACGACTTTGGCGTGACAACCTGAAGTACCGGCTGAGTAAGATGCATTTTGATAGTTGGTTATTGCAACCTCTCGAGAGTGTCAACCTAGCAGCTAGCCTTGTTCCTGGGATATGGAACAACAGTTCAGTGTCGGTCACACTGTGTGTTTTGTCGAGTCTGGAGGTTAAACTTAAGTTCTGTTTGAAAAAATTAATGAACGACCTGACCTCACTTAATAAACAATAAGATGATGCAGGAAATGTCACTTGAGATGTGGGAAGCCTTGTGAGGCTAGAGGCCTGATGGCCTAGTTGTGGTAAGGCCAGTGGGCCTAGCAGAAGTGGCAGATATCGTTTGATGATACTTGGTACCAACTGGTACACCCGTTTACTCGTCACAGGTAATCTCCTTGTGTGATTGCCGGTACACGATCCAACCCCACCTGGCTTGGACTCTGTGCTGGTGATACCCCCGTTGTTTGCTTATGCCATGTTTTGTTTGCGATGGCATGCTACCTTTATGTTATCCTGTTGGTCTACCTAGAGTAGACAATTGCCATGTTGTAGAATGTTATTCCAATGGTTATCTCGTTGCATGATTGCCTGACTGTTCATGTCTTGGGGTTGTTCTTTTGCGAGTACGTCATTGTACTCAGACTGGCTTTTCATGTGGCCAGACGTTGCCGAGGATTCATCTTCTATCTTAGCAAGGAGATGGAGCGAGATCATGCTAGGATCAGTAGCCCAGCTAGATGCCTGTGGAATGGAGCCGCTCCAAGCCGTTGCCTTAGCCGTCTTCCGCTGCCAGTTAAACTTTGTCATGTGCCATGCTTGGCCTGATATTTTGTCATGCCTTGGTGGCCTTGTAAACCATTTGTAGCACTTTTTGTGCCTGATTGTGTAATGATTTCCATTATGTTTCACTGTCGTGACGTGCGGCCAGATATCTTGGGCTGGCGCACGGGGCGACCGCCTCTCTGGCAATATGTGCCAGGGAGGGGTGTCACAGACGTGGTATCAGAGCACCAGGCTGGATGTAGACTACCCTAGCATGGAAGCCCCGCCTTACTTTTGCCCGACAGTGAGCCCGATGGATTTAATCCATCTCCGCCTAACCGGCATGGCTGGTGTTGGTCCACAGTAAGGTGCAGTAGGACTTGTCCCAATCCCCTGAGAAAGGCTCGCCGGTTTCTTCCATGAGAAGGAATCGACACAACCCAGTTTATATGAGACCCCAGTCCTAGCTGCCATTCATCCCCACCCTCGCCTGCTATCCTTGGCAACCCAGCTCTCTCGAAGCAGGATCCCGTTGAGGAATCCCGCGTTCATATCTCATCCTAAACCCAGAGCCCAGAAATAATCCGATGGTGACCCCCAATGTCATCCTGGAAACCACTGCCGAGGATCAAACCGGCTTTCCACTGATTCTATGGAAGGCCGTCTGTGATCTTCTTGGTAGCCCTCTCGCCCTCGATACGTGGTGTTCGAGAGCTCACTCTCACTTGCCGGGAGTGAATTTCGAGCAGACGTGCATGTCAGCCCGTGTCCTTTGGGCACAAATCAGCCTTACTTGATCCAAGGTAGAAGCATGCCTACTCTTGATCAAGCCATCTAGGTAGCCGCTTTGGAAGGCCTCGTCCGTCTCCGGTACTCAGAACCCGCGATGACGGAAAGTCGAGCTTTCCACTTTTTCCCAGCCAGACCTCGGCCTGGTGCGGAAATTATCCAAACCTCGATCAGAGGAGAAGTCGACCCTGCAGTAATCAGCCTAGTCGCCTACGGAGCTGCGATGACGATGTTCAGCCATTCCCTGATGGATGAACTCATGACCACAAGGCGCAACCTTGGTCTAGCTCACCTGCGACTGCATCTACGGAGGAACCCACCTTCCCTCACCCGCAGGCAAGATCGCAGTGGAGGACTCCCGTGCCCAGATGCCGGGCCATCCCAGCCAACCCCCGAGGAAGATCAAGATCAGTGGTCACTGCCAGTGCAGGATTTGCTGGAACCTAGTCTTGATGCCTCTGTGACAGAAGCAATAGCCCGAGTTCAGCAGCACTTCCAAGCACGAGGTCAGGTCCTCGAAGGCATCCCTGTGATCCCCGACCCCGCGGAAGATGGAGATGTGGACACCACTCTCCGGCTCGGCCGCACTCCACCGTCTGCAAGTGGTCGTCAAGCGGAGTAAACCCCTGTTTAGTTTAACCTGAGTGGCGCTTGTATGTTGTTAGGTGAGAATCTGTGAGGTTGTTTTTCTTGTGTTTGCTTGTATGCGAGTTAGGTTGTCTACTTTTCTGGTTGATGTTGAATCAGCCAGAATAAAACTTGGTGTTCTAATCCGCTTGTTAACCACTTGGTTGACACATGATGGAATATCATGCCTTTTCTTCAGTTTAAAGGTTTTGAAGAAAGGACAGATAACTTAAAACGGGAACGGTATATGTGAACCCAGACGCATATGCCCACCTATAAATTAACCCAAACATTGAATGCCATTATTTTCTAGTACGAAAAATATTTTCGTGTGTGTTGCACAAGTTTAACCATTAAGTGGAAGTATTTGAGAAGACATTGTAACCTTGTTGCCCCGCTCACTTGATGTTAACTCATGTGTAGGTTTGGAAAACCACATACTTGGTGTTATAAATGGTTCCCCACTTGGGATGGATCATGTGCCACATGCAAGTGAAAAGTTTTTGTCGAGTGTTTAGTAGCCGTTGTGTGTTTGTTAACCTGTATGGTTGAAATGGTTATGCCATGCTCCTGCAAGTGTTTTGGGCCATAAAATGCAGGATTATTTTCTAAAAGATATTTTCTCAGTGTAGCAAGTTCAGCTATCTGTATGCTGGTACCTCTGCAATCTTATCTCTGCTGCAAGACCAGAACGGTGACAGCTGAGAAAAATTCAGAAATGCAAATCTTGTTCTAGTTCATCAGAGGAGACAAATTTGACACATCCACTAAGTTCAGTACAGAAGGGAAATTTCAGAAACAAAGGATACAAGTTCTACCCCAACGTAGAACACTACAACTACCTCACTGCAGATGCAAAGGCACCCCAGGAATTCTACTCCCTCTCAAGCTCAGTGGCATTGCTTGAAGATGAGCCTGGCTCACCCGAAGCCGAGTCGCGAACCGCGCGACGGCGACGGATGGTTCGAGCTGCCTGCTCACCTCCAGCCGGACGAACGGCCCCCTCAGCCGCCGCCGGCGCAGCCAGCTCCTCTGCCACAACATCACCGCCAGTACCGTGCCACCAGTTGCACAGGCAAAGGACCAGGAAGACCACCACCGAAGACGAGATCCCGAAGAGCACGACGATGATCACATGCTCGATGAAGTCCGTGTGCTCCAGCATCTTGACGTAGGCTTTGAAGAAGCTTTGAACGAAGCCCATGGTTGCGATAAGATAAGAGAGGATTTCGGAGATTTCTGATTTATAGCCGGAGCTCGGATGCCGCTCCTCGGCACCGCATCGCGCGGGAAAAGAGAGGAATCGCGAGCAGTACTCGCCCAATGGCGCGAAACCGTCGAGGCCCTGTTCCCCAAAGCCGTGATGGACCGCACGCGCAGCAGTGCCGCAATGGAGTGCTCCGCGCACTCAGGACCGGCCGTATGCCGTGCGCGATTCAGCGAGGAAGAAGAAGAGGAAAGGGGAGAAGGAGACTGACAGGTGGACCCCGGGCCCACATCTCAGCGAGTGAACCGATAACTCCCCGTGTGCTTCTACCCTTTGTGCAGGACCGTATCCCTCGCCTTTCAAGTATCCTTTAGGGAAAGTCTTTGCAAAATAATTTTGGAAAATTGCCCTATCCCACAGTATCTGTGAGCCAATTATTGGTGACACAGATATTTTCTTTTAAAAGAAACCCTGTGATTTTTCAAAACCTGTGTATACATGAAAATGTATATACAACTTTTCTAAAATAAAACCCTAGACATGGGATAGGATTAACATATTCCTAATCTTTTGTTTTGAAAAATGTGGGTAATTAATCGCCCAAGTCAAATCCTTGGTTGTTGGTTGATAGTTGTTTGTAGATCTTGTTTGATCTTGCCATGTTTGTGTTTGGTTGAGTAAAAACCTTAGGTTTAACTTTATAACCATGGTGGTATATCCCAGGTTGGTTGATTGTGTGACCCCCTGCCATGCCATATTTTTAAATGCATCTAGTGTGATAGAAATATCATACTCTGAAAATATCTGATAAAATCTGGTTGAGTGTTGATCTATGAGTGTAAACCTCTAGTATTTTGTAGAAAAAGGTTTTACATGGGGTATAATGGATCATTCAAGAATTATCTTGTATAACCTCCTTAATCTCGCGGACGAGATTATTTTTAAGGGGGGAAGGTCTATAACACCCCGAAAAATTGAAACCTATTTTTAGCGGTGTTTTCTGACACCTGAAAAACTTTTCTCCTTTCCTAGATGTTTCTTCAAATCTTTGAGGATGAATTGACTTGGGAATTGCTCCCTCAAGAATTTCCCAGTGATCCACGAACCACTCCATCACCCGTGATAATTTTGATGCTTAGGTTTTCTCTCGAAAACCCTACCCCTAATTATCGAACCCTTTTAACCCTTTTCTCCACCTACCAAAGGGAAGCCTATTTCCATAGCTGGAAAAATTTCACCAAAAATACCAGAGGACTCCCATAATCATATAAAGACATTCCATGCAAAAATATTGCATACTTCAATGCAATATTTCAAAGTTGGGCATTATTTTCCAAAATGCCATTTTCGATCCAGAAATATTTGAGTCAAGCTATGCACCTCCAAAAATTCTGATAAATTTGGGGGATGAATATTTCCTCATTCCCTACACTTCACCTTTTGGAGCCAAACCCATTTGAGCAACGTTTGACCTACTTCCTTTGTAAGGCCCTTTTCATGCCTTTTTGAGATCTCCAAACCAACCCCTAGCTACAAAGATCCAATAGCAGTGAAACATGGCCACTTTGTCCACAATGTACCTAGACACACATAACCAGGAGATAAACCCATGATCAAGTGGGGAAGGCCATTTGGACATGATCATGCCAATATGCCACTTTATTGGCACATCGCCAAAACCCCATTTCTAGATGTCCAATTGATCCCAAACTTCTTGGACACCCTCCTTATACCAAACCTAGGCAGTGGTAAAAATTTGGGATTTTTCTGACAAGGGCAAGACCGTTGACATTTCATCGAGCACCTTCTGTGCAACTAAGTTTTCTGAAATTTTACATTACAAAGTTTGGAATCCGTGAGTGATTATTGTTTTGTTGTGTTGCTCGCGTCGTTACGAACCCAGTGGTGGAAACCATTTTCCATTTGGTGCTCCGAGTCGTCGGGAACGCGACGATGCCGCTTGTGGCGCACTCCGAACGCCGGAGCGCGCATGTCGGCGTCCTGCGCGTTCCTATTCCTCCGGTCCCCTCTCTGTTCCCTGTGTTCCAGCTCAACCTGGTGAAGACCGAGACCTCTCCTGCTCTCCTGGCTCGGACCACGATCGTTCCTACCCCCCCCCCCCCCATTAATCGTTGGAGATAAACCGGTGGAAGTTAGGCGTCGCACACTCGTTTGTCTCCATTCCCGTCCCCCCAGCTATATAAGCGCATCGCCGAGCCCCTCTCTCGCTACCCCGGCTCACTCTCCTCTGCCTTCCCTACCCACCCGTCGAGCGAGAGAAGCTTGCTCGAGATCGAGCTCGGTCACCATTGTGAACTCTAGAGCTCACGGCTGCGAGCACCCCGGCCTTTCCCTCCCGCCTGAGCCATCCCCGAGCCGTTCCTCTGAGCGACCGCCTCCCTGACATCCCAAGCTGGCGGAGCAGCACGGCGGAGGAGCCGACCGTGCTCGACTCCCATCATGGCCGAGCTCGGCGAGCAGCGCGCCGACGCGTGGCGCTGTCCCCGTGCCTTGGAGCTTTCCCCGAGCGCGGTAAGCCTCGGTGAGCCCATTGTTAGAATTATTAAATCATGTAATCTGTCTTCATGTATTTGGATACGGTGTAGTACACCGATCCACCTCTCCCTCACACCCCCTTGTATCTCTCGTATACTGTACGATGTACATGCCCTACCGGTGGCTTTCCGGTTCTATATCAACACGCAACACGAGCCAGGGAGAGGTATCGTTTCTGCCTAGGGTTTTCACATGGTATCAGAGCTGAGCTCTTCCATGACCTAGCCGCCGCCGATCCAAGAAAACCACACAACCAAGAAAACCAAAAACCAATCCCTCCCTCCTCCAAATCCATGGCGTCGTCTTCATCCGCGATGACGCCCGCCACCCTTGCTGCGGCCCTTGGGGCTTCGCCCTCTCAACAGCTGACGCGGGAGAACTTTTTGTTCTGGCAAGCTCTCGTGTTCCCTGCTCTGCGCGGCGCCCGTGCCATGGGCCTTCTTGACGGCACCGACGCTGCTCCGGCTGAAAAACTGGAGGTCGAGGATGAAGAAAAGAAAAAGAGACTCGTTGACAACCCTGCCTATTTCGACTGGGTTGCGCGAGACCAGCAGGTGTTGCGATACCTTCTCAACTCCATGTCGCCGGACGTACTATCGCATGTTCTCGGCCTTGCAACCACAGCTGAAGTCTGGGCCGAGCTCACTGGGATGTTCTCCTCGCAGTCGCGCTCGAGGATTCAACACCTCCGTGGAGCCCTCAATAGCACAAGAAAGGAAAACCACACCGCCGCTGAATACTTCACGAAGATGAAATGCTTCAATGCAGAGATCGCAGCCGCGGGAAAACCAATAGATGAAGATGAGCTAGTTGGGTACATACTCAATGGGCTCGATGGCTCGTACAATGGCATTGTGTCCACAACAAACGCTGTCAAGACTAGCCTTGCCGATCTGTTCGGACAGGTCTCGGCGCATGATATGCGTCAGGAGATGCTTGTTTGCCACCGGACAAACAGCCCCTGAAGCTTTCACCTCTTCCGCCAATGTCGCCCGCCGAGACTCTGGTGGACGAGGAGATAATGACCGCGGGCGCTCTGCTGAACGTGGTGCACGCAGTGACCGCGGTGACCGCGGCAGTGACCGCTATGATGATGGTCGCCAAGGTGGTGATCGATACGATGATGGGCGTTGTGATGGAGGCAGATACGATGATGGTCGCGGTAGAGGCCGCTATGATGATGTCCGCCGTGACAACAATGGTCAAGATAGGCGCCGCAATGATGGTGGCTGGCGCCGCGATGATGAAGGCAGAAAAGGTGACCGTGGCCATCGAGATGATGATGATGATCGACGTGATGGAGGCCGTCGCCGTCGTGATGGGCGCCGAGGCCATGCTCCTACTCCTTTTGTTGACGTCACTTGTCAAATATGCAAAATTCATGGTCATCCGGCAAGTGAGTGTTGGTGGTGCTTTAAGCGTGATGATTCTGATGATGATGGTGACCGTGACACAAAGGGTGCCCATGCTGCGTCCTATGGAGTTGATACCAAATGGTATTCTGACACTGGTGCGACAAACCACATCACGGGGAGTTGAGCAAGCTCTCCACGCATGACAAGTACAAGGGACGCGACTGTGTCCGCACGGCTGATGGTAACGGTATGCACATAAGTCATATTGGTCATTCAATTTTGCGCACCCCACATGATTCTTTACATCTCAAAAATATTCTTCATGTTCCTAGTGCTACAAAAAATCTTTTATCTGTTCATAAGCTTACACTTGACAATAATGTGTTTCTTGAGTTTCACCCATATTTCTTTTTGATCAAGGATCAGGCCACAAGGAGAATTCTGTTTAAGGGCCCCTGTCGTGATGGTCTCTATCCACTAGTGCCTATTTCTTCCGGGTCATCCAAGCAAGCCTTCGTCACAATAAAGCCTTCGTCTTCCACATGGCATCGTCATTTAGGACATCCTTCTTCATTTGTGGTTAATAAAATTCTTAGGAAGCACAATATTTCTTATACTCCTGAAACAAGTCCTTATATTTGTGATCCTTGTCAACTAGCTAAGAGTCATCAGCTACCATATCCTGTATCCACTAGTGTTTCCACTGTTCCCTTGGAACAAGTGTTCTCTGATGTATGGGGTCCTGCACCTCTCTCTGTTGGCAAGCATGCATACAATGTAAGCTTTATCGATGATTTTAGTAAATTTACTTGGATTTACTTGCTCAAGAATCGTTCTGAAGTTTATCAAGTTTTCTTGAATTTCCAAGCACTAGTTGAACGCAAGTTTGATAGAAAAATAATCACTATGCAAACTGATTGGGATGGTGAATATGAAAAACTCCACGGTTTCTTTCAAAAATTGGCATTACACACCATGTCTCATGTCCTCATGCTCATCAACAAAATGGTTCTGCCGAGAGAAAACATCGTCATATTGTTGAGGTTGGCCTCTCCTTACTTGCTAATGCTTCTATGCCTCTTAAGTTTTGGGATGATGCTTTTCTTACAACAACCTTTCTCATAAATTTGCTCCCTAGCAAAGTCATAAATTTTGATACTCCTGTTGAGCGTCTCTTGAACACTACACCAAACTATGACTCCCTTAGAGTTTTTGGCTGTGCTTGCTGGCCAAATTTGCGTCCATGCAACAAAAGAAAACTTTCTTTCCGTTCCACTCGGTGTGTGTTTCTTGGCTATAGTCCTCGACATAAAGGAGTACGTTGTTTACACACTACCACAGGTCGTGTTTATGTCTCTCGGGATGTAGTATTTGATGAAAATGTTTTCCCCTTTGCATCACTAAATCCCAATGCTGGAAAACTTCTTCAAAAGGACATTTTGTTGTTGCCTTCAAATTCTATTCCCGGGGATGCACAAATTGATGATCATATGCCTTTACCTATTGTGCCTATTGTTACTAATAATTCTGCTGAGCCTGCTGCAGAAACAATAGTTCCAGAAGATGGTGATGATGCAGATCACGACAGCCTAGAAAATTTTGTTCAAAACGATAGTCAAAATGGTGAAAACAGTGAAGAAATGAGTTATGGGGAAGAAGACAACAACAGCACGGAATCTGATGCTGATTTCCCTGCCAACACCGATCCCGAGGATGAAGATTCCAACCCTGATACGCCGCCCGTGCAGTCACCAGGCGCATCAGCCTCGGATCAGGTGCGGTCCTCGTCTCTGTCGCTTGCGCGCAGGCACGCTCGTGCCAGCAGCGAGGAAGGGGATAGCGGCGAATCTGCGCGCGCCACGCGTGCGAGCGACGACAGGCCAGAGCATCTCCACGCAGAAAACGACGGGCAGCCGCATGCAGAAAGGCATGCAGAAAACGACGTCGATGATCAGCGCGTGGAACAGGAGGTCTCCGGATCTTCTGTGGCCAGCTCCGGCGCAGATTCTGGAGATGTTCCTGCAGTTTCTTCTTCTGCTGTCCAAGTGCCAAGAATTCAAACACGTGTTCAGAAAGGTATTCGAAAACCCATAGAATATAAAGATGGTACTGTTACTTATGGTAGACAACCAAAAATTTATAAGGAGGGAAATATTGTTAGATATAGCATGCTAACATCCACAGGAGAGCCATGTTCTTTGTCTAAGGCACTAGATAATTCTGAGTGGAGAAAAGCAATGGAAGAAGAATATGATGCTTTGCTGCTGAACAAAACTTCTTGCATGGAAATTTGAAACGTTCAATGTGGACCATTGGATGCAAAGTGGTTGGTCTGATGTCATCCTTCTCTCTCACCCCACTCAAAGAAGCTGCATAGATACTCCTCCATTTGTTTGGACATTGGTTAGATGTGGTAGATAAATTAACTAAAGCACGAATTCGTATTGGAACTTGTCCTTTTCTATGGGCAATTTGGAATTGTCGTAATGATGTGGTTTTTAACAAGACTAGAGATGCTCATTTTGTGCAGGTTATCCATCGTGCGGTCTACTGGATCCATATGTGGTCTTTCCTCTTGCCACAGGACCAACGCTCCCTTATGGAATGTGGTTGCTCCCGACTTTTGGCGGTCCTCCGAGCTATTTCCACCGGGGGGTGGCAGCATACTAGAAGACTTCAAGATGTGTCGTCTTAATCGCTGAGCGCTATTTAGATGGCTGGTGTTTGTCACCACTTTGGCTGATCCATGATTGTAATAAGCATTTTTGCATACTTTGCTACTTCATTTTAATAAAGAACGGCTGTGTGCATCATCACGATGCAGAGGCTGGGGGCACCCATTTCTAAAAAAAAGATACTCCTCCATTTTACAAAATTTACCAGACTTACCATCAAAAGTTTCCATTTGGGTTTTCGCTCAAGTTGATACGCAAACTTCTTTAATCAGCTTCCCAGTGTTATATAATTCTCTGTGCGGACTATTCTGGCAGTGAGCTAGTGAAATCCCCTCACGGTTAAAATAAAAGTACTCAACACAGAGAAAGTTTGCTAGAAGATCTACTGTTTGAACATGTCATTCATTTTCAATATCATTAAAAGTGAAACCAAGGTTCTAGGAAGCGCTAGGCGCTGATTGAGCGGTTTGCCTCTGCTTTTCCTTTTTCTGAAAGATTAAAGCGTTAAGAGCAATTAAGCGCACGTTAAGCGTAGTTGAGCGCTAGGCGTTTTGCCTTGCTAGCGCCCTAAGCGTGCGCTTAGGCTTGCGTTTTATAACCTCGAGTGAAACATGCAAGCTGCAGCACTTGTTTTGAGATGTAATTGGAATTGGATGGTAAACGCTTGCTGGTTTACATCCATATAATTTTTCTTAAAATCTATCTGATTCCAAGTTTATAGGGGCAACTTTCTACGGAGTTAACATATTATGTATAAATGTTTTGACAAATCTATCTGATTCCAAGTTTAATTGGGTATTTTAGTTTCTTGTTATGTATGATCGCTTCCATTTTTAAGATTTTGTATGTATAAATGTTTTGACAAATCACATGTTGTAGGTACAATGTGATTGGCATGTGTGCACAGCTAGGCCTGGAATTCGAGCCGAGCCGAGGCACGGCTCGGCTTGACTCGTTGAAGCTCGGTCAATTGACGAGTTAGCTCGGCTCGACTCGTTTAACAAACGAGTCCAGAATTAGAACTCGGCTCGGCTCGGTAAACTCACGAGTTTGCTCGTTTAGCTCGGTAAAGCAGTTAACATGAATTGTAATATCTTTTATATATAATTGTTTCTAATTATTTGGGCATGTATGATGTAATTATCAAAACAATCAATGACAATATATCACTATCAAGTAATATTTAGTCATTAAACTATAATAATTAGGTAAAATTGTGCATAAAGACAAGAATATAGGTAACGATATTTTTTTTTACCGAGTTAAACGAGTAGCTCGGAACTCGTTTACCGTCAAAAATGAAAACTCGGCTCGGCTCGTTTAGCAACGAGTTCGAGTCAAGCCGAGTCGAGTTCCGAGCTACTCGTTTAACTCGCGAGTTTCGAGTTTTAATTCCTGCCCTCTGCACAGCTTGAGGGAGCGTTTGGTTGGTTATTAGATTGTTCAACTGTATGTGGCAGCCTAATGAAAGATCTAAGTTTGATGGGCTTTCGTCATCTGACTTTGCTCATCAAGTCCACCATTATTCCACTGGTGAAAAATTGTCCTAAAGAACTTTGGGCGATATGGGTAGTTGAGCTTCTACGTCCCGTGTTTGAATATTTCCATCACACGCTTTATGCTTCATGGTGTGAATTTTTGCATGAGGGTTTAGTGCAAGTCCCTGATTGACAAGGGTATACATCTCGGGTACCCTACTGTGAGGGTACCTGGTGCACGTGGCGACTAAGGCCCAATAGCGAAGAGCCTATTCGAAGCACAAGACCAGAGGCCCAAGAAGATGGAGTATCCTCCAAGATTAGTCATAGGCATAGTCGGTTTAGGCTTTCCTTACGTGTAAACTAGGTCGGTTATGAACTCCCTAGACCCAGCCTATTTAAAGGCTGGAAGGGGTGCCGATCTAGGGCCAAGCCATACTCAAACCACCAAAGCTCTAGCGAGATCGACATCTCGCCGGAGCCTCCTTGTAACCGCATAATCTCACACGATCAATAACAGACAAGCAGGAAGTAGGGTCTTTACCTCCACCCGAGGGGCCTGAACCTGGGTAAATCTTTGCCTCTGCTTGTCAGCCGACGAAACTACCAGTACTACCACGTTCTCTCCCCATAATCTCAACCCTAGGTCCTTAACCATGGGATTTGATGAGTGTACCCCTCGTCAATTGGCGCCGTCTGTGGGAAAGAATAGTGCTGGACTCGCGGTTTCTTCGGTTCCATCGGAAAACGGCGACTCGCCGATCGGATCTACAAACGGCAACTCGCCGGCTGCATCAACAAACCAGAACTCGCCGACTCGGGCGGCACACGGCAACTCGCCGACTCACTCGACAAACGGCAGCACGCCAGCTTCACCTGCAAAAAGCACATCAGATCCTCTGATGGATTTCGAGCCACACTCGCCAGAATTCCAGGAGACCTTCTCCGATCTCGAGTCAGGTTTGGGTTTAACCGTTGGTTCGTTCAATTTTTTCGTCAACAAGCTTGGTGTGCAGGACTTGACGGATCCACGCCAACTCGCGACTTCCGCACCCGAGGCTCCATCGGTTGCGGCTCCTTCGACTGCGGATCCATCAACTGCGTCCATACCATCGTCGATCCTCCAAGCTTGCTCGTCTGCAACAACCATGTCCACACGAGAGATCAACGAGCTCATTGAAGAACTCCAAGGCGAGGAGGCCGAATCAGCATACCGCACAAACGATCCCGAGCTCGATCTCCCACTCGAGGATAGTTTCGACTGCGGGATCTCCCTCAGCGACTTCGACGAGCCTGAAACTCATATCGACAACTACGTCGACTCCGAGATCTGCACCAACAACAACCTCGACTTCGAGATTCATAACAACTTCGCCGACGCCGAGATGAGCATAGGCGATGAAGGCATCGACAGCGAGATCCGTCCAGACGGACCACTCGATGGGCATATCGACTCCGACATGAGCCTTGATGACGACGTCGAGTCCATGATGGGACTCGAAGACACATACCATACCCTCGGGTGATACCCCAGCAGGTCTACGTTGCCTTCGCCGCAGAATCATCTGATGCTGCGGCCAGTCGCAGGCCTACAGAGTTCCCGTGCACGGTTACTATGCCGGACGGAGTCACAAATCTCACAATTACTGCTGAGATGGCAGCAAAAGCAGATAAAGTTATCAAGGAGTGCACAATGATGCCAGCAGACGCAACACGAGAGGAGATGTTGACCTTCCAGTACTTCAACTGGCAGGAATCACTTCGACTGCAGCAGATCAGAGCAACACTCGAAGAACGTAAAAAGCAAGCTAGCTTGTCGAGTGCGCGGAGAAGACAGCTCTCCCTGAGCTCCACCGGGCGAGCAGACACAAGACCCAGATCAAGGCTGTCACACCTCTCGCCGGATGAGAGGGCGGCACTCACCCGCAACCTAGGCAACTCTTTCATGACATACGACGAGGAGGGAGTGCCAGTACCCAAAACAGCTGCGGGTGCTCTCTTTACCGCTGCAGCATACCTAGAGGCAATCAAGCCTCCAGCTGATGACCCCAATGCAAAACTACATCGCCAACAGATCAAATCACTCGCCTTAGCGGCGAAGGCCATACGCCAAATTCCAAAAACTCCAGGGGGAGTCGAGACCGTGCCCTAGTTGACACGCGTCGTGAAGAGCATAATCACAGTGGTCGCCGCCACCACTCGAAGGAAAGAAGCGGCTCACGTAGGCGCAGGTCCAGGAGCAGATCACGCAGATCTTACAGTAGCGACTCATACTCTGATCGAGAGCCTGAGCCACATGGAGCTCTGTGCTTCACTCGACGCGTCCGCGAGACACGGATGCCCAAAGGGTTCAAACTCACATCTGAACAGCCCAAGTACACGGGTCGACAGGAACCTTGGGTGGCTGGAAGACTACAGGCTGGCTGTCGCGTGCCAGCGAGGCACAAACATCACAGCCATGCAATACATACGACTCATGCTCGAAGGCACAGCCCGCGACTGGCTCAAGGCCCTACCTCCATCAACATACGACTCGTGGGATCACTTCCGCACTGACTTCATCAAAAACTTCGAGCCTCTATGTGAGCGCCCAAAAACGTTCGAGGAGCTGCGAGCTTGCGTTCAACGGTCAGACGAAACGTTGAGGTCATACATCAGACGATGGACTGAGATACGCAACTCAGTCGGAGTAATTTCAGAAGATATGGCCATGGACGCTTTCATAATGGGCCTCGCCAGGCGGGACTTCAAAGAAGCACTTGGTCGCAAAAAGCCAACCTCTGTGGCTAACCTCTTGATGATCGCGACTGAGTGGGCAGACGGAGAAGACATGGCGCGCACCACACGCGGGTCCTCACCCCGTGACAATCATGAAAGTGGCAGTCGAAGCCGCAGAGACTCATACAGAGACGACCGAAGGCGCAAGCGTTCAAAACGTCACTACGACGACGACAGACCCGAATTCATGGCGGCTGGGTTCTCCACCCCCGCAACGACCAAGACAGAAGCGACCGACGGTCAGAAGATCGGCGGGACAGTCGAGATGATCGGCGAGACAGTCGAGATGATCGCCGACAGTCGAGACCGCGGCCAACGCAGTGATAGCTACAAGAGGAAAGACTGGCGCAAGTCACGATCCGGAGCACAATCCGAGCGATCATTCGAAGAAAAGATGGATGCTGATTGCAGATTCCACCTGTACAAGGGGGAAGACGGAAAACTGCGCTCCAATCACTCGATGAGAAACTGCAGGGAGTTCGACCAAATGGCGACTGATTACATAAATCTCAGAAAGGCAGCAGCCACACCCGCACCCGTAGCTGCGCCGCAGCCAGCCAATGTACCCGTTCTGATGCACCACCACCACCACCACAGCCTGCAGCAGGCGGAAACATCGCGGGTGCCATACAACAAGTACCTCGGGTGGACGAACCTCAGTACCCTCCCCCAAGGGCAGATGTACATGATACAGAAAGGTCGCCCTTCCAACAGGGAGCAAAAACTTCGCACTCGACAAGTAAACATGGCGGTCATGTCACCTCCTGCGTAACTGAATTCTTGAAGGATCCGAAACTGCAATAAGCTTCAGCAGAGAGGACCACCCCCATCGGTCGTTCGTCCAGGGCACTCTGCTCTGGTACTCGACGCACAAATTGGAGGCTACGCCATGTCCAAGGTCTTCATGGATGGTGGCAGCGGCATAAACATCATCTTCGCAGATACGCTCCGCAAAATGAACAGGTCAGTCGAAAACCTGCCAAGATCTTCAAATACCTTTCACGGTATCGTCCCAGGCAAAGCAATAAGCCCAGAAGGCACCATACAACTCGACGTAACGTTCGGGGACAAGAACCACTTCAGGACAGATCGATTGAGTTCGAAGTTGTCGACTGGAAGTCACAATACCATGCTATACTTGGACGCCCGACGTTCGCTCGATTCATGGCGGTGCCACACTACGCATACCTCCAGCTAAAGATGCCTGGACCAAAAGGAGTAATCACAGTCAAGGGAAACTTCCAAAAGTCTGACTCTTGCGACCGAGAGTTTAGCAAAATCTCTGAGATGTTCGGCATGGAAGCAACACTCGCCGATCTAGCGGTCTCCAACGATCGAACACTTATGCCGGAGCACAAAAGGTGGCAGTCGACAGAGCATTCAATGCCACCAATGACACAAGATCGCATCAGGTGCACCCGACTGACCCGACCAAGACAGTCAATGTCTCGTCGAGTCTGCCTATCGCATAGGAAAGCGCGCTCGTCGAATTCCTCCGTGAGAACTGGGATATATTTGCGTGGTGTCCAGCCGACATGCCAGGTATTCCCAGGGAATTCGCCGAGCACTCTCTCCAATTATTTCCAGATGCTAAACCAGTCAAGCAAACAATGCGCCGCATATCCGGCCCAAAAAGAACCGCAGTCGAAGCCGAAGTCGACAGACTACTCGCAGCAGGTTTCATCAGAGAATCAAGAAATCACAATGGGTGGCCAACCCCGTACTCGTAGAGAAGAAGCACACAGATATCCTTCGGATGTGCGTAGATTTCACAGCACTCAATAAATGCTGTCCAAAGGATCACTTTCCACTACCTCGAATCGACCAGATCGTCGACTCCACCGCCGGGTGCGCTCGCTTGTCCTTCCTGGATGCTTACTCGGGTTACCACCAGATAAGGATGAAGGAAGAAGATGAAGAAAAACGGCGTTCATAACCCCACTCGGGGTCTACTGCTACACAACCATGCCTTTGGGCTCAAGAACGCAGGCGCAACCTACCAGCGCATGATGCAAGACTGCCTCAAGAAGCAAATTGGGCGAAACGTCCAGGTCTATGTAGATGACATTGTCATCACAACAAGGAGGAAAACACACTACTCGATGACTTGCGAGAGACGTTCGCAAACCTCAAACGCTTCCACATCAAGCTCAACCCGAAGAAGTGCACCTTCGGCGTTCCAGCCGGGCAAGCTCCTGGGGTATCTAGTCTCGGCTCGAGGAATCGAGGCAGACCCGGAGAAAATACAGGCCATCTTGACGATGCAAAGGCCTTCAAAGCTCCATGATGTGCAAAAGTTAGCGGGTCGAGTAGCAGAACTCAGTCGATTCATCAGCAAGCTAGGCGAAAAAGCGCTCCCGTTCTATCGACTGATGAAGAAAGCAAATAAATTCGAGTGGACGCCAGAAGACGAAGCAGCCTTCACGGACCTCAAGCGAGTCCTCACAAGCCCTCCAATCCTCGTCGCACCAAGGGAACGCGAGCCACTATACCTATATGTCTCCGCAACTAACAGAGTGGTGAGCACCGTACTGGTGGTCGAACGCAGGGAGGAAGGACACACCCAAAGCATACAACGTCCAGTCTATTACTTGAGTGAAGTGTTCTCCATATCAAAGCAGCGGTACCCGCACTATCAAAAGCTGGCTTACGCCGTGTTCATGTCCTCAAGGAAGCTGACGCACTACTTTGCAGAGCACCCGATCACTGTAGTTAGTACCTCAGTGATCGGGGACATCCTCACAAACCCCAATGCAACTGGGCGAGTCGCAAAATGGCTCATCGAGCTAGCACCACGAGATATCAAGTATGATTACCCGACACCGACATGCATGAACTCAAGAGTATTGTCCTGCAGCAGTCAGTTCTTTGGAAATCACGTGAGACTAAATATAAAAACAGTGTCAATTCTAGAAATACCAAAAACAAAGATATGTCAGTCACCGAAGAGATACCTTGGCCAATTTTTCTCTGTAATGATCAATTGAATGACGCCAAATACAATGCAATACAATTAACAACAACTTCCTTGCAGGTTTTGGCATGTGGAAGATACTGTACAAATCAAGTCTAGCATAAATTCGAGAACATAATACAAATTAATATGATGTCTAGATATAAAGCACAACATATGACGTACAATCCACAGTGGGAGGAAAGACTCACATAGGCTATCTTTTCTAATAAAGATCAAAATGTGCAGTTCAATAGTATCCTGCCAATAATTCACAAAATATTGTTGGGCTTGGACCGATCCAATGACCCACCTGGGAGTGATGTTTTCCCCTAATGGAGTGTGGCTCGTGAGTCCTGGTACAAATCATCAAAAGTTGCCAGTTATAATAGCTCAGATGGAACTTTGGAAGGCACTGGAACTGCCAAGCAGCAGAGAAGACCGAAGAAATAGGTTTATAATGGAACTGGCAGAAAAACAGAAAACGTTAACCTGAGGCTGAGCTTTAATTTTACCGTGAGTCGCCAAGATTGACCGCTGAGTGAGATCACGCCGAGCATGAACGTGAGGCTAATATATTTCGGTACTGGATCATATCCTACATGAGTTCGTGCAAAGCTAGCTTGATGTGCAGCGTGATGCCAAGCTAGCTAGCAGATACCTCGATCAATACATGAACCTGTGCAACTTGCACTTATGTTAGCTAGGTCCGTATGTTGCTAGATGCTAGTCGATGATCATCAAATAGAGCTAGCTTCTCACACATGAGTTCTTAAACGCAAGTTCCATTAGCCCCTGTGCCGTACGACATGGGCATCCAACAGAGCTAAAACAAGTTACATGCTCTGATAGTCACACAACCAAAGCTACAGATTTCAACACAATCAGACTTATCTAATTGCACATCTGTTGTCAAAAGTTTGAAAACTGATCTGTAGGATAATTCAATAACAGATTAACAGAAAATCGCACCAACACAAACAAATCTGGGTGTGAAATTTATATCTCAGGCTCACAATCGAAAACATAAACATGGTTACAGCAATTATTTAGATATTGAAAAACTGATAACTTCACCTACATCTGTCTGGCACACAAAAATGCAAGGTAAACAAAATCAAATAATGAGAATGGGTGGATCGTAAATAATTAAACAGGGAGAAACACTACTGGGAAAACCCTTATAGGTAGGTTACATTCTGTGGCGCACCCTTAATTGGTGCGCCACAGAAATATAGGCTTGGTGCGCCACAGAAAGTCAACTTTCTGTGGCGCACCTGGCCATGTGCGCCACAGAAATGTGACTTTCTGTGGCGCACCAAGTGGGTGGAACTTAGAAGTTAAGCGTGCTAGGGTTGGAGCAATTTGAGGATGGGTGACCTAGCGGGAAGGTATCAGTTCAAAAAATTCGAAAAATCTGAAAATAATTCCAATAAATAGGATTTTTCATATTATTTCATATTTTGATTTTTCTGATTTTTTTTGAAACTTTTTTTTTTTTGCAGTTTTTGAATTTTTTCATAATTCTGTGGCGCACCAGGCAGGTGCGCCACAGAAATGTGGATTTCTGTGGCGCACCAGGCCAGGTGCGCCACAGAAAGTGGATTTCTGTGGCGCACGCCCATGGTGCGCCACAGAAAAAAAATTTAGTGGCGAGAATTCTGTGGCGCACCCAGCAATTTGGCGGGTGCGCCACAGAATCCCAATTTGGTGCGCCACTAATAAGGGTTTTCCTAGTAGTGAAACAAACTTTGAGGTCCTACGAGTCCTCATCTCAAGGTCCTTGTTCACACCGGTCCGCTGCCGGAGGCGGCCGTGGCCTCAAGCATCCCGAAGCTGTTGGAGACATTCAGGAAAGCAACATGGTTAGATGGCCTCCATCAAACGTACTGGCAGGGGGTTCTTCTGGGTTGCATGCCCGAGACAAGCGGCCAATCAAAGTTGCAGATCGGCGACGACGTTCACTGATCTAGGTTAGGTGGCCTATGTGTTATAGGCATGGATAAAGCAGAGATAAAGCCGGATCAATGGGACGTCAGCGGCGGAGCTGCCGAGCTGACCTGTAGCGGGAGATCGGAGCGGCGGCGGTAGGAGGAGAAGAGACGGGAGGGGAACACGAGATGGTGTGTTGATTGGATCTGGATGGATGCAAATTGGATGGAGATAAAACAGAATGAATTTCACAATATATAGCTAAGCTTTTGTAGACAAACACGATTACCTTTTCGGCCCAGCGGAAGGGAGCTCTAGCATCCACTGCGCGGTCGCGTGTTCGAACCCCCGCGGGCGCAAATGTTTTACCGAATAAATAATGTGTCGTACCCACATGTCATGTAGGCAGGGCGTGGGTCCCACATGTCAGTGGTTTGGTTGGGTCCCAGGGCGCGTGGTGGGACCCACATGTCAGCGGTTAGGGTGGGTCCCACATGTCAGCGGTTGGGGTGGAGGGTGGGTCCCATGTGTCAGGTATGATGGATGTGGGTCCCACATGTCATGCGAATGACCATTTTGACAGATTTGGTAGTTATATTTTAGGATTTAGAATTTTAGACCCTCCAAAACAGTGCATGATCAAATTATGCAAAATGGTCACAGATCTATGACCAATATTTTCGCAAGTTAGCATATTTCTTGTAGTGGCCACCACAGATCAATACAAAAAAGTTAGCACAGGTGGTTAGCGTCGACCGGGTGACTATGGCGCCACCTCAGATCAACTACAAAAATCAGCACAGTTGGTTAGCGTTAATCGGGTGTCTGTGGCGCCACCTCAGAGTTAGCACAGCTGGTTAGCGTCGATCGGGTGACTGTGGCGGAGATACCTCCGACCAGCGCCACCACAGATCAACTACAAAAGTTAGCAGGGCGTTTACGCGAACCCGTTCCTCCGTTCCTTTGACTGCGGCGGTTCCTCCGGTCCATCGTCTCGGGAATGGGGAGTGGTGCGTAATACCCCGAACACAGCACCACAACTTTACGGAAGGTAGATGTCAAAGTCATGATATCTCATGACGCACAGTTCACAGCAAATAGATGCACCACATGGCATGGCAATGTGCAAACAAATAAACAACAACACTGTAAGACTGGTCATAGCAAGTGGTTAGCTTGCCTGCGAAGACGGGCTCCAGATGGTTTGGGGAAGTCTCGGACTCGCCGCTGGTTGGAATCCCGAAGAACGCCTAAACCACGGAGGGGAACAAATAGCACATAAATAATGGCCACGAAACTAATTAATCCATAGCATGGGAAAATAGTCCCACTGAAGGATAGAGCTGGTCGAAACAAGAATTTAGAAATTTGGATCACTCCAAACGAAGCTACGGTTCAAAAGATACGGACGAGCGACGGATAGCAATCTGCCGCTCACGCGCGGTGGATAGTTATCCGCCGCTGAAGGCTGGCTGGGCTGCTCGCGCCTTCCAGAAAAAACGCTTTCTGCTGAGGGTCACGGAAACGACTGGAATACGCTTTTGCTTGGTGAAAACGGAAAATATCTGAATACGCTTTAGATTGCGGAAAGCGTAAAGCTGAGAAAAAAAAGAAAAACGTTTTCAGCTAGCAAGTTTGGATCGATCAGCTTACTGTGTGCTTCTTCTAGCTTCAGTACGCGCACGGGAGGCTTGGTTCGGCCGACGCCGCCGCTGCTGCCGACCGCCGGGATGGCTGAGCCGCCGGCCGACGGCGGGGATGGGTGCGAAAACCCTAGGCGGAAACCATACCTCTCCCTGGCTCTTGTTGCGTGTTGATATAGAACCGGAAAGCCACCGGTAGGGCATGTACTTCGTACAGTATACGAGAGATACAAGGGGGTATGAGGGAGAGGTGGATCGGTGTACTACACCGTATCCAAATACATGAAGACAGATTACATGATTTACTAATTCTAACAGACCCCCTTAATCAAAACCTTTTGAGAGGTTTAGATTACGTTTGAACTCATATAGTAGTTTGACAGGAAGAGCCTTGGTGAAGCCATCTACAACTTGATCCTTGCTCGAAATAAACTTGATGTCTAATCTTTTGCTTGCAACTCGTTCTCTCACAAAATGAAAATCAATCTCAATGTGCTTTGTACGTGTATGAAACACTGGATTTGCAGATAAATAGGTAGCCCCTAGATTATCACACCATAAACAAGGTTTATCCTTCAGAATTATTCCAAGTTCACCATGGAGAGCTTCGACCCATAATAGTTCAGCTGTTTCATTTGCCAAAGCTTTATATTCAGCTTCTGTGCTAGAGCGAGACACAGTAGCTTATTTCCTTGCACTCCATGAAACCAGATTCGGTCCAATAAATATAGCAAAACCCCCAGTAGATCTTCTATCATCAAGACAATCTGCCCAATCAGCATCTGAAAAGGCACTCAAGAGAGTAGAGGGTGATCGCAGACATGTGAGACCAACATTGAGAGTATCCTTAACATATCTCAGTATCCTCTTGGCAGCTGTCCAGTGTAATGTAGTGGGAGCATGAGGATACTGACAAACTTTATTAACAGAAAAAGCTATATCTGGTCGTGTGAGAGTTAAATATTGAAGTGCTCCAACAATGCTTCTATACTGAGTCATATCATCGGGTCCAAGAGGAGTACCTTCTGTAAGAGATAAAGATTCTGAAGAGGACAATGGTGTAGGAGCTGATTTACAATCTCTCATGCCAACCCGTGTAAGCAAATCAGTTGCATATTTTTCTTGAGTCAACAACAAACCATTTTGTACCTTTTTAACCTCTATTCCAAGGAAGAAATGCAAATCACCAAGATCTTTGATAGCAAAATGTTCATTAAGATCTTTAAGCAAGGCAGAAATAGCATGATCTGAAGAGCTTGTTACTATGATGTCATCAACATAAATTAACATAAATATTGTGATACCTGACTTTGTGTAGAGGAACAAAGAGGTATCAGCCTTGGATGGTACAAAACCAAGATCATGCAATTTTGAACTCAATTGAGAATACCATGCTCGAGGTGCTTGTTTTAATCCATAAAGAGCTTTATCCAGCTTACATATATGATGGGGAGCATTAGGATCTTCAAAACCTGGTGGCTGTCTCATATAGACTTCCTCTTCCAGAACACCATGAAGAAACGCGTTCTTGACATCTAGCTGCCGCAAACTCCAACCTCGAGAAACTGAAATTGCTAGAACAAATCTAATGGTAGCTGCTTTAACCACTGGACTGAAGGTATCTTCATAATCAATACCATATCTCTGTTTAAATCCTTTTGCAACTAACCGTGCTTTATATCTGTCAATTGTACCATCTGCATTCTTCTTGATACGATAAACCCACTTACAGTCAATCAAATTTTTGTTTGTACTTGGTGGAACAAGGTGCCAAGTTTTGTTTGAGTGGGGTGAGAGAGAAGGATGACATCAGACCAACCACTTTGCATCCAATGGTCCACATTGAACGTTTCAAATTTCCATGCAAGACGTGATTTCCACCAGATACGCACTAAACATAGAATAAATTTGTAAAGTAGCAAACAGAATACGAATAAAATCATAAGAGTATTCTAGAATATTGGTTGACCGATGAAGTTTATTGTTGCATTTTTAACATGCAATATCCAATAATCCAAAGAAAAATGATAGGGTCACAAACATACGCACTTTGACGGGTTGTTTCTAACCAATCTCTTATTGCATTCTCTTTCTGTTCTTTCTTGTCAATGTTTAGCACTTGTCGAGTCTTCCCTGGCTCTTCGAAGAACACCATACTTTTAGCAGCTTTGAGTACATCCGGTATATTAGAAGCGACTGGTTTCCAGAGAGCTTACATATGCTGAAGCAGCTGAAAAATATAATTACAATTAACACAACCATAGTTAAACAAAAGTGATATGTTTAGATAGTCTTTTACCACTAAGAGGGCGAGCAGTATTAATTGCAACAGTTTAGTCAAAATTGCACAACTTATACTACTTTCTTGGTCTATTTCACTAGAGTTTCCCTTTAGACACATTTCAAGCTCTTTCTCAAAAAACACAAGGACATCAAGGAAAGTTGTTCTGAATCGACAATTGCAGAATGAATTAATCAAGTTGGCCTTCCATTCTGATTGAGTCCGTGTGTTTGACAACTGATCAAGTATATAGTAAAGAGCTTCTAGGCATTTCTGCATCCTGTGAGAAAACATAAAAGTAAGCAAACTTAAAATAATGAAGTCAAAATAAGGATATCATTGTGGAGTACCTTGGATTAGACACTGCATAGGTGAAAGCTTGAGAGAAAATATTGTGGTATTCAAGGAGGCGAGGGCCATTTGCTCCAATAGTATTCTGGACAAGAAAGAGGATGTTTCAAGATGGAAAACAGATAGGGATCTAAACCTCTCCCTTTACAAAGAAACAAATATCTATCTGAGCATGGTCAGGTAGCAAATTGCACTGTAGGCTCCTAAAGGTTATGCTCCCCTTTGGAAGTCTTGATGTTTAGATCCTGAACTGGTGTTGTAAATTGTAACACCCCGGCCACCCCCGGGCCGGGCCTGTCACCCCTGGCAGCTCGCTAGGATCTCCAGACTGGCCCCACAGATCAACACTAGTCTTTTCTGCGCACTTTGTCCTCACTCGTGCGCACCCGGGAACCAGTTCCCGGTCGGTCACCCATCCTTGGACTATTCCGGGCCAAGCACGCTTAACCTCGGAGTTCCTTCCAGATGAGCTTCCGGAAAAGAAGTTGCAACTTGTTGATATGAGTATTCTATCAATCCTGTTAAGCCCTGAGCCAGGATCTCACATAAATCCCTAGTACATGCAGTTAAATGTGGCAAGTTTGAATGAATAAAATTTCCAAGATACTGAACTATACTGCTTTAAATTTGCATGTGGGAACACTAAATATTGTTAGCAAAGTTTATAAGCTAAGCATGTACGATAAACTACCAAAAAAAGGTAACACATAATGAATGGCATTACATATGAACATGACCATCACTCAGCTCAAATGAACTAGATGGGAAATTTGTATTATAGACTGGGTGCGCACAATTGAGCCTCTTGCCCTCTTGATTATTATTTTTTCACCAGATCATTACCAAAGAGAAGAATCACATTGCTGAATAGCATTAACGTTTCTACAGGGAGGCAATTTGGTCAAGTGAACACTGACCATCATTCAACTCAGATGAACTAGATGGGGAATTCGTAGTATAAACTGGTGCCCAAGCAAATTGAGCCTCTTGCCATCTTGGTTAATATTATTTTCTACAGATCATTACTAAAAAAGAATCACACTGCTAAATAGCATTAACTTTTCTACAGGGAGGTACTTTGGTCAAATGAACACTAAATGTTTTTTTTTTAGATTATGAACACTAAATGTTGTCAGAAAAGGTTATACCCATGTACCAGACTCTACCAGAAAAGGGTGCCACATAATGAATGACATAACATATATTAACTGAATGATCAGTATAAACTAGGTGCATGCGCCTCTTGCCGTCTTGGTAACTATTTTTTCCAAATCCTTACCAAAGGAGAATCACATTGCTAAATATCATTAACGTTTATGCAGGGCAACCAATTATGGACCATAAGTTTTCTAACATTTTTACTTTGGCTCAGTGAGATTATATATCTTTGTGTCGACGAATTTAGTAGAAGAAATTTGAGTTATGATACATGCAAAAGGCAACCTTTCATGAACTAACATGATACTGTTACATGTTTGGCGCAAAATAATTAAAAGAGCATAATTGCATAAACATCCTAAATCATATTAAAATGGTAAATAAGAAAGCAAGTATGCTGCTGAACCTCATGGCAAACTTCGCCAACCAAAAGATTCCAAGCTTCCACCAAGACCTCAGCAGACCATCGACAAACCATCTACAGAGATTCCGAAATATTTCATATTAATCATACACCACCAAAACACAATCTTATCACAGCGCATGTTCCTGGTAAGACATCACCACGTACAGCTTGGCACGAAAATTGAACAATGAGTCTCCAGACATGGCTGTTGCATTAAATAATGAGGTTTAGTCTAGGAAACTGCGCCTTAAAATGATCATGATGCTATCTTCAAGCATAGTCCACAGTGTGAAGAACACAGGATTGAAGTGGTTTTTCTTTCTGGTGAAAATGTTGTTGAAAAGTAAATTCTCTTTTGATTTTGATCATCACTAGGACTGGGAGATGATCAAAATCAAAAGAGAATTTACTGTTCTGCAACCTTTTCACCACAAAGAAAGACCACCCTCTAATTAATCAACTAAAGTTTCCAAGTTCAAATAAAATCAACTTCCAACTTGACAAGCTACAACTTTGAATTCAAAGAAATGGAGAGTTTTCTAATACGGGCATACCAACTTTCTAAGCATTCAATACGAGGCGCTGCCAGGGGGCCAAGACCTTGTGTCATGGCACTTGGCGCCTTCTGGACCTTCTCCGTAAAGACGGCCTATCGGAGTCTCTTCAGTGGTCCGGTTAGAGTTTGGGCTTCTCCATTGTGGAAGGCCCCCCTCCCGTTAAAAATCAAAATCTTCGTGTGGCAGCTTCTTAGGGACCGCCTCCTCTCGGGGGTGGAGGTCCGTAAGCGACGTGGACCGGGGAATGGCCTTTGCCCCATGTGTGGGATCCCTGAGACGGGAACCCACATTCTGTTCACTTGTCCTGCTGCCAGGTTTCTATGGAACTTTGTCCACGAGGCGCTTGGGCCTGCTTGGCAGGCCTCAGACCTCGGCGAGTTCCTAGAGACCCAGGCGAACCGTACCGGGGGGAGGCGACGCCTCTTCTGGTTGGTGTTCGCGGCGATGGCGTGGACCCTTTGGACGATTCGTAATAAGATGGTGATCGAGCGGGTGTTTCTTCGGCGTGCTTCTGACTCCATGTTTAAATTTATGGCTTTCTTGCAGAAGTGGCACCCGCTTTCTAGGAAGCGCGACAGGGGGCGGCTAGATGACATGCTTGATAGACTTATGGTGACCACACGTTGCCTCACTTCTTCATCTAGCAGCTAGGGCTGGAGGGCCGCGTCTTTTGTTCTTCCTACCTTACCTTACCCCCGCACCTCTAGCTCTTGTCTTCTTGTTGTTGGCTTACTTGTGCTGTTGCCCCAGCAAACTCTTCTAGCTTTTCTTTCGTGCTTGTGACTTTGTATGGACTTGCTTGGCATGTTGCTTCATTTATAAAGCGGGGCGAAAGCCTATTTCGAGAGAAGCATTCAATACCAATTTTCAGATCATGTTCTCAAATTGGATGAATTCCTGGTGATCAACCACAGATTTCCTTCTTTTAACCGAAACACGTTATCAGAGTATCCTAGTATCCTAATGCCGAGATAAGAAAAATACTATGAATCGAAGGATTTCATCCCTAGTACATCAACTTTCAATCCAACAGTCCTCGGGTGAAACCCTAGAGCCTGCCACATACCTCAGTGTCCAAGTGCGGCAACTCATCGAGGTGGTTCCGGCAAGGCGTGGCATCGCCGTTCATCAGCGAAGTGTGAAGGGAAGGGGAGCCGACATGTGAAGCGCCGACACTGGCAACTGTGAAGCAGGACTGGGAGATGATCAAAATCAAAAGACAATTTACTGTTCTGCAACCTTTTCGCCAAAAAGACCACCATCTAATTAATCAATTAAAGCTTCCAAGTTCAAATAAAAACAACTTCCAACTTGACAAGCTAAAACTTAGAATTCACAGAAAAAAGGATAATCTTCTATTGATGCAATACCAGCTATTAAATCATTCAACCAATTTTCTAAATCGAAAAATCATGGTTTAGATGAATTCCTACTGTCAGGCGATCAACCGCAGATCTCGTTCTTTTAACGGAAAACATTATAAGAGTATCCAGTATCCTACTGCTGAGATAAACAAAATACTAACACTAGTACAGAACGACACATCGGATACCCCTCTATGGAAACGGCAGGAGTTAGGCGACGGAGAATCGAGCCTTCCGCGCGGAAAAAGGCGCCCGCGAGGGCTATCCTCCCGCGACCCGCGACACATCGGCAACGGTTGTGCTTTCAACAACCGTTTGCTTTATATGAGCAACGGACATATTTTCGTGTCCGTATGCATTATTTTCATTATTGTAAACGGTTAATATGGATGACCGTATCCGATGATTCCATCCAGACCTAACGCTATGAGTGGTGTCGAGTTAGCCAGCTGCGGAGATTCCCATAAGACTGAAAGATAGGAGCGGCGGCGGCGAGGGCAGAGGCGGAGGCGAGGGCGGAGGCGGAGTCCAGATCTTACATCTGTGCTGCGGGCGTCGATAGGCGCGCGGTGGTTGCCGAGAGGCAGCGCATTGGTTGCCGGCGTCGAGAGGCAGCGCATTGGTTGCCGGCGTCGAGAGGCAGTGCAGGGAAGCTTGGGCCCGATTCCACAGCTACTGGGGCGGTGGTATAACCCGAAAACCTACTACTTATTTTTTTAATTATTTTGATTTAGGAGCGCGGAGTATAAATCTTACATATGTAGTTTGCCATTTTACTAGATGGTTCTTGATCGAGCCTGGATGTACGGTGGTCGCACGAGTCCTGAATTCTCACAAGGTGTGGTTGAATTCTTGGACAGGGCTTCGCAACACATGCTAGAAAGTAATGAACCGTAGATGTTTTGTCCTTGTGTTATCTGTAAGAATGAAGTCTTGTGGCCTAGAAGACAAACGATAGAAGAACACGTTATTTTGAGGGGATTTATGGAATCGTACACATGTTGGTCAAAACACGGTGAACAACAACCAGCAATCTTTGCCGACAACCGTGATGATTTGAGCAACGATAATCATGAAGTCAATGCCAGAGATGGTTTGGGCAACGCTGATGATGATGTGCATCCAGATGAAACCAGAGTCGATGGTCCACAAAAAAACCTAGAACAGATGATCAATGATTTGGAGAATAATATGGAAGGTAATGATGAGATAAAGAATTTCCTCTGTCAGTCGGCGGACTCGAAGAAACCTCTGTATCCGGAATGCAAGCTCAGCAAGTTGGATGCGACACTAGAATTGTTGAAATACAAGGCAGAGAGTAGTACATCCGATGTGAGCTTCACAAAGCTGTTAAAACTTGTCGCATTATTACTTCCACCTGGAAATGACTTGCCAGCGAACACTTACCATGCCAAGAGGGTGATATGCCCCATTCCAGCCGAGTACGTGAAGATACACGCTTGTAAGAATGATTGTATTCTCTACCGAGGGGAAAATGAAAATATGCGGCGTTGTCCCATATGTAACTTTCCTCGTTACAAACGCAACCTAGCAAAAGACAGAGACAAGGGCGAGGATGAGGTCACAACGGGAGTCCCTTACAAGGTTGTGTGGTATTTGCCAATAATACCCAGATTGAAGCGTATGTATGCAGACCCAAAGCAGTCAGAGCTGATGCGTTGGCATGCCGATAAAAGGAAAAAAGATGGACTGCTCAGACACCCGGCTGATGGACCACAGTGGAGGCTTATCGATTATGAGTTCCCAGACTTTGGCAGGGACCCCAGAAATGTAAGGTTTGCACTAAGTACAGATGGAATGAATCCTTTTGGCAGCATGAGCAGCAGACATAGCACTTGGCCAGTTCTTTTAGCAATGTATAACCTTCCTCCTTGGTTGTGCATGAAGAAGAGGTATATCATGATGTCGATGCTTATTCAAGGACCAAAACAACCTGGGAATGACATTGATGTTTACTTGAGTTTACTTGTCGAAGAACTACAAGTACTGTGGGATGGGGTAAGAATGTATGATGCGTTCAAGAGAGAACAGTTTGATCTCAGAGCAATGTTGTTTCTGACCATTCAAGATTATCCTGCACTTGCGAACTTGTCAGGGCAGAGTTTGAAGGGATCCTTTGCATGTGTCACTTGCAAAGAGAGAACAAAAAGTCTTTGGCTGCCGAATTCAAGGAAGACAGTATACATGCGGCACCGAAGGTTTTTGGCAAAGAATCACCCGTATCGTAGATTGAAGGCCCCGTTCGATAATACGATTGAGACCGATGACACGCCAGAACCATTTTCAGGAGCGGATGTCGATGACCAGACGAAGGATGTACACACTATTTTTGGTAAGGGGAAGAAACCCCAGTCTCGTGAGAAGGCAGTGTGGAAGAAAAGATCGGTTTTCTGGGCATTGAAGTATTGGGCATATCTGGAAGTTCAACATTGCATCGATGTCATGCATGTCGAGAAAAACGTAACTGAAAGCGTTCTTGGATGTGTAATGAATAACAAGAATAAAACGAAGGATGGCATGAATTCACGGCTGGATATTCTTGCATTGAAATATAAAAGGAAAAAGTTGAAGCCACAAGAGAAGCCTAATGGGCAGTGGTACCTCCCACCTGCTTGCTACCAGTTATCGAAGGAAGAGTTGAAGGAGTTCTTGCAATTCTTGTATGATATGAAAGTTCCGTCAGCATACTGCAAACATCAGGACTCTGGTGTCGTTTGAAGAAAAGAAACTGATGGGGATGAAGTCACATGACTGCCATGTGATGATGACACAGATGCTCCCTGTGGCAATTAGAAATATGTTGCCTAAACCCGTTCGAGAGGCTCTCATGAGGTTATGTGATTTTTTCAACGCTATATACCAGAAGGTAATAGATCCATTCAAATTAGACAGATTGCAAGAAGATGTTGTGAAGACTATCTGCCAGCTGGAGATGTTCTTCCCCCCTTCGTTTTTCGACGTAATGGTCCATCTAATTGTACACATTGTTTATGAGATAAAGCAATGTGGTCCAGTGTATCTGCGCACTATGTATCCGTTCGAGCGCTTCATGGGTATACTCAAGCACTACGTCCGTAACAGGTATCGGCCAGAGGCAAGTATCGTTGAAGGATATCTTTCGGAGGAGGTGGTTGAGTATTTCATCAGCTACATGGATGGCCACCGACCTATCGGGGTGCCTCTGTCCAGGCATGAGGGGAGGCTAGATGGAAAAGGGTTAATGAAAGATAAATCATGTTGGCCAGAGTGTGAATTATTTGAGAAAGCACATTTGTACGTATTGCAGCACCTTGCAGTCGTTACACCATATGTGGATGCTCACAAGGATCTACTTAGAATTGAGCTAGGAGGCCGAGTCTTGACAGAGAATCAGAAGGAAGCACAAGTCTTGAAACTGCACAGCCAGAGATTCGCTGATTGGCTGATGACGAATTGTGTCGGAGATGATGACGAGACTTTAAAAAGTTTGGCAAGAAAGCCAAACTTTACGGTTCATAAATGGGAAGCATATGACCTGAATGGCTACACCTTTTATACAAAGAATAGAGACAACAAGACCATGTATCAGAATAGCTCTATTAAAGTGGAAGCGGTAGATCCGAATGGGAGGAAGGATTGGTACTATGGAGTAATTGAGGAGATTTGGGAGCTGGAGTACGATACATTACTCACGGTTCCATTGTTTAAATGCAAATGGGTCAAACTGGGTCATGCGAAAGTTGACCAGTACGGCACTACATATGTCAATCTCAACGAATTGGGATATAAAGATGAACCTTTCGTTTTAGCTACCCAAGCCACCCAGATCTTCTATGTCAAAGACCTACTACATAAAAATTGCCATGTTGTGATGAATGGGAAAAGGAAGATCGTTGGGGTGGATGACGTTACTGATGAAGAAGAGTACAACCAGTATGAAGACTTGCCAGCAACTGGAGAACGCATACAGATCAATGACGACTGATGGTCCCGAAGAGCAAGGCTTTGATACCTGCAAAAATAAACGGGATTAGGTTGAGACTCCAAGTGCAGAGTGTATAGTAAGTGGAAGACAGTTTTCCCCACGAGGGGTGACTCGAGGGTTTAATATCGAACTCTCGGGGAATCTGAAGTGGTAGATTTATCTTCTTATCCTTCTTTTGGTTACCTACAAAACAAGGTTAGATGTTTTGGTCCTCAACCTCACCTGTGGTTGTCAAGCACAAGGTGTAAGAATGATATCAGGATAGTTATGCAATGCAAACAAGAAATAAATATGCAATGATGGTGGATGCAATGATAAATGATATTTTTGGGTTTTTGAATGATGTATGCAAGATGAAAAGTATTTTTGTATTTTCGGATTTAATGATGGCTGAAAATAGAAAAGTGGTATATGGTGTTGGAAAGGTGTTTCTTATGATTAAAAATGGACTGGGGTTCATGGTTTCACAAATGCACTCTCTCTTTATAAAGTGGTAGACAATGGAACACACACAGTTAACATATGAGATTGCAACACAGGGTTTGATAACAAGTTACTTAGATATATGGGCATCACGTCCTAACATAGAGATCTTTTGGTTATTAACCTCTCTTATACTCCACCAAGATGCGAACTAAATCATAACACCTCAGTAATTAAGATAACTCAGAGTATAGCATTAAGTATCATGACATGAAGTGAAAATAAGAACATGCTAGATCTAGTCATGGAGTAGTGGCAATGGTCACGCCCACATCCCCGGTAGCATGGTATTTTAGTTTATCCCTAGTGAGGTAACAAAGTAAGGTAAAGATACCAAAGTGGATCGCAGAACTTTCTCTCACGTTCACTGCACTAGCCACCCCCCGTTACTCCAACTAATGCACACGTTCCCCCACACACGCTCTCATAAACATGCTTGATCAAAACAAGTAGACAAGAACGGGGTACATAATATGCATCTATACTCATAACTGAAACAAACATTGCAATCTCAAACATATATTAACTCATAAAGATCCACCACAAAGGTATTACAACGGTGACCGTAATCATGTTCAGCAGCTCATACGGTGCTAATTAGTGAAGCTCAAGAGAGGAGAGATACATAAGTTACTTCCACAAACCCATAGTCCAGAGGTGGACTACTCCCTCTTCATCATGGAGACGGTGGAGAAGTCGATGGAGAAGATGGAGACCACGCCGGCAGCGCCCCGCCGGAGTTTTCCCCCTCCAATCTGCAGCTCCTGATCTCCGTTTCGGTGTTTCTGTGTTTGTGCGGCGCTCCTTCCAGAGAACGTCGGGGGACCTTTTTTATAGGCGTTTTTAGGTCAAGACGATGTCGGTGGAGCGAAGATCGACGGCAACGGAGCCACGAGGCCAAACGGGTGGGCCCACGCGGCCACAGTACCTGGCCGCGTGGGCCACCCCGTTTGGCCTCGGCCTCCGTTTGCGCTTCCTTCGCCCACAGGTCTTCTTCCTTCCAAATATTGACGCCCGTAAATTTCCAGGTGATTTCGTTGACGTTTGGGTCCCTGAAACATTAAAATAAGAAAACGGGGTTTTCTGCCTGTGCAGGGTTAATTCCATAAAAATAGGAAATAAGATATTCCAAAATCATTATAAAACATTGATATAACCCTTATATGATGCAAATATGATTGGAATATAAGCAATTAAAGTGCAAAGTTCATGTATGCATTTTACATGCATCAACATCCCCAAGCTTAATCCATGCTCGTCCTCGAGTATGAAGATGATAAAACTAACATGGACTTTGCAATTTAATACTTAACAATGATATCAAAGATGATTACTATTGCTACATATAGTCAAATGATTCATTCTTCAAAGGAGTAGCAATATGCAAATAGTTTATGAAGTGATATCAAGTATTCAAGACAAGGATGTTCATTGATAGTTCACAAAGTGTAACATGGTAGCAAGTAATATGGAACACATGTATGCATAATGATAAGTAGAACATCCTACAATGGTCATAGAGTGTAGATGAAAATCTGAATATGATAGGTGTACACTTTGGAAAGATGTATATGTGAGTAGAGGTAAAGCATGCATAAGTTTCATCCAACTTCCAAACTCTTCTACTTAAGTTAATGATTGCAATAAGGTATTCATTGGTGTCAAGCTCTCATTGCCCCTATCATAGCATCTTGAATGATTAAGGTTAAAGTGAAAGCAAATATGAGTAGTGTGCTTGATAAAGAATGGGTTGAATGTCTCATGCCCCTTGAATACAAGTACTTACACCATGTGTTACTCAACTTGGGAAACAAAGCAAGTTCAATTAAATATCATTGTAAGCATAATAGTATCATCAAGAGCGTCAACTGGGGTACCTCTTGTCCCAAGATATGGAACAAGCCCATATCAAAATGACAAGACAAACAAACAAAATGAACAATCTCAACACCCTTTTTATTTACCATTTGGAATAGTTTTTTATTGCAAGGTGTATCACAGAAGGTTCACCATAGTATGTAAGTAAATTTCCACCATGAATGATGCATGGCTTAGATTAGCGGCCCAGGCGTCTCTCTAACCATTTACACAAACTCATTTAAACTCACTCTATTTCCACATTTATTTCAACATGATAAGCATCCATAGACAAAAGCACATGATATCAACTAAATGAGATGAAGAGCGTGTTGAAAGCTTGCCATGTGACAGCACATATGGGCTAACTTCCAACCCAAAACATTCATCAAGCCACAAACATCATAATCTTAATCACAATGGGTCAAGTTTTATTATGCAAATAAAAGAACATTGTGCATCAAGTTCGTGAGAGCTATATAACCAATTTTTTCCATTGCAATCAATAACATAAACATTTTCATTCAGAGGTAAGATAACACAAACAACATGTTAAACATACTCGGAATAGCATAAAGCCAATAGGTAGATATGGTGGACTCACTGGAATAACTTTGGTTGAAGGTGTTGGAAACAAGTTTTTGCTTGTTGGAGTTTTTGGGCTAGCAAAAGGGAGAAAGTTGACCATCTAGATGCATGCATGAGTGTCCATAGAACTAACTAATCCATGTTAAACCAAGTAAATAACAATCAGCACCAAAACATGAATAAGTGATAGCTCTACAAAAAGAATTTGCAAACTATTACTCATAAACAAGCTCATGAATCATGCAACTATATGTATCATTAAAAATCAAGTCAAACATCCCTTTTCCCAATCTTATAAAAGCATCCAACATATTTCAACCCATATTTCCAGTAGCTCTCTCATATATAATTGATAGTGTGGTGGTCTCTCAAGACTCAAACAAAAACAAAAAACGACGCTCCAAGTTTATGCGATAAAGTGTTTCGATCGAAAAACAGAAGTTGGACGTGTGCAAACCGAGAGTGTGTAGGTCCAGCGGGGTTGTCTTCACATCCCCAAGCTTATGGTCTTCACCATCCTTGGATAGCTCTTGGTGCATCTCCTCCAATCCCTGTGAAAAAACTTCAAAACACCGTTTCTCCCATCTCTTTTCTGTGGGGTGCATTAATAGTGATAAACAAATAGGTTCCTTGCTGCATATAATCCTTGAACAAAAATTCATATGACATGTCCAGAAAGTGTATAATGTTGTATGCCTACTCATAAACTCAATTGGATCAAAAAGATTCAACTTAAAAGCTCAAAGCATGCATCAAACAAAATGGGACAGAATCTGTCCAGAAAAACAGCAGCAGCAAAACGTATTTTTCTACCCTACCAAACTTTCTCGAAAAATTCCGAAAAAATTCATGCATACAGAGGATGAAAAGTTGCAACTACAGTTCAAATATGAGCTCATTCGGAGTTACAGAATAAGAATTAAAAATCATACCGTGCACTGACTCGTGCAGGAATAAAATCTCCGAACGCTATAAGCAACTTTTTCAAACCAAAAAGGGTAAAACTTGGCACTTTATTAAAAACTCCAGAACCTAACTAGACACAAAATCTCTTGTTACAGCAAGAGGACACAAAGAAAAATCACACACAAAAATAACCGGGTTGCCTCCCGCAAAGCGCTTTCTTTATAGCCATATAGCTAGGCTTCTTACTTGTTGTTTTATTGTGGACGAAGCTCATGAGGGAGCTTGAACTTTGGTGGTTCCCTCTTCCTTGGAAAGTGTTCCATGCACTTCTTGTGTGGAAACTGAAACTTTACATTCCCTTCCTTTGAATCAATGATAGCACCTGTGGTACGAAGAAAAGGTCTTCCAAGAATAATAGGACTAGAGGTTTTATTCCCCATATCCATGATTAGAAAATCCACAGGCACAAAAGTCATATGTAACTCTACCATAACATCACTTACTTTTCCCAAAGCATGTTTAATAGAGTCATCAGCAAGTGCTAGTTCAATAGAGCATTTTTCAAGATTTTTCAATTCAAGCACTTCATATAGTTCTTTAGATAAAACAGAGACACTAGATCCTAGATCAAGTATGGCATGGTGTGTCTCTTTTCCAATAGTTACTAGTACCTTAGGTATCCACATATCCCCAAGCTTAGGTGGTATCATAGCCTCTTGGTTGTACCTAGCAATCTTTTCTTTCAAGACATGATTAGCAATATAAGAACCAAAACCTGCTTGGTTAGTGTTGATGGAAGGATCACTTGCAAATTTTTGTAAGATAGATATTAATTCATGCAAGCTACAATTTTCTAAGTCAAGCAAAGGATCCTTGACTTCATTAAGCATTTTAACTTCCTCAACTTTCTTTTCCCTATTGTATAGGTTGAATATTTCATAACGGTCATCAAAGACATCTTCAGGTACTTGGGCTTTTTCTAAACTTTCTTTAATTTTCACTTCCAAAAGCAAGCCATCAAGTAGAATGTAAGCATCAGCAATAGTAACATTTATGAAAGAACCCTTACATTCCTTATCCAAAAAGAGTTTAGAGGTTTCAGACAATCCTCTATAAAATATATGCATGAGCATCCAATCTCTCATGCCATGTTCCATTCCATAAGCTATACCTCTAAACCTTTCCCATGCTTTTACCATAGGTTCATCCTCTTTTTGTTTAAAGGTGATAACTATTTGTCTAATATTGTAAACCATTTCTGAAAAACAAAACCTTTCAATGAATGAAGCTTTTAGGTTAAACCAATTGCTAAAATTTTAGGTGGCCATTTTAATATCCAATCTAAAGCTTTTCCAGCTAAGGAATAAGGAAAAAGCTTTACTTTGATCACATTAGCATTGGCATGAGTCAAGTTTAACACTTTGCATCTTTCATTAAATTTGTTAAGATGGAGTAGAGCATTTTCTTTCGGTTTCCCAGAAAAACGGTGTTCATAAATCATTTTAGTGACATTAGGATCTACCTCAAATTCTCAACTGGAATATTCATATCTTGAGGAAAGTTCCTAACACTAAATGGCCAAAAGGTTCTTTTTTCCATTATAGCAAGTTTTTTTGGTATTTTTAATTTTTTATGCAAAACTGAAATAAATATGATATGATATGCAATGACACTAACAAAACAAATAAATTGCTTTGTAAGTAAAGATGGATAAGATGGTGCTCACGTAGGTGCAACCTCCCCAAGCTTAGGTGTTAGCACAAGTTGGTGACGTTGACTTTGTTGTGAGATGAATGCGATGATGCACACCCTTGGATAAATCTCTCAGCTACGATTCCCCGGCAACGGCGCCAGAAAACGTCTTGATGGTCCCGAAGAGCAAGGCTTTGATACCTGCAAAATAAACGGGATTAGGTTGAGACTCCAAGTGCAGAGTGTATAGTAAGTGGAAGACAGTTTTCCCCACGAGGGGTGACTCGAGGGTTTAATATCGAACTCTCGGGGAATCTGAAGTGGTAGATTTATCTTCTTATCCTTCTTTTGGTTACCTACAAAACAAGGTTAGATGTTTTGGTCCTCAACCTCACCTGTGGTTGTCAAGCACAAGGTGTAAGAATGATATCAGGATAGTTATGCAATGCAAACAAGAAATAAATATGCAATGATGGTGGATGCAATGATAAATGATATTTTTGGGTTTTTGAATGATGTATGCAAGATGAAAAGTATTTTTGTATTTTCGGATTTAATGATGGCTGAAAATAGAAAAGTGGTATATGGTGTTGGAAAGGTGTTTCTTATGATTAAAAATGGACTGGGGTTCATGGTTTCACAAATGCACTCTCTCTTTATAAAGTGGTAGACAATGGAACACACACAGTTAACATATGAGATTGCAACACAGGGTTTGATAACAAGTTACTTAGATATATGGGCATCACGTCCTAACATAGAGATCTTTTGGTTATTAACCTCTCTTATACTCCACCAAGATGCGAACTAAATCATAACACCTCAGTAATTAAGATAACTCAGAGTATAGCATTAAGTATCATGACATGAAGTGAAAATAAGAACATGCTAGATCTAGTCATGGAGTAGTGGCAATGGTCACGCCCACATCCCCGGTAGCATGGTATTTTAGTTTATCCCTAGTGAGGTAACAAAGTAAGGTAAAGATACCAAAGTGGATCGCAGAACTTTCTCTCACGTTCACTGCACTAGCCACCCCCCGTTACTCCAACTAATGCACACGTTCCCCCACACACGCTCTCATAAACATGCTTGATCAAAACAAGTAGACAAGAACGGGGTACATAATATGCATCTATACTCATAACTGAAACAAACATTGCAATCTCAAACATATATTAACTCATAAAGATCCACCACAAAGGTATTACAACGGTGACCGTAATCATGTTCAGCAGCTCATACGGTGCTAATTAGTGAAGCTCAAGAGAGGAGAGATACATAAGTTACTTCCACAAACCCATAGTCCAGAGGTGGACTACTCCCTCTTCATCATGGAGACGGTGGAGAAGTCGATGGAGAAGATGGAGACCACGCCGGCAGCGCCCCGCCGGAGTTTTCCCCCTCCAATCTGCAGCTCCTGATCTCCGTTTCGGTGTTTCTGTGTTTGTGCGGCGCTCCTTCCAGAGAACGTCGGGGGACCTTTTTTATAGGCGTTTTTAGGTCAAGACTATGTCGGTGGAGCGAAGATCGACGGCAACGGAGCCACGAGGGCCAAACGGGTGGGCCCCACGCGGCCACAGTACCTGGCCGCGTGGGCCACCCCCGTTTGGCCTCGGCCTCCGTTTGCGCTTCCTTCGCCCACAGGTCTTCTTCCTTCCAAATATTGACGCCCGTAAATTTCCAGGTGATTTCGTTGACGTTTGGGTCCCTGAAACATTAAAATAAGAAAACGGGGTTTTCTGCCTGTGCAGGGTTAATTCCATAAAAATAGGAAATAAATGATATTCCAAAAATCATTATAAAACATTGATATAACCCTTATATGATGCAAATATGATTGGAATATAAGCAATTAAAGTGCAAAGTTCATGTATGCATTTTACATGCATCACCGACAGGCTCCTGGAGATGGCTTTTACGCAAGAGATGATCACTCCGATGGGCAATTTACAAAGGAAATATTCAGGTTGATCCAGTTTTACTAGAGGAGGACGAAGAATGAGCAAATTATTTGTACCCTAAAGTGATAATTGTATTTCTTAATTGGCAATGTAATGTGCTGTTGTTATTTCTTAATTTTCAACCGTAAACGCTACGTTTATTCAAATTCCGAAATATAATTTATTTATACCACATCGGCAACGGTTTTTTTGAATGCACCGTTGCCGATGTGACATAAACCCTACTTCCAGACTTAAACTTTGGGGACCAACCTACCACCCCTCGCATTTCCCCCCGCTCACCGTCTTCAACACCACCCCCGGCGGCGTACTCACGCTCAGCTGAGTTCATTATGCGGACTACTCGGGCCGCCCTTGCGGCGCAGGCGGCTTCCCTGGCCGTCCCCCCACCCGCGGTCTCAGCTGAGTTAGTTATGCGGACTACTCGGGCCGCCCTTGCGGCGCAGACGGCTTCCCTGGCCGTCCCCAACCCACGCCGCGGGGCAGCTCCAGGCTACGACGGCGTCGCGCCGACGCCGTGGTCAGCGAAGACGCCCAGAGGGTGGGCTCTATGCCCCCCCTCAGGCAACCCGCGGCCGCCGTCTCCACTGATTTGGCTCCCGGAGATGCTGCCGCCACAGATCTGGCCGCCGTCTCCACTGATTTGGCTCCGGAGCTGCTGCGCCACAGATTTGCCCGCAATAGAGGAAGGGGCAGACAGCGGCGACCTCATACATGCCGGAGACACACTTGGGACAGGTTAGTTGTGCTGATTAACTGTATTACACACTGTAAAGTCGGACCTTTTAGTTTTAATTAGATCCACCTTCTATTATTCACCTGTTATTCAGAGCTGTCGTCTGGTGATGAAGGGTCCTCGAGCTCATCCTCGCAGCAGGATCAGTTTATCATGAAACAAAGGGGTCGAGGAATTAGAAAACCAACCCTAAAGCCAAGAGGAACATTTACAGTGGAGATGATTGACAAGAAAACTGGTGCCCCGTTGAAACCAGTCAAGGCACATAGGAAATTTAAGACATTGTGTGGGTGTGTAGTCAGGGAAAAGGTCCCCATTACGGTTGACGACTGGAGTCAAGTCACTCCAGAAGAAAAGACTTTCATCGTCAACGCCATAATGAGCCAGTTCCAGCTCGCAAATGAGGAATGGAAGCCTGCAGTTCAAGCTGCTGCTCTTTCTAAAGCAAAGGATTCGTTCCGTAACTTCAGGCACCGTCTGTACTCCAAATTCCAGAAGAAAAATCGGGATGCTACACTTGTATACCCCTTCATTAAACCTGACGACTGGAAGGAGTTCAAGAAGTATAGGAGGACGGAGGAGTTCCTAACAAAGAGTAAAGCCGGCAGCGCCCTCATCAGTAAAAACAAGCATCCCCACAATATGGGGGTTCTTGGATATGCTGGTTCGAAGCCCATATGGAGAAAACAGGATGAAGAAGCAGTTGCTTCGGGGGGCACGGTTCCTTACTCTGATCTTGAAGGTGAACGGGCACGAGACTTCTTGAGGGCGAGGTCTAAAACAAACGAAGTTGGTGAACTTGTTATAACTCACCCCGAGACCCAAAAGTTACATAAAACAATGGTAATAACCATATATAACCTAAGTTGTTTCCTCCTTAACTGACACAATATTTCCTTGTGTACTGAATTCAGTGTACTACTTGTCTTATCTCCAGCTGGAGCTGAAAAATAAAAAGGACAGCGGAGAGATTCTGGCACGAGGGAAAGATGACATTCTCTCAAAAGCTTTGGCTACGCCTGAGCCCTCTGGTCGGTCTCGGACGTACGGCACCCATGTTGGCCACAAGAAGGCTTTCGCGATAGACCAGGCTGAAAGGCAGGCAATGAAAAAGGCCAGACATGACGCTCAAATGAAAGCACTAGAGACAAATATTACGGCCAATATCGTTAAGCATCTTCGAGACGGTCACCTTGATCCCGGTAGGGGGGAGTGCCCTGCAGCCAGGAGTAGTTGTGGATCATTGTCGGTTGATGGTCTTGTAGACACCGGCAAATATGCTGTGGACGACATCACGAGCCCGGTGAGATGCAAACTACATGTGCCTGTAACCGTGATGACGCATCATCCCCTGGTGGCAGCACTAGGTATGGTTCAGCCACCTACCGATGTGGTACCTCAAGTGGATGGTGTGCCCTTAAAGCCAGGTTTTGCAATGTGCTTTGTGGACAAGGTCATGCCTGGCTTCGAAGGCATCTTGCTATTTAACACCTGCGTCGATGCAGACGTACAAAGCTTGGGCCAGGCTAAGCTGAGATACGTACAGTGGCCCAAGAAGGAGATTTCTCTTCTCAGTGCCCTGCCATCCACCTCAACAGCTTCTCGACAGATGGCGTCGTCTGAAGGCCTCCGTTCAGCACAGCTCCTCCTTGATATTGCGGCCAAACAGCCTTCCAGAGAACAAGCAGTTGAAGATACAACGGTTGCACAGAGTTGTGAAGCCACACCAACACCGCCTGTCGATGGTAACTCACCTACTGCCCTTGTGGTGAACAACACCACCAACTTGGTTGAAGCTACACCAACACCGCTACGCCTCCGCCTCCGCCTCAGCCACAGCAGGCTTATCTGCCGCCTCCGCCTCAGTCACAGGAGGCTCAACTGCCGTCCCTGCCTCCTCAGCCACAGCAGGCTCATCTGCCGCCTCCGCCCCAACTTGTTCGGACACGTAGAGGCACCACACCCGTCCGGGCGAAGGACCATGCCAAGATGGCCCCGATAAATAGAACCCCGATGAAGCCCAAGCCCAAGCCCAAGACCATTAAAAATAAAAAAAATACTGCACCGATTGACAGCGACCAATACCTAGATGACGAAGAATTTAATAAGAAATACAATGCAGAGGTGCAAAGTGGCCCCAAATACGTGCGTGGACAGCCATTGTTGACTAGAGATGGATTACAAAGATCAGGCTTGGCTTGCCAGCAGCTTCATGAAAAGTACCTCCTATGTTGTGAAGAGAATAAGGAGATGACCTTCAGTGTCAGGAAAGAGGATTTTTACGGCGTCGAAGGTGACGTTCGTTATAACTGGGAGTTTTCAGAGATGTTCCAAGTTTTCAACCTGAATACTGTTGATGGCACGTTCATGCGTTTGTTCACATTGTATGTGCCTTACAAATACTTTTCACATTTTAATAGCTTTCTTCTGTTCAGTACATGCTAACTATTCTCTTTCTTGTACTTAGGAGCCAGGTATTCGAGTGCAACCGCAGGAAAGAACCGGTAGGTTTCCTTGATCCGGCTCTTATCAATTACACGAACATCTGCAGCAATGGATACGACGATATATTCAACTATGCTGTGAAAGCGTTGACTCATTATCAAGACAAAGAGTTGATCCTGCTTCCTTACAATCAGGCGTAAGTTTGTTATCAAAAATTATCTGTACATCCTGCTTCCTTACCATCAGGCGTAAGTTTGTTATTTTCCTTTGCAGTTCTCACTGGTTCTTAGCTGTCATCATTCCTAAACAGAACAAGGTATTGTATATAGATTCCCTACTTGGAAGTATAAATTATACACCCTTGGAGGAATTCTTGAACAGGTATTACATCGTTCCCTAGTTTACTTTATGATTTAACTTTCACGTGTTGTTTTCTCAATCCGCCAACTCATTACTTTTGTAGTGTGTTCGAAAAGTACTTGACGATAATCAAGAGACCGTTGGCCAAGAGAGGAGAACAGGAGGCCATATTGAGTCACGTACAAGTTAACCCGGTAACAGTTGCTACTTTATTCCTAGTTTTCACAAATACCTGCTAGCAAACCAAACTAAGTGAGCGATTTTGTCACCAACATTACAGTGCCCTCAGCAACCACCTGGTACAAATCTTTGTGGGTATTATGTGTGCAATGCAATATTGAAAGTCGTTCCCACCTCGAGAAGTCTGCCAAGCCTCGATTCGGTTAGTAATCCACGACATCATCAACAATTCATGTTTCCTAACAATATTTGCAGACATACATGACGAAAGATACCTAACTAAGAATCTGCCTGCAGCTTATAGGTGGAATGGGACGTGCACCTTTGAAGAAGGATGTTCTTACGATGGTGAGAGGCAAGTTTGCTGCGTTCGTCCTTAAACACATCGTAAGCAAGGAGGGAAAACTACACGACCCTAATCCATGATCATGAGATCCTATTCGGCATTTGTTCACCTGTCCATACCGGCATTCTCGCTGGTGAGACTATAGATTTTTCCAAAACAATTGTTGTCACCATTGTGGTGTAACTTCTTTAAATTGTGTCCACTTTTTTCCGAACAATGGCTGAAAACTTTGTATTTGTAGCAATAGCAATAGCTGTGAACTTGTATTCCAACATTTGCTGTAAACTTTGTGTTCATATGATTGTTGTAAACTTGTATTGCTGAATGTCTGCTAAATAATTGCTGTAGCACGGGCGTGCAAGCGCAGCTAATTACTATTAGCTTGCAATTAGACATAGGAAACGGGCAAACAGAAATAGCCGTTGCCGACATGATACCACACTGGTAACGGAGGACAAAACCCTCCGTTGCCGAAATGGTCACACATTGGTAACGGAGAGCCGGAGGCTCCGATGCCGAAATTTTCTCACATCGGAAACGGTGTTCTGCCACCGTTACCGATGAGGGCCCCCACATCAGTATCGGAAGCGGGGACACGGACCCTTTCTCCGTTGCCGAAGGGGTTTTTGGCCCGTTTCCGATGTGTCGTTCTGTACTAGTGTAAGAATCAAAGGATTTAATCACTAATACATCAACTTCTAATCCAACAAGCAGTCCCCGGGCAAAATCCTAGAGCCCGCCACATACCTCCTCGTCCAGGTGTGGCGTGTCATGGAGGTGGTTCCGGTGAGGCGTGGTATCGCCGTTCATCAGCGAAGTGGGAAGGGGAGGGGAGGCGGCGTCTGAAGCGACGGCCGCCGGCAATTGCGCCGCGGCTGAAGGCGTCTATACTGCGTCGCTAGGGGTACATCAGGGCGGCCGGGCGAGCGACAGACACAGAAAAAATGCTCGGGGTTCAGGCTCGGTGTATCAACAATTCAGCATCATGTGGGCGGAGTATCTACAAAGGAATTTCGAGCAGGCGGCCGAAAGAGGTGTGTATTGGTACGGCCCATCTTGTGTGGTTCGATTATCTATATTCCGAGCTCTCGGTGACTACGAATGTAAACGGATCGTATCGGATCGGATAATACTCTTTTCATATCCTTTCCCATATTGTTTTGTCAGATTCAAATCGGATCGGATAATAACCGATGCGGATACGAATACAGATAATATCGAACTACGGACACGAATCGGGAACAGAGCGGATTCAGACCGGATACAAATATAAGTAGCGGATAAATACGTCCAAAAAAACAAAATTTTACCGTGCAAAAAATATGTACAAAAGAAATATTCAAGCACATAACACTGGAAAGCGACCAAAATGTACGTGGGCATGATGCAAGTGCATGGTTGCACGACACAGAACGAATATTAGTATAAGTCGTACTAGGGTAGTATTAGTTATATGGAGAGACGTAAAAGGGTGATTAGGTCAATGTGCTAATGCATTTGGCTATTTATACTAACTAAATAGGCTAATAAATCGGATTATCCTAATAGAGTATGTTGCATAATCTGTAAAAAATGGCGGATAATCCGCATCTGTCGGATAATAGCAATACCAAATCCTCTACCATATCCGCCAGATATCCACCTAACAAATATCGTTATCCGCATCCGTATCCGGCGGATTTCCACAATTACATACCATATCCTTAAAAACGGATGCGGATGCGGATTCGGATTCGGGACGGAAATTATCCGTACCGTTTACATCCCTATCGGTGATGGCAACACATCCATAGAGCAAAATTAAGATGACAAAGAACTCAGTTATATGTTGCCATTTTACACTTATGACGATGACCATACTGAATTAAGGCCATCAAAACTTACATATTGAACTCCTGGGCAATTATTTTGTTTTTGACAGTCTTGTGGTGAGAAGATGCAGTGCCGTTCTAACCAACGGATAGATGAATGTGCTAAAAACATGACCAAGTACTAGAGAGACATCAATGTTCCACTAGGGGAAGTTCATAACATTATGGGAAGCATGTATGGAAATGGTTCGATATTTGTCATAGGCAGGTGTAGAAATGTTCTATAGGCAGGCGTTGATGACTGTTATAGTGAGCTTAGAAACAAGAGGATGGCCATGTGTAGAGAGTTAGTTAAAGTTACCAATGGGCCTCACCTAGATAATTCATCTATTCCATGCCTGTTTACAAGCAGCGTTCACTTATTTCATGAAAGGTAAACTGTAATTCTTGATGCTTCTCATCAAATTGCCTTCATTTTAGAAGTTAATTCGTTAGCATGGATTAAATATATAATGTTTTGGTTGTATTGGGATAGTACAACATTGTAGTTAGTGTTTGTAGAAAATTAGAACCTCGTGGGGTCAACGGTCCAAAACCAGCGTCTGCAAGACAACGGAATGGAGAGAAAACTAGTCGCCGTTTCCAACTGATTTCCAAAACAGGACAAATCATCAAGGTCTATAAACTGACGTGGTAGACCTAATCCACGTTGACACCATCTCCGCTTTCTCTCGATCAGCACCAGAGTTAGTCGTCGGCTCGCCGCGATAATCATCGCCCAATCAAGCGAGGCCGCCCAGGAATCCTCTCCTTCTCTGTCCTTCCACCGCGCGAAGAGCAGCGGCAGTAGCCAGTCAAAGCGCGCATCCATGGCGGCGCCGAGAATCAGAAGCGTCATCCTCCAAGGAGACGACGAACCCCCAATCCCGTGGGACGTCATCAGGGAGAAGCTCGCCGAGCTGCTCCGATTCCTCGCGTCCGCGCTCCCGGCGCTCGTGGACGGGATCCGCGAGTGGGCCGCGTCGATGGAGCGGCGGGGACGCTCCGCCCTCGCCGCCGCCCTCCCGGCCGCGGCCGTGGTGGCGCTGCTCGTCCTCTGCTGCTGCTGCTGCGGGCACTACGCGGCCGGCGGGGGGCGCCGGCGGAGAGGGCCCGACGGGGAGGAGGCCTACGGCTGTGACGGGCCGGTGGTGATGTACGGTGGCCGTGGCGGCCGTGGGTACAGAGGAGGGATATTCAGTATGCACCCCAACAAACCCATTGTGGGCTAGCTTTGGTACACTGCCCGTCTGTGAATTGCTTCCTCAACCAGACATAAAGATTGTGAATATGTGATATGTGTATAGCTGTTTGAATCGTCTTAAATCTGTAATCCCTTAATTCGCGACTGTATATTTATGTTCTCATTTTAATGAATACACACTTAAACGTATGGATCATGCATTACTTACACTTGTCTCAATATGAGTTTGCACCAATTCTTACCTTTAACAGGTCAGAAATTATTAATGAACCCACATGGAAACAGGGCTAAATTTGAAGCAGTTGCCATTTCAAACTGAAACTACTGTAGTTCATTTTGGATTTGAACGATGATCACTTTTGCTTTACTTCAAATTTTCGTATACATGATATATAACAAAGCCTTACTTTGATGCAGTGATTTGTGCCGAGTATTCACCATTGGACAAAGGCTGTGAAATTATGTGTCCAGTGGCTATGAAACTCACTGTAGCAAAGGTAACATACTTCCTGAGGTGTCAACATCCCTATGCAAATGCCCACCTGATTATCCATTTTCCTACTCAAAACAAGGAGAAGTAACCCCAACTGAGATCATATAAAGATTTCTCTCTGTCTCTTTTTCAGTTACCTCAACCTCAGAAACAACAATCTTTTTGGTATCTTTTATAGTATCTCCCAAAAATCAAGGGATCTCCAAACCTACAATATTTGTTTCAGACATTTAGCACTATATGCCTTTTCTCATAACCTTTTGTCCAAATCAAACATCAGTGGCTAGAAGCCTAGAAGTACTGAGATGCACAAGTTTGAAAACCGATTATTCTCAACTCTTGAACCATGTCACTACATTTCACTGAATAAATGTTGACCTTTTGATTCAGAATGGAAAAAGGTTTATCTTTAAGAGCTAAAAACCACATCAAGTAGCTTAGAAATCGTTTTCAGATCTTTAATTGCATTATAAAGTAACTCTCTTTTGTTCGGTACAATTAACGAATTACGCCCTGACATCATTATTAGCATCTACTCAGGTCTGAAGCACTCGATATGAAAAGAAGGGTCATGCACACACACGTTGTTTCTTTAAATCTCTTTGATCAAAATATGTGCACGCGTGTTATTTCTTCTTTAATAATAATCAGAAAGCACAAGAAAAGAGATGCAGCAAGGCTTCCACCGAAGAATCACAAATGAAAACTGAGCTCTTGTAAAAAAAGAAAGGCATTAGAGTAGACCACATGTAGTCCAGTACAACCTACTATTAATCCCTTTTCCTGTAGCAACTCAGAGAAATATTTTAACTTCAGCAAACCTCTGGTAAGCTCATGCTTTGATGCCGAAGTTTGTGCACTTGATAGAGCCCCTTGCAATGTCGATCTCGATCATGTTGTCATCTTCGCTGATCTCCGAGTAGATGTCCATGAAGTCCCTCTTGTCGAGCATCAAATCGGGCAGGAAGTCGGCGAGGAGGCCCTGCTCCTTCTTCCAGGTGGGACATTGCTCCTCTTGCCCCACATAGTGGCCATCAACAAGGGAGATCTCAATAAGGCTCTCGTCATCGTCAGAGACCGAGGCTTCATCTGTCCATTCTTCACTCACGGCGCAATCAGAAGACCCTGAGAGGCTTCCTGCCGTGTCTTCCCCGGACACCTCATCTTGTAGCACACCACTCTTCTCTTGGTGAACAGCCTCCATGGAAGTTTCGTGGCTACTGGTTTTGATCAGCTGTCTGAGGTTCGAGAAGAGCAAGGAGAGGCAGTGGAGATAACGAGCAGAAGCAGCAATGCCAGAGAGGAGGATGTGGAGAAAAAAGAACATGAAGAAGAATACATACTGTAAAGGCTACATAAAATGAGTAGGAGCGTGAGTTGTATGGCCATTTGGGAGCTGGGAAGCATCAAGAATTGGCTCAAAATCACAAGGTCGAGGAGGGCTTTAGTGGCCCAAATGATGCAGCGATGCTAAAGATGAAAGAAGCCATGATGAGACACAGCATGGAAGAAAGAAGGAATTGCTGCTGCTGCTGCTGCTCCTTTACAATAACAAAACCTGCACAGGTAAAGCAAGCCAAGGTTGTGTGTGAGCTTCTCTATCAGGTGGATTTGTGAATTGACACAAAGTGGAAAATGGAGGAGGAAGAGGAACATGCCTCACCATGTAGTAGACTGCATCTGCAGAGATATTTTACTATCTGAAACTGATGGGATGTAAAGGTACGTAATTGCAACAGTTAATGCTTAGAAAACTGAAAACTTTCTGGTGGACTGTTACCAGCGCTGCAGTGAGCACACACACACCCCATGTCCTTTTGTAGCGCTAGGTTAAGAGGTAACTGTTGTCTTGGCATCATGGTCAGAGTTGTTAAGTGCTGCTTGACAGAAATATTTAAGGCGTGGTCCATCCATGGCACTGATGCCTGCCTGCCTATGGGATGGCAACAGTGAGCTTACAAACAAGAGGATGGCCATGTGTAGAGAGTTAATTAAAGTTTACCACATGGGCCTCACCTAGATAATTCATCTCTTCCATGCCTTTTTTACCTTATCGAAAGCAGCGTTTTACTTTTTTCATGAAAGGTGAAACTGTAATGGAACTTCTCCCCTTTTGCCTGCCCTCTCCTTCTCTGCAGTTAAAGGTGCCCTGTTCTCATGATTTGCTCCAATCTTTCTTTTCTTCACAAATGAATGTATGAAATTCGAAATATAGTAACTTGTCATTTGTGATTACTGACTATCACGTAATAACACGGCATGGTTAATCGCAGGCATAAACATGTTGAAGTTGTTTTATCTTTCTATTCTCTGACAGTTGAAGATTTTTTTAGTAACCAATTCGTGCCATATGATTAGATCTTCAGAATCACATGAGCTGAATTTTTTTTGGAATCCTCTGGTGTCTCCAAACAGAAAACTCCAGTTCTACTTGAGTTCCGTAAACTTGGTAACTAGGCATGTAACCAAGGTTAAAAAAAAGTTTAGCCAACCCATCCAAGTACCTGAGTCAAACAGATCTACTTTGGAGTGCTCATCCTTAGTTACCTAAATCTAATCTTTCATCAAGCCCTAGTAGCAGTATTATATCCGTAGTATCAGATCGGACAAGTATGTAGGATGAAAAAGCACATGATTCACCGACAACAACCTTTGAATTCAAACACTCAGCACCCTGTAGTTTCCCCAGGTTACTCCAAAGGCCAATCTGTCACTAGGGGTGCATATAAAGCTAGTAAGAACAGGATGCAACGAATGGACAATGCCAATGTACCTACTATTTGGAAGTAATTTTTTACACATAACGAGACGGAGTTCAGTCTTTCAAAAATTTGAATAGTATTGTAGTCGCCTGTGCTTTTTCCTATGTACAGTTAAACAAACAGCAAAAATTGCAAACCAGTATGGAACTTTGATATTACATTTTGAGGAATGGAGGATGCTAAGAAAAAAAATTGAATTGCAGATAATCCAGTTGCACAATATAGTTGAGTGCGCCTAACAATTCTGATCCCCACCTTTTATTTTTGCTCTTAGACAAGGAGCCACAAAGTCCGCAATAGTGGACTCGTGGAAGTATGGTCAAATACTCTAGATGTCAGTCAGTTAATTGTTTAATTAGATAATCATAACCATGCAAATATTATATTTGCCTAATATAACCTCAACCTTTCACTTGTTGCTTTCATCTATTAAAGCCTAATAATGGTACTCCCTGTGATTGTCTGATAACAAACACTCCGTATTTTTTTTTGTTGCCATTTGTATCAACAGAAAGAACTTTTCTTTCTAGCATTAGGTGACAATGTGTAGCTGGGAGAATGATGCATAAAAAGCCAACAACCTTGAAAGTGTGGTCACAGAAGCTCTCATTATTACTGATCTTTCTGCAGAAAATGGAAAGGCGTCTTCTCTCTCACTAGTGCTAGACCTTCTGCACAAACAGAATGTGACATGTCATGGAGGCATCAATCATTCCCAAGTCCATGAAATCGAGCGACAGGTGCCAAGCCACAAATCTCAACAAAATCATACCTACAATTCATAAGTACAGGATGCCTAATTTCACTGTCTAGCTATTACTATCTTCTTCGTTTTGTTCTTTCAATTTGTGGGTAGATTTTTTTTTTTTTACTTTGATTGGAATAATGTGGGTCCTGGAATTAATTAATGAACAATGCAAACACATTCCTGAAATAGACACCTTGATGTTGTCTAGACTTGATTCGTCCTTGTATCTTGTCTATTGTGTCTTTTGGTGCTCTAATAATGTTGCCTTGACTTGATTTATTCTTGTACTATGATTTCTGTCTTTTAGTTCTCAGATTGCACTGTGTAGATTTGATTCATCCTACTGTCATAGGTGCTGTCTTTTCGGTGCTCAAATTGCATTGTTTGTTATCTTGCTATCAATCTGTCTTTTGGAGCTAAAATTATGTCATCTCGACCATTTAGTGTCCAAATTGTGTTGTACAGATTTAATTCATCCTACTAGCTTAGGGCATCTCTAACCGATCCCCTAAAATCAGTTAGAGGAGTAAAAATAGGAGGCCGCCGCACCTAACCGATCCCCAAAACGGTTAGAGGAGGGAATTTTTACTCATCGGAGGAGTAAAAGTGGCGGCCGACTCCTAAATATACTCCTCCAAAACCAAATCCGAGAAAACCTCCCACCGCTCCGCCTCGTCTTCCCGCCCTCCGCCGTTCTTTCCCGCCCGCCTCCCCGCCGGCGCCGATGTCGCCGACTCCGCCCGAGATCGACGCGCAGCTCTCCGGCGCACCTTCTCCGCCCATCCTTGGCTTCGGAGACGACCCGACGCCGCCGCAATCGGAGATTTCCGCCGCGTCCGCGGCCGGAAAGAGGTTGGGGGCAAACAACGTGGTCCGGCCGGCCGACACGGTCAAGGCCTCCGGTAAGGCTGGCGGCAAGCGCGTGGAGGCTCCCGAGGTGGCGCCGCGTCCTCCCATTGCTCCTGTGGCCGGCCGGCGGCAGAGCAAGCCGACTCCGGCCAAGGTGGCGCTCGCGGAGGCGGCGGCCTCGAAGAAGAAGAAGAAGAAGAAGAAGAAGAAGAAGAAGAAGAAGAAGAAGAAGAAGAAGAAGAAGAAGGCCGAGGCGGCGCTTCCGAAGGCTGCAGCTGCCTCTTCGACGCGCGAGGCCTCGACGGCGAACCCTCCCCGAGGCCGGCCACCGCGGGCGGCCGTCGTCAACGTCGACGAGCCCGAGGTGTTCGATAGATCGTCGGCAAGGTAAAAAATTTCTTTTTCTCCTCTCCTCTCATCGGTTGGCTATTTGTAGACACACGGTGATGTTGTTTTGATGATATGTAGTGTGGTGGAGGAGGAGGTGGCCACCTTCATGAGCCAATTGGAGGGTAGCCATGCCGCCGGAATCGACGACATGAACTTCGACGATCAAGACGTTGAACTCACCGAGCAAGGAGAGGTGGAGGAAGAAGAGGTTGAGGAAGAAGTGGTGGAGACACAAGGAAGCACAAAGAAGAGCCGAGCCTCCAACTATAGCGAGAAAGAGGACGTCACATTGTGCTATGCGTGGATGAATGTGTCACTCGATGCATCGGTTGGCACCGACCAATCGAAGGAGAGGTTTTGGGCTCGTATCGAGGAATACTACAACAACACCGTGGAGGTGCCGATCACTCGCACACTCTCTCTCGGCCACCGGTGGGGTGCCATTCTTGAGTGTTGCAACCGGTGGTCCGGTTGTGTTGATCAAGTGCACACCAACCCGCCAAGTGGAGTGCCCTTGACGGAGTTTGGGCCACTCATCCAAGACCTCTACAAGATGCGCAACAAGAAGAATGGAGGCAAAGCTTTCACCTTGCACCATTGCTACAACGAGCTTGTTGGCAATGAAAAGTGGGTGCGGAGGAATTGGGAGACCACTCCAAAGGAGAGGAAAAGGAGAGGTGCCCAAGTTGGAGGCTACAAAGAAGAACTATGTGCCATGGTTGAGACCAAGAAAGCCTTGGCGGCCGAGAGGAGGGATGAGAAGGCGGCAAGGTGGGCCGAGCTCAAGGCAATGGAGGAGAAGAAGTCGAAGAAGAAGATGGAGGTCGAGGAGAGGAGGACCCTTGCCGAGGAGAGGAGGGTTGCACTTGAGGAGGAGAGGATAGCAAAAGAGAAGGAGATTGATGAGCGTGCTATCATGTTCATGGACCCAAGCAACATGGATGCCACGGCTAGGAAGTATTGGGAGCTCACTCGAGCAAAGATCCTTCAAAGATCTTTTGGTGGAGATGCTCATGGCCAAGGAGGTGATGGTGGCCGAGGAGGAGGAGGTGGTGGTGGTGATGGTGATGACTTCTTCGGAGATGGTCTTTGAGCTCTTCGATGGTGGTCCACAACATATGAGGTATATGTTGGTGGTATTTTGGATCAAACAAGGTCGATAGCTTCTTTTTGGTGACCTTGATCGATGGTGGTGGTAGAGTCTACTTTTGAATGAACTCTATGTTTGAATTGTTTGTTTGAACTATATGTAATGTTTGAATGCATATGTGGAGTGGTGGAAAGAAATGGGGCAAAAAAGTTTTACTCCTCTAAATATAGGAGTTCGGTTCCGCGCCGTCCACCTTTAGAGGAGTACTTTTACTCCTCTAAGTTTTAGGAGTCGGTTTACTCCTCTAAAGTTTTGGGGATCGGTTAGAGATGCCCTTAGGTAGCATCTTTTTTCCCTCAAATTACATTTTCCTTTTTTTCAAATCTCGTGGAGATATTTAATAAAATTACAAGAATTTCAGTTCAAGCAAAAAAATTGTGATACAAATTTCAGGAGTATGATGTGACGGCGGCGCGGTCCAAAAAAAGTATGCATGAAGTACCAAATAAGTGCATGCATGATTTTCAAAAAGCATAATCACATGTTCTAAACATCCTTTTTCCTCAATCTTATTAGTTTTTCTTCCTGGAGACTATACATATGGTACATGTGAAGGTGAATACTTCATCAAGCGTGCGCCTGCGTCAGTACTTCATTTGCTCATTTGTTTCTGAAGGAAAAAGATAGAATTGCTCCTCCATTATTACGAACACCACATGAGTATGTGACCTAAAACATGAGTACTTGAATTCAAACAATCCATGACGAAAAGTTCATAGCTTAGACCTACTCCCTCTGTTCCAAGTGTTACAATTTTGTCCCAAGTCAAACTTCTTTAAATTTTACAAAGTCTATGGAAAAATGTTCTTATATCTGCAACATCAAATTATATAGACTATAGTACGGAAATTTATTTTCTGATGAATAATAAAACTAATTTGGAACTTCAGTTAATTTGGAATATATTTGATTCAAGTGGTCTGTTGCTTAAGTGCATAAATATGTACATAACTTTATTTAAGCACACACAATTATTATTTGTTAATGGAATAAAAAGGAGTCGATTTATTTACGATAAATAATTTAATAAATCTCATGCAACCAAGTTGGACCATGCCTTTTCAGTAGCAACCGTGTTCTGGAGGGTATAGTTAAGAAGTCACTCATCTAGGAGGTAGTGATAATCATCCCTTCTGATCGCACTTGAATAAATCTTCTTGATTACACAAATGAAAATTTCAAAATTGAATACTGTAAGACTTTAAGGTACACTATGTGCAACTCCATCGGTTGCATTTGTTTTGTCTTCTCAGTTATGCTACTCGCAAACTGAGCCTAGGACTAGGTCTATGAAAGCTAAGATAGCCATCAACCAATGCTTATAGGTCTATGTATATATGTTACCGCTCCTAGGCACATACTATATGTATGTTCTCAACTCTCAAGAAAGACACATACTATATGTGCAAGGGACCAAACACGCACGGTTGTATGAGCCACAAGGAATGTTCTTAATGTAGTGCAATTTGGCCATCAGGATTTTGTGCTCCCCCAGCAGGTGTATGCTAGGGTTCCATGTCCCCCTTCTAGGAGCCAATATGTTGAGATCACGATGCACAATCCCAAGTGATTAGCACCAACTCAATAAACCTAGGTGTTATTAGTAGCAGTGAATACTGAATAGCTAGTCTAAAAGTAGGGCAAGGCCTAATACGCTTGATTAGGAACCTAGACCTTGTTCTGATGATCAATCAGATCTTCGCTCAACTTGTATACAGTTATGTGACTGTACTTTATTGCATGCAAGTACATTAGTAGCGAAAGGTGGTATGGTACATTTTCGCTTAGAACCTTTGTAGTTTGTATAGTATGAACTTAGGAGTGCAGCAATTTTCCAAAGTTCCTACTGAAATTAGTTAACGGTTTCCCATGAAATTCATCGACACTTTGAAATAGAGAACACTTATAGAGATAGAACACTCAATACAATACTGGACACAAGCTAAACATCAAAACCGCAGAATGCACAAGGAAAAGGGCTTGCTGCAGCCTTTGGCTAGTTGGGAACGACAAGTGTCAAGCTTTCAGAGGAGTTACATGTCAAACAACTAAGCATGGTAGAGTGACCTTCACCCATGATCCCTCCAGCTATTATTTATTTCCAATCTACGTATTTTTCTACATCGTTTTCCATGTAAACTTTCAATATAACTTTGCTTGCGTGGAGGGCGACGAGGCAACTCGGCACTCGGGTGTCAAAATTGGCCCATAGTGGCAACTATGAGCAAAAATGTAAAACCACAACTAATTGGACCGCACGGTTTATCCTGAGCGTCCACCTGTCTTTGAGATTTGTGCAAAAAACTTATAATCAAACCCCTCAACTCTCTACATACATTGTTCCAAAGACCCTAATATTTGAAAAATAAACCGCAAATATTGATTATGTATTAACAAAAAAAAAGAATTATGTACTAAAAAACGGAGTATATATTAATGGAAAATTTGGATTATGCATTAAGAAAAAAATTGATCACAAATTAAAAAATTAGGATCAAGTATTCACAAAAAAATGAATGATTCATTAACAAAATATTTTGATCACACATTTGACAAAAAAGTTCGGATTGTGCATTAACCGTTAGAAGTGAAGATTCTAATCATAAAAATACAAACTATCGTTGGTTGTGGATTGAATGATGTAGATAAGCCGTGCGGGTCCAACTAGGTGCAGAAAAAATGAGTTGAACTATGAGCAAAATATAGAAACATCATCAGGAAACTGGTAGCTGGCTCGGGTGGGGGAAAATTATCTGATTTAGCTAGACGAAGGGATAATATTTTCTCAAAGGGCCAAAGCAAAACTATACACAGGTGACATGACAAAAATGTATTTATCTTCTTTTTTGTTTCAACGCATCATAGTGAGAACATCTTGTATTATACTATTATCCATATCATAGTGTCGATAAATGATCAAGATAAAATTTCATATTTACACCAATTATTCCTTATGTAATGGTAAGAATAGGCGAATTAACTTACTAATTCGAAAATGTAAATCACACTTTTATCTCACAGGTGTGATCTTCTAACGATGTTCACCCGATTTTTAAAAGAGTTTTGGTGAACTTAAGTCGCATGAGGTTTTTCTTGCGGATAAGTCCATGCCATGTGTTGCTCGATGTCTCCATATTTATAATCACGTGGATATGAGAAGAATCGATATTAAATCAAACACATATCACCATTGATTTAGAAATCGGAAAATCTATTCAGCAGGCGCCTTACATCTGGCAAAACGCGACGCAGTGCCGTGAGCCGTTGGATCGACAGCGAACGATGCCGATTCGACTGGAACGAGTAACTTCCGCGCGTCGCGCACGTTTCGCACACGTTGACCAGGCGTTTCCTTCCACCCCCGGTTCTCCTTCCTCCTCTTTCCCTGCATCCCCTCCCTGCAGCGACCGAGAGGCGAATCCGGCATATTCCTTCTTCTCCGGCCGTTTCCGCCGAATCGCCGCCGTGAGCACGTGTGCCGAAGACGGATCCACAATCGACCGGGAATCGGCCGCCGCGGGTAGCCTCCTCGCAGCGCCAAAGGTCGGCGAGCTCACCCGTGTCTTCGAGGATCCGCCGGAGCGTGATACCCGGCTGCGCGCTGAGCCGGTCACGGTGAGTACTACCGCACCATTGGAAGCGAGCTCGTCGGAAGCACGCACAAAGCTGCAGACGCGGCGACACCACGCCAGTCCGGCCGGCACGGGCATGTGCCATAGGCCCATAGCGACACTCAAGCTGTAGCACGCGCATCCCGCATGCGTGCACGCCGCGTCGCCCGCCGGTGGTGGAAATCCGAGCAGGAATTGCTCGCTTATGCGACGTGCCTCCTGGCTGCCTCCTCAGGCGCACCCTGACGCCGGTGGTCCAGTCGAGGGCTGCAGGAGATGCAACGGCCACGGCGAGGACTCGATCCCAGACACGACGCCGTCCACGGCAAGGACCTGGACCCTGCCGGTGACGCGAGGTGCGGGCCGACGGCACCCGACCAGCCCGGCACCGGCTCCCTCCCCGTGGAGGCTGTCTGATAAGTCCTCGACGGACTACAGCCCTGACAGTTCCCTGCTCCTTGCTGGGATCCCTGGGTACGCCGTTCTCCTGCACCCGAGCACGCCCCGCCTCGGTTCTCCTACGCCCGGTCGCCCTCCTCTTCCCCACCCGGCCGGTGAGCCGCCGATCCACCACGGCCACCACGCAACAACCGCCGCCAAGAGCCAGCCCGCCGCTCCCTTCCTTCCTCGGCTCTGACCGCCCGCTTGCGCTCGAGCCCTTCACCTAGCCGCGCTGCTCCGCGTGTTCTGAAGCTCTCCGGCCTCCCTCCCGAACAGCCGGCGCTCGAGCTCACCGCCGCAGCAAGGCGCTGCTGCCGAGACCCTCCTTACCTCGTCCCTGCCATTCCTCGCTCACTGCCGGAGCGTCGCCTCATCTGCAATCGCACCACCGCGGCCACCGGCCGGTGCTGGTGCGCGCGAGCTCCCAGCTCGAGTTTCCAGTGGGGCGGGTCGCGGCGCGCCGCTATCTCCGCCAGCGGGTCGCTTTACGCCAGCGGGTGCTAGCAGGCCAAATGCCACGGCCCGCCAATACTGGCGCGATATGTTGCGGCGGCCCGCTACAGCCCGCCAGGCCGGTGTGCACAGATTGCTCTGTTTTTTTTTTGCATTTTTGTAAAAATTCATTTCTGAACAAATGTACGTTGCTGTACATTGCACAGAAAATTTCCAGAATGCAATAGAAAAAGATGCTGAACAAATGTACGTTGCTGTACAGTGCAGAATGAAATAAAATTTCCAGAAAATTTCTGAACAAATTTGTGGTAAAATTGTATCAAATTTTGTCATAATTGTTGTAACCAAATGAAATAGATATAACACAACTCGATAGCACAACACTGGCATGATTCCACTTCACAAAAAAGGATCAGCAAACACCAGATATATATACTACCAAGTATTAACTAGAAAGACAGGCACAATAACACAAGAACCATCCTTCGAATTGGGAGGTGGTCTGACAAGGCCTTCATTATAAGCAGAACTGACAAAATGATGTGAATGGAAACAACAAGCAGGTGGTCTGACAAGGTGAGGTTTCAGTACATACATGGGAACGGTGTGCTCAATAGCGGTGTCTCATGAAATCAGTAAAGATCAGTACATAAACACAACTGCTCACATAAGTTGATAAACACAGCAGTTGAACATAAAGATTATTTATCCAACTGTAGCGGAGAACTCCTAAACATATGGGCAACAGTTGAAGTACTCCACCATTGCCTGCGTGTAGCAAACAGAGCCAGAGTAAGAGACTGTAGGTTAAATATATCAACCAGTTCAGGCTTCAAGTCAAATGCATATCGATGCAGCGTATTACCAATTATAAACAGCAGAATTTTGTAAATGAAATATAAACAGATGCACATCAACGTACATGCTAAGCAATGTAGTGATTGTGAAGTAAAGTTGTAAGTTCCCAAATTGGATGGTGGAATGCATAAACTATAATGAGAGCAACTTTGATTTGAGTGGATAAAATACAGGGAGTAGTATGCAGCAATTAAGCATTAACCAACAAGGCTGTCAATCAGGTTTTAGGCTTACCTAAGCTAATCAAGGGCCAACAATATCAGCATCTCTTCCATATATGTCGGCCCGTGTTCCATAAATAACATCAGTTGTTATTGTGTTGACATGAGTGGTTCCTGCAATGACAAAGAATGAATATCAGCAAGTTTTTTCATAAAATAAGTAATGACCATAGAATGCTAAATAGCAATAAGGGAGAGGTAATTACCACGAGGCCTCATCCAATCTTGCAAACATATGAGAGCCTCAACCGTGCTGCCAACTAATCTGCTCCTATAATCACTTAGGACTCGTCCTCCGGTGGAGAAGGCGGACTCCGATGCAACAGTTGATGCGGGTACAGCCAAGACATCTTTTGCTATGCGAGATATAATGGGATACTTGTTTTCATTAACTGACCACCAATTTAGGATATCAAAGCCACCACCTTGTGGACAGAGATCTTCTTTCAGGTAAATGTCAAGTTCACTTAGCTTTGCTCGTTTTTGGTTATGTTCCTTGACCTGTACATCCCATTGATCCCATGGGTTACTAGTACCTATCACAACACTGCTGGATCCTTGATCATTATTCATTTCCGAGTCACAATCATGTGAAGAATATTCAACAAAGAGATCTTTGAATGTTCTCTTCACTTTATTAAGACACTTTGTTGCCTCACTTTCAAGTCCAGATTTTAAACAGAAGTCCAAGAATTTAAACTTGTATCTTGGGTCAAGTATTACTGGGAGACAAATATTCAAGAATGATAGCTTCCAATACTTCATCAATTTTTGCTGCATTACTATAACCATTGATTTAATGACATCATCTTCATGTTTACTCTCACTTTCCAAGGTTAGACGAATCTTCCAAATTGCATGAAAGTATAAGTGCGCTGTTGGGTACAACGTACCAGAGACCAACCTAGTACCATCGAGGAAAACCTTCAGCAAGCCGCAAACAGCTTCTGCAGTTTCCATTCATCGACTGAAGGTAGACATGTATAGGAAGTATCTTGCAACTTTAAAGCTGTGAATGCCCTCCTATACTCTAGAGCTGTTTTAACCATCGAGTGCGTGGAATTCCAACGCGTGGCAGAATCTAGAGACAGGTTAGTCTTGCAAGAGATTCCTTCTTGTGCAATCATTTCCTTAAACTTCTTTTTCTGAGGTGGCGAGCTTTTAACATATTTGATGCTTTCACGAATATTGTCTACTGCCTTGCAACTAATCATCAACCCTTCTTGAGCAATAAGGTTGATGACATGAGCTGCACATCGAACATGTAAAAGTTCTCCTTTGCAAGGCAGCAATTCCTTCCCTAGCAGATTCGATTTCATGTAGCTCACACACAAATTATTATTTGAAGCATTGTCAAGGGCAATGGAAAAGATCTTCTTTTGCAAACCCCAATCCTGCATGCATTGCAACATGATATTGAACAAGTTTGCACCATCATGTGGTGTATCTGCCTCTGAAAACCAAATAACTTTTTTCCTTAATCTCCATTTTTCATCAACATAGTGGCAAGTGATAACCATGTAGCTGACAACCTGGTTTGATGTCCACATGTCGGCTGTTAGAGAGACCCTAGAGTTGAGCTCCTGTAGACTCTCTCGAAGCATGGTCTTCTGTTCGTTAAATAGGTCAACACAATGAATTCTTATTGTTGACCTCGACACGAACTCAAATGTCGGATTCAGACTTCGCACAAATGCTCTAAATCCTTCATACTCTACTATCCGGAAAGGCAGTTCATGCAACACAATCATCCTTACCAACTCCAAATGTGCCCTATCAGGGTCATACTGCCATTTTTTCAGATCAGGTTGTGTCATGCCAGATTTCAGGGAGTCAACAAACTCGTTGATCTTAGCTCTCTCTTCACACACTAACAAATGCCTCGAGCAACTGCTAGTGCCTACTACTCTTGTAGCCACAAAAACCTTCTTGCAGTGTTTACATTCGGCTTCTCTCAGTTTATCAGCATCATCATAGATGGGAACAAAATCATTCCAAACATCAGATTTAAGCTTCCTTCTTTTTGACCTATGTGAGTTGCCTACGAAATTTGAAAAAGAACATGTAATCATGCTATTTAAGACATGAACACAGCTGACATGAAAACTTAAAAGGAATATGCATGGGAACTTACAAGGAATCTCATAATGTTTAGGCGATAGCCGTTTGACACCTATTGTTTTTGGTGATGTTTGAGATAACATAGCATTGATCCCCGGGGATCCAACTACAGGCACTACAGGTGACCTCCTCTTCTTTGGTGGTGCTTTTGGTGGTCTTCTTTGAACTGAAACTTGACCAATTCAGTAATAATAAGAGACAGCTAATAATAAATGCGAGGAAAGACAGTCACAATAACAGATAATCAAGTTGGATTACATAAACAGGACAACAAGATGGTACCATCAGACAACGCCATTACACAGCCACCAGGGCAGAACACTGGAACTTCCTACATCACTATTTCAGATACATAAACAGGAATTTAGAATACACTAGATGAAACAGGCAGGGATTTTCACAAGACAATTTAATCTACCATTTTCAGCCTGAATGAACTCTACAGTAGTACTACGTCCCAAGGTTGGGGTTTCAGTTTCAGAGTTTCAGGGTGAGCAGAGCAGCAGGTTGATGACCGCGTGCGTTAGCCAAATTTCCATCCCCTGTAGGAGATGGGTACCTCCGTGTCCCTTCAGTAGAAACTACTGTACTATTGATCGATTCATCCTGTTAGTTTCTTGCTTACTCCAGGAGAGGCATGCAATGCGGCTAGATTATGAGACAACGCCATTACACAGCCACCATGACACATTGACACGAACACACGAACTTCCTACAGCACTACCACATCTGCGTTCGTAACACAAGCTACTCGAACAGGGACTTTGCAAGCTAACTACAACAAAGAACAGACAACAAAGAATACTACTGAAGTACTGATTCCGAAGGGCAAAGAACAGACAACAAAGAACAGACAACAAAGAATACTACTGACAATTTACCTTGAGCGTCCTGCAATGGAAGGGCTGCCCGAAGATCAGGGGCAAAGGCAAAGGCCGGAAAAGGGGGATGGGCTTGGGGTGGAGATGGAGTAGCGACGGCCACATCAGGGGCGGGGGGCGGAGGGGTGATGGCGCCTGATGGCGCTCCGGCGTCAGGGGCGTGGGCGGCGGGCGGAGGGACGACGGCGACTGATGGAGATCCGGCGTCATGGGCATGGGCGGTGGCCGGATGTGGAGATCTCGGCGCTGCCGCCGCCGTCGACCCCAGCGCCGCCGTCGCCGCTTTCCCCATCATCGCTTTCCCCACCCCTATCTCCTTGGATGCGGGTCGATGTATGTCCAGCGATGTGGTTGCGGTTCGACGCGATGTGCCGCTTCGGCCCGCTTGCAGTTGCGCGGGTGGCCCAGCGGCGCTTTGCGGGCCGAATATGCGGGGCGGCGTAGTGGCGTAGCGGGTTGGCCCGCCCCGCTGGAAACCTGACTCCCAGCTCTGTTGACCACAGTTGCCAGCAACATGGTTGCCCCCGCATGTCTGATTCCTCCCAACCGGCCACCCATTACTGCCCCGCCAACGACGTTTTGGCCTTTTGGGTGCTGCCGTTCCGAGGTGCGTGCTCTTTCAGGCCTTCCAACTGTTCGACAATTTTCCTAGCTGAAACGAGTTTGAGCTTTTCTAACCATGCACTGGAGATTGTTTGTTCTTGTCCAATGTCCATCGCACGTTTCCTTTCTCCTATGAATCCACTAGATTATGTCTGAGTTAAGTGTTGTGCGCGTGACTGAATTGGCGATTGTAAATTGTAATGCTTTGTTGAACATCATGCAGGTCGCAGGACATGGGCAGGATGTTCATCAGGTCAAAGAGCACCCAGTGGTCGACAGTGTGTTCAGAAGCCAGACCCGAATTCCTTATACACACACAGGATCGACTCCGCAGTCTCAAATAAATTGCCAGTAGTGCGGATGAGGTGCTTGAGACTGATAAACAGTTGCTCATATAAGTGTGTCTTATGACAGAAATGCATATTTGTGGTTGGAAATAGGGGTGAAAACAGGGGTGAAAACGATACGGATTATTTCTGACCGACCGACCGGAGGCACATGGATGGCAAAAACGGATTCGGTCGGATAATTACTGATAAAGTTACCAAGTATTGCTTATAAGTTTACCAACCGGGTATTGATTTAGTTACCCACCTAATACTGATAAAGTTACCCACCACGTATGCATAAAGTTATCGACCCAGTACTGCAATCTGTTACTGATAAAGTTACCCACCAAGTACTGATAAAGTTATCAACCTGCTACCGATAATGTTACTCATCTATTATGGATGGAGTTACCCACCCAGTACCCATGAAGTTTACCCATCTAGTACTTATAAAGTTATCCATATGTTTGCGATATAGTTACTCATCCTGTACTGATAGAGTTATCCACCATGTATCGATGGAGTTACTCACCATGTATTGATTGAGTTACCCATGTGTTCATGATATAGTTATATACAACGAAATCGATATAGTTACCCATGTTTACCATACTCTTTCGGTAATAGTTACCACCCAATACTGATGGAGTTACTCACCCAGTACTGATAAAGTCACCCATATGTTTTTATGGTGTAGTTATCCACCACAAAATCAATGTAGTTACCATACTCTCTCGGTAATAGTTACCACCCCAATACTGATGAAGTTACCACCCAGTACTGATAAAGTTACTCATGTTTATCATGCTCTCTTGGTAATAGTTATCACCCAATACTGATAAAGTTACCCATCCAATACTGATATAGTTACCCATGTGTTTTCATGTGTAGTTATCCACCACAAAATCGTTATAGTTAACCTACTCTCTCGGTAATAGTTACCACCTAATACTGATGGATTTAACCAGACAGTACCGATAAAGTTACCCATGTGTTTTCATGATGTAGTTATCCAATACGAAATCAATTTAGTTATCATACTCTCTCGATAATAGGTACCCACCCAATACTGATGGAGTTACCCACTCAGTACTTATGAAGTTGTCACTATAAAATCGACATTTATCGTTCTAATACTTATGCACGATAAATTTACCATCTCAAAGTGATGTGGTAACTTTAAAACTCGTAAAAATCGAAAAGAACAACAAAAATTGGTTCTATTTTCAACCCGAAAACTAATCGCAAATATGGTGGGTAACTTACGTATTCAAGCCTGGATAAGTTATATGTTACGGGGGTGGTAACTTCTGGGCAAAAAAAAAAGTTGTCGGAACATATCGACATGGGATCTAGTTTTGAAGATCTCGTCGCGACTAGTCCAACGGTGAAAACGGATCATAAATTAGATCAACAGTTTGAGCTACAAAACATTTTGAATTTTCGAATTTCACATTTAATGCATGATGATGTCAGCAGTTTCGTCTTTTAGTGCATGCATGCAAAACATAGCTATTTCTCACACACGCGGGATGACTAATTGAGCTTTAGCATGTGCGTACAGATTAGCTAAATCGAAGGCACCTGCTGGTTAGTCTTCTCCTTTAGAAATAAGAAAACCAAGTCGACTTAGGCTTGTTCAAAAGTCGTCTCATGGAAAATCAACTTGTTGCTCTGTGTAAAAAAAGGCAAAGCTCGGTGCTAAAATAAAACTTCTCACAATACATTCTTTTATCTTTTATATACAGGCTAAAAATATCGGGGTTTTTCGCGGAACTTTACGTGCTGACATTAAATGTTGAGATGAGTGCGCGAATTTGTTTTCAGAATTTTTAGACATTTCAACACGTGTTTTTGTAGGTAAAGGGAGCATATTTATCCGGGAGTCAGAGTGAATTTCTGTTGCTAAATCTTCTATCATCCTTGAGTAACTTGCTTCAACCAACAAGTGGAAACTGATTTTTCTAGATATATGAACACCCTGTTGAAGTGAACGGATGGATAATAAACGTGAAATTGTTTTCTTTTTCCCGGGGATAAACAAAAAAATCGACTGTTGTACAAAAAAAAGGAACAAATCTTGTGCGTATTACATCGTTAAGATCAACAAGCCTAGCAGGCTAAGATACAACGAAGGCGACGACGACGGTAATGTCGTCCATTTTGCCGCCTGTGAAGTCGGTACCTCGCTGTTCCCGGCTGGCGACGCTGAACGGCGACTCCCTAGTGCTACTTGCCATGTCGTAGGCGAATTCTGCCATGGCCTCGGCCATCTGGCCGGGCGAGAATTTCAACATCGTGCCCACCCGCACGATCCCCTCGAGCGCCGCGTCGAAGAGGCCGTCCGTCCCGGCCACCACCACGTCGCCTTCCTTCACCGGGAACTGCCCCACCGCCGCGTCGGTCACCTTGCTGCCGCCGACAGCGCTGAGCTGGAACGGGCAGTTGAAGTAGTGCTGCTGCGGCTCCGAGCGGAGCAGGAGCTTGCCGCCGCGGAACACGGCGAAGGCGCTGTCGCCGACGTAGGCCCACCTGAGGGCATCGCCGGCCACCGACAGGATGAGCCCGGTGGACGCCGCCGGCGTGCGCGTCGACGCGACCGTCTTCTTGTACGCCTTCTTCAGCACCGTGTAAGGGAAGATGCCGCGCGTGCCCGTGCCCCAGGAGGACGCTGCCAGTGCCACCTCGTCGAAGGCGTTGGCCATGAGCCCGTGCGAGAACTCGGCGGCGTCCACGCCGTCGCCGCGGCACCCGCCGACCCCGTCCGCCACGCCGATGACGCTGGCCCCCGAGTGGCAGAAGAACGCGTCCTCGTCGTGGTCCGCAAGGCAGTAGAAGTCGATGTCCATCCTCAGGGCCGCCCGCGCGCGCGGCGGCGTCTCCTCGTCGCAGTCCATGGGGTCCCAGCGGCGGCCGATCTTCCGGCCGACGTCGTGTCCGGCGGACGCAGCGGCGCCGAGCGCGATCTTCTTGAGGGCGTCGGGGTTTCGCATGTCGAGCTGCGGCGGCAACGTCTCCATTGTTCGCTTGCTTTATTCGTTCAGCTTAGTTCTTCGATTTGTCGTAGGTAGGTACGCGTGCGCACGATGTGATACGCTATGGCATACGGGTTCGGCCGGCAGTGCATATAAAAGGAAGAGGACCAATTACTTTCGAACTCGGAATTGGACCGGAGTTCATTTCGGATTCGGAGGCAGAGGATCAGGAGAGACGCGCTTGCTTTGCCACGAACCACGACAGGCCGGATGGCAAACAACTCTCAACACAAGATACTCAAACTCACATTCCTCAGAACCTCTCGGCGCTCGGAGTTTTTTTTTTTTTTTTGGCTAATTTGCACACTGCGCTTTAAGTTTTGATTATTTTCCACATTGACCACCACATGTGGCACATGGTGTGGCAAAACATCAAATTAAAAAAAATAAGTTTGACAAATTCTCAAATGAGGACACGGGTAGTCGCCGACGGGGATTAAAGGCGACAATGAGGACGCGCTCTCTTCTGAAACGGCCATATGGCTGCAAGTAAATATAAACCTTAGCAGGAGCAACATAATTATTACAATCATTATGATGCTACCCCTCTTGGAGCTAGCAAAAGTCGTGTTTACGGAGTTGCTATTTTGCCTCTTGGCACTTCTTCTATGACATGTGATACACGATTTCACGGCACATTTTAGAAGAAAAAACAACATAAGAGATCATAGTAAATTGTTGTAGTGACTAGTAAAAGGTATCTATGACAAATCCTTCTATCTTTAAATAAATAAAGACATTGTACTTGTTGAGAATTGGCTTGTTTAATGGTGTCATCATTTTGAGGATTGATATGCTTTTTAATAAACCAACCTTTCGTAACATAGTTACGAAAGGTTGGGTGCTCAGTATTTTAATGTGCACATCAAAGGAGTTTATGCATCAAACCTGGTATGTTTGATGCTCGATTATATCTTTTCATAATATGAGACGTAATTTTAGCAACACCAATTGACATGTTACTCGCATAGAACAAAAACATATATAATCGCAATAAGTGTCTTAGAGATGATACCACTGAAAAAAATGAGAATAAAATAGCTAGACGTATAATATGGTTGTAGTCTCTTAACAACGGCTCAAGGAGTCGCCGTAGCATTGTTTTGGGTCTGGTCTCGCCAGACCCAAAACAGCTAGAGAATAAAATGTGACAGAGCCCTTGAGTTGGAGCATGGCCTCGGGGCCAAGGTGGATGTCGGAGTTTGTCGGGTTGGTTGTGCATTGCTTCGGGATTGGTGTTGACGAGGTGTACACTCATCAAATCCCATGGTTAAGGACCTAGGGTTGAGATTATGGGGAGAGAACGTGGTAGTACTCTGGTAGTTTCGTCGGCTGACAAGCAGAGGCAAAGATTTACCCAGGTTCAGGCCCTCGGGTGGAGGTAAAGACCCTTCTTCCTACTTGTCTGTTATTGATCGCGTGAGATTATGAGGTTACAAGGTGGCTCCGACGAGATGTCGATCTCGCTAGAGCTTTGGTGGTTTGAGTATGGCTTGGTCTCTAGATCGGCACCCCTCCCAGCCTTTAAATAGGCTGGGTCTCGGGAGTTCGTAACCGACCTAGTTTACACGTAAGGAAAGTCTAAACCGACTATGCCTATGTCTAATCTTGGAGGGTACTCCATCTTTTTGGGCCTCTTGTCTTGGGCTTCGAGTAGGCTCTTCGCTATTGGGCCTTAGTCGTCACGTGCACCAGGTACCCTTACGGTAGGGTACCCGAGATGTATACCCTTGTCAGTAGCCCCCGAGTACTTGTCTGACTCGAAAAATCGGGCATGGACTCGTTCGTAAGTGCACGTCATATGCTTTGTATTCTGTATATTATAATTGGAATTCCTGTATGAATAGCACATGTTGGCTATGTCGAGTATTTCATCGACTGTGGTTTTTGCTTATGAAGATCAAGGGATAATAGCTTAGTAGGCCCAGTACACTCGACGGATCGGGACTGGTTAACTACACATTCGGGTAAAACCTTACTAGCTTTCAATCAAACTCGAGTCCCGGACTCGAATCTGGAACAAACTGGTCAGATTCGACTAGGCCGCTTGAGGTCTTACTGAGTCGATCTGCAGTATAACTTTGAATTTTACCCAACGCGTCCGTCGGGATTTTTCATCATGTCTGCTGACACGGAAAGATAAGGATTGACGTTGCTGGAACGGTCCTTAGCCCAGCTCGAAAGTTCGGCGGGTCTTACCTTTGCACTATGCGTGCAGCATCCGAGTATTTGCGACGGACGCAACTCGGGAATGTTTCGAGTATGATTTTGTATATGAACTGAGTCGATTCATTTGTCGACTGACCATTTGACATTATTCTATCGGGTGCGCGACAGCGCTCCCGATGGGAGTAGCCCCCGAGATTGTGCTTTATTGCTTGCAATGGAGGATAATCTCAAAATCTTCTTACCCTGCATATGTTAATCGAAGAATTTTTTTGCCGTAATTCTATCGGGTGCGCGACAGCGCTCCCGATGGGAGTAGCCCCCGAGATTGTGCTTTATTACTTGTAATGGAGGATAATCTCAAAATCATTGTCTTGAGCATCTTTAGTCGAAGAAATTTTTGATACGCTCCCGATGGGAGTAATATGCCTCAGCCGAAGGAACGGTCGAGTGACCAATTTTGCCTTATCATTGCTTTTTCACACCCGAACCAAACAAGGCAATCGAGTGACCAATATGCGTTGAGCGGACTCGAATGTATTTCTGATCAAAGCGCTTGAGATGACGTCAGGGATGACGTTTTTTGGCGACTGCGCTGCCTGACACGCGTGGCGTGCGTTATGCTGCGATGGATGGGACGTGACACATAGTGGGCCCATTTGTGCAGAGCTGACCGAACGACGGTGCAGTTTGGACTTGATTTGACCACTCTGGCCCACTTTTTACGGAGAGGTGATTATGGCTCCTCTTTTTGCGTGCGTAGTGGGCGGAGTGGCCGGCGACGGTTGCCCTCCGCGTTTGCCACGTGTACGGTGAGATTGCGTGCGTAGCGCACGGTTAGGATCTGAATGGCTGTGATTGCCTTTGATTTGTGGTAAATAGGGGAACGGCGCTGGCATTGTTTTTTACTAGCCATTTGCTCTGCGCGCCGCCCCTGTTCCATCTTCTTCCTTGCGCCCCTGCTCCATTGCTCTTGTGCCCAAGCTTTTGCTGTTCTCCTTAGCCACCACCGCCATGGCGCCAAAGAGGAAAGCTTCTGCCTCCGACGCGCCCGCGACTGACGCGGCCGCTCTGAAGGGGAAGAAAACCGCGGCAAGCGCATCTGCGGCCGCCGTCGACCTCAAGAAAAGCGACGGCGACTGGATGAAGTCCACGATCAAAGCGGCACATCTCGAGAAGTTCCGCGAGGACGGACTGCTGCCGCCGGCGGACCAGCTTACCGTCCGCGCGCCATCGAAAGAGGTACTCCCCGAGCCTCGCGCAAATGAGCGCGTATGTTTTGCGGAGTTTTTGCCTAGGGGTCTATCTTTTCCCCTCCACGACTTCGTTCGTGGTTTGCTGTTCGCCTATGGGGTGCAGATCCATGATCTCACCCCGAACGGCATTATGCACATTGCCTGTTTTATGGTATTGTGCGAGTGCTTCCTGGGAGTTGCTCCCAGCTGGGCTCTTGGAAGTCTATCTTCATGGTCCGGCCCAACAACCGAGGCGGCCGAACCTATCCAGTTGGAGGCCTGCAGATCCAAGTGCGCAGCGACACCCGATACTTTGCCCTGAAGCCAGTCGACTCGGCGCAAGGGTGGAGGAAAAGGTGGTTTTATGTGCTCGTCGACCAGGAAGGGGTCCCAGCATTTTCGACTGCTGGTATAGCCGCTAGGACGAAGGCCTGGGACCATGAGCTTTCGACTGAAGAAATGGCGGAAGCGGCGCCTCTGCTGGAGACGATTGGAGGACTGCTTAACAGCGTCACTGGTGTGCATCTAATTGCCACCTTTGTGAAGATGCGGGTGTGGCCGCTCCGCGCGCGAGCTCACCCTATGTGGCAGTATGAAGGTCCTCTCGACTCCACTCGAATGAACAAGGAGGAGCTGTCTAGGAGCGAGCTGGTGTCACATGTGCGGTCCATCACCAGCACAAAATCCAGCGAGCCCTGCAACGTCGACTGCCCTGTCGCTCCTTATGGGGCTGAAAAGCCTTTGCCAGAGGTTAGTGAATCTATCGAGTTTATGATCTCCTGCTTTTGTTATTCTGCTATGCATCTTTGTGACTTTCGACTGCTGTATTTTGTATGCAGGGCCACTCGACCGCCTCAACCCTTCCTCCTCTTCCCGAAGATGGCCCAACTCATGAAACAGAGGTGACGGTAGAAGCGAAGGGAGGAGATGAATCGCCTCTACCTTCGGCTACTACATCTCCCACAGAAGAGGTTGAAGAGGAAGGGGTTGAAGAAGCACAGGACAAGGAGCTTGCCACGACTGATGATGTGAGCGAGGTCCCTACTCGCAAGCGCCGTCGGGCGGCCCAAGTTGTGTCTTCCTCTATGAGCTCACCCGCAAAGGAGGAGGATTTGAGGGATGATGAAGACTCGACCTCCTCACATTCTGCCAAGGCTGCTCCCCTGGATGTGAGCCCATTGTGCTCAGCTCCTCCTCCCAAGTCAGGTGAGGAGCTGCTTTTTGGAGGCCCAAACTTTGAAGACCTCGACAGTGAGGAGGAAGAAGAGCACAGGTTTGCTCCTGAGCTTTTTGTACTAAAGTTTTCGCTTGTTGAGTACTTTTGCTTATGTTGTATGTCTTCGGTCACTCGTAGTGCCGAGACTGTGCGCCCTCCGACTCCTCCAGCCGAGAGAGCTTCGACTCCAGATCAGCCAGAAGCTTCTCCTGTTGCGACTGAGGTCGTGAAAACAGTAGCCACGGCCACTACCATTGAGGCCGCCAAGATTGCGAGTGCGTCGACTCCAGAAATTGGGACTTCTGCTGCCAAGCCTGCACCTTGGGTTGAACACGTAAGTGTCGTTTGCTGAGCCCTCATCCTGGGACTATTTGTGTATAACTTATGCTCGTTCCATGTGCATGCAGCCCTTCTACCTCAACCTGGTGGAAGCAGGCAAAGCTTTTGTCCAGGTTGAACAGGACAGGGACAATCTGCGCGCTGCCATGGAGCAACTCAGCCGTAAGTGTGTTTGACTTCTGAATTCGAAGTTCTTTTTGCTCTGTCTTTGCTTTGTCGATTGTGAATGACATCTGGCCATCTAACTCAGGTGACAAGGCATATGCTGAATCCCGGGTGAAGGAACTGGAGGAAGCAATCGCCTCCCAGCGTGCTGAGTCGAAGAAGACTTTGGATGCCGCCAAGGACACAGCCGCCGTGCGCGAGAGAGGGTTTGCTGAACGACTGGCTGGCCTTGCTCGGGACGTGGGAGGTTAGCAACTTTCCCTTTGCATGCTTCGTGTGTACCCTGTTGGGTATTATGTACTAATATTTGCTCTTTCTGGTATTTGTTGCAGAGGCGATTGGTGTGCCAACACCTACTGACATGGTGAGTGATGAGTTATCACTCGACCAGGTTATAGGTGACCTTGGCGCTCAATTTGTCCAGGCGAAGGATGCCCTTGCCAAGTCTGCCAGCACCCTCAGCGCCGTGCACAAGAATGTACTCCCAACGACGGAGGTGCCGTCGACTGCTGACGGCTTCGCTGATGTGCTTGGTCCAGGAACTTCGACCATGGCGAACTTTGCTCGCGCCCTTACGGTACGCGGCTCGGAGTCCACCCTCAAGCTGATACTAGGTCATGGGATAGAGGGTAACTTCGAGGCGGCGATGTCTGACTTCCCTCGGAAGGCCGGCGGGAAGCTAATATCTTTGAAGCATGTTAGCGAGCCAGCCACCCGGCTGGCCAACCTTTTTATGAACACCATGGAACGTCGGGCAACAGAGGTCGCCGCACGTGCGAGTAGGGCTAGGTCTGAGTCGGTGTCGGAGAAGTAGGGCAGCCGCGCCTTTTATGCCTTGTAATTAAACTTATGACCATGCGAGTATGCATGCGCTTTTGCTACCTTTGTATGAATTAATTTACTCGTTATGCTTCTGCCTGTAAGGTTGTGTGTTGTTACTCGCGTAAGCTTTGTGATGAGTTTCTCATGAAACTTTTATGATGTTTTGAACAGAAACAGCCAGCCGCCACTTCATCCAGCACGTCGCGGCATCGCGCCCCTACTCGATCTCAAGCTCAGGTGGCAAACGATGCCGCAGTAATTCGTTATATGAAGGCTCGAGTCGCAAAACTGGAGCAAGAGTTGGGGAGTGCCCGTAGTGAGCTGGATAGGATGAGGGCTAGGCCTGCTCTACCCACTCGGTGAGAGGAGTATGTGCTTGGCGAGATGGAGATCGTGAACAGACAACTCGAGTGTAAGCATGACTGCTCTTATCTCAGGAGTTCATAATCTGTCCTTTTTGTTCACCCAACGTGTGTTGTTGTAGGTTTTGTTCCAGATTTCCAGGCGGAGCAGGCTCGTGTAGATGAGCAGTTGAACAATGCGACTAACGAACCCACGACTGGCCGTCAGCACTTTCGCTTGGATAAGCACCGAGCACGCATACTCGCGACTCTGCAGGATCGAGTGTGGCGGAGAACTATGCTTCTTGAGTTATGCAGGTCGGCCTTCAGTCGAATCAACCAGACGCTTTTTCCGACTGGGCCGCAACCTCAAGGAATCCACGCCTTGCTCGGGCTTTTCCGGACTATAGGTTTCATTCGAGACTTTATCACCGAGAAGCTTGTGGATGGAGCCAACGCAACAATGGTGATGAGGACATCCCTAGTTCTTCTACTACTTCTCCAATTAAAAATGCTGCTGTCCAAGATAATGAAGTGAGACTTGGTCCAATGACAAGATCAAGAACCAAGTTAATAGAACAGCAGGTGAATTCTCTCTTATTAGATTATATGTTTCTGATTGTGAGAACTTTATACTACTACCTCCGATCCATATTAGTGGGCACAACTTTGTCTAGATACACATGTATGTAGTCTAAATACTTAACTAGATACATATGAATTTAGACAAAGTTATGCCCACTAATATGGATCGGAGGGAGTACCTAAATCTATGCATGTATGTATTCTCAGATTTATTGATAACACAAACACTAATGGAGGAGAGGAGCAGCATGGCATGGAGAACATGGAGGAACACATGATGGACAAGAGGGAATGCATGGAGGATACAATTCAGAACAACTACTACAAGTGCTTGAGGGAGGAGAGGGAGGCAGGAGCACATGGAGAGAGGCAAGAGGGTGGCGCACAACACCATGTTGGTGCACCGAAGAAGGGGTCCTAGTCGTACAAGGACCAGGACCTGCGTGTCCTTTTAGGCCGAGCCCATTGGGTCGGTTTGTATCTCGTTTCATGAGTCCAATTAGGAGTCCAGTCCGAGTTGAGGTAGAGGTGCTTGCGCAAGAGGCTTGTGGCCGCACCCCTTCCCCATAAATATATACCACCTGCGTGCTATCTTGTTGTTCCATTGGGAATAAGGGGATACAGGACCACCCGCGATCTTTGATTGCGTGTGCAAGAGTGTGTAGTTGAGAATATCCGAAGGAATCAATTGTTGTTGCATTGGCAGCAGGGATTGTTCGAGGAGAGTTTTCAGTGAGGCACTAGTTATCAATCATCCACCATATATCCACCATAAATTCGTGTTGCTCACAAGAGAAGATCGGGCCACCCCTTATCATCTTGGTATCAGATTCTCGGGTTTACTAGGTGAGCTCTTTCCATCCCGTAGTTTAGTTGTTTTTATTACCTATCCAGAAAAAGCCAAAAAAAAATTAGGTTTAGAATTCGTCATAGCCTAGATCACACCGAAATTGCTTAGTTTACTTTGCTGTATTGGGTTGATTTTGTGTCCCTGTTTTTCTTTTCTAGTTGTCGGGTTGTTAGGTTTAGGGTTTCGGTTATTTCCGAGTCGAGTCTTTGTTCTAGTTCTGTTTCGAGTCCATAAATCAAAAATTCCAAAAATATAGCGTAACCGTGGTTCTTTCCGAGTCGAGTTCACTCCGAGTACTAGTCGTTGTCCTACCGTGGCACAGTTTTCTACCGATTCCGACACACAATCGAGAGCAGATCCTACCGCGGTCCAGTCCTAGCTCGTGTCGGATTCCTGCCGTGCCAGCATAGCGGGTGTTGTTTCCCTGCCGCGCGTGTCCTAGTTCTACTCGATCTTTGCCACGGCAGAAAACGCGTTGCAACGCTGCCGCACCGCGCCACTCGTAAGTTCTCGTCAGTTTTAGTAGTCTTCGTTTTGTGTTCCTTTTTCTTTTTCATTAGGGTTTTCCGTCTGAACTTTGTGAGACCTAGACACAGCCTATCCACACATATATTTAGGAGCTTTCCCATAAGACTAGCTATTTATTTGCTCACAGGCTGCTCAATAGGTTTGTTGCCGGTTTTGTGTTGCTGTGAAAAATTGTACTGTTACTGTAGCAGTCGTGAAAAAGTATAAAAACAGAAGAAGAGTTTAAAAAAAAAAAAGAGAAAGAAGAGGCCTGAAAATTGATCATAGCTACTGCTGTTTTTGGAGCTGTTTTACCTTGCTGTGTGCACTAGTAAATTGAGCAATCTTGTGCCTGTTTAATTGAGCTATTGCTAGTGTTTTTCGAGTGCATTGCAAAAATTCCATCCATATATTTGCATTGCCACATTGTTCTCCCTACTTGTGTGAGTTTCCTCGGTGTGTTTTTATATCATCACAAACAGCAAATTAGGCTTTGTTATTTTGGTGTGTTAGGATTTCCTAAGCCAAGCTCCACCAAATAGCCTGTTTGCCGTGTGACACTTGATATCCTGGTTATTCTCTTCTCACACTTGGTACATCTATCATTGGTCCGTGTTGGTAAGTAAATCCTTTTCACTTTGGAACAAGTAAAGATACACTATTATTTGCTGGTTTTGAGTGAGTTGTGAGAGAACACCACATCCCATTATTATTTTGTTTTCACTAACATCTTAATCAATGGATGCTGCTAGTGATCTTATTGTGCAGGCTAAGAAGAACCCTGAGGATCCAGTCAAGTGGAATGAATACGAAGCTTTGAGAGAAACTGTGTACAAACGTATAGCTGCTGCCATAGAGGCGAGTGATGATAGTTTGAGGGAGGAGTTGAACACTTTGGACCTCAAAATTGATGCTGCTGCTACTCAAGAATCTGTGGATATTTTACAAGAGTCCGTGACTAATTTGACACGGCAGGTTGCCAATTTAGCAACCCTTTTGGAAAACCAACGGCAATTTCCGCCCAATGCTCCCAATGCTGCTGAATTACATGGCCGTGGTAATATGCAAGCTGGCCGTGGAGGAGTTGCTGCACGGGGGATCCAATTGGAACACAATCGAGAGGACGATGGTTTGGGCAAACCGAAATTTTCTATACCTACTCTCACTTGTGATACTGAAGATGTTGAAGAGTATTTGATGTGGCAGCTGAAGATTGAGAAGTTGTGGAGATTGCATGATTATAACGAGGAAAGGAAAATAAAGCTCGCATCGTCTGGTTTTGATGGTTATGCTCTGTTGTGGTGGGATAGCATTACAAGTTTGAGAGCAGAAAATGGAGAACCAGAAGTTGCTACTTGGGGCGAGATGAGACAATTGCTGCGAGACAGATTTGTGCCCAAAAATTATATTCGAACCCTATATGATAAGTTGCAACAATTGAAACAAGGAACAAAATCTGTGGATGCTTATTTCAAAGAGATGGAGTTGATCCTTCAGCGAGCTCGAGTTCGGGAGGCTCCTGAACAAACAATGCAACGTTTCCTGTCTGGTTTGCAATTTAAAATCAAGAGCATTGTGAGGCATGTACATTACACTGATATGACAGACTTGCTGCATCAAGCAAGAGAAGCTGAGAAAAGGTTGGCCGAAGAAGCACAAATCAGTACACGGAGGAGTTTTCCGCAGAAGACTTCTGTTTTCTCACCACCAACACCTCAAGTTGCTCCTAACCGTAGTGGTACTGCCAAACCAGAGGCTAACACTTCGGGTCTCAAGAAATCCGTTCCACCAATTGCCAAGTCAAGTGGACCTCCCAATGTCACCCGCAATAGAGATATGGTCTGCCATACATGTGGAGGAAAAGGACACTTTAAAAGAGATTGTCCTAATAAAAAGGTCATGATTATTAATGCTGATGATGAGTATGAGACTGGAGATGATGCTGATCCTAATGAGGAGGATATTTCTGATGAGGAAGATGGTCCTATAGATGCATATGCTACAAATTATCCTACTATTGTTTGCACACAAGCTTTGAGTGTTCAGCCAAGTGATGAGGGTCAGCGCTGCAATTTGTTCCAAACAAAAGCAATTGTAGGTCCTAAAATGGCTTGCAAGGTGATCATTGATGGAGGAAGTTGCAGAAATTTAGCAAGCAAGGAATTATGTGCAAAGCTCAAGTTGAAATATATTCCACATCCACACCCTTATTATATTCAGTGGTTAAGTGACAAAGAAGAAATCAAGGTGTGCCATATGGTGAGAGTGGAATTTCAAATTGGACCATACCAAGACACAATTGAGTGTGATGTGGTTCCTATGTCAGTTTGCCACATGCTGTTGGGTCGGCCATGGCAGTTTGATCGAAGAGTTATCCATGATGGCCGGGCGAATACATATCAATTAAATTGGCATAAGAAGGATATTATATTGCGGCCTATGTCACCACAAGAAATTGTAAATGAGTCTCGACAAAAAACTGAAGTGCATTTAGAGCAAGCAAGTGAGAGACAAGAACCGAGTGATAAAAATACTTCTGTGGGTAGTAATCAGCCTAGGCCGAGTGGTAAAAATAAGGGAGTGAATCTTTTAACAATGTTAGCCACCAAAGATGATTTGAGAGAGTTTAGTGAGGATCCTAGCTTAGTACCTATAGTGCTTATGCATAAGGGGGAAATTTTAGTTTCTAACGACATGACTCCTATTTCTCTTGGTGTTTCTAATGTTTTGCAGGAATTTGGTGATGTTTTTCCAGCTGAGATACCTTCGGGTTTGCCACCATTGAGAGGCATTGAGCATCAAATTGATCTTATTCCTGGTTCATCATTGCCAAACCGAGCTCCCTATAGGACAAATCCCCAAGAGACGAAGGAAATTCAGAAACAAGTACAAGAGTTGTTGGATAAAGGGTATATTCGAATCAGCCTTTCTCCTTGTGCTGTTCCTGTTATTTTAGTTCCTAAGAAAGATGGTACTTGGCGCATGTGTGTCGATTGTAGAGCCATTAACAACATCACTATTCGATATAGACATCCTATACCTCGCTTGGAGGATATGTTAGATGAATTAAGTGGTGCTGCTATTTTCTCTAAAATTGATTTGCGTAGTGGTTATCATCAAATTAGGATGAAAGAGGGGGATGAGTGGAAAACAGCCTTTAAAACAAAATTTGGTTTATATGAGTGGTTAGTAATGCCTTTTGGTTTGACTAATGCACCTAGTACTTTCATGAGATTAATGAACCATGTTTTGCGAGATTTTATTGGCAAGTTTGTGGTAGTTTATTTTGATGATATTCTCATATATAGCCACAATGAAACTGAACACATTGATCATATTCGACAAGTTTTGCAAGTGCTACGTGCAAATAAATTATTTGGTAATCTTGAGAAGTGCACTTTTGGCAAAGATAAGGTCATATTCCTGGGATATGTTGTTTCTAAGCATGGAATTGAAGTAGATGAAACTAAAATTGAAGCTATTAAAAATTGGCCAATTCCAATGACTATTAGTCAATTACGAAGTTTTCTTGGACTTGCTGGTTTTTATAGACGATTTGTGAAGGATTTTAGTACCCTTGCTGCCCCTTTGAATGATTTGACTAAGAAGGGTGTTGATTTCGAATGGGGGGTAGCTCAAGACATTGCTTTTGATACTCTGAAAAATAAGTTGATTTCGGCTCCTTTATTGATGCTTCCTAATTTTCATAAACAATTTGAAATTGAATGTGATGCTAGTGGCATAGGTATTGGAGGTGTGTTGATGCAAGATAAGAAACCAATTGCTTATTTTTCTGAAAAGTTGCATGGTGCTCAATTGAATTATTCTGTCTATGATAAAGAATTGTATGCACTTGTTAGAGTTCTTGAAGTTTGGAAACATTATTTGTGGCCAAAAGAATTTATCATACATTCTGATCATGAGGCATTGAAATTTTTGAAGAGTCAATCCAATCTTAATAAGAGACATGCTAAATGGGTAGAATTCATTGAATCTTTCCCATATATTATTAAACATAAGAAAGGATTAGATAATGTGGTTGCTGATGCTTTGTCACGAAAAAACATGTTACTCACTAAATTGGATGTTCAAGTCTCGGGTTTAGAGAGCTTGAAATCTTTATATGCTGAAGATAATGAATTTTCTATGCCATATGTTAAATGTTCTGATGTGAAAGCTTGGGATAAGTATCACATACATGATGGTTTTCTGTTTAGAGCTAACAAACTATGTGTTCCCGAGTGCTCTTTGCGTTTGATGTTAGTGCAGGAATCACATAGTGGTGGATTGATGGGCCACTTTGGGCGTGAGAAAACATTGTTGATGTTGGCCGACAATTTTTATTGGGCACATATGAGGCGGGATGTTTACAGGTTTGTACAACGTTGCATCACTTGCAACAAGGCTAAATCAAAGCTGAAGCCTCACGGTTTGTATACTCCTCTTCCTGCACCTACTACACCATGGGAAGACATTAGTATGGATTTTGTGTTAGGTTTGCCAAGGACAAAAAGAGGGCATGATTCTATATTTGTGGTAGTGGATAGATTTTCTAAGATGTCACATTTTATTGCATGCCACAAAAGCGACGATGCGTCGCATATTGCTAATCTGTTTTTCAGGGAAATCGTACGGCTTCATGGAGTACCAAGAACAATTGTTTCGGATAGAGATGTCAAATTCATGAGCTATTTTTGGAAAACGCTATGGGGAAGCTCGGAACAAAGCTGCTGTTTTCAACTACATGTCACCCCCAAACTGATGGACAAACTGAAGTGGTGAATCGCACATTATCAACATTATTGCGCACCATGATCAAGAAAAATCTGAGGGAGTGGGAAGAGTGTTTGCCACATGTTGAATTTGCATACAACAGGGCTGTTCATTCAACTACTCAGCTGTGTCCTTTTGAGGTGGTATATGGTTTTAAGCCCATTACACCACTTGATTTATTGCCACTTCCCATACAAGAGAGAACAAATATGGAGGCATCCAAACGAGCTGATTTTGTAAGAAAGATTCATGAGAAGACAAAGGAGGCTATAGAAAAGAAAGGGAAGTACGTGGCTGATAGAGTGAACAAGAAGAGAAAGGAGGTGCTGTTTCAACCTGGAGATATGGTATGGGTGCACTTTCGGAAAGATAGATTCCCTACATTGAGAAAATCGAAATTGATGCCTCGAGGTGCTGGTCCTTACAAAGTGCTTGCAAAGATAAATGACAATGCATACAAGATAGACCTTCCAATTGATGAATTCGGTGTAAGCAATTCTTTCAATGTTGCTGATTTGTCACCATACATTGGAGATGATCTTGCATCGAGGACGATGCCTTTTCAAGGGGGGGAGGATGATGAGGACATCCCTAGTTCTTCTACTACTTCTCCAATTAAAAATGCTGCTGTCCAAGATAATGAAGTGAGACTTGGTCCAATGACAAGATCAAGAACCAAGTTAATAGAACAGCAGGTGAATTCTCTCTTATTAGATTATGATGTTTCTGATTGTGAGAACTTTATACTACCTAAATCTATGCATGTATGTATTCTCAGATTTATTGATAACATAAACACTAATGGAGGAGAGGAGCAGCATGGCATGGAGAACATGGAGGAACACATGATGGACAAGAGGGAATGCATGGAGGATACAATTCAGAACAACTACTACAAGTGCTTGAGGGAGGAGAGGGAGGCAGGAGCACATGGAGAGAGGCAAGAGGGTGGCGCACAACACCATGTTGGTGCACCGAAGAAGGGGTCCTAGTCGTACAAGGACCAGGACCTGCGTGTCCTTTTAGGCCGAGCCCATTGGGCTGCGTGTCCTTTTAGGCCGAGCCCATTGGGTCGGTTTGTATCTCGTTTCATGAGTCCAATTAGGAGTCCAGTCCGAGTTGAGGTAGAGGTGCTTGCGCAAGAGGCTTGTGGCCGCACCCCTTCCCCATAAATAGATACCACCTGCGTGTGGATTAGGGTTAGACCAAGTTAAAACTAAAACCCTAGCCTCTAGATCGAATTGCTGCTAAGCTTTCATCTTGAAGTAATACCATTGCAAATCTTACGTGCTATCTTGTTGTTCCATTGGGAATAAGGGGATACAGGACCACCCGCGATCTTTGATTGCGTGTGCAAGAGTGTGTAGTTGAGAATATCCGAAGGAATCAATTGTTGTTGCATTGGCAGCAGGGATTGTTCGAGGAGAGTTTTCAGTGAGGCACTAGTTATCAATCATCCACCATATATCCACCATAAATTCGTGTTGCTCACAAGAGAAGATCGGGCCACCCCTTATCAAATGGCATATATCCGAAGTCAACGTCCAAATATGCAGCTACGTCCACCCGTGCCTGGATCGTCTTTGTCCCAGTGCATCTTGACGATACAGTCGATCATGCGAGGGTGTTGGTTGAGTGCTATCATGCTCAACTTATGGGCCCTGTTCTTCCAGCAAAGGACGAACCGGAAGATTAGGGTTTTTCTGTATAGGGGACAGCCCCCGAGTGTAAATTTTGCCACTTGTACTTAGTACATATTTGTTCACTTGTATGTATGCAGCCCCCGAGTGTATCGAGTGGGGTTTATGAAAAACACTTTATATAGAACATGAATTCTACAGCCCCCGAGTGCTCGAGTGAGGCTGTGAATTTTTGCGATGTTTGAAGCTTCAACTCAACTTTTTGTTTATGTATGATTTTTACGACCCAGCCCCCGAGTATTCGAGTGCGCTGGGTATTATGTTTGAAGGAGCGAGAGCTCACGTTTTGAAGTAGCGCAGCCCCCGAGTACTCGGGTGAGGCTAAGGTTGTGCGAGTAGTAAACAGGGAGAAATATGAGGAATTTATTGACTATATTCCATTTTGAATGTTAGGCTGCAGGCCGCCTCATTAAAAACCTTCCAGTCCCCTTAGGTACCCTGGTAAGGAAAAGAGCGCGTCTGAAACCTGCAGCCATCCGACATATGTGCCTATTACATTATGCGACTGAGCAATCTAAGCATAGAAACGGCGCAGCTGCGCAACGTTCCAAGGATTGTGCGAGAGTTCGCCTGTCTTCGCGTGCTTCAGTCTGTATGCTCCACCACCAATGACCTCGGTGATGATGAAGGGTCCTTCCCATGGAGAAGCAAGTTTATGCACCTTCTTTTGCTTCAGTCGAAGTACCAAGTCGCCAACCTCGAAGGATCTGGTACGCAGTCGACGGCTGTGATAGTTGCGAGGTCTTGCTGTAGACAGCTGTGCGTGCTAGCGCCGTGTTGCGTGCTTCTTCGAGCAAGTCGACTGCATCTTCGAGTGCTTCATCTGCATCTTCTTCGTTGTATGCTTCGACTCTTGGTGCATTGAACCTTACGTCTGATGGCAGGATTGCCTCTGCGCCGTAGACCATGAAGAATGGGGTAAATTGTGTTGAGGCGTTGGGTGTTGTGCGTAGGCTCCATAGCACAGACGGGAGTTCTTCGACCCAAGCACCCGCGGCCCTTTTGAGTGGCACCAGGAGGCGTTTCTTGATTCCGCTCGTCACAAGTCCATTGGCCTTTTCGACTTGGCCATTGATTGCGGGTGTGCCACAGATGCATAATTGAGCGTGATATCTTGCTCTTTGCAGAAGGATCGGAATTCCTCAGCCGTGAAGTTTGTACCGTTATCAGTGATGATGCTACTTGGCACACCAAAGCGGTATATGATGGATTTTATGAAATTGACTGCTGTAGTGGCAGTCGAACTTGTGATAGGGACTGCTTCAATCCACTTGGTGAACTTGTCGACCGCCACCAGAAGGTGAGTATGCCCTCCATGGGAGGATTTTTTGAGTGGCCCAACCATATCGAGCCCCCACTGGGCGAAGGGCCAGGCCAATGGTATTGTCTTCAACGCCGATGCGGGTGCGTGCGGCTTTGTGGCGAATTTTTGACAGCCGATGCACCTTTTGACTATGTCCTCCGCGTCTTTGAGTGCTGTGGGCCAGTAGAAGCCTGCGCGAAAGGCTTTGGCTACGAGTGATCGACTGCTGGCGATGCCCGCAGTACCTGCATGAATATCACGAAGGATGGCTTGGCCATCTTCAAATGCTATGCAACGTTGGAACATACCTGATATGCTGCGTTTGTATAGTTCACCGTTGATGACAGTGTATGCTTTAGATCGTCGAGTGACGCGTCTTGACTCTGTTATGTCTTCGGGTACCTCGCCGCGGAGTATGTATGCGAGGAAAGGTTGAGTCCAAGTTGGCTCGATGAGGAGTACCTCGACTGGCGGGTCCTCTGTGCTAGGTGCTTTGCTCTTGGCTGGTGCGGCTGATGTAGGAGATGCTCGCTTTTTCTTGATGGATCTGTGCTCGATGCGCTCGAAGAAGACACCAGGTGGAACTGGTGCTTTGGTCGGCCAATGTTGGCTAACTTATCTGCTTCTTCATTGCTCTCACGCCCTATGTGCCGCAACTCGCAGCCTTCGAAGCTGCCCTCCATGATGTTGTACAGGTCACGGTAGGCGATCATGTTATCTGCGATTGCATCGCAGGCCTTCATTGTTTGCTGCACCACAAGATTCGAGTCACCGTAGATCATCAGTCGAGTGCACCCGAGGGCTTTGGCCATCCTCATGCCATGGATCAGGGCCTCGTACTGCTTCGTTATTGGATGGGAACTCGAATCCCATTGCAGGATATAGCGAGCTTGTCGCCTTTTGGTGATATGAGGATGACACCTGCGCCTGCGCCTTCGTTTTTCTTCGAGCCGTCAAAGTACATAGTCCATGAGTTGGACACATCTGGTGCTCCTGGAGCTGAGCTTCGATCCACTCGGTGTGGAAGTCAGGTAAGACTTGTGCTTTGATGGCCTTCGGGTAATCATACTTGATGTCTCGGGTGCTAGCTCGATGAGCCATTTTGCGACTCGCCCAGTTGCGTTGGGGTTTGTGAGGATGTCCCCGATCCCTGAGGTGCTGATTACAGTGATCGGGTGCTCGGAGAAGTAATGCGTCAGCTTCCTTGAGGACATGAACACGGCGTAGGCCAGCTTTTGATAGTGCGGGTACCGCTGCTTTGATATGGAGAGCACTTCACTCAAGTAATAGACTGGACGTTGTATGCTTTGGGTGTGTCCCTCCTCCCTTCGTTCGACTACCAGTACGGTGCTCCACCCTGTTAGTTGCAGAGACATATAGGTACAGTGGCTCGCGTTCCCTTGGTGCGACGAGGATTGGAGGGCTTGTGAGGACTCGCTTGAGGTCCGTGAAGGCTGCTTCGGCTTCTGGCGTCCACTCGAATTTGTCTGCTTTCTTCATCAGTCGATAGAACGGGAGTGCTTTTTCCCCTTGCTGATGAATCGACTGAGTGCTGCTACTCGACCCGCCAACTTTTGCACGTCATGGAGCTTTGAAGGCCTTTGCATCGTCAAGATGGCCTGTATTTTCTCCGGGTCGCCTCGATTCCTCGAGCTGAGACTAGATACCCGAGGAGTTGCCCGGCTGGCACGCCGAACGTGCACTTCTTCGGGTTGAGCTTGATGTGGAAGCGTTTGAGGTTTGCGAACGTCTCTCGCAAGTCATCGAGTAGTGTGTTTTCCTCCCTTGTGTGATGACGATGTCATCTACATAGACCTGGACGTTTCGCCCAATTTGCTTCTTGAGGCAGTCTTGCATCATGCGCTGGTAGGTTGCGCCTGCGTTCTTGAGCCCGAAAGGCATTGTTGTGTAGCAGTAGACCCCGAGTGGGGTTATGAACGCCGTTTTCTCTTCATCCTCTTCCTTCATCCTTATCTGGTGGTAACCCGAGTAAGCATCCAGGAAGGACAAGCGAGCGCACCCGGCGGTGGAGTCGACGATCTGGTCGATTCGAGGTAGTGGAAAGTGATCCTTTGGACAGCATTTATTGAGTGCTGTAAAATCTACGCACATCCGAAGGATATCTGTGTGCTTCTTCTCTACGAGTACGGGGTTGGCCACCCATTGTGATTTCTTGATTCTCTGATGAAACCTGCTGCGAGTAGCCTGTCGACTTCGGCTTCGACTGCGGTTCTTTTTGGGCCGGATATGCGGCGCATTGTTTGCTTGACTGGTTTAGCATCTGGAAATAATTGGAGAGAGTGCTCGGCGAATTCCCTGGGAATACCTGGCATGTCGGCTGGACACCATGCAAATATATCCCAGTTCTCACGGAGGAATTCGACGAGCGCGCTTTCCTATGCGATAGGCAGACTCGACGAGACATTGACTGTCTTGGTCGGGTCAGTCGGGTGCACCTGATGCGATCTTGTGTCATTGGTGGCATTGAATGCTCTGTCGACTGCCACCTTTTTGTGTTCTGGCATAAGTGTTCGATCGTTGGAGACCGCTAGATCAGCGAGTGTTGCTTCCATGCCAAACATCTCAGAGATTTTGCTGAATTCTCGGTCGCAAGAGTCAGACTTTTGGAAGTTCCCTTGACTGTGATTACTCCTTTTGGTCCAGGCATCTTCAGCTGGAGGTATGCATAGTGTGGCACCGCCATGAATCGAGCGAACGTCGGGCGTCCAAGTATAGCATGGTATTGTGACTTCCAGTCGACAACTTCGAACTCAATCGACTCTGTCCTGAAGTGGTTCTTGTCCCCGAACGTTACGTCGAGTTGTATGGTGCCTTCTGGGCTTATTGCTTTGCCTGGGACGATACCGTGAAAGGTATTTGAAGATCTTGGCAGGTTTTCGACTGACCTGTTCATTTTGCGGAGCGTATCTGCGAAGATGATGTTTATGCCGCTGCCACCATCCATGAAGACCTTGGACATGGCGTAGCCTCCAATTTGCGCGTCGAGTACCAGAGCAGAGTGCCCTGGACGAACAACCGATGAGGGTGGTCCTCTCTGCTGAAGCTTATTGCGGTTTCAGAACCCTTCAAGAATTCAGTTACAGCGGGAGGTGACATGACCGCCATGTTTACTTGTCGAGTGCGAAGTTTTTGCTCCCTGTTGGAAGGGCGACCTTTCTGTATCATGTACATCTGCCCTTGGGGCGGAGGGTACTGTGGTTCGTCCACCCGAGGTATGTGCTGTATGGCACCCGCGAGATTTCCGCCTGCGGCAGGCTGTGGTGGTGGAGGTGGTGCCATCAGAACAGGCACATTGTTTGGCTGAGGCACGGGTGCAGGTGGTGTGGCTGCTGCCTTTCTGAGATTTACGTAATCAGTCGCCATTTGGTCGAACTCCCTGCAGTTTCTCATCGAGTGATTGGAGCGCAGTTTTCCGTCTTCCCCTTGTACAGGTGGAATCTGCAATCAGCATCCATCTTTTCTTCGAATGATCGCTCGGATTGTGCTCCGGTCGTGACTTGCGCCAGTCTTCCTCTTGTAGCTATCACTGCGTTGGCCGCGGTCTCGACTGTCCGCGATCATCTCGACTGTCCCGTCGATCATCTCGACTGTCCGTCGATCTTCTGACCGTCGGTCGCTTCTGTCTTGGTCGTTGCGGGGTGTGGAGAACCCAGCCGCCATGAATTCGGGTCTGTCATCGTCGTAGTGACGTTTTGAACGCTTGCGCCTTCGGTCGTCTCTGTACGAGTCTCTGCGGCTTCGACTGCCGCTTTCATGATTGTCACGGGGTGAGGACCCGCGTGTGGTGCGCGCCATGTCTTCTCCGTCTGCCCACTCAGTCGCGATCATCAAGAGGTTAGCCACAGAGGTTGGCTTTTTGCGACCAAGTGCTTCTTTGAAGTCCGCCTGGCGAGTCCCATTATGAAAGCATCCATGGCCATATCTTCTGAAATTACTCCGACTGAGTTGCGTATCTCAGTCCATCGTCTGATGTATGACCTCAACGTTTCGTCTGACGTTGAACGCAGGCTCGCAGCTCCTCGAACGTTTTTGGGCGCTCACATAGAGGCTCGAAGTTTTTGATGAAGTCAGTGCGGAAGTGATCCCACGAGTCGTATGTTGATGGAGGTAGGGCTTGAGCCAGTCGCGGGCTGTGCCTTCGAGCATGAGTCGTATGTATTGCATGGCTGTGGTGTTTGTGCCTCGCTGGCACGCGACAGCCAGCCTGTAGTCTTCCAGCCACCCGAAGGTTCCTGTCGACCCGTGTACTTGGGCTGTTCAGATGTGAGTTTGAACCCTTTGGGCATCCGTGTCTCGCGGACGCGTCGAGTGAAGCACAGAGCTCCATGTGGCTCAGGCTCTCGATCAGAGTATGAGTCGCTACTGTAAGATCTGCGTGATCTGCTCCTGGACCTGCGCCTACGCGAGCCGCTTCTTTCCTTCGAGTGGTGGCGGCGACCACTGTGATTATGCTCTTCACGACGCGTGTCAACTAGGGCACGGTCTCGACTCCCCCTGGAGTTTTGGAATTTGGCGTATGGCCTTCGCGCTAAGGCGAGTGATTTGATCTGTTGGCGATGTAGTTTTGCATTGGGGTCATCAGCTGGAGGCTTGATTGCCTCTAGGTATGCTGCAGCGGTAAAGAGAGCACCCGCAGCTGTTTTGGGTACTGGCACTCCCTCCTCGTCGTATGTCATGAAAGAGTTGCCTAAGTTGCGGGTGAGTGCCGCCCTCTCGTCTGGCGAGAGGTGTGACAGCCTTGATCTGGGTCTTGTGTCTGCTCGCCCGGTGGAGCTCAGGGAGAGCTGTCTTCTCGCGCACTCGACAAGCTAGCTTGCTTTTTGCGTTCTTCGAGTGTTGCTCTTATCTGCTTCAGTCGAAGTGATTCCTGCCAGTTGAAGTACTGGAAGGTCAACATCTCCTCTTGTGTTGCGTCTGCTGGCATCATTGTGCACTCCTTGATGACTTTATCTGCTTTTGCTGCCATCTCAGCAGTAATTGTGAGATTTGTGACTCCGTCCGGCATAGTAACGTGCACGGGAATTCTGTAGGCCTGCGACTGGCCGCAGCATCAGATGATTCTGCGGCGAAGGCAACGTAGACTGCTGGGGTATCACCCGAGGGTATGTGTATGTGTCTTCGAGTCCCACATGGACTCGACGTCGTCATCAAGGCTCATGTCGGAGTCGATATGCCCATCGAGTGGTCCGTCTGGACGGATCTCGCTGTCGATGCCTTCATCGCCTATGCTCATCTCGGCGTCGCGAAGTTGTTATGAATCTCGAAGTCGAGGTTGTTGTTGTTGGTGCAGATCTCGGAGTCGACGTGGTTGTCGATATGAGTTTCGGTTCGTCGAAGTCGCTGAGGGAGATCCCGCAGTCGAAACTATCCTCGAGTGGGAGATCGAGCTCGGGATCGTTTGTGCGGTATGCTGATTCGGCCTCCTCGCCCTGGAGTTCTTCAATGAGCTCGTGCATCTCTCGTGTGGACATGGTTGTTGCAGACGAGCAAGCTTGGAGGATCGACGATGGTATGGACGCAGTTGAGGATCCGCAGTCGAAGGAGCCGCAACCGATGGAGCCTCGGGTGCGGAAGTCGCGAGTTGGCGTGGATCCGTCAAGTCCTGCACACCAAGCTTGTTGACGAAAAAATTGAACGAACCAACGGTTAAACCCAAACCTGACTCGAGATCGGAGAAGGCCTCCTGGAATTCTGGCGAGTGTGGCTCGAAATCCATCAGAGGATCCGATGCGCTTTTTGCGGGTGAAGCTGGCGTGTTGCCGTTTGTCGAGTGAGTCGGCGAGTTGCCGTGTGCCGCCTGAGTCGGCGAGTTCTGGTTTGTCGATGCAGCCGGCGAGTTGCCGTTTGTAGATCCGATCGGCGAGTCGCCGTTTTCCGATGGAACCGAAGAAACCGCGAGTCCAGCACTATTCTTTCCCACAGACGGCGCCAATTGACGAGGTGTACACTCATCAAATCCCATGGTTAAGGACCTAGGGTTGAGATTATGGGGAGAGAACGTGGTAGTACTGGTAGTTTCGTCGGCTGACAAGCAGAGGCAAAGATTTACCCAGGTTCAGGCCCCTCGGGTGGAGGTAAAGACCCTACTTCCTGCTTGTCTGTTATTGATCGCGTGAGATTATGGTTACAAGGTGGCTCCGGCGAGATGTCGATCTCGCTAGAGATTTGGTGGTTTGAGTATGGCTTGGTCCTAGATCGGCACCCTCCCAGCCTTTAAATAGGCTGGGTCTCGGGAGTTCGTAACCGACCTAGTTTACACGTAAGGAAATTCTAAACCGACTATGCTATGTCTAATCTTGGAGGGTACTCCATCTTCTTGGACCTCTTGTCTTGGCTTCGAGTAGGCTCTTCGCTATTGGGACTTAGTCGTCACGTGCACCAGGTACCCTTACGGTAGGGTACCCGAGATGTATACCCTTGTCAGGTGTGGTGCGTCGTCGATGTATAGTTTTTTAGGCCGGTTTCTCTCATTAATTGGCTAGTTTTTATCTTTTATATGAAAAGTCAAAGCTCCATTTCTTTGCTCGAAAAAAGAGCATATATAATAACATGCCATGTCGTGGATGTGTAGTATCTGCGGGAGTGTAGCGATTTAACTTTTATTTTCAATACCGAAAGAATTTCCATTCAGTTTTTTTAGGGCAGCGTTGCAGTTCAGCTTCTTTTGCAACACGGAAAGTTTTGCGATTCAGGTTATTTCGTTTTTTTTTTTGATTTAATTAGCTTCTTTTCCAATACGGAGAGTGTTCCTAGTTCGACTTGGAGAACGACTCGCCTGCGCAATATAAGCGAGAGCCCAACCCGCGCCGACAAAAGCCCAAGCAAGCCCATATCGCCGGCCACCTTCGTCGTTGTCGCTACTGTGACGCTGCACGCACGACCCGGCGAATCCGACAAGTCCCCGACGACCTCTCCTCTCCTCGAGATCCCGAGCCCATGGCGGTCGGCATCGCGCTCCTGCTCGACCTCGCCGCCCGCGTGCCCCGCGGCTCCGTCCACTCCCACGGCACTCTATCCGCCGCCGCCGCCGCTGCCTCGGCCGCTGCAGCCCTCTCCGCCTCCGGCGTTCCCCTCTCCGCGCGACACTTTTTCGGGTCAGTTCCACCCTCTCGACTCCTTAATCACCTACTACTACTAGGGCTTTTGTTGCTTGCCTTGTCCCATGCTAGTTTGTTTGTTCGTTCTTTTGTTTGTGCGCGCCTGCCTGTGTCGCAATCGAGGTGTTCGACTCATTGCGCGGCATGTTTTTTGGTTGCGCCGGCGCACCTATATTTGAGCGTAGTAATATGCAAGTAATTATTCACTAGCTAGTACACGCCTACAAATGAATGAATGATAAAAAAGATATCTTTACTACTTCCTCGTCAGTAAAACCTGGAAATAAAGAACTCTTCATTACCATATATGAATAGGCATTCACCTCTTAGTAACCACGCTCTTTATCGATGCAGGAAAGTTGCTTATTGTGATGCTTCTGCAACTTACGGATCAAATGATACCCCTGATCTTGTCAGTGATCTTAACCATAAGATATATGACTCGATCCAAGATCTCCGGTTCCCAACAAAAGAATACCCTTTGGAGCTGAAGCCGCTTACTTATGCCTTTGGCCTTAAGCATTTCAGTTTGACAACCCTGAGGGCCTTTTTATTGTACTATTTACCGCTTCTTGAGCCTACTCCGCCTACTGATGACGATGACGAAGATTATTTTCTTCAAGATGATTCAGAGAGGCCGCCTGTCGACCTGGTTACTCCCTTCCACAATTCGTTGAAGCAAATTGCCCGGGAGGTAATTATTTACTCAGTGTGCTATCTGTTCTAACTGTCTTCCGTAAACTGGCTAATTAAACCTCCAAATTAGAAGTACGCAGTAGTATTGTTTGGAAAACTTATGACTTCTCACAAAGATTTTTTAGCCAGAGTGGGTGGCCATGCACATGCTTAGGTTAATTGCCTGATCATATACAACATGTCAGTATCTTATACCCGTTGCTCCCATGTGTACATCTTAACTGACATCCCTAGTTGCCTTGCGTTTTCCGTTCTACCACAAGTGTATTTTCAACGATTTCTAGCTAGACCAGTGAACAAACATTTCTTCTCTGTTTATGTGAAATATAAATGTACTTCTAGTATTCATGTTGTTCGGGGCCTAGAGGACGAACATAGGCCAAAACAGGTGGGGCTTCCCGGCCCTATCCTTGTAAGCCTAATTCCGCTTTGTACTAGAAACCCCAAATTAGCTGAAGCCGCTCTTAAGCTGAAACTTAGTCTTGCTTATAGTATATTTTTTTTAGATTGACCCAGAAGACCATTGCTGTTTCTCCTATTTAAAGTAAAAGTTCGTGCTTTTCTGCTGCTCTGCATTGCAGACTTCTGTTGTAACAACTAGAAGAGTATTGGAAAGGATTGCGGTTCGTCATGTTTCGGAAAGAACAGCATGGAAGCTTCTGAAAGGTAAAATGTTTCTATGTTTTCCTATGTCCTTCTGGCAGCATTCTAGCAGGAATGTAACAAAACTAGTGCATTAGGAATGAATCTTCCCAAATCCATTACCAGTGAATCTGGAACATGGGAATGCATTTTTCTGTACAAGTCCTGAATTAAATATGTGGACTACTAGTACACAGTACTTCATCAACTACATTTTTTCCAGTTATCTACTTTCTTGCACTCAATTGTTTTCCTCCACATAATTTACTGATGGTCTTAATCATTGATTTCGTTTTCTGTTTTCATAAGGTGCTATGTATATGGCTTGGTGATGTGCCTTATATCTCCTTAAATGCATTAAACTGTTGGACATCTTATGTTTTAAGCCCAATTTGGTACTATTTGAGTATATTTAGAGATGTAAATACTTCCAACTTCAGATCTTCATTCACTTATCATCTAACGGGGATTGATTGAAGCCGACACCATTACTAGTAGAAATCCAGAACAGCAAATTTCTTACTCCAGATTAATATGAAAGGATTAACCTGTTTGAATAACTATAAAATTTAGGTATGATCGTTATTCCAATCGAATAAAGCCACAAAATTCTTGGAATTATTATTTGCATGGAAAGAAAAGATTCTTCGATTAATCGTAACCATACTATCATATTTTCCTGGCCTTGGTCTTTTCTCAGTAAACTTGTTCACCAAATCATTGGTATGGATGTTATTGCTGCTATTCTCCATAATAAGCTAATAACTATTGAATGCTGTTCAGCTTGCAAATTGCTTGTTGGTTTAACTTGTGGTTCAAAATTTTAGGCAACTAAAAGCACATTAGGACTACACAAGTTGTCAGGAATTTCCTTTTGCAATCTTTGTCCTGATGCATGTAAATAACTTAGTTTATATATACCTTGACAATATTAGGACTCAGCAGTAGCTTGCACATGAGAATTTTGAGTTTGAACACCTGACCCCGACTAGTATTCCACAAAAGTCAAACCTAACACAGTTTGTTTATGCCCATTAGAGTTTATCTGTTAACTGAGATTTGTTTGGTATGCCTTATATGCCCTCAATGCCGAGTTGGTTGGTCTTAAGTCATTAAAATCCTAGCTCTTTATTGTCGGGTCAATCACTCCTGACTGTCGGATGGATTGTTTAGTTTGACTTCCTGCCCTGGCCCAACATTATTCAGTCCCTTTGACCGATTAATAATATGGTTACTTTATTTTAGTTTCTTGTGTACTTAGTTCTGATTGTCACTTCATCAGCTGTTATAATATAATATAATCCCTTAACGTTTACTTCATTTTCTAAAGATGCTGCAAAATCATCAAAGAGGAAAGCTGAAAGGGGGATGTCAATTCCAGAATACTCATACTGTGTTGCCAGAACAACTATCCGAGGTAAGATTTTCCTGCTATGTCACATTTCTTTTTGTAGGCTATTATTCAATTCTCTTTCTTTTTTCAAACAGCGCATGCATTGGGAGTAGCTGCTGCTTGGGTTGTACAATCTTTAGTCCAGGTCTACACATGTTTCATTCGTCGACCTGATAATGATGAGGAATTGCTTGACGAGAGGGAGAAATTCAGATTGTTCGGGAAAAAGATCTATAGTGTAACCATCAAATGTGGTTTCTCTTTGGTTTTTGCCTCAATTGGAGCAGGCCTTGGTTGCCTCCTGCATCCAGTGCATGGCCAGTGGATTGGTGAGTTATGACTTCCTTTCTTACGTCAATTCAGTTACTGGACAATCCAATTTTTGCCAAAGCATCTAATATTATTAATGGGCTTAAATATGTTTGTTGAAGAGTTTCAAGTTCACATTACGTTGGTGATAAACAGATCGTTGGTTCTTCAAAATTCTTCATAAATTGCTTTTATTATTCTGCATGTGATGCTCTATCTGCATTGTCTTTTTTAGTAAGTAGCCTTTTATGTTGCCAAGAGTAAAAAACGTGTCCTCTAGGTGTTTATTGTGGGAATGATTTCAAGAACAGAATTTTGTTTTCCATTTTGGATTTGTCACTCTTAAGATATGCTAAGGTTCTATAGCTCTATCCGTTAGTTTGCTTCGAAGGAATTTAGCACACCACTGCCTTGAATCACTGTCAGATCCAGCATCTGAGTATAGTTGCAGTTGAAACCAAAAAGTTAACACTATATCCTCCTATGCTTGCAGGTTGTGTCCTTGGAGATTTCGCAGGACCAATTGCTGCCATCCTTGTTTTTGAGAAGTTCCAGTTCCCGCTAGAAGGTTAAAAACCTCCGGTTCCGTCTACACAGTCAAAAACCAAGCCAGCTAACTATGGGTCTAGCTGGGCTGGTTTTGAAGAAGATAAAGTGGCGGTGCTTTGCCTCGAGTCTGCTGTTTTCGGGATTCCCGGTGATCTAACTTGAAGCTTGCAGTTGATGAATAACTACATATCGCCTCTAAGCTATGTGCATGGTTAAAGCTTCTTTTGGAGGCACAATGTTGCCTTCGGGCTACATCAGATGTTGGTATATTGTCATATGCTTACTTTGGTACTGTTGTCTCAGATTTTGAACTCAGATGAATATATTTTTGTCCACTGATCTGCTATTTTTTTTAACGTAAGTGCATTCACTGCGCTTACTGTGGACTGAATTTAGTACTCTGTACCAAATTATAATATGTTTTAGATATTTTAATGTGGACCTGACATGAGACATACTGCAGGTTCAATTCCCGTCGCCCATCGCATTATTGCAAATTCCAAAAATGCAATTTTCCATATTCCTAGTTACGTATTTACTTACGGCGACGAAGAAGACCTTGTTTGGTTGGGCTGTGGCTTATCTGAAAGTAGCCGTGGGAGAGTTGGTGTGGAAAAGGAGCTGTGTGCTGTGAGAATGTCCGAAAGCCATTTGACAACTAGCTGTCTGAATTGTGGCTGCGAGGATAAATGTCTGTAATACCCCAAAGAGCTGAGAATTTGTTTCTTGTTTAACTACAAAGACCTCATTAGAGGTTGATCTAGATAAATAATTATAATTATGCCATGACTAATTGAGTGATTATCTGGTCTAGTTAATTGCTTACGGATTTACACACCGTTTAACAAAAAAGATACTTTGCAATTGCATATAGGATTCGTAATTCGTTGGTCACTTATGATGGAGTAGATGGATCATGTACTAGTAGCTAACTTGACACACAAATTGTAACTTCAGTTATTTAGTCCACGGCATATTGATCACTTTGGAATTTCGATACATGAAACAGTCACTACTTCTCAATTCTCATCCCATGAGCACACGAATGGAAATATCAACTTTGGTCATTTACAACATGGGACGGTGGCCTTCGTCCAGCTCTGGCGGTGGATTTGCAGGAGACGTCTGAGCAGCAGTTGTAGATGAGAAGGACGACCGTCGGGAGGAACTTATCTAGAGGATTGTAGATGAGAAGGACGGCCGTCGGGAGGAACTTATCTAGAGGACGGCGACAATCAGGAAGTTGTTATCCCTAAAGCTATAATAGATAGAGAGTGGAGTGAGAGAGTGGAGTGTGTTCCACAATGAAATGGTTTGCCTCAATTTTCCATCTTAGTATTACTCCCTTTAAATAGGGGTTGTGCCGGCCTAAAAGTCAACTAAGCTGTCACATCCGACTTGATGTGACAGGACCTATGATGTCATGACTCAACGCCACTGTTGACGCCGTCATGACACAGAAACACTGTAGGTGACGTCTAGCACGTCCTATCTACCTACTCTGGTGCTGACGCACCACCTCAGGACACCGGCTACATGACAAAGTCCTCGCACCTGATAACCTGGCGACTGACTATCGGCTCACTAGACGGACCCGACGTCCCGACTGCCTCGACCCGGAATAGACTCCGGCTCGGGGACACTTCCTCGACTCGGGACAGACCCCGAAATCGGCACCCTATATGAACTCGACTCCCCCACACCCGGAAGTCGACTAGACACACAAGCCTTTTCCAACAGAAGTAACCGAAGAGGAGGATGATGATGGCAGCGGTCGGGCGGACGAGCTTCTCCACCCGTGGTCATTCATCTTGTGCTCGTCCAGCAACGTTGTTCGTCACCGGCTCGAGCTCCAGCGGCCGAAGAAGACGGCGGCGGAATAGGGTGATGGCAGTGCCCACAGGTTGACGACAGATGCGGCGGAAGAGGAGCTGGCGGTGGCCTATGGCGGCGCGACTAGCTCACTAGCAGCGGCGCGGGAACACGCCGGTGGCCAGCATCTGGCAGCCCTAGTGAAGTAATTGGGGGCAGAGAGAGATGAGAGGCATGTGCGTGAGTCGGGCTGGGAGTGGCAGGAGGCGGGTAATATTGTGCAAAGTTTAGGGGTAAACTCGAGAGGGCACGCAGCCAAAGCAAGAAAGCACCTCCGCGCGTGCTTTCCCGGATACGTTGCTTTTCAGCTGGCTTTCCGCATAAACGCGTTCGGGGTGTTTGCCGTTTGGTTGAGCTTGTGACTTATAAGCAGAGAAAGCCACCGTAAAAGCCCAACCAAACGGGGCCTAAAACATGTCACGTGATTTAGAAAAAATTAAAACATCATATAATTTTGAAATGGCCAGTATATAATTACTCTACTAATTAAGCGTGGTTAAAGGGACGCCTCCTGAGAGCTTTTGGTCCCACCGTACTCCAGCTATGTGACTGTATGTGGGCCCACTCTACTCTTTAAGCGTGGTTAAAGGACCCATCCTAAGAGATTTTGGTCAGAAAATAATCCCATAAGACCGGGTCTATCTTCTAATCAAAATAGACCTGGTATTCCAAATCTCAAAGCAGCCTTTCTTCCCCAATGTATTCCCTGCCGTCTTTCTAATCTTTTTTCGTCGGACAAGCTGTTGCGCCATGCGGTGGTGCCGATGTTCTATTTTCGCTATTGAACTTGGCGATGAAGGAGGCTGCTGTGCCGTCGAGGCGACGTGCGGTGGTGCTGGCGTGATTCATGTCCAAAATAACAGACGAAGCTAACCATGCGATAGTCTCGTGTGTACTGGCCGCGGCCGGTGGTTGTACTAGCAACAATAATCATGATCGTGAGTATACCATGTCCCAAATCTCGTGCTTCCTGGCGGGTATGTTTCTTCCAAGTCCTAGGAAATAGCGCAGCAATCATCGATATGATTCAGCTTGGTGCGGCCTGAGAAAGACTACAACGAGAGGCTGCTGTTGTTGATATGGCGATGGCACGCGGTTACGCGCAAGGCAGGTCGCTCATTTGCCCTGTTTCCGGCCAGCCCGAGTGATGAGCTGAACCCGACTTGAAACGTCGAACTGAGAGAGAGTACCTCCGTTTGATGTAAGGTGTACAGTGTTTTGAGAAAAAATTCAAAATATAAAGTGTATTGTGATCTATGGAGAATTTTACTCATCCAAAAATAAGTCCCAACATGTAGGGGAGTTATTTGACTGATTGTTTTCAATATGTGACTAATAGGGACTCATCTCTCCCCATTTTTTCCACAAACAAATGAGTCCACCCTATGCCAAATACCCACGTTTTAATATTCGTGCAGAAAACTATACACCCTACATTCAGTAATGGCATGATTCAATTTCCCTCCATGCATCTCCTGCCATTGCCTCCGTTGGCCCCTCCCCTTTGTTTCCGACATTCTTCCTACCACTATGCCACCTTCCATTTCCACTGGCGCTCGGCTCAAGAATCACGTCCTCATACCCATCCGCCTGATCCGTCGTAGCCCGTAGAGGCTGGAGATGATAGGCGGTGAGTCGGTGACAGACAAGAATATGGCAGTGGTGTGGATGCCTTTGATTAGGGAAAACATAGGTGTTCATCATTGAAAAGATAACGCAATGTGTCTGCCACACTAACACCGTGGGGTGCAGCGCAAGGGCGTGAAAGTGGAGGGGAACGACATCGAGAGCATCCCGGTCCGTATGTACGAGCCCTGCATCACGGTGCCATCCCTCGGCCTCGCCTCGGACATCAGCTGCGGTGTGGTCTATGTCATGTGCTCTCTTCATCACCCACGCCCACCTCGACCACATCGTGTGCACCGGAATCCTGTTATGATTCGTCACGTCTTTGTTCTGTACTTTTTTCCTGGTTATAATACGTTTGCATATGCGGTCTCTAACTAAGATCTTATGCACCATTGCAGGCGTCGGGCTCTCAGTTTAGTTTATGCTTTAAGCCAGCAGCCAGGTTCCCAAAATTAATTTTCCAAATGTAACCACTAAATCTAAGGTAACGATAATGTGATGTATATGGACTGTAAACTACTACGCGATGCTCTTTGGTTGTGGCAAAAGTAGATGATGCGTACTTACATATTTGCTTAATCTTTTATAGGGATACCTTCGAAATTTGCAATTTGTTAAATTTGTGATCAAACAGATGATAGCTAGCTAGCAACATTTTATATTAGTGTATTACTATTTTTTCAAGATACACAATCAGTTGAAGAGGTTTTGAACTACATGTTCTTTCTTATATTTTGTTCCTTTTTTTAAGACCTTTTCTTCCTAAGAGAAGCACATTTCTTAAGATCACAATGGCGCATTCGCACACTTCACTGACAAGCCAGAAATAATTCAAGCAAAGCACGCCATGTTTTTGTATCATTCCAGGAGTACTTGGTTGTTTTTGCTCCCCACCATATTGCTCCTTCCAATTACATACTTCCTTTGCATCACACATCTTGCCTTGAACATGGGTAGAAACTCTTGTTGCTATGTCCAGGAACTTGATGTAATACTTACATACTTAGGGCTCCTTTGATTCATAGGATAGGAAAAGTGTAGGAATATGAATCTTATAGGAATGGTATGGCATGGCTAATTGAATCCTATGGGAAGATCAAGTTTCTTTGACTGGGTGAAGGAATTTTTCCATGAGGTTCGACCTCATGTTATTTTCCTATAAAGTTTACACTACAAGATTCCTATAGGATTTGATCATATGAATCAAACGGCATTCGAAGGAAAAATTCTCATAGGATTTCAATCCTACATAAATCCTTTACAAATTCTATGAATCAAACGAAGCCCCTACCCATAGTCCACTGCATCACACATCTGACTAGAAAAATGCCCCTGGTGCTAAAGAACTTTTCTGTTTTTTCATTGATTAAAGAAAGGAACAGAATGGAAGTCATCTCTCAAACTTGTATATTTTCAAACCTTCGAAACTGGTATAAAATAAAACTAGTGAAATTGATTGTCAATATGATACCGTAGGTTTGTTATTAATCTTGTACTAACATGTTCATACACAAATGAACGGTCAGAAATTCATATTGCAGAACGTGTCAGCACTGAAAGTAGAGTCGTGTGTTTAGGAACAGAGAGGTTCAGCACCTGTCGTTGGTGGACATGCCGGGGATTAATACCCAAAAGATCATAATACCTCACTTATATGCAGCTTAAGGGGACCTACTTGGTCTGGCAAGCCTTCGATTGTATCTCACACTTGGCAAAAAAAAATTGTGTTGATAGAACACTGATGTCTGCCGATAGCAACTGCGACAGCTCAACCATGGGTTTTTTTTACGTTTAAAGTTTGCAGGGAACAAAACATACATCAACTGTACATGAACCCTCTGCTTATAGGAGAACCTCAGGCTCAGTTAGTTCATACAATTCGCGTGTAAGAGTGCAGCTGTTCTCATGTGAACGGATAGAAGTTGGGGAAGAGCAAACTGCCTAGAAGAATATAAGTAATGAAGTAAACAACGATGAAGTATCCCCATCTCTTGTTAGAGCCCTTTCGAGAAACCAAAATGCGCGAAGCCGCCCAGTAGATCGGAGGACTAGCAGACAGAAATCGCGTTGACACCTGGACCAAGGAAAGAACAGATGAGACTTGAGTAATGGACTCTGCGGGGCCTACAAATAAATTCTGTTCTATGTCACAATCATTTATTCTGACCTGGACGTGCATCACGAAGAAGGCGGTAAATGTCATGAATGTCAGATGTAAAATGAAAGGAAGAACTAGTATGGAGCACTCATCCTTATCAACTTTGAGAGTTCGAACAGTTGACCTATTCCCAACTAACGATGCCGAAGCAGCCTCGGCCGTAGCAGATCTTCTCTTCTTAACCTCAGTATGTGCTGTTCAAATAGTGCAGAGTTAGGTACATATAAAAGCTTTATTCAAATCCATTCGGTTGATGCCAATTCTCTGTTTCTCAGGTCACTACAAACTTTTCAAATTCCTAGGCCACCTCCACAGTACTCAACTTTATTTATAGAATTTATATATTAGCCAGTCAGAGAAATAGTATCTTTAAAAAAGTTGAATAATATCAATTTGATGATGTGTTCGATAATCTTTAGGATAGGGGAAATATGTTGACAACTGAGAAATGTAATAGTACCTTGTTTTTTGTTATTTAGTCCAGTAGTAAATTCATTCTTCAACACCGTGTCTACATCTGAGCTTTCACATGCTTCAACTGACAACCCCTCAACAGTGGCAATAATCTGCTCGTGTATGCTATTTGACTGGAAGAGTTGGTGAAGCATTTTTGTGTAATGAGCTATAGAATAAACCGCAAGAGATAGTGCCGGTGAAGCTAAAAGAAAGTTGGGCAGCTGCTTCACTTCAAAGTATCTCAAGAAACCAACTCCCCTGAAAAGATAGAAAATAGCGTAAAGCTGATGCATAATGAGTCTCACAAGATTTTTGGCTGAAAACATGAGACTCATAAGTGGTCAAGAGATAGTAGTCATTGGTCAAAGAGCAAAGCTTAGTAGTATAAGGTATGTACAATCATATGGGACATGGACATTCTTAATCAATGGTTCAGAACAGCACAATATTTCAAAATCTTGGCGCAGATACGGATTTGGCCCGTTTCCTATATGTGGGGCACGGAGCCCAAGCATGGCATCCTAACGACCTAACATCATACACTATTGGTAAAACAGAACACAAGGATGAACAGGTAAATTACAGTCCACAAAGATAAATGTGGAATTTGCATGGTTGTATATACTCGCAAGAACACTTCCCGCAAAAAACAAAACTCTTGTTAAGGAGGCATTTACATATGAGTTTTTGTGACACAATATAGAATACTATCGGCAGAAGAAGATAGCAATAAAATCAATAATACAAGTGCAAAACAATGGTCAGGTTTGATAAATTATGAAGCTAATGCTGGTAAAGCTAAGTTAGAAATAATTACCAGTAGTGGCTCTGAATAAAACTATACAAAAGGGGCAATTTTGCTTTGCACCATGGCCTGAGCTCATCTGTGTTCCCGTGTAGGCATATGTTCAAATATCCATAAGCTTGGAAAGCAAAGAACGGTAGGAATATAAAAGTGGAGCGCACAAATCCAGTGATAAGGGCCTGCACTGCCAACTTGGGCAAAACAAAAATGCAATGCCGTTAGATACACACATTTTCCCTAACAGCATCTTATGTAGCCCAGCAAAACATTTGCATAGATATGACTTATGCACAAACATCTGTATGCATTTTGGTCGATTTGAACTCAGGAATTTCAGAAAAGTAAGAAAAAACATATTGGTAAAACATGTGAAAGACATGTACAGGCAAATTTTGTGGACAATGATCAGACGTGCATCTACAAAACAAAGGAAAAGGATTGCATTATCATTTGTAATATGCGTACAATCTCTTGTCGTACTGTACAGCACACATATAATCATATTTTTGCACAATTTTCCACATTTACACAAAATTTCACACCTACAGCTACAATTTAACTTTTTGAGAATCTCTTCAACTTCCTGGTGAAAATCCCGAAGGGGTGCATATGACTATGAGTGTGGTTCCAGAACATCCTCTTCAATCGTGTAGCCTTTTCGTCGGCTAGTTATAATAAGCACCATGCAAAACAATATAAAATTTCATAATGACTAGAATATAACTTACTGTGGGCCTTTTCTTCTGGATAGCAGCATCATATGCTTGTAGCAAAGCCTGAAAACAGAAATAACCAGCATTAAGTGCTCCATTTGACCTAGCAGAACCAGAGAGCGCTAGCATTATCATTGCAACGGTGTTGGCACCAGAAAACAGGTAAAACAGCCCTCCAAGTGAAAATAGAGCATAAAGACTTTCTGTATATCTGCCAAAACAAGAAAGAAAAACAGACATTTTGATGTTAATTCATGATTAGTGAGCGATTCGTTTTTATAGTTGTGGAATAAAGGGAAAGAATTTACAGTGATGAGTAGAACACAGAAGCAGGATTAAAGCAAAAAAGAACAGAAGCTCGGTAGGCTGCTCCTGAGTCCTTCAAGATCAGTAGAGACAATCTGCAGGAAGCAGAGTCACTTTAGCCATACTGCACTACAGAATAGCAAAAAAAAGAAGTCACTTTAGCCATACTGGAAGTGCAAGACAAAGGGCAAATTTATAAACTAGAAGCTGGTCATCCTGCACTTGAAATGAGTGCACTACAACTTGAAACCGATGGAGGGTTTTTAACTGCAGCTACTCGAATACTATAAAACAATACAATCCAGTCACTCTGATGGATACCAAGGTCTGAAACACTAAGTATCTCAAACAACAGTAGACAATTATGCGCACCAATCAAAACACATATGCTTTTTTTTTGGGGTAAAACACATATACTCTAACAGCATAAAAATTCTCTACGGGCACAACTCCAATGAAATGAAACGGACACAGCATGATATTTGCATTCCTATCTGTCGAACACAGTCGGGTGTTCCAAGAACCTAAAACAGCACTTAAATAAAATGGCTCAAAATTAGAAATTCCAATTACTCTGAATGAGACTGAAACCAAACATGCGCTGCTGAAGAATGTCAGTCACCTGTAGAAGTAGGCTGCGGCGGCAACGAAGGCCACATTGTTGAGAACATGCCCGGAGATCACGAGCACAGCCCTGTACCCAAGCACCGGCACCAGCGGCGCGAACACTGGAACGTAAGGCAAGCAAGACACACGCAACACCGGATCAGATCAAGAAGGCACCTCAAGAAAAGAGAAGATGATGTGAGGTGACTTACGGGATCGGGAGAGGAGAGCCATGGAGGCGGGGAGGAGGGGGAGGAAGGCGAACGACTGCTCGTACTCGTAGCCGCACTCGGCGGAGCGGGCGAAGTGGACCCCGTCCCATACGGCTAAGGACGAGAAGGCGGCGGCGGCGGTGGAATTATAAGAGGAGGCGGGAGAGGGGAAGGATGGGGAGGAGAGGCAGGGCGGGTGGAGGGAGGCCGAGGTGTCGTAGGGGCGGAAGAGCAGGCGAGCGAGCAGGGAGAGGGCAAGGACCAGGGCGCGGGAGACGGCGGCGAGCCGTACAACGGCGGCTAGCGTCGGCGGCACCATGGGTCGGAGGGCGGAGAGGAGCCGTGAGAGCGAGACGCCGGTGAGGTTAGCGGGGTCGTTGTTGTGCTACTGGTTGTGAGGCTGCGTGGCGAGTCCGACGGCGAGGCGAGCTCGACGGGAGGGTCGCGTGGGCAGGCGGCGCTTCCTCTCTCTGTCTCTTTCCCGCTGATGATCCGTGTGGTTCAACTACAACTACAAGGGCCTTCACATTTGCCTGATTCACATGATTTCACAATTACTAAAAAACATAGGGTTCAGAGGTCTTGAGTCAGTGAACACAATGCCATTGTGTGAAACATTTCCGTAGAAAATTCAAAAAAAAAACATTTCCGTAGACTCGATATGACAAATCAAACAAAACACGTACTCCCTCCGATCCGAAGATCTGAAAGTAATGTCTCGAATTGTACTTACGAGTTGTACGTACGCAGGTCTTTTTCTCCGACACTAATAACAGACCAGGGAGTAGAAAAAATTCACAAGGGATCTAGCCTCACAGATCCTTTTGTTCAAAAACGACTGTTACTTTTGTTTCAATGCAAGTCCACAATTTCTGACCTTTGAGAAGCAACTACTCCCTTCGCTCCTAAATATAAAATGTTTTAGATATTTCAGTATGGACAACATATAGATCAAAATGAGTGAATATACACATTAAACACGTCTAGATACATATGAATCTGAAAAAAGATAACACATTTTATATTCAGCAAAGGAGGAGCAGCATGCAATCTACCATTTAGTTGCGTACGATATTACGATTAGAAACATACAATGACCTCCTTTACTTGGCCGTGTCAATATGATTACCAATGACACAAAGTTTAAAACCAAAACCTGATCTACCAATTGAGGGGGCAAATCATAAAATCTTTGTGAGGGTCCATAACTACATGAGTGGGATTTTGTTATTGTAATTTTTTCTGGTAAAATTTTTCCATTCTAAAATATTTTATTGAGCATATGATACATTGACCATCAATTTAATGTGCAAACATGTTGCATCGATTTTTTTTTTACATTACCCATAAATACGACTCTCTATGTTCACTATTATAAGACATTTTAGATATTTTGATGTGGACTAGTAACTGATCAAAATGAGTGAATCTGCACACTAAATGCGTCTACATACACGCATTTTCGACAAAAGCTAAAAGGTCTTATAATAGTGAACGGAGTATATGATAAATCTAGTAGTAATATAAACTTCATGTTTTGAATGGTTATACGTAACTTTTTGTATAGGTGATACTTGCATATGTTTGACCAGTAACATTCTAGGAATATAGTTGTATTTTTTACTGGAGTAGTAGACTTTACACTACGGATAGTCTATTCTTTTTCAACCAACCGATTGGGTCATTTGGTCCCACCCACATTAAAATAAGAGCAATATGGCATATCGAATTTAACTATCTTTTTCTCAGATGCGTGTCTAAGTGCGCATCATTTTGTATTAGAATCGAGTTAAATGTATGGGCGGTCCTAAATCTTTTACTGAAGTGTCAAGTAGGTCCTAAATCTTTCAAAATACACGTCTAAGTCCCTATTTTATTCAAGCCGTTCATGGCAGGTCCTAAATTGGGTTTGACTAGGGCAGACCGATGCCACGTCAACACTGGGGCCACAGCCTCTAGGTTGTATTTCTTTCAATGCGCAGTCCAGTTTTTTTCCAAAGGCAGGCCGCGCCGCCGTTGACCCCAGACGCGGCGGTCGTGCTCTCCTGCGTCGGGGGCAACGCGTCTAGGCATACACGACAAGGCGCGGTCGTCGGCGGCGGCACGAGCAGCACCATCATAGGAGGCCACCCTCCGCATCCACCGCGAACGCGTGGCGGCGCCAGTCGATGACGGCCTGGAATTTGGCCTGCAAGTTCCAGCTAGAGTCGCATGGGCGTAGGGGAGAGGGAGTTGGTCGGGATGATCCAGTCCAGCGTGCTCCATGACCTGCTGAAGCTACTGGAGAGGGTGCACGTCAGGTATTTGAACAAATGCACAATGGGACAGCGGCAGCGTTGAGGCGGTCCAGGTGCTTGTCATTGTCGATCTGGATCCCCTCGTGCTAGCTCGTGCTTGTTCGCGGCATGGTAGAGGTGCAGGATGTGCATGACGGGCTACACCGCCGCAGCCACGCGCTCAGGATGACTCCAACGGGGCGACGCATCGAGTCCGTGCGCCTCCATTCCTGTCCGTGGGGGCCAAAAACACAGCCCAACGGGGCGACGCAAACGGACCGCGGTCCATTTTTCTGTCCGCCGCGACGCATTCCTGGCCCAAATTGGGCCACGTTTGCGTCGGCCGCGGACGCGAGCGGAGCGCTATTGTGTCCTGCCCTTGTCCGCCCATGGCCCGCCCATCAGACCATTCCCCACCCCAATCTCCTCCGCCTCTCTCGCCCCTCCCGCCGCCACCCCGCCGTCGCTCCCTCGATTTGGCACTGCAGGCCATTCCGAGGACGCCGTCTGCTGCTCCTCTTCCCCGCTGATACGTCTCCAACGTATCCATAATTTCTGCTGTTCCATGCTTATATTATACCATTTGCTACATGTTTTATATACACTTCGTATCACTTTTATGCATTTTCTGGGACTAACCTATTAACAAGATGCCACAGTGCCAGTTCCCTGTTTTCTGCTGTTTTTTGTTTCAGAAAGTTACTTCTGGAAATATTCTCGGAATTGCACGAAACAAAAGGCCAGGTCCCTATTTTTCCAGCACCATCACGGAGTCCGAAGGAGAGACGAAGATGAGCCACGAGGTGGCCAAACCACCAGGTGGCGCGGCTGGGCCCACAGCCGCGCCTGGGTGTGGTTTGGGCCCCTCGGGGGTCCGCCGACATCGCCCCTTCGCCTATTTATTCCCCGAGACGCGAAAACCCTAAAAGACCGAGCCTTTCATCCAGAACATATTCGCTGCCGCCGTCGTCGTCAACCCTAACTCGGGGGTTCTGAAGCTCTTCCCGGCACCCTGCCGGAGAGGGGAATCATCACCGGAGGGCTCTACATCGCCATGCCCGCCTCCGGAGTGATGCGTGAGTAGTTCATCCTTGGACTATGGGTCCATAGCAGTAGCTAGATGGTTGTCTTCTCCACTTGTGACATCATGTTTAGATCTTGTGAGCTGCCTATCATGATCAAGATCATCTTATTGTAATGCTACATGTTGTGTTTGCTGGGATCTGACTTATATTGATAACTATGTGGAGCTGAATATTATATTATCATATCTATGTCATTTGTGATCTTGCATGCTCTCCGTTACTTGTTGAAGCCTTGGCCACGTGAATACTTGTAACTCCAAGAGGAGGTATTTATGCATGATAGTTGGGTTCAACCTCTATTTAACCTGGGATAGTGACAGCAAGTTCTAAGGTTGTAGATGTGTTGTTGCCACTAGGGTAAAACAGCAATGCTTTATTCAAGGATGAATGTATTGTTTACATTACGCACATTACTTAATGCAATTGTCTGTTGCTTGCAACTTAATACTGGAAGGGGTACGGATGTTAACCGGAAAGTGGACTATTTAGTCATAGATGCATGCTGGATAGCGGTCTATGTACTTTGTCGTAATGCCCAAATGAATCTCATAGTAGACACCACAACTCACACATGCATGTTATATGCACTTATCAATTGTCAATTGCCCAGCTGTAATTTGTTTACCCAGCATGTTAGTTATCTTATTGGAGAGACACCACTAGTGAACTGTGGACCCCGGTCCATTCTTTTTCATCTGAAATACAATCTACTGCAATCATTGTTCTCTACTGTTTTATGCAAACAAACATCATCTTCCATTCGATACGTTTAACCCTTTGTTTTCAGCAAGCCGGTGAGATTGACAACCTCACTGTTAAGTTGGGGCAAAGTAGTTTGATTGTGTTGTGCAGGTTCCACGTTGGCACCGGAATCCCTGGTGTTGCGCCGCACTACACTCCTCCACCAACACCTTCGAAGCAAACCTCGTTTTCCTACTGGTCCGATTAAACCTTGGTTTCATACTGAGGGAAAACTTACTGCTGCACTCATCATACTTTTCTCTTGGGGTTCCCAACTGACGTGTGACGTACAAGCATTGTTTCTGGCACTATTAACCTAGAGCCACCACCCGCCGTCACCGGAGCAGCTTCCTCCCCGCGACGGCCGGTGAATCTTGCGGCCATCTCTCTCGCAGCGCCCGCGCCACACACGCCGCCCACAAGGTGTTCGGCCGTTCGTCCCGGCAACAACTCAGGTACAAACTCGTCCATGGATAGCTCGGATGAGTGGTACTACAAGAACTACATCATGTACCAGTCATCATCGGACGATTCCTCCGACGATGAGAGTGACGGCCTGGTTGCCACCCTCATCGTCAACGAGTACATAGAGAGGATGCGGCCGGTGTTATGAGGGTCGTTGCCGGGCCGTTCTCCTGCCTTGGACCAAAACCGGAGAGCTGGCCAAATCCAGCTCTATGGGGACTAACTTTCGTCCCCATAAACCCACATTTGCTCAGTTCCTCGACTTCCACCATGACGTTCGTGAGAAGTTGTCTCATCTTCGGCTCCAAAATGATTTGGTAGAGCATGTCTGGCAGCACTACGGTAACCAGTAGTTCCATTTGATGAACTATTGGTCTTATATTTATTTGGTTTGTAAGACTATGCATGAAACAATTTGTTATTTGTGAAACAATTTGTATTATTTGCTGAATTATTTGGATTGTAATAACTATTTGATGAACTATTTGGATTGTATGGTTTATTTTGCTTGCTATATACTTGTTTTGTTGCACCCATGGCCGAAAATGATCAAAATGATCAAAAACCCTGGCCGGGCGGACTCAATGCGTCGGCCCGTTGGGTGCAGTGGCCGGAAAGGGGCGGACATGGGCCGGACGCGCGTCCGTTCCCGCCCCAAACGGACAAAACGCGGACAAAACACGCGTCCGTTTGGGTCGCCCCGTTGGAGTCATCCTCATGGTTCACCGCCACAGCCACGCGCGCGTGTGTGTCCACGGAGACCCAGTCCCCCGCTGACGCAAGCCTTGCCGCACCGGTGCACGCGTCGTGAGGCGAGCATTTTTACGCCGAGGCGGTGCGTCCGAAGATGATGGTGCACGACCACAGCCTACTGTTGCCAGCCAGAAAAAAGGACCACGATTGGAAGAAAAACAACTTGAGGTTTTTTTTTGCAAATTGCAGTTGACGTGGCAGTGGTCAAATCGCCACCGAGACAAGTCAGCGCTGGTCAGGTAAAATTAGGACCTACGGTGAACAACTTTGAAAGATATGAGACTTAGATGTGCATTTTGAAAGATTTAGAACCTACTTGACACTTTTGAAAAAGATTTAGAACCGTCTGTGTATTTAACTCATTAGAATCGCAAGGACGCTGCTCTTACAAGTAGAAAACCAAAAACAAAAACGAAAACAGCAAAGCCGGAAACCTAAAGAAAAGAAAACCAGAAAATTGCACACGTAAGGACGCTGCTCTTACAAGTAGAAAACTGTTAGGGCTGTTGTTGACTAGTGGAGGCTGCTCAAGTTTAGTCCCACCTCGCTTTGGGGAAGAGGCCACACCCAGCTTATAAGGGAGAGATTCCTCCTCCTTTCAGTCCGGCCTTTTGGGATGGAATGGGCTCTCCTCTTATAGTTGGGCCGTGTGCGCATAAACGTCTGAAACTAGGTCGAGTGCTGGGCTAAATCTGAGTGAACGCTAACATCTGGTATCAGAGCCAGGTTTGCCATGCCTGCCTGGGGGGCTTCCCAGGGGGATGGGATGTTAGGGCTGTTGTTGACTAGTGGAGGCTGCTCAATTTTAGTCCCACCTTGCATAGGGGAAGAGGCCACACCCAGCTTTTAAGGGAGAGATTCCTCCTCCTTTCAGTCCGGGTTTTTGGGATGGAATGGGCTCTTCGCTTGTAGTTGGGCCGTGTGCGTATAAACGTCTGAAACTAGACCGAGTGCTGGGCTAAATCTGAGTGGACGCTAACATCTGGTATCAGAGCCAGCATTGCCATGCCTGCCTGGGAGGCTTCCCAGGGGATGGGATGTTAGGGTTGCTGTTGACTAGTGGAGCCTGCTCAAGTTTCGTCCCACCTCGCCTAGGGGAAGAGGCCACACCTAACTTATAAGGGAGAGATTCCTCCTCCTTTCAGTCCGGGCTTTTGGGATGGAATGAGCTCTCCTCTTGTAATTGGGCTGTGTGCGCATAAACGTCTGAAACTAGGCCGAGTGCTGGGCTGGATCTAAGTGGACGCTAACAAAAACCAAAACCAAAAAACGAAAACAGCAAAGCCGGAAACCTAAAGAAAAGAAAACCAGAAAACTGCACACGTACCCAAGCATTGACCCGGTTCATTCACGGGGTGTTCGAGGATCTCCTTGATTCCATTACTACAAAAACACCACCTAGCGTTGACAAGGAGGCTTGAGCAAGAGGACATCTCACAGCTGAGTTACTCTTTCCAGATCCAGGACAAACAATCTTGAGCAAGTTTTTAGGTCCTCTTCTACTTTCATATCAGTCCAGCCAGTTTGAATGTTTGATCAGGTATACCGATGTGTTTCTCCCTTTCATTTTCTCCATGGTAGCCGTGATTTTTTCAAGCAAAGTTTTATTTAACATCCAAGAGAAACACTCGGCAAGTTTCAAGATCCTCTGAGAGCTAGCTGAACGCTCTGGACGAGTGGCGATTCCCGTGCGGTTCGAGAGGGCGGCGCCGGGGCGCCCAAATCCGGCCGCCAAAGGACCTCCCCCACCTCCTCTTCTCTCCTCGCCGCCGCCGGAGGGCGTCCCCGGGCAAAGCCCGGGCGGCGGGGCTGTCCTTCGGCTCGGTGGCATCAGCTCGGGGGAGCAGCGGGTGGTCTCAATCCGGGGCGACGGCGGGCTCCCTGCAGCGGGCGTTGGCGGCCAGGGCGTGGGTATGTGGCGGCGTGCGAGTGCGGCATCGCTGCGGCCGACCTGCGGTGTGGGAGGGCGGGCAGCGTCGGCAGCTAGCGGCGGGCGGCTGCGGCGCTCTTCCGAGGTGAGGCCGGTCCGGCCATGGCTGATGCGCTCGGCTCCGGCGCTGTCTGTCCATCCCTGCAGGTTCCTGTAGTGTGCGCAGCAAGGTAGCTGGGGCGGCCGCGTACCCGTCGGCCGGTCCGTGCTACCTTGGTGTCACGCTGGGGTGTTGTTCTGGTGTCACACTCACCACGGGTGAAAAAGCTCGTCGACGGTGCTTGCGGACGTCGTCGTGGAGCCCTAGTATTGGTCGCGTCACATTGATATCGGTTGGCAAGATTGGATCCTGTCTCGAAGTTCCTTCGGCTCTGGCTCTGGGGCAGGCTCAGCGGCTTCCTATACTATTCTCGTGACCTAGTTGTCATCGTTCTCGGTCTTCGTTATCTGCTCGTAGGATCAGCGCTCCACGGCCCGGATCAAGAGGGCGGACGGTCCTCTCCGATGACACAGCTTGGTGGGTGTGATCCAACGTTATCTGGTGCTTTCACAAGGAGGCGTGGTGTCACCTCTAGTCGGTACTCTCAGGGGTGGGGATATTTCTGTACTTTTCTTTATGTTTGATCTGCTTTTTAAGATGGTTCTCTTGTCACTTTGTATCAGTTCGGCCGTGTTGTTTTATCTATAAAGAGGGGTGAAAGCCTTTCTCGGGAGTTTCAAGATCCTCTTTTACTTATGTAGATTGTTAGCGAAGGGAATGTACGGATAAAATGAAACTAGTATTTGTGATGTGTTTGAAAGAATGAAACCGGCAAAATAGTGGGTAGCATTTCCATAAAGCTTATAAGTTCCTAAAGATTGTCAAAATACTCTAACATGTAGGTGGATGATGTTTATCTCTCTCTGGCAAATATAAAGATCAACCTCACTCTCGTTTCCAATATAATAAAAAAGAAAAAAATACTTCGTGAAATCATTAATTAGAGAATCTTCAGTCTCGAATTTTTTCTAGAGAATCCTCATATATTTTATCTCTTAATTTTTAGAGTTTCGTTTTGAAGGTTTGCAAATAAATGGAACAGAACATCGCGGTTCATCTTGTCATTTGTGTATAACTTTTTTTTGTTTTGGTGGAACTTTGCCCAATCACATTTCCATCAGACGTGCTTCAGAAAATCCCTTATTGTTGTCTTCACAATATTTAAGTTATATTATTAGCAAGTTAACTATCCATCATGAGTGGTCTATATACCCATTTGGGTTTCCTGTTATTTGACAGAGTTTATTTTGTGACTCTGCAGGATGGAATGGAGACTTAAAATGGCTTGCTGATTTATCATCACCCTTTGTGAAATAACAAATACAATGGCAGAGACTGCTATTCTTCTAGTCATAAATAAAATTGGCATAGTTGTGGCAGGAGAAGTATTACACCTAGCAAAGCCCTTGTTTGCAAATAAATCTGGATTAGTCGCAGCACTCCCAGCTAACATGGAATTTGTAAAGGACGAACTTGAGATGGTACATGCATTTCTAAAGAAAATTAGTACAAGGGAATGCAGTGATACAGTCTCGGAAACATGGACAAGGCAAGTTAGGAAGTTGGCATATGATATTGAAGATATTGTGGATCAGTTTATGTATATTGTTGGTGAACACCAGGGAAAGGGTTTTTTGAGTAATTTCAAGGAAACTATCAAGAGACCCAAGTCCTTGTTTTCATTGGATAGGATGGCTACTGAGGTTGAGAAAGTGAAACAGAGACTCCAGGAACTGTCAAGTAGGCGGGACCGGTGGATACAATCAAAAGTTAGTGGAATTGATGTTGAGATACCAAACTATGAAAACAGACAAGAAGCATATCAATATAGACACAGTCATTCTGACAATGATGATGACTTTGTCGGTGTTGATAAACATAGAGAACTCCTAAATAAGTTACTGTACTCTGAAGATTGTTCACTGTGCATCATTGCTGTTTGCGGTATGGGTGGATTGGGCAAAAGTTCTCTTGTTCATAGTGTTTACAAGAGAGAAAAATCCCATTTTGAATGTCGGGCATGGATTTCTGTTTCACAATCCTGTAAAGTTGATGATATTCTGAGGAACATGTTGAAACAACTCTGTGGGAATGACAACATACAGTCTGAAGTCGCAAAAATGAACAGTGAGGAATTACGAGTAGAGTTGAAGAAATTTCTGGAGCAAAAGCGGTACATGATTGTATTCGATGATGTATGGAGAGGTGCAGTTGCTCTGGAAATCAGAAATCTGCTTTTTAATACTGGGACAAGAAGCAGAGTAGTCGTCACAACTAGAATTGATGAGGTAGCTTCCATTGCTGAAGATGCATGTAAGATCAAGCTTGAGCCTCTAAACAAGCATGACTCCTGGATTTTATTCTCCAGAAAGGTGTTTTGGAAAATAGAAAGTCAGATTTGCCCTCCAGAATTACAGAAGTGGGGTGAAAAGATAGTGAAGAAATGTGAAGGCTTGCCATTAGCTCTTGTGGCCTTAGGGAGCTTATTATCACTAAGAGATAAGAGTGAAGCAGAATGGAAGTCCTTTTACAGTAAAATTACATGTGAATTGCATAACAATCCGGACATAAACCACGTGGAGTGGATTTTGAATTTAAGTTACAGGCATCTACCGAATTATTTGCAGAGCTGTTTCTTGTATTGTGCTATGTTCCCAGAAGGCCATCTCCTTAAAAGGAAGAAGCTTATTAGACTGTGGATTGCAGAAGGGTTTATTGAACAAAGAGGAACAATCAGCTTGGAAGAGGTTGCTGAAAGCTATCTCATAGAGCTTGTCCATCGGAGCATGCTTCAAGTCGTAGAAAGGAACAGTTTTGGTCGGATTCGACGTCTCCATATGCACGATCTTGTACGTGAATTGGCCATAAAACTATCTGAGAAGGAGTGTTTCAGTTCAGCCTACGATGACACATCAGGAGTTATAAAGATTGTTTCTGATTCCCGTCGTATGTCAGTGCTCCGATGCAAGACCGACATCCGATTGACCTTGGATTCGTCGAGACTTCGCACCTTGTTAGCATTTGACAGAACCATGCTGCATTGTTCATGGTCTCATTACATTCCATCCAAATCTAAATACCTTGCAGTGTTGGACTTGTCAGGCTTGCCTATTGAGACTATCTGCCACTCCATTGGAGAATTATTTAATCTTAAGTATTTGTGCCTCAATGATACCAATGTGAAGTCGCTCCCAAAATCTGTCTGCAGACTTCAACGTTTAGAGACCTTAAGCCTTGAAAGGACTCGGTTAATAAGTTTCCCTCCTGGGTTTGCTAAACTAAAGAAGCTGCGGCATGTACTTGTCTGGAAATTGGTCGATACTGCACACTCAAGTTTCAGTCAGTCCTTAGGTGTTCAAACAACTGAAGGCCTTTGGAATTTGAAGGAATTGCAAACTTTGGATGAAGTCCGAGCAAATGAACAATTTATCAGCAAAATGGGAAATTTAGCCCAACTAAGGAGCCTTTACATTTCAGATGTAAGGAGTAAATACTGCTCACAACTATGTTTGTCTACATCGAAAATGCAACATCTGGTAAGATTACATGTAAAAGCAATCGACCAGGATGAGATGCTCAGGCTGGAATCTTTGGCATTGCCTCCTCAACTTCAGACACTTGAGCTGTCAGGGCAGCTGGCAGGAGGGGTTCTTCAATCTCCATTCTTCTCAGCTCATGCAAACACCCTTGTGAGATTAAGTTTATGCTGGTGCAATTTTGCGGAAAACCCAATACCACATCTCTCTAAATTAACAAATTTAACAAGCTTGCGTCTGAGAAGGGCTTACACCGGCCAACAAATAGGGTTCGGTGCAGGTTGGTTCCCAAAGTTGAAAGGGATGGCCTTGGTAGACATGGCATATGTTCGTCAGATCTGTATAGAAGAGGGATCTTTGATCAATCTCGAGTATCTGAACCTGAATGGTTTCGATGAATTAGCTGATGTCCCTGATGGAATCGAATTTCTCCCATCCATACAGAAGGTGCTTTTCAGCAGCATGCATCCTGATTTCAGGATTAGTTTGCAAGAAAGTGCTAGAATGGGAAGGCCAAAAGATATCCCTGTCATGTATAGGCCGTAAAAAGGTAACACATATCTATATCTGAATATCACAGCTTGCACAAGTTGCGTAATTAAATACTATTTCCGCTGCTTTTCAATTTTTCGTTTTGGACATCGACATGGTTGCAGTATACACTTTTCACCATTACTTTTCCTTTTATATGTTAATAAAATTATGAAAAGTATAATGGGATAACAACTGTTTAAGAAAGTAGTTATGAGATTTTCACATTACAAGATCAAATACTTCCATACATCTCTGAGGACATTTTCTAAGAGTTGGTGGCGGTCCGTTCACCGTTATGAGATTACCTCTTAAGTTGCCAAGAAGTTAATTACCGCAATTATCATACGTTTTATGTAGTAGACATATGTGCTTTTAACTTTTGATTAATTATTTATATCAATTTATAATTGTAGATAACTTTTTGTTTTGCATGAAGTTATGGAATATGATGACATAATGGTTTAAACAACTCAAGCAATGCAAAAAACTTCTGAGCATTTGGCTAGTGTATGAAAAGAATGGAGAGGGCGCGTTGCTACTTGCTAGTCAATTATTGCATCTGATTTTAATGGTTAACCCATCCTTTATATGCAGGTTCACATTCAACCCAGAAATGTATCTCGAATGATTGGCATGACGGGAAGTATGTGAAGGCACTATGGCAGCTGTATATACATCCCTAGAGTTCATGCTGTGGATGTGGCATTTATCCCACAGTGAATCGCTCCCTAGAGATAACATATCCAAAAGACAGTATATGACCAAGCTACTTGCAATGTTCTGGGATGACAATTATCCACCATTTGTTCTTTGAATGTGAAGTGGTTAATCGACGTGGTCTGCACTTTCTGCAATGGTGCACGAGAATGTATTTATGCATCGATGCTTTGGAAGATACGAAATCTGGAAATGGCATTCATTTTCAGTCGCCCGTGTCCAGGTTTTATGGCGGAGAGTACTCCGTTGGTTGTGCCCCACTGCGAAGATTCAACTCGTGAAGTGATACTTGCTAAGTAGGTGTCCTGGGCTGGAAAGCTGAAGGCGTGAAGCTACAAATGCCAGGCAGGTGTTGAAGAACTACTAATATGTATTATACCCTGAGATGTGTAGTCTGACAATGTTTTCTGAATGTTGGGCTGATTATTTATCTTTCTGTTTCCAACTAGACTTTATAATGTAATGAATGTTCAAGCCTTCAGGGTTGGTTTCATTTGCAACGAAAATGATCAGGGCGAGAGTATATTGCTCCAGGTAAAATACCGCGACGCAGAAATTCACTGCCTCCCGGGTGCATTGCTCCCTTTACACAAAAAATATATTTCAAAATGTCGAAAAAATCCTAATAAACATTTCGTGCATGCTTATCGACATTCTACGTGCGCACGTAAAGGTTCGCGAAAAAACGACATTTTTTGTGGTATGTGTTAAAAAACAAAAAATATCTCTTGAAAAGGCCAATTTCAGCACCGATTTTTGTCTATTATACACGCTACTCATGAAACGACTTTTAGAACAGATGGGAGGTGAAGATGTATGCGTAGACATATTTTAGAATCTTTTTGACATTTCAAAATAGGTTTGAAATGTAGTTAAAAAAATGTGCATATGAACACAGGAGGCAAAACGAGCTGCTCTCCGTGTGAAATTGCTAGTTGTACTGAATTTTTTCTTGTTGACAAACGGATCACCGAACTATCTTAAATTTTCTTGTCCCTTGATATTGTTTCACAAACTTTGGTGGCGAGTACGGTTGAATATCGTGTAGCGAGAATACTTGTACATGCGAAGATCAACATAGAAATAGGTGGGATTTATATTTATTATCAATCTGATGTTCTCTATAGAATATATAGAGAGAGGGAGAGGTAGGTGGATAAGGTTCAAGCGTAGGAAAAACCTCCACCCCAATAAAGGGCGGTCAACAATCAACTCTTGATCCCCGCAAAAAAAATCAACTCTTGATATGCATATTGATCAATCGATCTTGCCGGTTCGCTAAGTAGACTCACTCTTCCAAGGGGCAACTAAGGTTTTGTTCCCGCCAATTCCCTTATTCGGTGGAGCCGTACCAGCCGGGTGATTTCCCTATTGTTTATATCTCAAAAAAGCATATAGTATACGTCTCTCATGACGCATGGCGCATGGATTGCCTCATCAAAAAACCTCATTGTGGAACATCATGAAAACTCCCATAACAATAACATAGTATAATCCATTCAACATCAGTTTGAGTACTTGATCATCTGGATTAAGATTTTACAGATGGGTGTGTGAAAAATCTTCCCCAAAATAGTATACTCTTTAAGTCTATCATGCTAATTCCATGAATACACCTCTCAAAAGATGATGTCAGCAATAATTTACTCCCTCCGTCCACAAAAGGATGTCTCAACCTAGCCCAAATTTGTATGTATCTAGACATGGTTTAGTGTGTAGATACATGTAAATTTGGGTTAGGTTGAGACATCCTTTATGGACGGAGTGAGTAGTACAAACCAACGAGATTTTCACATGATTTAGTATGCAAAATCCTCTTCCCGTTCATCTTGTAGCTCCCGCGCATAAAAAAACTTGGGATTGTTATGCTTTATGAGATTACTCTACATAACTGGACTGAAGTTGTGCAACACAATCTACATTATCTGCATAGATAATAGTGGGGATTTGTACGGTGCTCAGTCCACACATCTGCTAAATGTGGTGAATTATCAGTTGAAACCATGCACACACTCTTGTTGATTCAATTTGGTGCTATGGTTTTTGAGTGGTTCATCAAAGTCGATACAACACTTTTTTTAGGAAAATTTTAGGCAATTGAAGTTCCTCCACTAAGGAAATCATCTGTGACCTAGAAGTGTGCAGGTCCGACAAGTATCCTGTATTAGCATAGCCTACCAATGATAGGTCTTGATAATTTTTATATCCCTTTGTCAATTGGCAGGTATCGGAAGGTGTCCTTGCCGTCTTTCCAATATCTCTTGGTAGACTCAGAACTGTACCTATCAAGCAAATTGACAGCTAATGGACTGTCCAGCTCTGTACAATTCACGCGGTACATGAGTTCTCCGACGGTGCTCAAGTAGGAGAATTCCGGTCCCATAACTTTTCCCCCCTCTTTGTTAGGCTTGAACATGTCTTTACATTGTTGTAAAGACCTGCCAGTCATTGCGGGGTATTAGAATGGTATTAGACAGACTTGTGCACTAGAATCTTACCAGGGAAGTTCCATTTGCAGATCTAGACAGTCTGATTTTACCCAAATCTTTCATTTCAAATTCTGATATTAGGAACTCGCTAATCCCTAATCTCCTCAAGTCAGTCACCAAGCCAGGGTAGCACTACAAGGACCGCCATTGCAGCCAGTCGAGGAGGATGTGGACTCAACGCCGTAGCGACAGTGAAGAAGCGAAGCCCTAACAAGAGGGACAACTACGCAAGTTCCTTGAGGTTATTTTTTTTGGAGAAAGTTCTTTGAGCTTAACTGAAGAAGACTAACCATTCACCATTTTTGGGTAAAAAAAACCATTAGCCATGTTTTCTTAGCTTTTTTGGGGGTCCATTTTTTTAGCTGAAAAACTATTGCCCATGTATTTCAGTGGATGACTCCCGTGGCTTCTGAGGCCCAGGCCCAGGCTCAATATTGGTGCCCAATGTCCAGCCCAGCGGTACCGAGGGTCTACGTCATAAGCAGTGCAATTGGGAAGTCCGTTGTCTCGTATCAGTTCTTTTCTTTCCCCAATCGGTGGTATCGGACTGGCCGATGGCGTCGACGTCTGCGGCGTTGGACAAAGCTCGCCGGCTACTGGAGGAGGCGGCTGCCGAGTCGCTGCCGACGGAGCAGGTGGACGCGCTGCCTTCCGGTTTCTACGACGCCTTCGTGCTCTGCGGCATGCGTGTCCACGCCGTCGAGCCCGGCCGCCTCCTATGTCATTTCACCGTCCCCTCCCGTCTCCTCGTGAGCCTCCTGCAGATCTAGACTCTTCCCCGGTCAATTCCCTCTTGATGCTTTGTTAATAATTACTTCAGTAGAACCCAAGCATAGCTTCCCCATCTACTGCAATTTCATTGGCATTTCTTCACAAATTTGCCTTCCTATTGTAGCTGAGCGGAAGGAAGCGTCTTGGAGTCATTGGCGCAAGGATGCATCAATGACAAAGACGGGGACTCAATGGAAGCACTGATATTATTGCATGATTCAAATTTTGAGAGCGCGGAGCGGCGATGAAGATGGCGTCTCCCGTGCGAAGCCCTGGCGGTGGTCCCGGCCGGTGAGCGCCACCGTCCCCCCGGCTCCTCCGCGCTGACCATGGCTGCGCCCTGTGCTGCGGCGTCCCCCGTGGTAAGGGGGGACCCGGAGTCCTTGCGTGGCCGCAGCTGGGCGGACGTCGCCGACGAGGTCGAGGCGGCTGAGGCAGAGCGCTTGGAGCTCGCGCGGCGGTGCTCGCCGCCGGCCCTGCCAACGCTCGGGAGTTCCTGGCGCTAGCGTCTCCGCCCAGGCGGCGCGGCACAGCTCCTAGGCGTGGCGGCCGAAGCTCGCCGGCACGTCGTCCAACCCCACATAGCACGCCGCCGTCCGTCCCGTTGGTTGCTGGTGGGTCCCCCAAGGGACCTACTCGCGCTGGTATGGCCAGAGAGGCTGCTGCAGAGTGCTCTGCGGCGGCGCTCCAGCCGGTACCGGTGCAGGCGACCGGCGGCACGGTGGCGGCGCCTTTGGGGCCGGTGGCGGCGCTGGGTGACAGCGCGAGGCCATCTCTGCTGGGCCCTGGGCCGACTGTGGCCGCGAACCCTAGCCCACGGCCCAATAGTGGGATTCTTGGCCCAAGGCCTCTTATCCCGTGGCGCTCCCAGGACGTCAGGGTGGGCCGTGGGCCGGCTAGAGGGTGTGGTCCGGAGCAGCCCAACAGGCCGACCTCGGGCTGGCTCTGGATCCACAGAGGCGCCATCGACTTAACCCTAGCATCCGCCGCCACGCAGGAGCAGGTTTCCAAGCACGGTGCTCGTGCGCGACGAATCCGTCTCCACCGGTCGCCGCCGCCTCTCGAGCTCTCCTTCGCCGCCGCGCTGATGAAGAGGCGCCGGAGTCCTTCCCCACCGCGCCGTGGCGCCCGCCCTGCTTCCCCGGCCCGTGCGACCTCGCCCCCCCGTGCCCCTCCCGCGGTCTACCGCCCGCCACCACGGCGCTCTCCGGGCCGGAGGTCGTCGCCCCGCCGTTCTCCCCCACGACGCTCTCCCCCCCGCCGCTCGCGCTCGCCGGCGGCCCGTGCTCGGCCGCGGTCCCCACCTCGCCGTGATGCGTCGCCGGCTGGCCAGCGAAGGGAGGCTGCCCTGCGATCCGAGCTCAACCAGCGCCTCCCATTCCAGCGGGAGGGCGGCAGGGCTCCGCCGGCGGCTGGGTCGTGGCGTGAGGGCAGGGGCCGGTCGTCTCCGCGCCAGGAAGCGGTGCTCCCACTGCCTGCTGGCCCGATTCAGGCAGCCAAGAAGAAGAAGCCAAATAAGAAGAAGAAGAAGAAGGTTGTTCCGTCCGCGGCGGCGACTCCGGCTGTTGGTGAGGCCTCGGCTAGTGCAGCAGGGCCAGGACTCTGCTCGTAGGTCCCTCCCGTGTGCCGCCCGTGCTCGAGTTCCTGGGTCATGGGATTGATGCCGGCTTCTACTACATCGACACCGGAGGCATCAAGCTGGCCGCGCCGGCTCACAGGGCCGTGATTACCGTGCTGCCCGAGCAGGACTTCCCTTCGTCCATGGAGGTTTCAGCTGAGACCATTCGCTCCGAGTTGGCGAGCCTGGACAGTGGGTGGACCTGGGTGGTGCGGGAGCTCTCCGCGACCGAGTTTGCGGTGGCCTTCCCCTCTGCTCAGCTCCTTGCACACGTGTCCTGGAGTCCTACCATCACCCTCCCGGTCCACAACATCCGCGTCTCCATCAGGCCTTCTGACTCCGACCCTGACGCGCCGCCTCCCTTGGCCTCGGTGTGGGTTCGTATCCACGGGATCCCTTCTGAGCTGAGAAAGGAGGTGACTTTTGTGGCGCTTATTACCCAGGCCGTTGGTCGTTTCGTGGAGGTGGACGCGAGCTCTCTCCCGGGGGATGGCCCCGTCCGTATTCGGGTCATGGCCCCGGATCCTGCCAAGCTGAACATCACTCTCCCTACCTTCTACTTCGACGGGGCGCCCAGGACTTTGGTGGTTGAGTTGGAGCCTGAGGGGGATCGGCCGAGGTCTACCTCCCCTTCGTCCCGACGCTTGCCCTCCCCCCACCCACCCCGTCCGACGGAGAGGAGGATTCTCTGGGGGACGACCAGTCTGCCGGGGACGAGGTCCTCGGTGGGAACCTCCTCCAGCCGCCTGCGCCCTCAGCTCCGACCACTGCAGCTCCTCCCCCGCCAGGAGCTTCCTCCCGCGCAGACGCCCAGGTTCAGGCATCTTTGCCTAGCCTGCCTCTTCCTGCGTCGGCCCCTCTTCCTCAGAGTGCGCCGGCGAAGCTGGGGAGGCCTGACGACGCTCGCCCTTCCCGCCCTGTCCCACCGCTGTCCTTTGGGTTCCCACTCTCACAGTACGGTTCCAACCTCTGTGAGGGGCCGGGATCCTTGGACCTCTCCGGCCTTGTCTCGGCCGCCCTGGGGCTCCAGTCCTCACCTCAGGCGGAGGTGGAGGATGCGGAGGACTCGACGAGTGTGGGGTTGGAGGTCATGGCCCCTGACTCCCCGCGCTCCCCGGGCGTGGTCTGGTACACCCGGTCCCCGGGTACCCCTGCCGCCCCGACCCTGGAGCCAGTCACAGTCTTCCCCGTCACTCCTGTGGCTGACACCAGGGGTCGCCCTCGACGCCACCGGTCCTCCCCTCCCGCCACTGGCACTCGTCGCCAGAGTGCGCGCTTGGCGCGTGCTCGGACTGGCGGGGAGGTGGTGGAGCCTACTGTTGCGGTGGTGGCGTCACGCCGGCGCGAGGCGCTCGACAGTGGGACTGGTACGTCACAGCCTACCCCTACCCTCACCCCTCCTCCCCCCCTCCCCTTCCCCTTCTGGTTCTCGATTCTCGGTTCTCGATACTGTCCCGTTGGCTCATCTAGGTCAGGTTGCGACTGACTGCGACATTATCTTCCGTGGAGAACGGGGGCCTCGCCTTGAGCAGATTGCGGCTATCAAGGCTAAGGAGGTCTATGAGGGGGCCCTAGCGGCAGCTCGTGCTCAGGCGGAGCATGAGCGGCAGGGGCCCCCGGCTCCCGCTGGACCTGTGCAGGAGGCACAAGGGTCCGGTAGTGGAGCCCCTCCTAGGCCTGATAGGGCCACAGTTACCGCGCCAGCTTCCCAACCTGGGAAGAGGCGCGGGAGACCCCCTAAGGCAACGTCCCGGCCCTCGACCTCTGGTAGGGCCCGATCGGTCCCCCGTAAGGGGACCAACCCCGACAGTGTTTCCCAATGAATGTCCGCACATTTATTTGGAACATGAGGGGTTTCGGGCAGGAGGGCCGCCGTCGCCAGCTAATCGATTATCTTAGAGATGAAGATGTGGACATTGTGGGATTGCAAGAGACGATTCGACAGGATTTCTCGATCCCAGAGCTGGAGAGTCTTAGTCGCCACAAGTTCTTGTGGCATTGGCTCCCGGCGACGGGACACTCAGGGGGTATTCTCCTTGGTGCCAAGGAGGATACCTTTGAGGTAGAGGATATGGATCGCGGGGAGTTCTTTGTGAGCATGTCGCTCACCCATAGACGGTCTCGCCTTCGCTGGGAGGTGATTATTGTCTATGGCCCTGCGGATCATCGGAGGTCTCCAGAGTTTTTAGCTGAGCTCAGGTTGAAGGTGGAGCGTTGCCCCATCCCTGTGGTGCTGGCGGGTGACTTTAACCTTATTCGCTCCCCTGATGACAAGAGCTCAGATAATGTGGACCTACCGAGGATGCGCATGTTCAACGAGTGGATTGCTGATCTGCGCTACGAGAGATTTCACGAGTAGGGGCGCGCTATACTTGGTCAAACAACCAGGCAGATCCGATCCGTAGTGTCCTGGATCGGGTCTTAGTATCGGTAGAATGGGAAGTGGCCTTTCCTTTATGCTCGCTTCGTGCGGTCACTAGGATTGGCTCGGACCATTCCCCCCTGCTCCTATCCACCGGAGGGGGGGCCACGCCGAGGCCGAACGCTTCCACTTTGAGGAGTTCTGGCTTGGGCAGCCGGGCTTTGTGGAAGCGGTTCGACTGAAGTGGACTCCGCGGTCGACTCTCCTACTCGTGCGTATAATGCGGTTGACATTTGGCATCACTGTGCTAAAGTCGTGCGGCAATTTATGCGTGGGTGGGGCGCGAACTTAGGAGCAGAGGTGCGAAAAATAAGGCGGACATCCTCGGCCAGATTCAGACGCTTGACGTGGCGGCTGACTCGGTAGGCCTGACCGCTGATGAATGGCTTCAGCGGTATGCCTTGGAGACCTCCCTCATGGAGATCTACAAAGGCGAGGAGATATTTTGGCGACAACGCAGCGCCAGAATTGGATTCTCCGTGGGGATGCTAATACTGCATATTTCCACGCCATTGCTAACGGGCGCCGTCGGCGATGCTCTATCCCATGTCTCTGGGCGGATGGCCTCCTATTAGAGGAGGCCCAGGACCTCTCCAGCCACATTTACTCCTTTTATAAGGAGCTTTTTACGGAGGGTCCCCGCACGGGGGTTGCTTTAGCCACGGACTTCTGGCCCTTAGGGGCCTTAGTCTCGGATGTCGAGAATGTGGAGCTTACGCTCCCATTCAGCCCTGAGGAGGTTCGTCGGGCCATTATGGGGATGAAGGCCAACTCGGCCCCGGGCCCGGATGGCCTTCCTGTCTCCTTCTTCCAGAAATTCTGGGAGACTATTGAGGCGGTGATTATGCCGTTGTTCCAGGAGCTTTATACTGGGACCCTGGTTATGTCTCGCCTCAATTTTGGGGTTATTACCTTGATCCCCAAAGTAGTGGGGGCCACGGAGATACGCCAGTTTAGACCAATCACGGTGATCAACGTCATCCAGCGTCTGCTTGCTAAAGTGTGTGCATCACGCTTGGCGCCAGTTGTGGAGCGACTCGCACACCCACATCAGTTCGCCTTTCTCAAGGGACGATTTATCCATGACGGAGTTCTGGCACTTCATGAGATTGTTCATGAAGTCAAGGTTAGGCATCTTAAGGGTGTCTTCCTTAAGCTAGATTTCCAGAAGGCATATGATCGTTTGGACTGGGCCTTTCTCCGCCAGGTCCTCGAACGTCGTGGGTTTGATGATCGCTTCATATGCTGGATTATGCAGATTGTCATGTCTGGGAACACGGCGATAAACATTAACGGGGACATTGGTGCCTACTTTAGGTCATCGTGTGGGGTGAGACAAGGGGATCCGATGTCTCCCCTTCTCTTTGACCTTGCCGTTGACGTCTTGGCAGATATCCTGGATAAAGCCAAGACTGCCGGCCACATCTCTGGTGTGGTTGGGCACCTTATTCCTGGAGGTGGAGTCTCCCACCTCCAGTATGCGGATGACACCATGATCATGGTGGAGGGGTCGGATCTTGACATTGTTAATCTCAAGTTCCTTCTCCTCTGCTTTGAGGCCATGTCAGGCCTCAAGATTAACTTCGACAAGAGCGAAGTCATGATCATGGGGTATTCCCTTGAGGAGCAACAGAGGATAGCGGACAAACTGAATTGCAAACTGGCCGCCTTCCCTGTGACTTACCTTGGGATGCCTATTAGTGACTCGAGGATCCTTATTAAGGATCTTGAGCCGGTTACCCAGGGTCAGAGCCAAGGCAGAGCCTTGGCAGGGGCGTTTTACCTCCAAGGGGAGCAAAACAGTCCTAATTGACGCCTGCTTGTCTAGCTTACCTATGTACATGATGGGAGCCTACATTTCCCCGAAGGCACGCATGTCACTTTTGACAGGGAACTCTCGCGCTTCTTCTGGCAGGCGGCCAATGGGCGCCAGAAGTACCACATGGTCAAATGGGCGGATGTGTGCGCCCCCAAGGACATGGGGGGCATAGGTATCTTATCGTCCCGTAAGATGAACGTCGCGCTCATGCTTCGATGGGTATGGCGGATACTTAGAGAGGAAGGGGGGCTTTGGCTGCAACTTATTAAAGCGAAGTACTTGCAGGGCCGCCCCCTCCTTTCTTGTGACCGCCGGGATGGATCTCAGTTTTGGCGATCCATCCAAACCATCAAGCATGAGATTAGGAAGGGTGCCCGCTTCTCCGTGGGTAATGGAGAAGGCACCCTTTTGGCTGGACCCGTGGCTTGTTGAAAGCCCGTTACAGCATAGATTCCCGTCGCTGTTTGCGATTTGTGCGGATCCGTTGCAGCTGGTGGGCTCGGCAATGCACGGTGGGACTTGGAACATCTCGTTCCGACGAACATTTGGTATTGCCGAGGCCACAGCATGGGCGGAATTACGGAGTTTACTCCCAGAGGCGTTGCCGGATGGCCAAGACCTCGTGTCTTGGCACCTGGCGCCCTCTGGGACTTTCTCTGTGAAGTCGGCCTACCGGAGTCTTTTCAGTAATCCAGTTAGCGCTTGGTCCTCTCCGATGTGGAAGGCGCCTCTTCCCTAAAGATAAAAATCTTCGTGTGGCAGCTTCTTAGGGATCGTCTCCCTTCAGGGGTGGAGGTCCGTAAGCGACAGGGACCGGGGGATGGCCTTTGCCCCATGTGTGGGATCCCTGAGACGGGAACCCACATCTGTTCACCTGTCCTGCTGCTAGGTTCCTATGGAACTTTGTCCATGAGGCGCTTGGGCCTGCTTGGCAGGCCTCAGACCTTGGCGAGTTCATAGAGTTCCAGGCAAACCGTACCGGAGGGAGGCGACGCCTCTTCTGGTTGGTGTTTGCCGCGTTGACGTGGACACTTTGGACGATTCGCAATAAGATGGTGATTGAGCGGGTCTTTCTTCGCCGTGCTTCTGACTCGATGTTTAAATTTCTGGCTTTCTTGCAGCAGTGGCAGCCGCTGTCTAGGCAGCGCGACAGGGGGCAGCTGGATGACATGATCGCTAGACTCGTGGAGACCGCTCGACGTCTCTCTTCTTCTTCCAGCTAGCGCCGGAGGGGCTCGCCTTTTGTCCTTCCCACCTCTTCTTTCTCTCCCCCCCCCCCCCTCTTTTGTAGCCCCCCCCCCCCCCCCCCCCCCCCTTCTTCCTCCCTTACTCCTTGCTCTTGGGCTTACTTGTGCTGCTGCCCCAGCAAACTGTTCGAGTTCCTTGTGCTTGTTACTTTGTATGGACTTGCTTGGCATGTTGCTTTATTTATAAAGCGGGGCGAAAGCCTGTTTCGATTGTAGCTGAGCAACCTAATTTCAGAATAACTGAGTTGGCCTTTGGTATAGTATTCACTAAAACCTGCGCAGTTCACCATTTAAGTTCTGCCATCATGCATGGAGCAGCATGTTATTAGTGCCTTTCGCTGATGGTTGTGTTGTTGGGCTATCACAGAACTCGGGCGGCTTCCTGCACGGTGGTGCAACCGCATCACTGGTTGACTTGGTGGGCTCTGCTGTCTTCTACACTGCTGGGGCACAGACCAGGGGCTCACCGCTAGAGATGAACATCTCCTACCTGGATGCTGCTTTTTCGGATGTGAGTGATTTTCTTAACGAATTGGGTGTGGATGCATGTGGCGTGATCAGTTTACAAGGGGTGTTTTCTACTTACAATCCCCATGACCCAACTATTAAATCATAATAGTATGATTGTTTGTTGCGTGTGAATGTTGCTAGATTTCAAAATTTTGGGTGTAAAAAATATGTTGCATATGAATTTTGGTGATCTTATCTCTTAATCAAAAATTCCTCTACCTTCATTGCCGGAATTTGTACTGCTATGAAAAAACTAAATATTTTACTTCGTATGAGTCTGATCATGATAACCCAAAATAGATTATAGAAGTCTCGGAATTGTAAAAGGAGCCAACGTACTTTAGTTAAAGCATAATTTTTTTACTCCCTCTTCCTCAAAAGAAGGCGTATGAATATTGGTCAAAATCAAACAATGTAAATATTGGCCATGATTATAGAAACAAATGTTAAAATGTACAATGTATTTTCATACTTATCTATGTAGTTGTCAATAGTTTTATCTACTAGCTTGGCCAAAGTTAACGTTGCTTGACTTTTAAGAAAAAAGTATAAACAGAGGTTGTATTACTATATTCATTTTTATGAGCTAACAAATTATATGTTCTCTATGAGAGGTGTGGGTCATATTAAGTGATCTAGGTTAGTCGTGGGAAACACCATTTTCTATAGTAACATCTGAAATATCTCCTAATTAGCAGTTCTAAAGCAAAGCAAGTTCTAACAGCTATGATTGGTGCGAAACACATTACTAATTTCAGTGACAATAACCCATTGATAACTCGCCATGATATCAGTCAAATAAAATCCATCCAGGCATCATTAGACTTGCATCTGGTGACATTACTGGTTCTAACTAATCAGAGTGGGCCAAACTGGCATTGGGTATAGTTGGGTCAAGGCAGAAGGGAAGGAAATGTACCACAAAGTTGGTGCGTTGGGCCCCAGGCGAGAGATCACGGGGATGGCACCGAAGCCTCGCACGAGGGATGGCATGGTGCCGGGGCAGGGGGTGGCGCAGGAACAGCTTGGAACCAGAGCAGGCTGCGGCAAGGCTGTGTGCGGCATGGTCACAGGCGGAGTAGGGCACGGCACCGGAGCATGGTACGACGCAGGAGTAGCAGCAAGCCCGAGCGCGGGGCAGCTCCAGGTGCATCGACCTTCGGGGTTCCCTGTGCCCAACACCAGAGAACAGTGGAGAAAAGCCGAGAATAGGGATCGAGTGGATTAGGTGGTAATGGGTAAAGTACAAATTAAGGCTTATTTTCTGTAATCTCCATTTAATCCAGAGCCATTGGATGTAGTATTAGGGACAGACAGTATTGATTGTGTCAAACGTGAGTGATACTTTACTTTTTATATTGGTATAGAAAATATAGTATATGAGCCCAGTTACATTATGTAATGCCCCATGTGTTTTGATGTCTTAATATTTGACAACTGACGGTGATGGTGAGCCTGACGGTTGTCTAGAGAGCCAATAGTTGTTATTCAACAATTGTACGCACTCCGCGAGCACCAGATAGAGATGCAACTGGACATGATAAATTGTTGTATGTGTGGCAAATTCTGTATAATTTATCGGTTTTGGTGTATCAAGATTTTATTAGTTTATATTTTTGTTAAAAATTCTCTAGTGCTAAAGCCTAGCCAAGTTTCAGTTGTTTTTATTCCAAAGTGCCTTGAATTCTTGATACCTAAGTTGAGCTGTTGGAATACCAGTGCTTGCTTTCCTAAGTTCTCTGTGTATATTGCAGAATAATGATGATAACATATGTTGCCATTTGCAGGAAGAGATTGATATCGAGGCCAAGGTTCTGCGTTCTGGAAAAGCAGTAGGAGTGGCTACTGTGGAACTGAAGAAGAAATCTGGCAAAATCATCGCGCAAGCCCGCTATTCCAAGTATCTTGGTCCGCCTAGTAAACTGTGAAGGTGTCCTTTCCGTGTAAAGCTGTAAGCCTGTAATTGCGCTTCTTTACTTGGCAACCTCTGTGTAATAATAGAATAATGTTGCATTGGAAACGAAAATATGGGAGTTGGATCACGATTTTGTTCGGCCATCCGGAATCAGTTTCATCTCGAGAGAACGATATCTTGACACCTCCCTCTATGTAGAAACAAGTTCAGAAAGCTATCTTACAAATGGAACACAGTATAGCGTTCCCCGCCTAATTTATAAAAAGTTTCAGGATGAGATGATTAATGAGGATTTCATGGCTCTGTTTGCTAAGTTCCACAAGGGCATTTAACTTTCATCAAAAAACACGATGAGGTGCAGATACACCAGCCAACTCTTTGCACGAAAAGTTTTCCATAGTGGTGTCAAATTCTTACACTCCCCTCACGTTTAGCCTATTTTAGTCTTCCAAAAACACGATGAGAGTCATTTTTTATATTGCGTTCGCAGAGTCTTGAACTTGAGAGCTCGTGGCTCTGATACCATATTAAATTCAAGCACCAGCCAACTCAATCAAAACTCAAACGTCCGAACTGTTGGAAAGAGGGGGGCAATATGTTTCCCTAGTCAATGGGTTGCAAAATTTGTTGAGACCGGAAATGTGGGCATCAAGCAAGATAGGGTCTTAGAGAAGGTGATTTGTTGGAATTTAGTAGTGGGTCTTAGCCCACATCCAAATTAAAATTCTAAATATGGTCCATTAATTCATGGCAAGAGGTGTGACTAATTTAGTCTGGTATTGTTAGCTAAGAGGGAGTTGGATGCTCATGTCGTGCTCCTCGACCGCCCCAATGTCTTACCTGACCCACACTACAAAAGTATCAAACATAAACCCTAGCCGTCACCAACAATTAGGTTGCATTTGCCTCCTCGCACACCAGTGTTCCATCAAGTTATGTTGTTCTCGGCTAATTCCACCTAGCCGACCGCGTATCCGACCGTCCATGAGAACAGGACACCCAAACCCATCTCTTTGATACTCCACCGAGAGATAGGCGATAGGGTTTTGGGGGGGAGCATATCGGTGTGAATGCGCGTGTTCGTATTCTTCGACTACATCTGACTACCTCGACTCCATCATCATGTCAAACACTAGAAACACCGTTGTTGATTATGGTGCCACGAAGGGCGGCACGTCTCCTATTGTTCCATAGTTGTTTGTCATACCATCGACCAACTCTATTTTATCTACTATTGTTTTCTCTAATGAGTACTACATATGTGATAGGTTTTCATTTACGTGTCGGTTGCATGTTAATATGCCTATGCTAGTCCATATGGAAAATTGTTGTGTCATGTTTTATACCTGGTTAGGCAAAAAATTGCAAATTATTTTAACAGATTTTATGCCTCCAATCCTTTTGAATACTCCCTCTGTCCCAAGATAAGTTTCTTAGATTTGCCCAAAAGTGGATGTATCTATGCATGTTTCATATCTAGATACATCCACTTTTAGGCAAATCTAAGATACTTATTTCTGGATGGAGGGATTATTATTATGGTTATATCGGTCATCCTTATTGAAATGGGCAAGTTTATTCAACTCGTTAGATGGTGGCATATATGGGATAAAATTTGTCACACCTCTTGCATATATGAGACTAAATTTAGCTTCATATTCATTGCCTTCGTGTGTGTTCCATGAATATGTCTGCGTCGTTCACAAACTGTGAACTGGATGTTGGGTTTTCGTGAATCGAGTTTGTGAGCATATATAATATCTGTACACGTGTAAATTGTTGCCCAAATATTTTGACACTTCAAAATGCGTTGACAACACGTTTTAAAAACCAAAAAGAATGGGCTTTATAGATTCTGGTTTATGTGGCAAAAAGGATGAACATAAAAAAGTATTCGAAAAATGTAGTATTTCTATGCCTAGCAAGCAAATACTTCAGTTTTGAAAAAAAAGAGTTCAACCTCTTTTTTTTATACTTCAAAATCAGTGTAGTTTTCATCAATACTGAAGTACTCCCTCTGTTTCAGTATTTTTTGCCAAATCTAGCCGTTTTGGCGAACTAATGACGTATCTGGCCGCTTACGAAAACTATTTTCAAATCTGACCCCTCGGGTCGGCGCCAAGCTTGATGGAGCCGACATTGTGCAGGTCGACGCCATGTCATCGAAGCGCCGAAGTTTACTGCTGGGACCCGCAAAAATCCGACATGGGCTCCAGCCAAAATATGCATGCATGGGCCGTAAATGACTAATGCATGCATGCATGCTGCATGCCATCGGCTGATTAGCTAAGTCTAGCGGATTTTGACCGACGTGGGCTCTAGTTTCGTGGCGTGGAATAAGTGGGATCATCTGGAATGTCAGCGCTGTCTGCAAGAATGGGATCGTTATGCCCTGTAGAAGAAGAAGAAAAGATCGATCTAAAGTAGGAAACAAAAGTGTTAGCAATTTGATCAGGCATAAACTGGACAATATTGTTTCATCCTTGATCGAGAGAATAGTGTTTCGTCTCCTACGTTTTGCTATAGCTCTGTGGAAATAAGCAGTATTCCTGTCCCCATTTTTTACCCAACTTTTCTTAGCTCTCTGCACTTGATAGTCATTTAGCTTAGTGACCGTTTGCTCATACCTCTGTACCAATTGCTCTTCTTGATTGTGATCCTGCACAGAAAAAGGGTTAGTCTGAATTTCTTTGATTTGCTGTTGCAGCTTCTGTAGCTCATCCTGCAAGGGTTTCTTTTTCCTGCACCAAATCTTAAGTTCCCTGGCAAGCTTGTTAGTGCGATTATGAAAAGCAGAGTTTTTTGTATTTATCCAGCAGTTTTTGGCATAAGATTGGAAATCTTGCTCTTTCAGCCACCAATTTTCAAATTTGAAATAGTTTTTAGTTGTACGAGCATTCCCATCAGTGGAGCATAAAATAGGAGCATGATCGCTAAAGCAGTAAATTAGAGGCATGTTGTAAACATTTGTAGTGGGATAGGCAGCACACCAATCAGAATTTGCTAAGCATCTGTCAAGCCTTTGGAAAAGAGGTTTCGAAGAAAAACGCCTATTAGTCCAAGTGTAAGCAGGACCACTGAAACCAAGATCAAACAGGCCACAACTTTTTACAAAAGAACGGAAGGCATACATACGGGTACGGTTAATATTAGTAGTGCTTTTGTCGGTATCATACAAAAGGTCATTCAAGTCTCCCATACAAAGGATTGGCAAGTTGCTATTATCATACACAAAATTGGCAACTTGACTCCATATCATGGCAGTTTGACGATGATAAGGGTCACCATAAACACAAACTAACCCAAACTTTTGATTCCTAGAATTGTCAACTACTATAGCTAGGATAAAGTAAAAGGACGAGATATAAACATCCAGCTGAACATCATCAGACCACATAAGCCAAAGCCCTCCCGAACTTTTTCGAGAAGGCACTACAAAAGCATTATTCATACTAAACCGGGAGACAATATCAACAGAAGTGAACCTAGAAGTCTTTACCTCAGATAAAAAGATTACCTGCGCTTTGGTGGAGGCAATCATGTTGGCAAGATGACACATTTTAGGACTACCCAGGGTCTTGCCAATGCCTTGGCAGTTCCATCCGATGGTCCTCATGGAGGAACTACTGCACGCTAGCTCTTCAACTGGACTAGCTCAAGGGTTCTCTTCCACCGTCAACACAAGTAATTCCGAGCGTGGCAGGGGCGAAGTTGCTAGGCCGCGTACCAGACCGGATCTTCTCCAGGAGGGACAACCAGAAGAGCTCCAGGCATCATTAGACTTGCATCTGGTGACATTACTGGTTCTAACTAATCAGAGTGGGCCAAACTGGCATTGGGTATAGTTGGGTCAAGGCAGAAGGGAAGGAAATGTACCACAAAGTTGGTGCGTTGGGCCCCAGACGAGAGATCACGGGGATGGCACCGAAGCCTCGCACGAGGGATGGCATGGTGCCGGGGCAGGGGGTGGCGCAGGAACAACTTGGAACCAGAGCAGGCTGCGGCAAGGCTGTGTGCGGCATGGTCGTAGGCGGAGTAGGGCACGGCACCGGAGCATGGTACGACGCAGGAGTAGCAGCAAGCCCGAGCGCGGGGCAGCTCCAGGTGCATCGACCTTCGGGGTTCCCTGTGCCCAACACCAGAGAACAGTGGAGAAAAGCCGAGAATAGGGATCGAGTGGATTAGGTGGTAATGGGTAAAGTACAAATTAAGGCTTATTTTCTGTAATCTCCATTTAATCCAGAGCCATTGGATGTAGTATTAGGGACAGACAGTATTGATTGTGTCAAACGTGAGTGATACTTTAGTTTTTATATTGGTATAGAAAATATAGTATATGAGCCCAGTTACATTATGTAATGCCCCATGTGTTTTGATGTCTTAATATTTGACAACTGACGGTGATGGTGAGCCTGACGGTTGTCTAGAGAGCCAATAGTTGTTATTCAACAATTGTACGCACTCCGCGAGCACCAGATAGAGATGCAACTGGACATGATAAATTGTTGTATGTGTGGCAAATTCTGTATAATTTATCGGTTTTGGTGTATCAAGATTTTATTAGTTTATATTTTTTGTTAAAAATTCTCTAGTGCTAAAGCCTAGCCAAGTTTCAGTTGTTTTTATTCCAAAGTGCCTTGAATTCTTGATACCTAAGTTGAGCTGTTGGAATACCAGTGCTTGCTTTCCTAAGTTCTCTGTGTATATTGCAGAATAATGATGATAACATATGTTGCCATTTGCAGGAAGAGATTGATATCGAGGCCAAGGTTCTGCGTTCTGGAAAAGCAGTAGGAGTGGCTACTGTGGAACTGAAGAAGAAATCTGGCAAAATCATCGCGCAAGCCCGCTATTCCAAGTATCTTGGTCCGCCTAGTAAACTGTGAAGGTGTCCTTTCCGTGTAAAGCATGTAAGCCTGTAATTGCGCTTCTTTACTTGGCAACCTCTGTGTAAATAATAGTTAATGTTGCATTGGAAACGAAAACTATAGTTGGATCACGATTGTTTTCGGCCATCCGGAATAAGTTTCATCTACGACCGAATGAACGATATCTTAATATGCCTATGCTAGTCCATATGGAAAATTGTTGTGTCATGTTTATACCTGGTTAGGCAAAAAATTGCAAATTATTTTAACAGATTTTATGCCTCCAATCCTTTTGAATACTCCCTCTGTCCCAAGATAAGTTTCTTAGATTTGCCCAAAAGTGGATGTATCTATGCATGTTTCATATCTAGATACATCCACTTTTAGGCAAATCTAAGATACTTATTTCTGGATGGAGGGATTATTATTATGGTTATATCGGTCATCCTTATTGAAATGGGCAAGTTTATTCAACTCGTTAGATGGTGGCATATATGGGATAAAATTTGTCACACCTCTTGCATATATGAGACTAAATTTAGCTTCATATTCATTGCCTTCGTGTGTGTTCCATGAATATGTCTGCGTCGTTCACAAACTGTGAACTGGATGTTGGGTTTTCGTGAATCGAGTTTGTGAGCATATATAATATCTGTACACGTGTAAATTGTTGCCCAAATATTTTGACACTTCAAAATGCGTTGACAACACGTTTTAAAAACCAAAAAGAATGGGCTTTATAGATTCTGGTTTATGTGGCAAAAAGGATGAACATAAAAAAGTATTCGAAAAATGTAGTATTTCTATGCCTAGCAAGCAAATACTTCAGTTTTGAAAAAAAAGAGTTCAACCTCTTTTTTTTATACTTCAAAATCAGTGTAGTTTTCATCAATACTGAAGTACTCCCTCTGTTTCAGTATTTTTTGCCAAATCTAGCCGTTTTGGCGAACTAATGACGTATCTGGCCGCTTACGAAAACTATTTTCAAATCTGACCCCTCGGGTCGGCGCCAAGCTTGATGGAGCCGACATTGTGCAGGTCGACGCCATGTCATCGAAGCGCCGAAGTTTACTGCTGGGACCCGCAAAAATCCGACATGGGCTCCAGCCAAAATATGCATGCATGGGCCGTAAATGACTAATGCATGCATGCATGCTGCATGCCATCGGCTGATTAGCTAAGTCTAGCGGATTTTGACCGACGTGGGCTCTAGTTTCGTGGCGTGGAATAAGTGGGATCATCTGGAATGTCAGCGCTGTCTGCAAGAATGGGATCGTTATGCCCTGTAGAAGAAGAAGAAAAGATCGATCTAAAGTAGGAAACAAAAGTGTTAGCAATTTGATCAGGCATAAACTGGACAATATTGTTTCATCCTTGATCGAGAGAATAGTGTTTCGTCTCCTACGTTTTGCTATAGCTCTGTGGAAATAAGCAGTATTCCTGTCCCCATTTTTTACCCAACTTTTCTTAGCTCTCTGCACTTGATAGTCATTTAGCTTAGTGACCGTTTGCTCATACCTCTGTACCAATTGCTCTTCTTGATTGTGATCCTGCACAGAAAAAGGGTTAGTCTGAATTTCTTTGATTTGCTGTTGCAGCTTCTGTAGCTCATCCTGCAAGGGTTTCTTTTTCCTGCACCAAATCTTAAGTTCCCTGGCAAGCTTGTTAGTGCGATTATGAAAAGCAGAGTTTTTTGTATTTATCCAGCAGTTTTTGGCATAAGATTGGAAATCTTGCTCTTTCAGCCACCAATTTTCAAATTTGAAATAGTTTTTAGTTGTACGAGCATTCCCATCAGTGGAGCATAAAATAGGAGCATGATCGCTAAAGCAGTAAATTAGAGGCATGTTGTAAACATTTGTAGTGGGATAGGCAGCACACCAATCAGAATTTGCTAAGCATCTGTCAAGCCTTTGGAAAAGAGGTTTCGAAGAAAAACGCCTATTAGTCCAAGTGTAAGCAGGACCACTGAAACCAAGATCAAACAGGCCACAACTTTTTACAAAAGAACGGAAGGCATACATACGGGTACGGTTAATATTAGTAGTGCTTTTGTCGGTATCATACAAAAGGTCATTCAAGTCTCCCATACAAAGGATTGGCAAGTTGCTATTATCATACACAAAATTGGCAACTTGACTCCATATCATGGCAGTTTGACGATGATAAGGGTCACCATAAACACAAACTAACCCAAACTTTTGATTCCTAGAATTGTCAACTACTATAGCTAGGATAAAGTAAAAGGACGAGATATAAACATCCAGCTGAACATCATCAGACCACATAAGCCAAAGCCCTCCCGAACTTTTTCGAGAAGGCACTACAAAAGCATTATTCATACTAAACCGGGAGACAATATCAACAGAAGTGAACCTAGAAGTCTTTACCTCAGATAAAAAGATTACCTGCGCTTTGGTGGAGGCAATCATGTTGGCAAGATGACACATTTTAGGACTACCCAGGGTCTTGCCAATGCCTTGGCAGTTCCATCCGATGGTCCTCATGGAGGAACTACTGCACGCTAGCTCTTCAACTGGACTAGCTCAAGGGTTCTCTTCCACCGTCAACACAAGTAATTCCGAGCGTGGCAGGGGCGAAGTTGCTAGGCCGCGTACCAGACCGGATCTTCTCCAGGAGGGACAACCAGAAGAGCTCCAGGCATCATTAGACTTGCATCTGGTGACATTACTGGTTCTAACTAATCAGAGTGGGCCAAACTGGCATTGGGTATAGTTGGGTCAAGGCAGAAGGGAAGGAAATGTACCACAAAGTTGGTGCGTTGGGCCCCAGGCGAGAGATCACGGGGATGGCACCGAAGCCTCGCACGAGGGATGGCATGGTGCCGGGGCAGGGGGTGGCGCAGGAACAGCTTGGAACCAGAGCAGGCTGCGGCAAGGCTGTGTGCGGCATGGTCGTAGGCGGAGTAGGGCACGGCACCGGAGCATGGTACGACGCAGGAGTAGCAGCAAGCCCGAGCGCGGGGCAGCTCCAGGTGCATCGACCTTCGGGGTTCCCTGTGCCCAACACCAGAGAACAGTGGAGAAAAGCCGAGAATAGGGATCGAGTGGATTAGGTGGTAATGGGTAAAGTACAAATTAAGGCTTATTTTCTGTAATCTCCATTTAATCCAGAGCCATTGGATGTAGTATTAGGGACAGACAGTATTGATTGTGTCAAACGTGAGTGATACTTTACTTTTTATATTGGTATAGAAAATATAGTATATGAGCCCAGTTACATTATGTAATGCCCCATGTGTTTTGATGTCTTAATATTTGACAACTGACGGTGATGGTGAGCCTGACGGTTGTCTAGAGAGCCAATAGTTGTTATTCAACAATTGTACGCACTCCGCGAGCACCAGATAGAGATGCAACTGGACATGATAAATTGTTGTATGTGTGGCAAATTCTGTATAATTTATCGGTTTTGGTGTATCAAGATTTTATTAGTTTATATTTTTGTTAAAAATTCTCTAGTGCTAAAGCCTAGCCAAGTTTCAGTTGTTTTTATTCCAAAGTGCCTTGAATTCTTGATACCTAAGTTGAGCTGTTGGAATACCAGTGCTTGCTTTCCTAAGTTCTCTGTGTATATTGCAGAATAATGATGATAACATATGTTGCCATTTGCAGGAAGAGATTGATATCGAGGCCAAGGTTCTGCGTTCTGGAAAAGCAGTAGGAGTGGCTACTGTGGAACTGAAGAAGAAATCTGGCAAAATCATCGCGCAAGCCCGCTATTCCAAGTATCTTGGTCCGCCTAGTAAACTGTGAAGGTGTCCTTTCCGTGTAAAGCTGTAAGCCTGTAATTGCGCTTCTTTACTTGGCAACCTCTGTGTAATAATAGAATAATGTTGCATTGGAAACGAAAATATGGGAGTTGGATCACGATTTTGTTCGGCCATCCGGAATCAAGTTTCATCTCGAGAGAACGATATCTTGACACCTCCCTCTATGTAGAAACAAGTTCAGAAAGCTATCTTACAAATGGAACACAGTATAGCGTTCCCCGCCTAATTTATAAAAAGTTTCAGGATGAGATGATTAATGAGGATTTCATGGCTCTGTTTGCTAAGTTCCACAAGGGCATTTAACTTTCATCAAAAAACACGATGAGGTGCAGATACACCAGCCAACTCTTTGCACGAAAAGTTTTCCATAGTGGTGTCAAATTCTTACACTCCCCTCACGTTTAGCCTATTTTAGTCTTCCAAAAACACGATGAGAGTCATTTTTTATATTACGTTCGCAGAGTCTTGAACTTGAGAGCTCGTGGCTCTGATACCATATTAAATTCAAGCACCAGCCAACTCAATCAAAACTCAAACGTCCGAACTGTTGGAAAGAGGGGGGCAATATGTTTCCCTAGTCAATGGGTTGCAAAATTTGTTGAGACCGGAAGTGTGGGCATCAAGCAAGATAGGGTCTTAGAGAAGGTGATTTGTTGGAATTTAGTAGTGGGTCTTAGCCCACATCCAAATTAAAATTCTAAATATGGTCCATTAATTCATGGCAAGAGGTGTGACTAATTTAGTCTGGTATTGTTAGCTAAGAGGGAGTTGGATGCTCATGTCGTGCTCCTCGACCGCCCCAATGTCTTACCTGACCCACACTACAAAAGTATCAAACATAAACCCTAGCCGTCACCAACAATTAGGTTGCATTTGCCTCCTCGCACACCAGTGTTCCATCAAGTTATGTTGTTCTCGGCTAATTCCACCTAGCCGACCGCGTATCCGACCGTCCATGAGAACAGGACACCCAAACCCATCTCTTTGATACTCCACCGAGAGATAGGCGATAGGGTTTTGGGGGGGAGCATATCGGTGTGAATGCGCGTGTTCGTATTCTTCGACTACCTCGACTCCATCATCATGTCAAACACTAGAAACACCGTTGTTGATTATGGTGCCACGAAGGGCGGCACGTCTCCTATTGTTCCATAGTTGTTTGTCATACCATCGACCAACTCTATTTTATCTACTATTGTTTTCTCTAATGAGTACTACATATGTGATAGGTTTTCATTTACGTGTCGGTTGCATGTTAATATGCCTATGCTAGTCCATATGGAAAATTGTTGTGTCATGTTTTATACCTGGTTAGGCAAAAAATTGCAAATTATTTTAACAGATTTTATGCCTCCAATCCTTTTGAATACTCCCTCTGTCCCAAGATAAGTTTCTTAGATTTGCCCAAAAGTGGATGTATCTATGCATGTTTCATATCTAGATACATCCACTTTTAGGCAAATCTAAGATACTTATTTCTGGATGGAGGGATTATTATTATGGTTATATCGGTCATCCTTATTGAAATGGGCAAGTTTATTCAACTCGTTAGATGGTGGCATATATGGGATAAAATTTGTCACACCTCTTGCATATATGAGACTAAATTTAGCTTCATATTCATTGCCTTCGTGTGTGTTCCATGAATATGTCTGCGTCGTTCACAAACTGTGAACTGGATGTTGGGTTTTCGTGAATCGAGTTTGTGAGCATATATAATATCTGTACACGTGTAAATTGTTGCCCAAATATTTTGACACTTCAAAATGCGTTGACAACACGTTTTAAAAACCAAAAAGAATGGGCTTTATAGATTCTGGTTTATGTGGCAAAAAGGATGAACATAAAAAAGTATTCGAAAAATGTAGTATTTCTATGCCTAGCAAGCAAATACTTCAGTTTTGAAAAAAAAGAGTTCAACCTCTTTTTTTATACTTCAAAATCAGTGTAGTTTTCATCAATACTGAAGTACTCCCTCTGTTTCAGTATTTTTTGCCAAATCTAGCCGTTTTGGCGAACTAATGACGTATCTGGCCGCTTACGAAAACTATTTTCAAATCTGACCCCTCGGGTCGGCGCCAAGCTTGATGGAGCCGACATTGTGCAGGTCGACGCCATGTCATCGAAGCGCCGAAGTTTACTGCTGGGACCCGCAAAAATCCGACATGGGCTCCAGCCAAAATATGCATGCATGGGCCGTAAATGACTAATGCATGCATGCATGCTGCATGCCATCGGCTGATTAGCTAAGTCTAGCGGATTTTGACCGACGTGGGCTCTAGTTTCGTGGCGTGGAATAAGTGGGATCATCTGGAATGTCAGCGCTGTCTGCAAGAATGGGATCGTTATGCCCTGTAGAAGAAGAAGAAAAGATCGATCTAAAGTAGGAAACAAAAGTGTTAGCAATTTGATCAGGCATAAACTGGACAATATTGTTTCATCCTTGATCGAGAGAATAGTGTTTCGTCTCCTACGTTTTGCTATAGCTCTGTGGAAATAAGCAGTATTCCTGTCCCCATTTTTTACCCAACTTTTCTTAGCTCTCTGCACTTGATAGTCATTTAGCTTAGTGACCGTTTGCTCATACCTCTGTACCAATTGCTCTTCTTGATTGTGATCCTGCACAGAAAAAGGGTTAGTCTGAATTTCTTTGATTTGCTGTTGCAGCTTCTGTAGCTCATCCTGCAAGGGTTTCTTTTTCCTGCACCAAATCTTAAGTTCCCTGGCAAGCTTGTTAGTGCGATTATGAAAAGCAGAGTTTTTTGTATTTATCCAGCAGTTTTTGGCATAAGATTGGAAATCTTGCTCTTTCAGCCACCAATTTTCAAATTTGAAATAGTTTTTAGTTGTACGAGCATTCCCATCAGTGGAGCATAAAATAGGAGCATGATCGCTAAAGCAGTAAATTAGAGGCATGTTGTAAACATTTGTAGTGGGATAGGCAGCACACCAATCAGAATTTGCTAAGCATCTGTCAAGCCTTTGGAAAAGAGGTTTCGAAGAAAAACGCCTATTAGTCCAAGTGTAAGCAGGACCACTGAAACCAAGATCAAACAGGCCACAACTTTTTACAAAAGAACGGAAGGCATACATACGGGTACGGTTAATATTAGTAGTGCTTTTGTCGGTATCATACAAAAGGTCATTCAAGTCTCCCATACAAAGGATTGGCAAGTTGCTATTATCATACACAAAATTGGCAACTTGACTCCATATCATGGCAGTTTGACGATGATAAGGGTCACCATAAACACAAACTAACCCAAACTTTTGATTCCTAGAATTGTCAACTACTATAGCTAGGATAAAGTAAAAGGACGAGATATAAACATCCAGCTGAACATCATCAGACCACATAAGCCAAAGCCCTCCCGAACTTTTTCGAGAAGGCACTACAAAAGCATTATTCATACTAAACCGGGAGACAATATCAACAGAAGTGAACCTAGAAGTCTTTACCTCAGATAAAAAGATTACCTGCGCTTTGGTGGAGGCAATCATGTTGGCAAGATGACACATTTTAGGACTACCCAGGGTCTTGCCAATGCCTTGGCAGTTCCATCCGATGGTCCTCATGGAGGAACTACTGCACGCTAGCTCTTCAACTGGACTAGCTCAAGGGTTCTCTTCCACCGTCAACACAAGTAATTCCGAGCGTGGCAGGGGCGAAGTTGCTAGGCCGCGTACCAGACCGGATCTTCTCCAGGAGGGACAACCAGAAGAGCTCCAGGCATCATTAGACTTGCATCTGGTGACATTACTGGTTCTAACTAATCAGAGTGGGCCAAACTGGCATTGGGTATAGTTGGGTCAAGGCAGAAGGGAAGGAAATGTACCACAAAGTTGGTGCGTTGGGCCCCAGGCGAGAGATCACGGGGATGGCACCGAAGCCTCGCACGAGGGATGGCATGGTGCCGGGGCAGGGGGTGGCGCAGGAACAGCTTGGAACCAGAGCAGGCTGCGGCAAGGCTGTGTGCGGCATGGTCGTAGGCGGAGTAGGGCACGGCACCGGAGCATGGTACGACGCAGGAGTAGCAGCAAGCCCGAGCGCGGGGCAGCTCCAGGTGCATCGACCTTCGGGGTTCCCTATGCCCAACACCAGAGAACAGTGGAGAAAAGCCGAGAATAGGGATCGAGTGGATTAGGTGGTAATGGGTAAAGTACAAATTAAGGCTTATTTTCTGTAATCTCCATTTAATCCAGAGCCATTGGATGTAGTATTAGGGACAGACAGTATTGATTGTGTCAAACGTGAGTGATACTTTACTTTTTATATTGGTATAGAAAATATAGTATATGAGCCCAGTTACATTATGTAATGCCCCATGTGTTTTGATGTCTTAATATTTGACAACTGACGGTGATGGTGAGCCTGACGGTTGTCTAGAGAGCCAATAGTTGTTATTCAACAATTGTACGCACTCCGCGAGCACCAGATAGAGATGCAACTGGACATGATAAATTGTTGTATGTGTGGCAAATTCTGTATAATTTATCGGTTTTGGTGTATCAAGATTTTATTAGTTTATATTTTTTGTTAAAAATTCTCTAGTGCTAAAGCCTAGCCAAGTTTCAGTTGTTTTTATTCCAAAGTGCCTTGAATTCTTGATACCTAAGTTGAGCTGTTGGAATACCAGTGCTTGCTTTCCTAAGTTCTCTGTGTATATTGCAGAATAATGATGATAACATATGTTGCCATTTGCAGGAAGAGATTGATATCGAGGCCAAGGTTCTGCGTTCTGGAAAAGCAGTAGGAGTGGCTACTGTGGAACTGAAGAAGAAATCTGGCAAAATCATCGCGCAAGCCCGCTATTCCAAGTATCTTGGTCCGCCTAGTAAACTGTGAAGGTGTCCTTTCCGTGTAAAGCTGTAAGCCTGTAATTGCGCTTCTTTACTTGGCAACCTCTGTGTAATAATAGAATAATGTTGCATTGGAAACGAAAATATGGGAGTTGGATCACGATTTTGTTCGGCCATCCGGAATCAAGTTTCATCTCGAGAGAACGATATCTTGACACCTCCCTCTATGTAGAAACAAGTTCAGAAAGCTATCTTACAAATGGAACACAGTATAGCGTTCCCCGCCTAATTTATAAAAAGTTTCAGGATGAGATGATTAATGAGGATTTCATGGCTCTGTTTGCTAAGTTCCACAAGGGCATTTAACTTTCATCAAAAAACACGATGAGGTGCAGATACACCAGCCAACTCTTTGCACGAAAAGTTTTCCATAGTGGTGTCAAATTCTTACACTCCCCTCACGTTTAGCCTATTTTAGTCTTCCAAAAACACGATGAGAGTCATTTTTTATATTGCGTTCGCAGAGTCTTGAACTTGAGAGCTCGTGGCTCTGATACCATATTAAATTCAAGCACCAGCCAACTCAATCAAAACTCAAACGTCCGAACTGTTGGAAAGAGGGGGGCAATATGTTTCCCTAGTCAATGGGTTGCAAAATTTGTTGAGACCGGAAGTGTGGGCATCAAGCAAGATAGGGTCTTAGAGAAGGTGATTTGTTGGAATTTAGTAGTGGGTCTTAGCCCACATCCAAATTAAAATTCTAAATATGGTCCATTAATTCATGGCAAGAGGTGTGACTAATTTAGTCTGGTATTGTTAGCTAAGAGGGAGTTGGATGCTCATGTCGTGCTCCTCGACCGCCCAATGTCTTACCTGACCCACACTACAAAAGTATCAAACATAAACCCTAGCCGTCACCAACAATTAGGTTGCATTTGCCTCCTCGCACACCATTGTTCCATCAAGTTATGTTGTTCTCGGCTAATTCCACCTAGCCGACCGCGTATCCGACCGTCCATGAGAACAGGACACCCAAACCCATCTCTTTGATACTCCACCGAGAGATAGGCGATAGGGTTTTGGGGGGGAGCATATCGGTGTGAATGCGCGTGTTCGTATTCTTCGACTACATCTGACTACCTCGACTCCATCATCATGTCAAACACTAGAAACACCGTTGTTGATTATGGTGCCACGAAGGGCGGCACGTCTCCTATTGTTCCATAGTTGTTTGTCATACCATCGACCAACTCTATTTTATCTACTATTGTTTTCTCTAATGAGTACTACATATGTGATAGGTTTTCATTTACGTGTCGGTTGCATGTTAATATGCCTATGCTAGTCCATATGGAAAATTGTTGTGTCATGTTTTATACCTGGTTAGGTAAAAAATTGCAAATTATTTTAACAGATTTTATGCCTCCAATCCTTTTGAATACTCCCTCTGTCCCAAAATAAGTGTCTTAGATTTGCCCAAAAGTGGATGTATCTATGCATGTTTCATATCTAGATACATCCACTTTTAGGCAAATCTAAGATACTTATTTCTGGATGGAGGGATTATTATTATGGTTATATCGGTCATCCTTATTGAAATGGGCAAGTTTATTCAACTCGTTAGATGGTGGCATATATGGGATAAAATTTGTCACACCTCTTGCATATATGAGACTAAATTTAGCTTCATATTCATTGCCTTCGTGTGTGTTCCATGAATATGTCTGCGTCGTTCACAAACTGTGAACTGGATGTTGGGTTTTCGTGAATCGAGTTTGTGAGCATATATAATATCTGTACACGTGTAAATTGTTGCCCAAATATTTTGACACTTCAAAATGCGTTGACAACACGTTTTAAAAACCAAAAAGAATGGGCTTTATAGATTCTGGTTTATGTGGCAAAAAGGATGAACATAAAAAAGTATTCGAAAAATGTAGTATTTCTATGCCTAGCAAGCAAATACTTCAGTTTTGAAAAAAAAGAGTTCAACCTCTTTTTTTTATACTTCAAAATCAGTGTAGTTTTCATCAATACTGAAGTACTCCCTCTGTTTCAGTATTTTTTGCCAAATCTAGCCGTTTTGGCGAACTAATGACGTATCTGGCCGCTTACGAAAACTATTTTCAAATCTGACCCCTCGGGTCGGCGCCAAGCTTGATGGAGCCGACATTGTGCAGGTCGACGCCATGTCATCGAAGCGCCGAAGTTTACTGCTGGGACCCGCAAAAATCCGACATGGGCTCCAGCCAAAATATGCATGCATGGGCCGTAAATGACTAATGCATGCATGCATGCTGCATGCCATCGGCTGATTAGCTAAGTCTAGCGGATTTTGACCGACGTGGGCTCTAGTTTCGTGGCGTGGAATAAGTGGGATCATCTGGAATGTCAGCGCTGTCTGCAAGAATGGGATCGTTATGCCCTGTAGAAGAAGAAGAAGAAGATCGATCTAAAGTAGGAAACAAAAGTGTTAGCAATTTGATCAGGCATAAACTGGACAATATTGTTTCATCCTTGATCGAGAGAATAGTGTTTCGTCTCCTACGTTTTGCTATAGCTCTGTGGAAATAAGCAGTATTCCTGTCCCCATTTTTTACCCAACTTTTCTTAGCTCTCTGCACTTGATAGTCATTTAGCTTAGTGACCGTTTGCTCATACCTCTGTACCAATTGCTCTTCTTGATTGTGATCCTGCACAGAAAAAGGGTTAGTCTGAATTTCTTTGATTTGCTGTTGCAGCTTCTGTAGCTCATCCTGCAAGGGTTTCTTTTTCCTGCACCAAATCTTAAGTTCCCTGGCAAGCTTGTTAGTGCGATTATGAAAAGCAGAGTTTTTGTATTTATCCAGCAGTTTTTGGCATAAGATTGGAAATCTTGCTCTTTCAGCCACCAATTTTCAAATTTGAAATAGTTTTTAGTTGTACGAGCATTCCCATCAGTGGAGCATAAAATAGGAGCATGATCGCTAAAGCAGTAAATTAGAGGCATGTTGTAAACATTTGTAGTGGGATAGGCAGCACACCAATCAGAATTTGCTAAGCATCTGTCAAGCCTTTGGAAAAGAGGTTTCGAAGAAAAACGCCTATTAGTCCAAGTGTAAGCAGGACCACTGAAACCAAGATCAAACAGGCCACAACTTTTTACAAAAGAACGGAAGGCATACATACGGGTACGGTTAATATTAGTAGTGCTTTTGTCGGTATCATACAAAAGGTCATTCAAGTCTCCCATACAAAGGATTGGCAAGTTGCTATTATCATACACAAAATTGGCAACTTGACTCCATATCATGGCAGTTTGACGATGATAAGGGTCACCATAAACACAAACTAACCCAAACTTTTGATTCCTAGAATTGTCAACTACTATAGCTAGGATAAAGTAAAAGGACGAGATATAAACATCCAGCTGAACATCATCAGACCACATAAGCCAAAGCCCTCCCGAACTTTTTCGAGAAGGCACTACAAAAGCATTATTCATACTAAACCGGGAGACAATATCAACAGAAGTGAACCTAGAAGTCTTTACCTCAGATAAAAAGATTACCTGCGCTTTGGTGGAGGCAATCATGTTGGCAAGATGACACATTTTAGGACTACCCAGGGTCTTGCCAATGCCTTGGCAGTTCCATCCGATGGTCCTCATGGAGGAACTACTGCACGCTAGCTCTTCAACTGGACTAGCTCAAGGGTTCTCTTCCACCGTCAACACAAGTAATTCCGAGCGTGGCAGGGGCGAAGTTGCTAGGCCGCGTACCAAACCGGATCTTCTCCTGGAGCTCTTCTGGTTGTCCCTCCTGGAGAAGATCCGGTCTGGTACGCGGCCTAGCAACTTCGCCCCTGCCACTCGGAATTACTTGTGTTGACGGTGGAAGATGTTCTAGCTAGCTCACATGTTGGCTACGTGCAAACCCAAATGAGTGTACTTACATATTAAAATATGTTCACATACATCTAGATACATGTGAATGTGAACAAAAGCTCAAACATCTTATATTTAGAAACGGAGGGAGTGTCTACGTTTTTACTCAAGTCAAACACCTCAAAGTATTGAAAACCATGGTATTTCAGAAATTCAAGGCGGAATATTCTTCAGTGGGAGGCGACGTTCCCGTCGACAGCGAGGCGCCCGTGGTGACTTCGTTAATCTCAAGACCCAATCCGCCGGCTCAGTCTCTCGGAGGTGCCCATAGGGGTAGGGTGTGCGTGTGTGGGTTCATAGGGGTGAGTGTATGCGCGTGTATGTGAGCGTCTGCGTTGTACTGTGTGTAGCAAAAAAAAAAACCCATAGTATTCTTAGAACACTCCAAAAAAAACTTCCCTCCCAAACGTACCCTAAACAGTGGAAAACAAAACGCCAAAAAACTTCTATAGTTCTATTTACATCCCCACTTCCCTTATCTCCCGCGCTGTTCCCCCTCCACTCCCCATGGCTGCCGTTGGCGTCACCTCCCCGGCGGCGCCGGCCACCGTATCCTCCTTGTCTATCCACCGTCGCATCCAACTCCACCCCACCCGATTTTTCGCCGCAGCGTCGTTCCGCGCGCGATGCGCCGCCTCCGCGGCCGACGGCGGGGCCACGGCCTCGGAGGACCTGGCTGCGGCAGCGGAGGGAGATCCCGACGCGGGAACAGACGTCGCCGGCGGAGCAGCCACATCCACGCGGCCTCCCTACTCGATCATCTCCACAGCCAACGTGCAGAAGGCGATGCGCGGCCTTCGTGCGTGCTTCGTGTTTGCTTTGTACCACGCCTGCTAATGCCATTTTTTCTTTCTAATCTCTAGCAAGCAACTAATCTTGGACATCACATCTAATATTTTTGCGACTATGAATATTTGCAATGTCAAACCACAAGAAAAGACTGTGAAACGGTAACAAATGATTTTGCAACGTTTGCTAGAATTTCTGTAGACTCCCTTTTAGCATATCAAAGTATTATTTTTCTTTTAGTCTGGGATGTTATAGTTTTACCTATCTAACTGTGCTCCTTTAGGACTAGCTCTAGACTTGTATGTTGTAAATATGTATCTTTGTTTTCCTTCATACAATTGGGAGCAACTGTGCCTTGATAATAACTAGATTAACACCTAACTCCGTTGATGTTTCCAATATGTAAAAAAACAAATTGTTTGTTCAATTTAGTATTGTAGTCACAGAAGTTTGCATTCGTGAAATCAGGCCCTCTTTGAGATGGGAGGATTTGCTAATTCCGGTAGGGCATTAATTGTTTTCTGTGATTTATGCATTCGAATTACTATGTTTGTCACCGGAATCGTTCAGCCCGCTACATCATAGTTATGTGTTGAAAAACTATTCATGTTGAATGGCAACTTTCAATGCCTGCAGCAATTACAGATGCTGATCACTATGGGAGGCTTGGAATCACAAAATTAGCATCAACTGATGAGGTACAATGAAATTTCTCATAGTTGCATCTCATTAACATAGCATATGGATTGCTGAATGCGAAGAGTATGACAACCTTTTCCATCCAAAATATTACATGGTACCGAACAAGACGAAACACTGGCTGGCTCCACTGCGACCAGCATACTTCAACCATGCTAAAGTTGGATGATAGCTTTATATTCTCAGTATGTTATTTTAACTTGGGAATTGTCAAGAGGTTCTAGAAATCACGATCTTCACAATTCAAGTCTGGACTAATATATATATTGGCCTCCCTATGTGCGAGCTAGCTGGTAATAAGATTGTAGGTGCAGTTTCTGAAATTTTGCCAACCTAGTATCACTGATTTTAACCTTGAAATCAGGTTAAAACTGCGTATGAGAAAAGGTGTGAACAACTAAACAGCCAAGGACTGGAAGAAGAGGAAATCAGCAAGGAACATGACCTGTTAAAGGTTTTCAGCCAATATTAAGAATCATAATAATTCTCTTCATCCATTTCAATTTCCAGTACTTTATCATATGTGCACCACTGTAGGAATCTTTTACCATACTATCAACCGAAGAAGAGAGAAGATTATACGATTGGAGCTTGTCAAGAAATGGACAGCCTGAGCGATATGTCTGGCCTTTCGAAGTTGACCCCTTGGAGTTGGCACCAGATCCTCCAAAGGTTTGCATCAGCCCATAGCAGAATAGATGGTTTCTAGATGAATGCTCATCGCTTAAAGTTGATTAGTAGTAATGATAAACAAACTCATCAACATGCTCCAAGTTAAATTTTTGTGAATTTCGATTTTTGGTCATGTATAGCTATTCAGAGGTGTGCTTGATTTATGCAACAGGAACCAGAGGATGAGTTGCCAACGAGGCTTGTCGGCTACTTCTTGCTGGCATGGTTCATAATTTCCGTTGCCTGCTCGGTGATTCTCAACAGATCATAAAATTCTCTCTAAATGAAGATGAATCTTAACTCAATAATATCCTGCTTTGAGTACGAACACTGTCTTGCTTGTAGTCATACTGTTTTTATTAAATAGTTGAAGTACATATCATCAAAGTTTGTACAGATCAAATATTTGAATCAATCTTTAGTTCTTTCACAGAAGCTATCCTGAGTTGCTGACTATGTACAGCGCACAGGATTATCCCATTACGGTCTCTATGTGCCTCCGGTATTCTTGCGTTTTCTTGCACAGAGCGGACAGTAGTTCCAAATGTCTAATGTGAAAGGAGCCAAATTTATCAGTGCGGAAATGAGTTTCAGAAATCCGTGTATTAATTGTAAACTGTATGTCTTGACAAGATAGATTGCATTATCGAATATCTATGATTCTTTTTTTAGTGATAAACTGCAGAAGGGAATAGACAAAACCTGAAAAGGAAATCATGATCACCGTAATTCTAACAAGGTGCAAGCCTTCATCCAGTCTGAGCAATAACAGCCACGACGAAGAACTAATGAAGAAAGAAGGGACATGAAAAACGATGGTTGACCGCTGCCACCATCATCTCCATGAACAAATCCATCCCATCTCCAGCAAAGTTTAGTAAACTGGAACTACTAATCCCTTGAAATCACACATCCTCAAGTGTCTAACTGACACACGAAACTTTGGTTTATCAATAATACATGCTATAGTGTATGTGTTCGTGGAACTCGCCCGCTAAAATAGGCATTTTAGGCCTCCTTTGAAAATAGAACATATCAATTTTGAAGGGTATGATTCATGTAGGAAAAAAACCTAGGTACGTTTGGGACAAAGGAATAGGAATTACATTCCGTTAAAATTCCTATGAAGTGCCTGTTGGTTCGCATGATTTAAAAAGCACAGGAATGGAAAAAACACTGCAAAATGATAGGAATGTAGGTGCAAAACAGTGGACTGAAAAATACAAGAATTTTGTAAAAAAAATGTTTGGTTCACAGGAATATATATAGAAAAAACACACGATTACTAATAAACATGGTCGAATCAAAACCAAACACACGTTTAATTGAAGAGGTCGAAGTGGATTGTAAATTTTTGGCCTTATTTATTTGAAGCTGAGATCGAACGAAAAGTTCCGGCATTTTTTTCTTTGCTCAATTCAATTTGAACCAAACAAATGAATAGTGCTAGCCTAGGTAAATTTCCTATTCCTATATTGTTACTCCGGATTTTCTTTGAACCAAACAATCCCGAAATGAGTTATTACATAGGAATCTTGGAGGAAAACAAACATAGAGTCCATTTGGTTCAGTGCCTCTCTGAATCACGGGAATTTTGTAGGAGTTCGACCCATATTTTTCGAGAGGGTATGGAACTGTGATTTCGCACTTTTTCTGTCGCTAATAATATGACTTGTTGATGACTGAAATTATGAGTAGTGATCTGTGACGTGAATTAAGTGCATATAAATATTCATATTTTGAGAATGGTTCTTCCACATAATTTGTACAATCTGGTATGCGTAGGTGGTGATGACTAATGAGAGCTGCGTCATTATAATTTCGGAAGGGTGCAACCGAACAATTCAATGAACTAGATGATAGCCCGCGCTTTGTTGCGGGACTTTAGGGTGTGTTTGGTAGCCCGGCCCGACTGAGAAAATCTCCTCTCACCCAATTTTCGGTTGTTTGGTAGCCCGGTTTCCTCTCCTCAGCCATGCCCACCTCATGCGAAAAAGGCCCCTCAGCCATGCCCAGTTGAGAAGTGGAAATCGGGCTTCACAACTCGGCCAGGCTGAGCTCATACGGAAAACTTCCCACGCGTGGGCCCCACCCGAGCGTCGCGCAACGCGCCCCTCCGCCCCGCGAGTCATTTCCCCCTCCCGCAATCTCCTTTGCTTTCTCCCCGTCTTCCGCCTGGAAAATCACGAGCCAGCGCCGACCGGAAATCCGACGCCCAGCGCCGCCCAACGCGGCCCGACCCCGCCGGCTGGAGGCGCCCAACTCCACGCGCCGCCCAACTCCATGGACGGCCGGATCCCGGCGCGACCGAAGATGCACGAGCGACTCCACGCGCCGCCCAACTCCATGGACGGCCGCATCCGGCTGGAGGAGCACGGCGTGGCCGTCGGCGAAGACCTCGAGCGCGTCCTCCGGGTTGCTGGGAAGCTCGACGCGCGCGCCGCCGACGGGCTCCCTGATGCTCGCGGCTCCTCCCCGCACCTAGCCCCAGAGGCTGGCGGCGCGCCGTGCCCAGCCTCCCGTCGTCCGGCCTCTTGCGGCCTCTCCCGCCGGAATAGGAGCGGCGCGAGCATCCCGCCGGCGCCGTCGTGCAGCGGAATAGGAGCGGCGCAAGCATCCCGCCGACGCCGTCGTGCAGGTGGACCAGCTCGGCCTCCGGCGGCGGCTGCTCTGGCCGGAGACGGTGGAGAGAAGCCGGAGCACTCAGCCAGGGACCTGATTGCGTTTAGGGTTTTTATTTCAGGGACCTGATTGCTTTTTAAAAAATGCTGGCCGGGATCAGTTCATACAGGCTACCAAACAGACAATGAACACAACACAGCTTACATCATACAGCCTACCAAACACACACATTAAAACACACTTGTATCTACTCAGCATAGCTAGAGTGGGCATGGTTGAGATGAGAAAGCCCATACAGGCTACCAAACACACCCTTAGTGACCAAGAATATAGCTTATGAAATTTGAGATGAATTATACCAAGAAATAAAGATAACAATAAGGTATTGTCCCTACTGATCACACAGCAATTATAGAATGTAATTGGCATAAACGTTCGTTCTCAATTGCTCAAATTCTTCAATACAACATGTTTTCCAAAACATTCAATTGTGTGAACCTTCCGGTTGGTTACTTCGGTGTTCAAAGTTTATGGATCTTCAAGCCGCAGATTAAATATGTTCAAACTTTAAAGTTGTTGTATCTTTAAAGTTTGTTCCCATCTCCCATTTTTTATCTCAAGTGGATGATGCAGCCTACCAGATTAACTTACTCCCTCCGATCTGGAATAACCGTCGCAACCTATACACAAATTATGTACTACGGCAGTACGTTCTCCACGACAGTTATTCCGGATCGAAGGTAGTAGTATTTCTGTCAAACTTTGGCTTCATCTGTCACATCTCCACTCCTTGCAGCGGAGGTAGCAGTCTCACCTCGCTCCTCACGAAAACCTCCCTGCACTATTCCATGCCGCCGACCCACTCGCCGTGGGATGCTGAACGCCACATTTCGATGATGCCACACATGATTCAGGGTAGTGCCCTGCTGCATAGGCCCAATAAAAGACATTGATTTTCGTTTGGTTGAGCTGCCTGTTAACAAATCTCCTGGAGAAAATGTCACCTACTTTTTTCTCACGCCTCACGATGTCCTTCCTGACGCTGAACCCTTTCTTTGCAGAATAAGAATTATAGAAACTGTAACATTGGTCTTCACTTTCAAATGTCATCTTGACAATTTCCAAGTACTCATCTATAGCTTCACTTTCTTTCCCAAAATTGCTGAACATACCATTACTGTTTCCACAATCATGAGGCTCGCAGTTTTCCTATCATCAATATAAACAACTTCCCGATGAGATTCAGCTCATAATGATTTCTATCCCTAGTACATGCATGCACACCAATTTAAAACATAACAGTCTTACCTCCATATTGTCGCTGTCGGAAATACTACATCCAAATACATCACCATGCCATTCATCCATCCCGTCGTCACTGTTAGCAAGAAGCAAGATATGAGATGACATACACTGTACGAGGCATCGCAAACAGCAAAAACAGATTCTAGCTAGGTCTTTTCCTCGTCTCAGTTGCCTTAGTTATAGTACTGATGTTTATCTATGCACTTAACAACTGGGCATTTCTGTGTGAATGTGTGTACTGAAAATATAGCATCATACTACAGCATTCCCAATCGCTATGAGGTTACTGAATTATAGAGCAAAGGGTCCCTGCCTGTAGCTTAACACTGAATCAATTCTCTCAACTGTACCTCTGTTTGTTAAGTCCAAGCTCTGTGTAAAGGCATGGTTTGCTGTAAACTCATGAGACTAAAATCACTGCCTACCAGTACACTTAATTTGAGTGAAAACTGATTAAACTCATCTCTTTAAAAAATACAGTACAGAACCATAGTAGCATTGATCAGAGTGTAGTAACACGCGGTATTTTTGTTTGGTAAGAATAGGCAAATTCGGACCCGTCCCAACCCTAGCCCTAGGGCGCCGCCGCCGCCGACCTCGCCTCCGGCGGCTCTCCCACCGCCGCGCGGCCCCCTCTCCCCTCCCTCCCTCCCTCCCCCCCACCCGCCGCGTCCGCGCCGCCCCCGCGGCGGCCGGCGCGGCTCGAGCTTCTCTTCTCCCGTCCACACCCGCAACAGCTCCTCTGTCGCCGCCGTCGGTGCGCCGGCTCTCCTCCACCCGCGTCGTAGGAGACCTCGCGGGGCGGTTCCTCTACGGCGGCGGTGCTTCTCGGGCGGCGGCGGCCCGGCTCCGGCCGGGGGTAGCAGATCGACGGCGACGGCCTGCTGCGGGGCGGCATGTTGCTGCGGGCGACGACGTGCAGCGGGGTTCGCCGGCTGGCCCATGCGGCCCAGATCTGGGCCCGTCGGGCCCATCTGGGTCAGGGCGGGCCGGCTTGACCTGCGGTGCGTTTTGCAGATGTAGGGGAGGTGGAGGATGCAGGTGCAGCGGCGACTGCGGCCGACCTTGTTGCAGCGTGATGGCGAGCTTCACGGGCCCGGATCCCCCCGGATCTGGGCCCGGACGGACTCTATTAGGACTGGTATGCCCCCGTGGGGGCTTTACGGGCCCGCAGGACTCGGCCGGACCTGACGGAGACTGGTGTGCTGTGCTGTCGCGCCCGGTCGACTACCGTCTTTGGCGGTGGAGGTTGTTCCCTCCCGCTCGGCTGCGGTACTGCTGACCCCGGGTCATACGCCTCACCTCCGTCTTGCAGACCTCGTGACGGCTACTTCGGTGAGACGACGTTGGTGGTGACTTCGGTTCGTTGGCGCATGGTGGTGGGCGGCTAGTCTGGTGGTTTTGAGGCTCGTCCTCGCGAGACTCCTGTGTTACCAATCGTCCGGGGTTGTGGAAGGGGTTTCGGGAGAAATCCTTGTCGGTCTGTTCGACGCCGACGCGGTGCCGCCTCCGGGGTGGCATCTTTCCTTCCTGAAGGGCGTCGTGGCTACCTTTCATCCGCTTCCCTCTGTGCCGGGGGAAACCCTAGGACCAGTGCACTGGTCCGGGCAGTAGCGTGGCTTTCCTTCCTGAAGGTGCTGCTTGGTACTTGTCGATTCGGTGCTAGGAGCGTGGTGGTACTTCTCCGGAGAGGGCGCAGCGGTTGTGGGTCACCGTCGCTTAGTCGATCCGCCTATGTCTCCATTTTGTTTCTCTTCTTTTCTTCTCTTCCCCTTGCTTTGGGTGTATGTTTGCTGCCGCCCCAGCATGCCGTGACTGTTGGTTGTATTGGGTTGTTGCTATATTTATATAGCGGGGCTACGGCTATTTCGTCTACCATAGTAGCATTTCTCTCATACCTATCTGACGCCATGAACGACTGACGGCTCGGGCCTGAAGGCGTTGGAGGAGCAGACTGTCGGGCTGACGGTCGCGCAGGGCGCTGGGTAGTGGCGGAGAGAGAACAAAGCGCCCGAGAGGAGGTCGTGCGGCCGAGCGCTGGAGGAGCTCGCCGCGCGGCGGCGTTCGAGTTGCCGAGCTGTCCGAGCAGCGGTGGTCGCAGCGCGCCGTTCGACCAGAGGGCGTCGAGATTCAGCGGCGGTGTTGGATGCAGACACGGCGGTGCCTTCGGAGGAGGAACCCACCGCGCGGGTGGTGGCAACCGCTCGACGGCTCAAGGCGCAGAGCTCACAACTGATGGAGGACTCCAGACGGTGGGGCTGCACGAGGATCCTAGGCGGCGGCGTTGCACGTTGCAGCTCGAGCTCGTTCCGGAGGAGGAGTCTGGTCGGCGGCAGCCGACGACGAGCTCGCCGGAGGAGGCTTTCCAACGAAAGGGGAAGTGGGGAACCGACAGGGGACGCGGGAGGTGAGGGGCCACTGGGGGGAGATCGTGATTTCTGGTCAACCGCCGGGTTTGGGGCGGGCTGACTTGGACATGGGCCTGGACCTGAACCGTCTCGCTGATGGGTTCAAAAGTGACGTAATTGCCGTCCCATTAGACTAACGAGGCGGGATTGACACCCATAATCTGAGCCATCAGTGCGCTTTAAAGTTGGCGCAGAAAACTTTTGGGAAAGCACAGGAGCACTCGCCTTGTTCGGCAGCAGTGTTTTCTGGTGTTTTCTGGTGTAATTTCCCTAGTGTTTTGGGTGAAAACACTCTTACACCCAAAACACCCCAATCCCTCCCAATCCCCTCCTCTACCAAAACACCCATCAAATACAGTTGTTTGGTACAAGTGTTTCAGCAACAATTGCAATGTGATCTTTTTTCATATAACTGATATATTTAAACACACGATTTGAAACTGATATATTTTCACACGATTTGAACACACGGTTCAGCACAAACATTGGAAACAACACATGCAGGTTTAAACATACAAAAACTAGGTGCCGCAGAAGTCAGACGTTGCTGCTGTTGCCATTGGTGCTTTCAGCGCCATCAGAATCATCACCGGACCTACTTGAGCGGTCATCAGAAGAAGGGGCAGATGGATCGCAGCTTTCATCTACATGTTTGTGCAATGAAGCATCAGAGGAGAAATTGCTGTGTGTGGAGAGATTATTGCTACTGCGCTTAGCAGGATCCCTGCTCCCATTCTGTCCCAGATGATGGGCATCATGCTGGGTGTGATCGTTAATATTGCCATCTAAAACCTCTGTTGCAACCTCCCTGTCAGTAACAAAAGAAGATGACTGGTTTCAGAACAGAATTTTAAAAAGCAAATGGGTAGGCCGACACACAAAATACCTGGTGAGATAGTTCCCTTGCCTCAAGGGCATTTCACTACCAAAGTAGGTGGTCCAAATTAAATATCTACATGCTTTTCTTAAAGCTTAATATCTACATGCTTAGTTGACTGGACAAATGAAGAAAATATCTTCCTTGAGCATTACCCAAACACAGAGTTCGGGTAAGCATCGAAGAATTGACCAAGATTTCAGGTGTGCAAGACCAGAAACAGAAAATTAAAAGGACTTCCATGTAGAACAAAAGACGCGGATGGATTACAGATTAAGCAAGTGTGGGGCGTGTGCATCTAGTTATCTTCCATTATCTTTACAGAGGTTCAGAAAGAGCCCTAGCTGAACATCTGAAAACGTCTGTATACTACGACTGAACAGGATAGGATTCATAGCAATCGAGTGGCCTGGGAATCGAACACACACTACCTTGTTGCATGGCGTGGATTCATGTCCGGGCACATGGCCAGCGACGAGGGCGGGCGTGACATGCCCTTGCTCCTCCTCTCTCCCCGGAGGCCTCAGATCTCCTCCGGGCTGGCTGGCCGCCGCCTTGACCTGACTGACCAGTTCAGCAAAACACAACGTTAACTTAATGAAGAAATTGCTCGGTCAATACGAAGACAAACCAAAGCAACCGACAGGCAAAACGAAAACTGTACGCAATCCGAGGGCGATGAATTTCAAAAGGAAGAATCGAACACAGGACAGGAGAGAACCGATTCAGATCGCGTGAAATGCTAGTCGGGAATGGGGGAAACAGAAGAAGCAAGAAAGTATTCAGACAGCAGCAGCAGGTAGGTACGTAGTTTAAATCGAAGCGAGGGCGGCGATCAATCCGGAGTCCAGACAGGCTGTCCCTATGAAGTTGAGAGCTCCGGCGTCGTACAGAGCTCCGGCGGCGGCGGGATCAAAGAACTCGTCCGCGCCGCGAGGGAGGAAGGCGCCAGGAGATGAAAACGTCCTTGATCTCGAGGAAGAAGAGCCGAGCGACGGGCGGCGGACGGAGGGCGGAGGCACCGAGCGAAGGAGGAGGGTGGAGGGCGGAGGTGACGGCGACGGCGGAGGGCGGAGGGGACGATGGAGGAGCCGCGCCGCCAGAGCCGTCGAGACACGAAGAAACGCGAGGGGCTACTCGCGTCTTCGATCCCCTCCAACCCGACGTGTCTCGACCGGTCTCTCCCGGGCCAGCCCGACCAATCCCGGCCCGCCGAACAGCCCGCTCGTGTTTCGGCGTGTATTATTTTGGGCCGGAAATTTACACTCAAAGACCGGTCGAGACACGGCTGCCGAACGAGGTTACTGATTTTGTGGGGTTTTTTTGCTGCGGGTTTGTAGTGGATGCACATCACTGTAGGATAAATTATCAGCCACACGACCAGCGAGCGATGGCAGAAGCAACATTCTCCCTTGGACTACATGACATGTGAGATCAAGACGACCTTGATTACTTACATCCATCTCTATGAACAAGTGCAACTTGCCTGCCGAGTTTCCTCAACTGATTGTATTCCAGAATTGTTACGCAATAGGCTTATATAACAAATCAGAACAACACCTTTAAGATGTAGAAAAAAATTATAATTTACAAGGCATTTTTAGTGCTGGAAGCAGTGCTTAATAACATTTATCAAAACTCTCGCCCTTTCTTAGCATTCAGTTGGTTTGTTCTCACATGTTATCTTTTTTATGGTGATTTGACCAATGCTGTTAGATACTAGATACACACTCCCGGGAATTTCTCTTGTAGAGGTGAAATGAAGTCTGTGATGTTGTTTTCTTGCATTTCTGTGAAGCGACTAACCAGGAACAGCGATCTTTTTGCAGTGAAAAAACCATGTATTCTATCTTTATCTTCTTAATTATATTTTTTGAAACGGGGCAAAAGCTTTGCCTTTATATTGATATAGGAGAAGCAAACGAAACAGAGTCTAGGCGAAAACAAATAACATCTAATTACAATTAACCAACACCGTCGATTCTTCGGAAAAGGAAGATCGTCATGTGGATGGAGAACTAAGCAAGAATCTCAGCGAGAGGCTTGTCGCCGGCCAAAATCCATTCCTTGCTCTCGTCCCTGATCTTCTGCATGAGAGTCGACGGCATGGAGGAAATGTTGTTGAAAACACGAGCGTTCCTTTCCTTCCAAAGTTCCCAAGTGATTAGGGTAACAGCTGACTTAAGGCCCTTGGGGTGCGCTGTGGGAGACTTGATGATCGCATGCCAGTAGTCAAGGACAGTTGGGCGTCCGGTGCCCATGTCCAGGACCAGAGCAGGGCAAGAAAGCCAAGAGGCAGCCGCCTGCCAGATACGTCTTGAATATCTGCACTCAAAAAGGATGTGCCTTGCGGTTTCACTCTGGCATCGGCAGAGCTGGCAGAGGGGGGTGTGAGGCCAACCCCTCTTAGCGAGACGGTCCGACGTCCAAAGCCTATTTTGCACGACGAGCCAAGCGAAGAACTTGCATTTGGGGGGAGCCCAAGTCTTCCAAACAAGGTTGCTGAAAGAACAAGTGTTGGATCCGATGAATTGAGCTTTGTAAGCCGATCCCGTCGAGTATTTCCCGTCAGACGTAAGCGTCCAAATGATGGTGTCAGCGGCGGCCGGATCCAATGTGGTATCCTGGAGCAGATCCCATAGGTTGACGAACTGTGTGATGTGCTCGAGAGTGAACTCATGGACCGCAATGTCAGCGACCCAGTTGAGGTTGGCCAGAGCGTCCTTGACGCATCGCTTCTTCTTTTTTGACGCCTGAAAGATCTTGGGGGCGATTGCTTTCGGGTGTTCCCATTAAGCCAGGAAGATGACCAAAAACTTGCGGTCTGCCCATCCCCGATGGTCACTCTCGTGGCTGCATTGAACAGCTCTCTATCTGTGTCGTCATTAGGTGTTTCGAGTCCCACCCAGGGCTTTTAGTTTCTCATACATTTAAGTTCAGAAGAAACACCTAGAACTACCTGGGAACACTCGGTCCTGAATAGAGTTTGTTTAACCGAGTGTATCTGTGCTCTGGAGAGAATAAGTCAGATAGTATCCACCAAAGACTTGTGATGGCCCTTTTAGCCGTGCATACGAGTCATGCATCCACAATCTCCTCACCTGACTGGCCAAAATGCAACTAGCTGGTTGGTTAATTAGCCATTGAGTACTTACTTAACAATGTTGATCTATACCTAAAACACAAAATTACCTGAACCACACGTTCAATTAAAGACCATCTGTCTCGCAGACCAACAAATTAGCACATAAAGTTGTCTCCTTTCTGGTAAGAAACAATTTGTATTACTCAAACTAGGAAAAAGGGGTGGCAATATCATACCGGTGGAATATATATATACAAACTTAATTACGATGCGCAGCAGCCTGACCTCAGAAAGCAATCTCAAGCCTCACACTGATAGTGACAGCTCCCGGCCGGCGTACGCATCCTATACCTGACTCTCCAGGTCCGGCTCCCGTCCGGCGGGCCGATCCGTTGCCCTGCCACCGGTCTTGGACGGCGCCGGAGGCGGGAGAGCAGGGCGAGCGCGGCAGACGGGGCAGGTGGCGTGCGTGCAGAGCCAGCCATCGACGCACCCGACGTGGAACGCGTGCCTGCACCCGGGCAGCGCGCGCACGGCGTCGCCGTCCTGCATGGCGCCCAGGCACACCGCGCACTCCTGCCCCCGCGCCTCCCCCTCCGACTTGAACCTGAACACGGGCGCCATGGCCGCTAGCACCGCCTTGTCAAGCCCTCCTGCGCCGCCCCTCTTCCCCGCCGCGCCGGATCCCGCAGTCGTCCGGTGCACGCCGTCCCGCCCGCCGCTCCACCGCACGTACAGGTAGTTCAGGTACAGGATCACCCCGTACAGCGCGAGGCAGACCGCCGTGAACGCCGCCACGAGCTCCAGCGTCCCGTGCGGCGACGCCGCCGTCGACATGCCGATGGATCGATCGATGGATGTCACTCCAGGTAGGGCACTGATGGGTGGCAGAGTGTCGTGTCGTGTCGTGCCGTGCGGGTCTCGCCCAGCTCAGCTCTCTCTCTCCGCTGGGTTTCTGCTGGCGATAGTGGTGTTTAAATGTAACCGCCCGGTAGCTAGTGCTAGAGCCTGGTGGAAGACTGGGATTAGCGGCGGGGAATGGCCGGGCGGTCACGCTTTGCGCTGCTTTGTATAGCCAGCACTAGAGAGGTTTGCTGATTATGCAAGGGATTAGGGTAAGATTGGAGTGTGAGTAGGGTCTCGGTGTGAGTGTGGCATGGGGCCCACATTATTTGGATGAGTGGGCTGCATATATAGCCGGAACTTAAGTACACTTATCCAATACGATTACGGAGGAAATCAATTCGAGGTTATCGACTTATCGCATATGTGAGAAAAAGACATCCGGGTTGCTCTAGTCATTTTGTGGGTTCTTCAGGTTCAGTGGACCGCTAATTATAATCGTTACACCGGCCAAGCACACCGAACCGGTTTGAGAGCACAAAAGTAAGTCACGACTTACAGGTCAAGGATACAGCTCTCCATTGCAAGTGGCTTTTTAAGCTTTTTACTGAAGATGGTGTTTGGCAAACACTTTTTAAGCGTAAATACATAGACACAAGTGCTTTATACCATAGCTGAGATTATGCAGTATTCACCTTCGAATGTGATGTTCAGGCAAGATTTAATCGGTCCTACGCTTACAGGTTGGAATACCCTTTTGGCAAGACTAGCGTCGGTCCAGCTGTCTCAAGGAACTGATGAGTTTCGCTGGAATATACTTGGGAATAGAAAATTCTCGGTAAACTCCATGTATAGTGCTTTGGTTCATTCCGATTTACCACTCGGTGACAATAAGAAAATATGGTAGATGAAGATATCCCTAAAGTTGGAAATATTCGCTCCCCAAAATCCTCCCATAATCCGCATAATAACAATCTTATGATGCCCACCAGGCATAACGTGCATGTCCAAACATATGCTTTTTGCTGATGGAATTGTGATAACATACAACAGTTGCTGCCAATGGGAGCAACTATGTTGACGGGGTGTGTTTCCTGAGACTTGTGCTTTACCAAGAAAGAGTATGTCCTTGACACTCCTCCTTCGGGGGTTGCTATCGAGGCTACTGATGCTGAAAGGGAAGCTCACACCTTGAAGAGTGATGAGGTTGTCTCTATCCAATGTCTAATGTTCACATGCATGGATCTTGAGTTGCAGAAGCGGTTGGATCGCACATCTGCTAACGACATGATCGTCGTACTCATGGCCATGTACTCAGACAAACATTGAGCATTATGAGATAACGATTTTTTTTTGGTCATGTCACATAGCAGAAGGAAGCTCAGCAAGCGAGCATGTAATCAAAATGTTTGGTTACGGTATAAGGCTACATACTCTGGGGTTTCCCAATCCCGGCTGAGCTAAGTGCAGATTTGGTGCTAACTTTGATCCCACCGTCTCACGGCGGTTTTATCATGAATGGGATGAAGAAAACGTCGAATGAGCTCCTTTTTATGCTGAAACTGCATAAGCTGGTGTGAAGAGGGATGACAATCAAGTTTGATAGTTACCCAACTCGCACGCTTCAACAAGAAGAGAAACAAGAAGGCTAATGGTGCTAACGCACCGGATAAGCCTAAAATTTTAGTTCAGGAGAATCCTAAATGCCTTTATTGCAAGAAGAAAGGATATGGGAATAGGACCTATAAAAGGTTCCTGACATTAATAAAGAAGAAACCTGCCAAAGGTGCAAAAGGTGTAAGAGCTATAATTAAATGATATTCATCATTTTTATTAGTAACTCTGATGTATCGATTGCCAAGAACTATTCTTGCATTTGATATAGGAGCTATGGAAAGTAAGAAAGGCAAAAGGGTAAAAGGTGTTGATGAGCGTCAAATTCGCACCTCATTTTATTTTTTATTTTTTTGAGATGTCCAATTCATCAGCACACGCGCACACACACACACACACACACACACACACACACACACACACACACACACACTCACTCTCCAATCCTGTAAAACTTATCTATTTGTTTCTTGCGCATCATCCAAAGACATTAGGGCCTCACTGAAACCCTTTGGAGTATTTCATGAGAATTATGGACTATTCTTATCCATAACAAAAAAAATACGGAAACCCTTTGGATCGTAGTATTGAAGTCTTCAATTTTTTATAGAATCCATTCTTGTGCCCTATACTACATACGAATCTCAAAATGAACTCAAACCCTCGTTTTACTTTTTCCTTTGAGAAGTCCAATACATTTAAACTCTATCCCTCTCTTCTCCATCCTGCAAAATTCAGTTGTTTGTTTTATGTGCACCATCCAAAGACACACTTATAATATTCTTGTGTTTTTATATTCTTTGAGAATTCATAATACGTAACATTTGAAAATCATGCTTTATCCAATTTATACGTTTTGAAAATCGTACATGACATGTTTTTTTCTTATTCTTATGTTTTCAAATTCATTCAACCCAAAGAGTCCCTCAATGGGGATTAATCCTCCAAAATAAATATGGATTGCTTTCCTACACTAAAATCTCATATGATTCCTAGCAAAAGGTTTGGCCCTTTGAAATGCTACCAACCAACTTATGTTATCGATTTCTGCATTTTCAATTCCCGTAGAATTGGACTCGTGTCATGACATTCTATTTGAATTTTTTTCTATTCCCGTGTTATCCTGTTCATGCGAAACAAAGAGTCATTATTTGTCTCTACGATTCTTACATTTCTCCAGTCTGGAAACAAAACGCTAATATTGAATTTTTTCTGTGGTTTTGGTTCCTATAAGATTTCAGGATACATCACATCTCAATTCTTTGCATATATACTCCGTACACGAAAATTCACCCCCGTACTGCTAATACAAGATACAACGAGCGTATTGTTTTAGCATTTACCTACAAAATTACGAGACCGCCTCATTTACTGAATCTTACCCAAAAATGGCGATTATTTTAGGGGGTGCCTTTTTTTTTTACCAGATGTAGTACTAGAGTTGCTCAGCCTCTAGGCGCAACGGAGTCAGATTCCTACTTGGTCTCCGTGCCATCACCTACTGTCGGGAAAACGTAATAAAGAATTAACGTTGGACTGAAAAGCAAAACCCTAGCTCTTCGGGCACCCATGGCGATGGCGACGGCGATCTCCGGCCGCGTAGCCGGCGAGGCCAGCGCAATCCTCGCTCCTTCCGCTTCATTTCTCCCTGCGCCGCTCCGGCGCGCCGCCTGCTCCAAGGTCAGCCCCCCATCCCCATTTCCCTCAAACACCTAATCTCTATCCTCCCATGTACTTGTCAGTTGCTAGACACACACAAAATCAAATCTAGGCGTGTTTTTCTGCTTCCCTATCGATTGCCTTCAATGCCCCTCGAGAAGCTATTTTTAATTTGGGACTGGCACCATGGAAGTTCAACTGTGACTGCGGCAGCAAAACCTAGTGTTCCGGCATCTGCATACTTGTGTCCGTGATAATTAAGTCGATTGATGATGCGAGTAAGCTGCTGGGTATGTTAGCAGTGCTAGCAGCATGAACCACGGCTTACAGAATCTGGTCGTCCAAATTTCGTTGACCTAGGCTGGCCCTATACTCTAGTCTGATCTGCATTTCGGCTCACGCTTTCAACTTGTACCTTTTGCTGTTGTGAGGGGTTTATTTCATCTTGTACAAGTATTAGTAAAATACCTTCTGGACTACGCTTGTATAAGCATTAGTAAAATACCTTCTGGCCTAGTTTGACTGCCAAGTGTGTACTTTGACTATATATTTCTTGTACGGTGTTTTCTGAATAGTTACAAAATCACAATCATAAGAAAGTTACTTTGAATACGATTGCGATAGCAATTTTGTGTAACATCACCCGCATATTATTTGATTAACTATTTGTCAAAGCTGGAACTTGGGCAGTCAAATAATGCCCTACAGTTTCAAATAATGCCCCACAGTTCTAAACGAGGAATTCCGTCAGTACTTGGTAGACGATCTAAGATATCATGTGCCTAGTCTGACCATAATAAGGAATAGAAAATATAGAAATTTAGTGATTTAGGACTTTGGATTATTAACTTTCTATCAGACACGGGATGTACCACACAGTGGATGTTCTTTTATATGTAAGTAAAGAGGATAGTCATGAGGTTTATGTATCTCCAAATATGATTTTTTTTAATCAATTATGGATTCTTCCATACCAGCATTGTGGTTGCTCTGCTCAATTGAGCCTTTACTTTTTCACATGCACATCATTTATTGTTCCTTGTTGCAGAAAAGCAAAATTATGTTTATGCGTCTTTTTTTCCTCTCTTATGTTCTGCTGTGTACCTGTTCACACTTCACAGATATTGGCCATACTGTACAGGCAACTTGTAGACCCTGATAATCCTGTTATTGCGTAAATTTCTTGAAAAAATCAGCATGACAGAAGGTAGTGGCACTCATATGATTGAATATATTTGTTTGTCTCTGTTCTTGTTCATCATGCATGGTGTGCTTCTTCCTACCATATGATTGAATATGTTTGTTTGTCTCTGTTCTTGCTCATCATGCATGGTGTGCTTCTTCCTACCATAGTCCTTTTGGGCCTCTGTGGGTTGCGTCCATTGAAATAGTTCAATTACTTATTTCGTGAAGTTCTGTTTACTCATGTGATTCTATTGCATTTAAATCCTACTGATGAATAATGGATACCTTGCATTGCATTAAGATTATGTTTACATTGTCTATCGTTTAATGACTTGTCATGTGATTCTGTAGACACTGTTTTGTGCTTTTCCTCGTGGAGCACGTAGCAACCTCATGCTTACACCGGGACGACTATGCATTGAGCGTCAAAGCTATTCACAGAGATATGGTACAACTTTTGCTCTTTCAAGGGGAGACTTTTCTCCTGTTACTCAAGATGTCGAAGGCTTCCTTCACAGTGTTGTTAATATGGGATTTGTTGACCGTCTGAAACTGGCTTGGAAGATAATCTTCCCTGCACCGACCATACATGAGAACACAAACGCAAATATCGCAAAGCAGAGGCTGAAAATGATCCTATTCTCCGACAGGTGCGAGGTCAGTGATGAAGCGAAGAAAAAGATAGTCGAGAATGTTGTTGAGGCGCTATCTGAATTTGTGGAGATCGAATCACGGGACAATGTTCAAGTGGATATCTCAACTGATGCTGGCCTTGGCACAGTGTACTCTGTGACTGTTCCCGTGCGCCGTGTGAAGCCGGAGTATCAAGAATCGGATGAGCAATACAGAGGAAAAATCGTGGGTGTCGACTTCAAGGACACTGGAGAATCGTCTGGTAACGTTGATGTCACCTTTGATTTCTATGTACCCAGCGAGAACCCTTGACTGGTGTGCTCTGTTGTGTCCTTACCTGCAGACTCCTCGGATAGTATGTTAGAATGTTTGCTAGTCCGATGTAAATATCTAGGCCTTTCTTTCATTCAGCGTTTCATGTATTTCGATTTTCGAATTTGTTTTGGTGGTGGCAGAGATTTGTTGCCAGATTCTTGAGAGTTTGTTGAATTTGGTAAAGTAACATTGTACCTCAGCCTATTATGTATTTCGCTTCGATGAAGCACAATAATCTCCACACTGCAGGTAGAATGCAGCGAATCTGTTTGAGAATGTTTACCACTTTAAAAAACCATTTGTGCTGTAACTGTTGGAAATTATCCACATTACATTTGTATTGTGTGTGCAATAAATGTTTACCGTTATGTGTCCTAAATCCTAACTGGGTTACTTCATGTGACATGTCATGTCCTATAATTGGGACATTTCGCTTTTTATTACCGAAACTTGATGTAAAGCTCGAGACGATCAGGTAACAGGCAGCGCAATCAACAATACATTATACCATACTGACCTTACAATGCTCTGCCCACGTATTAGATGCACTGACTGAATAGATTAGAAGTCTAGAAGGTAAACATTTCAAATTCGCTTCAACTCAGACCAGTTCAGTATTTTGGATCAGTATGATCAGTTACTCCAACAGCGATTACCACATGGCAACAGTTCAAAAAGAAAAATACAACATGGCAAGCAGACTCCCTGTTGTAAACTCGCTTTGTACATGCATATCCAGCATTCCCAAAGAAACACATCATTGCATTGACATATATCAAAATAATACATCATTTCATTGATATACATCAAAATAATACAAAGATCGCTACTAGGAGGAGGTTCCTGCAGAGAGCTGTAAGCTTTGACGAGCTTAAATCCTAACTACTGTCAGATAACATGACATCACACAAAATATTTACAGGGAACTACATTTTCTCATACAGCCGCAGTACAGATTACACTACCGCAAAAAATACAGAACTAGGTACACCAACCTTGAGATGGTACAGAATGCGGCAGCGCATCCAATCTTCTGATCAGATCAGATCGGAACAAAAGTGACATATATACCTGTTAGGTTGTTACTACCTAACTAGACCACACATGCACCAGCCCATGGCTGTTGCCAGTGTAGATCTCGTTCCTGTCCTCGTCGTAGAACAGTGCAGTCACATCCTCCAGAGCTTCTGCGATGGTACTCCAGATTGCGGGGCGGCCAATCTTGCGGGGAGCAATACGCAGGGCAGGATCGTTGGCTGCAATCTTGGCAATGCACTTGCCAGTCATGATGTCGCTCATGTTGATGGATCCAATTGGAGAAGCTGGGCAACGAGTAATATGAAACCAAATGAATTTTACCACGTTTATCTGATACTATACCAATATTTTGTATTTTTCAAACTACCTGAATGATGGAATCAAGGAAGCAGTTCCACATTGTACAAATGATTCAAATTAACTATTGAAGAAGAAATCAGGATTTGACTACTGCACCTGTACTTTCATCAGCAGCTGCCTCGGATTTACAGTACGAGATAATCAGATCCTGGTCACTTGTAATGTAAATGTTGTTGGTGCTACAATCTTGATGCCAAAGCAAATGGTCCTCAAACGACGTCACAAGCTCTCCTCGGAAATTCCATACAGCAACTGTTCTGTTTCGGAATGTCAAGAACAGATTGTTCTCGTACAGAAAAATGAACGCTGACGGGGTCATGAACTTGTTAATACTCACTTCAATTAGCTCAGAACTTCGTACCTTCATGAAGACCAAAACACTATCAGGCTTACAGGCAGAAAAATATTACAAGATAAAGTATATAATATAACTTTGAATTGTGCCATACATCAAGTATTTGAAGGTTCTCGTCTTCTTGCTTGACAAGGAGCTTTTCATTGAACTGCTCAATAAAATCAATTTTCTTGGTGCGATGCAACATGTGCCTGAATGATTTCAGTGGCTTTCCATCTTCAATTGATAATATCTTCAAAGGAACATAACTTGGAGTTCTATCATATATCAAAAGCATGATTCCTGGGCTGAAAAGAGAAATTTAACGAGTAACTTGGCAATTGGCAGCGCTGAAAATGAGAAGGAAAAATACAATCAAGGAAAAAGGTGCAGACCTAATCTTTATCTCCTGCACATTGGTATCCGGTATTGAATATAGGAAGGAATAGTTCTTCAAGTCAAAAACCTTATAGATACTGCCAATACAAGTATGACCATTAGATCAATAAGTGCTGTGAAGTACACATAATAATGCGATCAATGTTTAAGAAAGCATACCCATCCTGTGCTGAGTAAGTGAGTACTTTTCCATTAACATCATCAAACTCCACAAAGCCAGGCCACTTCAGAGATTCTGTCTCAAAAAGAGGAAACCCAGCATCTAACCGATTCCTCCGTATATATCTGAAAGAATACATCGATATCAAGTGCAAGAGCTGTAAGTTACTGTATTCAATGAGAACAGCAACATTATCCTCAAAATCATTTAAAATTGTGCTTGCTCTAATTGTACATACAGAAAATAACAGGTAACAGTAAATTATATATAGTGCTTCTCGACAAGTCACAAATTAAGGCATCATAATGGGAACTTCTCATGGCATATGCTCTTACTCGATTGGGGTTGTTCTGCACTTCAATGTGCTAAAATGGTCTGATGCATAAACTGAGACAGTAATAAGTGAATCGTTGTTCTTGTTGTAGAACAAACTCCGAATCACTTCATCTGGGCATAAATTCAAGAAGGATAAACGCTTGTTTGTTACTGCAGACACAAAAACGCAATGCAAAAGGTCAGATAACATCAACAGTCTTCACCATTGTCAGTCAAGTGCAAATCACATTCTACTGAAGGTGGAAATACCTACCTCGACTAAAGGCAGCACAAAGCCCAGAATGAGCAAGAGCGAATATGATATCATTTGCTGCGACAATCTCAATAATTTTGGATCGCTTTTTTAGAATCTGTAGCTTCACAAATAGGTGAGCATCGTGATCATATGTATCAAACTCTTCCTGCACCAAATTGTTACAGTGTCAGTCTACACATATTTAGAAGATTCCTGTTAAGAGAAACAAACAATGTAGCTTTTTGCTCAAATAAGAACACCATACAAAGTGAGCTATTACCATATACTGAATAGCCTTCAATTAGTACCAAACTATGTATAGGCTCAAGTTGTACAACAACAGAACTTAGCTGAAATTATACTATGCACATTTGTAATAATATGCTCATGTTCGGTCTTCTACTACAAGCAGGAACGGTATAACCTCTAAGGGAAATAAAAGGAATCAGGAACCAGCAGGCCAGCACTGAGTTATATTGTATTAAACCTATCACATGGAAATGAGACAGTTTAATCTTAATTTACGTAGAAAATAACCACATCCGGATGTATAATCTCAAGTACTTCAAGACTTAAATCCAGTCTTTTGCAGGTACCAAGCAATTTAAGCTAGCTCATTACGGCTCAAGTGAGGTGAAACAGCCTCCAACCATCCAAAATTGTACGTATTGTGTTAGTGCGCACAGTTACATTGGTGGATGCAAGTTTGGCCAGAAAGGGGTTCATATGACAGGGTATCCAGTTCAATTCTCAACTAGTATAACCCATATATACATAGGTGTGACCAGCAGGCAAATGCCAAGTGAACCCAGACATTGTATTCGGTTGTGCCGACCGTCCCTCCCTTTCTGAACCTCTGTCCATTCTTTCACTATAAGTAGTGGTTCTTATTTTTGTAATAAGCAACTACATACTTTGATTTCTACTTGGTTATGTCGAATTATTGATTCTAAAATTTACACACATCACTACGCAGCATGGAACTGTCTGATAAGTACATCGGTACTGCTATAGCGGTGCTGCACACGATCGTTTCCATTCTGGATCCGTCACTGATAGTTACAACTAAAGAAGGTCGATTCAGACCCATGTCATGGAATATCATTTTAAGCCCCACAGGTTGACTGTATGAATAACACAGTAGAATAATCCCAAAAGATCCAATCCTATAAGAGACGATTGCTTCTAAATTCCAGCAGCTACAACCGGAACCCCAACAATTAAAGCCAATTATGTCGGATGGTGCTCCGTATGTAAGGAACCAAGAGAAGAAAAGCTTGAAACAGGGTCATTTAAACGCCAAAAGTGACAACTTCAGCCCAAGATCCGATCTTTTTGGGAACCTAGAACTCAACACTTCTAGGTCCCCAAAACCGAAACTTCTCCCATATCATCACTAACTTAAAAGTTGAAGTGCCAGAAAGACAGACTTAATGCGAAACGTCCCATCAATTTCGCCTCCAGGCCATCCAAAAGGCAAAAAAATAGTTGGCCTCGCCTCCACAACAATTACTACGAGCTACAAGAGCCGACGGAATGCAGCGAAACCAAGCCCTAGAGATCCGGAGGTCGCCTCCCACGCCATCTCAAACACGCAGAGGAGCTGGCCGAGGTCAGTGGGCTTACCTGGAGCTGCATGTTCCGGAACCGCTCCGGCACGGCGGCCGCGGCGCCTCCGCCGCGCGCCGCGAGCTGCCGCCCCCCGATCTCTCGGCGCTGCAGCTTGGCCGCGGAATTAACAAGCGGGGCGTCCATGCGCCGCTTCGGCCCGGCCCCAGCGCCACCGCTCGTCTCGACCTGGTCCGCACCGTCGCCACTGCCCCGCCGGCGCGCCGACACCCGGAGCCGCACCCGCATCTGCGGCTTGGGTCCGTCCATCCTCCTGCCCCTCCGCTCCTCGCCACTCACGCTTGGACGCTGGGGCTAGGGTTTCGAGGGGAAGCCGACGTGGTGCTCTGGTTTTTTTTTCTGGTTACGGGAGGAGGTTGGGGAATTCGACGGACTCGGGAGGAAAGGAGAAAGGAGAGCTGGGCGGGGTGGGGCCCGCGCGTGCAGTGGTGAGCGGTGACCCCGGTCGGTGGCCCGCTGGTACAGTGAGAAAGACCGATCTTTTCCCTTCAGGGCACGAGCAATGGTAGCAGTAGCATGTACTGCTCCCGATCCTTACAGCTAGGCATGGGAATGTGAGGCACGCGCTTGTTTTTTTAACGCCCAACCCAAAAAGTTGAAGCCACCATCGAGGGACCCGAGCATCATCATCATCTCTCTCTGTTTTCTCTCTATCTCTCTCTTCTAATTCACTCTCGCTTCACCTTTTTCTGTCCAAGAGGCGGGATTCTGCAGAAGAGACTCTGACACCTGCGAGGCAACACCCGAGCCTGCAATCTGACACCCGAGCCGAGCTGGCACCTACGGGGCAGTAGGTTGAAGCGACGTGCTGGCCATGCCCTCACAAGAGTAGGGCTAATCTTTTCTCACAGATGATTAGTGCAAATCTGCAATCCTACATCTCTAAATAAGATTGTAGAAAAACTCACATAAACTGCTTTGCCAAGTCAGCAAAATCATGAAAGCACTAAAAAAGCGATAGCCGGAGGAAAAAAAGAACGCTGTAAAACGATAAATCTGGCCAGCGTCAAAACTTTAACCAAAAATAACCCCTACGAAGTATTTAACACGACACGACCCTTTTGGTCGACGCCATATATCACGACGTTGAGGTTGCATAGCTCAACGCTAAAGTAGATGCAAGCCAAGCTCAACATCATGGTCGCATGGTGATGAGGTAGCTGCATCGACGCCTCCTCCTTCGTTGATCATCAATCTTCTTCGAAAATGGCGAAAGAGGTAGCTCATCAGGATCTTCACCAGTCGATTGCGGTGGCGTGCTCAAATTCTAAGGAGGGGGATTCCAACAGCACGGAACTCATTCATTCTCTAGCATCATTATGGGGGCCGAAGGAATGACGAGATGTGGGTGCAAAATCTCTCTGCCACGAACAACATAGGATCCTTGAAGATCATTTTCCATCTCACATAAACGAGGATTAACATCCACACTTGTTAACGTCAATCCTGGGTGACCGTTCAAAACTAAATCATTCATGACCTTCCAGATTCTTGTGGGGACCCCGGACTAGCTGTCCGAAATACCCTTGTGCCTACAACATCAGCGATCCCGTGATCAGTGTGTCGCTGAGCACAATTAAACTGGTATCAAAAGAACATCCATAAATACCGAATAAACAGACTTACTTGATTGAAGCAGTAACTTCAACAGATACTTGCAGCGGAAACCATCAAACAGCGTGGAGCCCAAGTCATTTGCCATAACCCCACGGGCAGCTGACTGGGAAGCGCCCTAGTTCGCATTGACGTCATCGATCTCTCGGTCTTCAGCATACTTCTTCTTGAACTCTGGACATGGGAATATCCAGGGACACAGCCATGAGTACATTTAAGTACTCGCAAACTACCCCCGACATGAGCATGCAACAGCACCCTTTTAATTTTCAAACTTTTATTTATTTTAAAACATCTCTATATCTTTATTGAAAAGAAAAGAAGGCTTTGAGAACTTTTTCCCATAAATCTATCTTTGTAAGAATTCTCTTTTAAAACTTTTTCCCGAAAATACATCTTTGTTGAAGAAGGTAAAAAGTCTCTTTAATAAACATTTTCCCTGAAAATCACCATTTGTTTATTTTTCCAAAACTCCTCCTTTTCCGACCAAACTATTCCTGGTCAAATCATTTTTCCAACAACCTTATACCAACCCTTGGTATAGTTGCATAAAACATTTTCCACTTTCAGGACACAAAACTTTGCACTTCTCGATCAAAGCCCCTCAGGGTACTCTTCTTTTCTAGTAACCTCATACCGACTCATCGGTATAGTTGCACATAAACAACATCTCCATTTTCCTTTCAAATCTTAAAACGTTTCCAAAACTTGCACATGGTCAGAGGACAGCCTCCCAACTGTCCATATCCGAGGACTCGGCTATTCGAATAGTTTTATTACCCTCTGCAGAGGTAGCACGCTTTCCCCACATCCATCCGGCAACTCATCGTGTCAGCCACGTCCCGCCATACAAGGTGTATGCGAAGTTGAGTCACCGACCATAACCTGTCCTTTGCTCATGCTAGTATAGGATCCTACCGCTACGAAACCGGTTCCATCGACACTTAAATCCAGCCCGTCGGAAACTAAGTGTGAGGACTTCGTAGTTCTGCCCGGCGAATTTTAATGGCCCTACAAATCCTCTACTCCAATTCATACATACCAACTCAGCTGGCAGTCTTCTCTTTAGAGGACCCGGGTCAGGGGCAGGTCACCAAACCATCCCCTCATGGAACGAGGTCATCCTCGTTGTTGAGGCTTCCAGTACTAATATGAGCAAACTATATGACTACGCCCTTTCCCATATGTGGGTAAATGTGGTCGCACAGGTTATCGGCTGGTCGTCATAGTACAAAGACACAATGTGCATTTTTCATAAACATCCCCATTCTCCATTTCTTCACTTCCACACCGACATCTCGGTATTCCATAACCACACAAGTATTTTCAAAGGAGCTTTGAGTAACAATATTTTTCCCATCCTATAGCTTGAAAAAGAATTTCCCTCTAATATCTCCATATAGGGTGTTAAAATAATATACTTGTATTTTGGAAAAAGGGTTTTCAAAATCATAGCTTTAGTGGCAACCACCACATAAATCACATATGCTCTTTATAAGTAAAACATGTGAACTAAAATAGATGTATATAGATGCAAGCCCAGAGAATAGCTTGCCTGATTTCAGCATGATGTTCCTGGACTTCTCCTCATTGATCAAAAAAATAAACTCTCATCCTCTCCGATAAATCCTTTCCAAATACCACCCCGGTAGCGTTTATCTCTGGCGTCGCAACATGAAAATAAAACAACACTCAATAAGCAAACCAAACCACAAGTGGTATACAAACAAGGAACAAACCACAACATAGCACTATTTTAATCAAGCCACGAACTAAGATCTACATTTACAAGGGCATTATACTAATCAAGAGTATAACACCATACACATGCCAGAACAAGAGGGCACAAAGACATCCTCAACTAGAGGTAATTAACAACCATTTTTCCTAATCAGGAAATACTTCAGACAAAAGTTAAGTCACCAAACAATCTCTGTAAATGAAAACATCACACCAAGCTAGGGTAGATATATAACAAGATACCTAAGCTAGTACTCAACTTAAGTCCACCAAGTTCATCAAGCCATGCAAATATATTACTCACACCAATTTGCCTAACAAATTCCACTAACAGTGCTAACATATTATAACCTGCTAAACAATAATAACATGCAAGCAACAGTACCACAACAATCATTAACCAGCAAGGCAATCATATCAATCACACACAATATTCTCACATCAAAATAAACAAATATAGTAATTCCTAATTACTAGGTGAAAAGTTATATAGGGACTAAATCCCTATCAAAAACATGACTCACAAGAAGCTCTCCTAACATGCTAGCAGAATAAGGAAACACACCACAACAGTGGGTTCCCACCCTACACATGCTAGGAAACACATCTATAACAATAAAGTTATAACACACAATTTATAAAGCCCTAATTAAAAATAGGCAGAAAAGGCCTAAACCTTATAATTAGCACCACAGTCAATCAATGACTCCTAAATTCAAACCAATTTAGGGATATGTTCTCCTACACATATAGAAGACAAGCCAATTGGATTTACTCCAAAATTCATCTCACAAAAATCTACAAAAATCACCAAAGTGCCACTGGTGTGTTTTCAAGAATGAATAGAACTTTTGTTTTAGACTTCATTTGCATACAAGGCCAACAGATCTGGAAAGGTATCATGTCAACCTATCCAGAGAATTTTAGTTTGCAATATTTGGATACATAAAACTCTAGATATTGAATAATTAGTGAAATAGATACTTTTTACTAGATTAACTCTAGCACACACATAACTACACATTTTTGGAAAATGGCCAGTGCCACATGGTTAAGAAAACACATATGAATGCTACAAAATTTGAAGCACTCCAATATCTACCACAGGTCTACCACAAAATATTTAAAGCTACACTGCAAATTTTAACAGGAATAAAATCATATATTACATCTGCTAGAAAAATAAACGGGTGGGCCGGATCTGGCCCAGACCTGGCCGAGCAACGCCGGAGGTGGCCCAGCCAGCGGCCCAAGAGCGAAGCGAAGGGGTACGGGGGGGGGGGTCGTCTCCTTCCTCGACGCGCACTGCGGCGAGCGAGGCACGGCAGGAGTGCGGCGAGGTCGACGCGGCGGCTCCGGTGGTCCTGAGAAGGAAAGGGGATGTCCAGGAGATAGGCCGCGAGGAGGGGATCACGGGGGAGCATAAATGGCGGCGAATGGTGGACTACATCGCTCGCGAGCTTCCTGGATGTCCGGCGGCCGGGGATGAAGAAGACGCCGATGCACAGCTCGATTCACGGCTTCCCGCGATGATTTCTTGGACAGGCACGTAGAGGACGTCGAGGCGGAGAGGATGGCGGTCTTCGATTTGCTCTGGGAGCTCTGGAACGGCGGCGATGTGGCGGCGGAGCTCCTGCTAGGTTTTCGGGTCGGGGAGAGGAAACGAGAGGGAGAGAGGGAACTGGCGAGGGAGTGAGTGGTGGAGGGCAGAGGAGCTTCGGAGGGGGGCCTCCTTACTTCTTCGCGCGGCAGAGGAGCGAGAGGGGGGGGCCTGGACGCGCGCGGCGTCGGGCGAACGACACGGCGACGCTGCGCCACTGCTGCTACAGAGAAGATGACGCTTTTGCCGATAACCCCCTGGATTTCCGTTTCTAATTACAACTAGGTCCTTTTTCCTGTTTCTTTTAAAACCAGAGAGTTTCAGTGATTAAATTGAGGCACTAAAACTTTTTAGAAAAATTTGAAAATAATCATGTGGCCTCCCCAATACATGTAGAAGCTGCACAAAAATTGGGGCTTTAAAATAAAATGTTTTGCACAACTTTTGTTCATAGTGTTTCATTATGGCAATTTTGCTAATTTCCAAATGATATTTCTTTGGAATTTTGAAGCAAGTTCAAATATTATCTTTGAACTCTCGGAACTTCCTTGATAAATATATTAACTTCAAATAGTCTTTTATTTTCATAAGAAAGTATTTGTTTGAAGGAAATAGATAGTTAAGTAGAGAAAATTATTTATTATGATCATTTCCTTAACTCATGATCTGAAATTCCAATTGTTGAATAATTTGAGGAGTTTGCTTTAAATTTAAGTCACATTCCAAATTGTTGCCAAGTGTGTTTTATTTTTAGTGTTAGACACAGTTGAGGATTTGTTCTCACAAGCAACAAACATAATCAAATCAGCATCACAACCAAGATCACACAAAGTCAACACAGCAATGGGAAGTAAAACACAATCATCAGTGAAACATTTCAAAAAGTTTTTGTTGGTTCTGAAATTTGGTTCTTGTGAAACTAAGTTTTTCTTAGTTTCTAAATTTGGGATGTGACAGCTCTTCCCCCCTTAAAATAAATCTCGTCCTCGAGATTTGCCCGGTGGTAACGGGGGAGTACGGGGGCACGGGTTTTTGGGTTGGCTATACTTCTGAAGTCGTTGCTTATCCAGTGAGGTCGCCATGTGAGATCTTGACAACTTGATGATGCGAGGCTTTCTTTGGTTCTGGGTCTTCACGAAGCTTCGCAGGGTCTTCACAAGTAAGTTAGAGTACACCAGAATAGTTAGGGTTTCCGGGAAAACTTTCTGGTTGAGGGGCTTAAGTTAGTTTTCAAGGGAGTTGGGTGTTATACTTTGAACACCAAACTTTTTATACCTAAGGTCCAAAACAACCAACTTTACATAGGCCTCTAATTCTCGAGTCTTCAAAATATCATTCCAATATCTCTGGTAAGGCCACTACTATCAACTAGTTAATTGAATCATGGCTTTTGCCCAAGCTAAAGTTATTAACCCACCATCACCTTCCTTGGCATAAACTCTTTATCATATCTTATTTCAATCTATCTGATATCCATCAAACTTTTTTTAGGCATAGTCTCCATTATATTCTATCACAAAAATCGTAGTGGTCCACCAATTATTTCTTGATTAATTTATTCCCCAGATAGGCATATCTCAAATTATCTGACTCCTTCAGATTGCCATTTTCCCACGATCATATCATCAAAACTAAATAAAGCATCCAGCAGTCATGTGATCATTCCATCAAGAATTTCCCCACTTCCTAACCAAATTCAGATTTTATCTCAACACTTTTGGGCCTTGATCTCTTAATCAAAGATAAAAGATCTTTCCAAGAATAAACCAAACAGAGCGTGACAAGCTCTGAAAACTATTATCTCACATAAAATGTCTTGCTACTAGACCAAGTCATATTGATTCCTAGAATCCGATAAACATTCACTTGTCCTCCACCAATTATTTCTCGCATACAACGATCTACTCATTTGCTAACTCATCTTTGTACACTTCCTATAATTCCATAAGAATTTAGTACCAGGTCACTTGCGCTAGGAATCCCCTAAACATTCCAATACCGGAGTATTCTTCTTAATTAACTTGCTTCTAACCAATCCAAACATCATTTTATCAGCAAGTGCTTCCTAAAAATCCAATAACTTTCACTTTTATTTCTAAACCTTAAATCAAGGGTCACATCTTCTAGCTCCAGGTAACCATCAATGGTTGGGGACCACAACTGGTTAGCCCCAGATTATTAATCAAATATATCCTCTGTGCAATCCCAATTAATTTTATCGATCCACTCCAAGTTTTCACTTCTATTCCAAACCCCAAATTTTTGATATCACCAACACCATCCACCAAATTTTGATCTCTTCGAGATACTTTTGGCTAATAACTTACAATTCAACACCCTTATATCTTCCTAAAGTCTCCTCTCTACCAACTAGTTTTGAGTCGTCCACTGGCACCTCTTTCTTTTCTTGTTTTCGGAAATCATATCCTTGAGGAAACACTATAATTCTTCATATGATTTTCTTACTTAGAACTTGAGTAACTCCTAAGGTATACACTTGACTTAAGAAAATTATTATTGTCCTTGATTTGAGTTCTAACATCATTTGCTTCACCCCTGTGGTGAAGGCATCCACTTAGTCCGGGCAAGCTTTCCATTAGTTAGTTGTATAAAATTGTGGAGGTCTTTTATAACATCAATTGCCTTAGTCTTACGAAAAGAATTTGTTAACAAGGTAGCTAGTCTTGTCATCAAACTACTTTTCATATTCCAGAGGCTGAGGCGGACGGGATTATCTGAGGTTCCGTTTATTTGTATATGACACTCAATTGTTTGAGCATACAAAAGCGATTTGTTAACAAGTTCATGAGGCTTGTTACCAAACTACTTCTATATAACACGAACATTAAAATATCACACTATTTCTATAGAGATTTATAATAGTAGATTCTGATATATGAGTTTGCAAATATTCAAGGGTAGTCTGGTATATTGCTTCCTTGCCAACCTAAGAAATCTCTCTCCAATGTCTTCTGTCGTAGTTCCTCCTTCCGGTGGGTGGCTTTTCTCGCAGAATGTCTTCGAGAAGGTTTGGGAGATAAGAAGATATGATGGTCTTGATAAAGTAAGACGATCTAGCTTAAGATTTAATTTAGGCTTTTATTATCCTCCTTGAACTTCTCATTCTTCTTTCTTTTAAAATTTATACTTATTTCATATACAAGCCGTCGATGGCGTCCACATTCTGGGGTAACTCCATGTTGACGATCTTTAAAGTTGGTTTCCTTCGGGCTTGTCGGTGGCGATCTCCCTTGGATGAGTCTACTTATGTCCTCATTTCTTGTCAAGGCTTGAAGTCCTAAAAGATTAGTTGGTACTATCATGGACTTAAGTCAGATGTTAGTCTAAAGTTAGGTACGACAAGTTAGTTTGGTATTCTTGTATCTTCACAAATTAATTTTGCGAGGTAAGGCTCGTGTCTTCACGAGGTTGGCGTAAAATTGCAGTTTCCTTCGAGGTCTTGACGTACTTGCTCCAGATGGTGCTTGAAGGGCATTGTCTGACTGGCCGGTTAAGTCGCAAAAATCTCAGGCTATTTGGTTAAAGATCAGGGGTCTTTTGTATCTTGCGAAACTGTCAGTTCTTATCGGGAGACGGTTTAGATAAGAGGAAAATATCTTGAAAAGATTTTCCTAAGCGGGTTACATCTGCAACAAAGTGCAACTGTGGTGAAGAGGTCAAAATTAGTTTTTTTTTTGTTGGGTGACAAAAGGAGTTTCATAAAAAAGAGAATTTTAGGTTACTTTGTGTTGCCATCAAGGCGTGATTGTGAACGCACAAGAAAAACAACACCCAAACAGAGGACTCACCAACAACAACACACAACCAGAGTAAAGCACACCAACAAACAACACACAAGGTACCTTTAGTACCAACGGGCGTCTAATACTCGTGGTAGTCGGGTGGTACACCCAAGGTTCCTATCAGGTTTATCCTATGGTCTCGGTTAGACATGGTTGGTGAAGTTTTCACTCTGTCGTCTTAGGCTTCAGCAGGAGGAATTGAGATTATCGAAGCTGCAACTTGAGTAGAATTGTTGATGTTGAGTTGAGGTCTTCGAAGGTCTCTTGCTTGGTTGACTTCGACAATCTTGGTATTTGCAGATCAATCACCTCGATGTGGAATCTTGAGTACTTGTGATGGAAGCTTCTGCTTGTAGGTGCTAGCTAATTAGGTCTCACTTGGGTTCATCGTCAAGTATTTTGAACAGGTAAGAGGGAGTGGAGAAATCCTTAGAAAATCTTAAAATAGAGGGATGAGGCTCGGAAATATTTGAGAAGGTGAGAAGAGTGGAAGTTATTTTTGGACTTCCTCAGATAAAAATTATGTTTTTGGTAACAATATATTTTTAACAAAATATTTCTTTCCTAACTAACGGCCATGCTAACTAAGGTCTGTTACAGTCAGGATGGCTCTGATACCAAGTCTTGTGGGGACCCCGGACTAGCTGTCCGAAATACCCTTGTGCCTACAACATCAGCGATCCCGTGATCAGTGTGTCGCTGAGCACAATTAAACTGGTATCAAAAGAACATCCATAAATACCGAATGAACAGACTTACTTGATTGAAGCAGTAACTTCAACAGATACTTGCAGCGGAAACCATCAAACAGCGTGGAGCCCAAGTCATTTGCCATAACCCCACGGGCAGCTGACTGGGAAGCGCCCTAGTTCGCATTGACGTCATCGATCTCTCGGTCTTCAGCATACTTCTTCTTGAACTCTGGACATGGGAATATCCAGGGACACAGCCATGAGTACATTTAAGTACTCGCAAACTACCCCCGACATGAGCATGCAACAGCACCCTTTTAATTTTCAAACTTTTATTTATTTTAAAACATCTCTATATCTTTATTGAAAAGAAAAGAAGGCTTTGAGAACTTTTTCCCATAAATATATCTTTGTAAGAATTCTCTTTTAAAACTTTTTCCCGAAAATACATCTTTGTTGAAGAAGGTAAAAAGTCTCTTTAATAAACATTTTCCCTGAAAATCACCATTTGTTTATTTTTCCAAAACTCCTCCTTTTCCGACCAAACTATTCCTGGTCAAATCATTTTTCCAACAACCTTATACCAACCCCTTGGTATAGTTGCATAAAACATTTTCCACTTTCAGGACACAAAACTTTGCACTTCTCGATCAAAGCCCCTCAGGGTACTCTTCTTTTCCAGTAACCTCATACCGACTCATCGGTATAGTTGCACATAAACAACATCTCCATTTTCCTTTCAAATCTTAAAACGTTTCCAAAACTTGCACATGGTCAGAGGACAGCCTCCCAATTGTCCATATCCGAGGACTCGGCTATTCGAATAGTTTTATTACCCTCTGCAGAGGTAGCACGCTTTCCCCACATCCATCCGGCAACTCATCGTGTCAGCCACGTCCCGCCATACAAGGTGTATGCGAAGTTGAGTCACCGACCATAGCCTGTCCTTTGCTCATGCTAGTATAGGATCCTACCGCTACGAAACCGGTTCCATCGACACTTAAATCCAGCCCGTCGGAAACTAAGTGTGAGGACTTCGTAGTTCTGCCCGGCGAATTTTAATGGCCCTACAAATCCTCTACTCCAATTCATACATACCAACTCAGCTGGCAGTCTTCTCTTTAGAGGACCCGGGTCAGGGGCAGGTCACCAAACCATCCCCTCATGGAACGAGGTCATCCTCGTTGTTGAGGCTTCCAGTACTAATATGAGCAAACTATATGACTACGCCCTTTCCCATATGTGAGTAAATGTGGTCGCACAGGTTATCGGCTGGTCGTTATAGTACAAAGACACAATGTGCATTTTTCATAAACATCCCCATTCTCCATTTCTTCACTTCCACACCGACATCTCGGTATTCCATAACCACACAAGTATTTTCAAAGGAGTTTTGAGTAACAATATTTTTCCCATCCTATAGCTTGAAAAAGAATTTCCCTCTAATATCTCCATATAGGGTGTTAAAATAATATACTTGTATTTTGGAAAAAGTGTTTTCAAAATCATAGCTTTAGTGGCAACCACCACATAAATCACATATGCTCTTTATAAGTAAAACATGTGAACCAAAATAGATGTATATAGATGCAAGCTCAGAGAATAGCTTGCCTGATTTCAGCATGATGTTCCTGGACTTCTCCTCATTGATCAAAGAAATAAACTCTCATCCTTCTCCGATAAATCCTTTCCAAATACCACCCTGGTAGCGTTTATCTCTAGCGTCGCAACATGAAAATAAAACAACACTCAATAAGCAAACCAAACCACAAGTGGTATACAAACAAGGAACAAACCACAACATAGCACTATTTTAATCAAGCCACAAACTAAGATCTACATTTACAAGGGCATTATACTAATCAAGAGTATAAGACCATACACATGCCAGAACAAGAGGGCACAAAGACATCCTCAACTAGAGGTAATTAACAACCATTTTTCCTAATCAGGAAATACTTCAGACAAAAGTTAAGTCACCAAACAATCTCTGTAAATGAAAACATCACACCAAGCTAGGGTAGATATATAACAAGATACCTAAGCTAGTACTCAACTTAAGTCCACCAAGTTCATCAAGCCATGCAAATATATTACTCACACCAATTTGCCTACCAAATTCCACTAACAGTGCTAACATATTATAACCTGCTAAACAATAATAACATGCAAGCAACAGTACCACAACAATCATTAACCAGCAAGGCAATCATATCAATCACACACAATATTCTCACATCAAAATAAACAAATATAGTAATTCCTAATTACTAGGTGAAAAGTTATATAGGGACTAAATCCCTAACAAAAACATGACTCACAAGAAGCTCTCCTAACATGCTAGCAGAATAAGGAAACACACCACAACAGTGGGTTCCCACCCTACACATGCTAGGAAACACATCTATAACAAAAAAGTTATAACACACAATTTATAAAGCCCTAATTAAAAATAGGCAGAAAAGGCCTAAACCTTATAATTAGCACCACAGTCAATCAATGACTCCTAAATTCAAACCAATTTAGGGATATGTTCTCCTACACATATAGAAGACAAGCCAATTGGATTTACTCCAAAATTCATCTCACAAAAATCTACAAAAATCACCAAAGTGCCACTGGTGTGTTTTCAAGAATGAATAGAACTTTTGTTTTAGACTTCATTTGCATACAAGGCCAACAGATCTGGAAAGGTATCATCTCAACCTATCCAGAGAATTTTAGTTTGCAATATTTGGATACATAAAACTCTAGATATTGAATAATTAGTGAAATAGATACTTTTTACTAGATTAACTCTAGCACACACATAACTACACATTTTTGGAAAATGGCCAGTGCCACATGGTTAAGAAAACACATATGAATGCTACAAAATTTGAAGCACTCCAATATCTACCACAGGTCTACCACAAAATATTTAAAGCTACACTACAAACTTTAACAGGAATAAAATCATATATTACATCTGCTGGAAAAATAAACGGGTGGGCCGGATCTGGCCCAGACCTGGCCGAGCAACGCCGGAGGTGGCCCAGCCAGCGGCCAAGAGCGAAGCGAAGGGTACGGGGGGGTCGTCTCCTTCCTCGACGCGCACCGCGGCGAGCGAGGCACGGCAGGAGCGCGGCGAGGTCGACGCGGCGGCTCCGGTGGTCCCTAGAAGGAAAGGGGATGTCCAGGAGTTAGGCCGCGAGGAGGGGATCACAGGGGAGCATAAATGGCGGCGAATGGTGGACTACATCGCTCACGAGCTTCCTGGATGTCCGGCGGCCGGGGATGAAGAAGACGCCGATGCACAGCTCGATTCACGGCTTCCCGCGATGATTCCTTGGACAGGCACGTAGAGGACGTCGAGGCGGAGAGGATGGCAGTCTTCGATTTTCTCTGGGAGCTCTGGAACGGCGGCGATGTGGCGGCGGAGCTCCGGCTAGGTTTTCGGGTCGGGGAGAGGAAACGAGAGGGAGAGAGGGAACTGGCGAGGGAGTGAGTGGTGGAGGGCAGAGGAGCTTCGGAGGGGGGCCTCCTTACTTCTTCGCGCGGCAGAGGAGCGAGAGGGGGGGCCTGGACGCGCGCGGCGTCGGGCGAACGACACGGCGACGCTGCGCCACTGCTGCTACAGAGAAGATGACGCTTTTGCCGATAACCCCCTGGATTTCCGTTTCTAATTACAACTAGGTCCTTTTTCCTGTTTCTTTTAAAACCAGAGAGTTTCAGTGATTAAATTGAGGCACTAAAACTTTTTAGAAAAATTTGAAAATAATCATGTGGCCTCCCCAATACATGTAGAAGCTGCACAAAAATTGGGGCTTTAAAATAAAATGTTTTGCACAACTTTTGTTCATAGTGTTTCATTATGGCAATTTTGCTAATTTCCAAATGATATTTCTTTGGAATTTTGAAGCAAGTTCAAATATTATCTTTGAACTCTCGGAACTTCCTTGATAAATATATTAACTTCAAATAGTCTTTTATTTTCATAAGAAAGTATTTGTTTGAAGGAAATAGATAGTTAAGTAGAGAAAATTATTTATTATGATCATTTCCTTAACTCATGATCTGAAATTCCAATTGTTGAATAATTTGAGGAGTTTGCTTTAAATTTAAGTCACATTCCAAATTGTTGCCAAGTGTGTTTTATTTTTAGTGTTAGACACACAGTTGAGGATTTGTTCTCACAAGCAACAAACATAATCAAATCAGCATCACAACCAAGATCACACAAAGTCAACACAGCAATGGGAAGTAAAACACAATCATCAGTGAAACATTTCAAAAAGTTTTTGTTGGTTCTGAAATTTGGTTCTTGTGAAACTAAGTTTTTCTTAGTTTCTAAATTTGGGATGTGACAATTCTCCAAAGAACAAATGCACAAACCGAATGTAATATTGCATTTTTTGTTAGCTATCAAGTATCTCGCACTAGAAGTGTAATCATTTCCAAGCTGAATCTTAAAGTCGCTAGAAATAACCTCCTAAATATGTGTATCAACGATGCATTGGAAAAAAAAGATGACGAATGGATTCATCATACGAGCAGAAACTACGGTATTCGGGTTTGTTCATATTTTCTCAGTTTTTTGTTGTTATTATCTTAGGAGCCAAGAACGGTGTGTATTCTAAAGAAGATGTGAAGCTGCCACACAGGCACACAGCATGCACGAAAACCAGTGTGTTCCCTCCAAAATAACAATGGCATATAGAGAAGAGGTAGAGTAAACTCCTTTGTTCTCATATTGCCATACCAAAGCATCAACATCTGAAGAGAAACCAATACTGTAAGCTAATCCTTCTAGGATCATACCATATTACCATTGTTGCATAAGTGATAAGTCTCGAAGAAAATTTTCTTCTAAAAGGAAGTTTGAGATGAAAATAACCATCCCTAACTTGTTGAATTGTTTTCTCTTGTTCATTGCATAGCCTCTAGATATTAAAAACTCCACAGCAAGAGAGGAAGTACCAAATCAGGTATCTCCCAGAACCTTGCTTCGTTACGAGAACCAATTTTCCATAAGTAGCCAAATTTAATGCACTTAACAGCCCACATGAAACCTTTGTAGAACCGACACACCCTAACAGTTCTGCTACAAAGATGTTAGGGTTATTTGTATTGTATTTAGAGTCAACCATTTGCTTCCAAAGCCTCCCATCTTCTTTGAATTTCTACTAATAAAGGAGCTTCGAAGGCAAAGGTACACACTGGCTACTAGATCAAGAATCCCTAAGCCCCCCCAAAAAATGTCCTTGCAAATGCAATTTCGTATGGCCTTCAAAATCATTTCACACAGAGTTGGCCATTTGGATGTTAATGATACCAAGGGCCCACACTTAGGGAATTCAAATAAATATAGAATATAAATAGAAATGTTTCAAGGAAACCTTTGATCAGCACTACTCTAGCAGCATAGGAAAGGAGCTTTCCTCTCCAACTTGCAATCCTTTTAAGGACATTGTCAATTAAAGGTTGAAGATCTTCTCTTCTAAGATTTTCATATGGAGTGTAACTCCCAAGGCATTTAATTGATAATTTCCCAATATCACAGTGTAAAATATCACTAATATTGTAGAATTACTTCTTCCTCCAGACCTACGGGAAACTTTTAGAGTAATCTATTCTCATCTTAGAAATCTAAACAAGTAAGGACTCATTGATATTGGTAGCTAAGGACGGGTCATTTTCAGAGGACATAATAGTGTTATATGATATTATTCATTTCACTCCAATGGACATCTTTAATAAGAAATCCTAGTCCAAATATCTACTACAGATTAAATTGAAAAGCAAAGGGGACACGGGACCTCCTTGTTTCAAGTCTTTCCCCATGGGGAAAAAGTTTCCTATTATCTATTCATCTCACTCCAATGGAGCCATTATGATTGATTTATTTGATCCAGCTAATGATATTTGTACCAAAACCTCTTTTATGTAGTGAATCTAATATGAAATGTAAGCTGATCTAGTCAAAGACTTTTCATAGTCCCGTTTCAAAACTAATACCTTACTCTTAGACTGAATCATAGAATGAAAGGATATCATGGGTTGTCTCTACACTTTCCGGAATTTACCATTAATAAAAACAGACCGATTGACTGAAGTGACTAAATTATAATTTCAGCAAGTCTATTGGTGAGAACTTTAGAGAAAATTTTAAAACTACAGAAGGTTAATTGTCAAAAAAAAAATCACGCCCTATGGTCAAATATTTTCATGTTGCTAGCCTCTAGTTTATTTGGAATGAGGGTAAGGATAGGCAAGTTAAGCCTAAACATATTTATGAACGTCTAAGAACATAGCCATTGCCCATTAGGCCATGCTTAATAACTTTACCAAGAATTTGATAGAATATAAAAGGTTGCCCGGACTAGGGGCACCGTCTAAATAGGAGCCCATAACATCTCTCTTGACTTCTTCCTCAGTGAAAGGTGTTTGAAGCACCTACTTCTGGTCTTCATAAATTTTCTTCAAAGGGGATAAAATATCATCTCTTAAGGAAAACTCGGAAGATACTTCCTTTTTAAAATGATATTTATAGAAATGTGTAACAGGGCCATCAAGTCGTTCCAGGGAATGCACCATCATTTTTTCTCCTTATCTGGTTAGCAACAAAGTGGACATATGATGTGTTCTTATCACCTTATTTAATATATCTATGCCTAGATATTTGCTGCGCTTTAATTTCTTTTTTCAACCACAACTTATGCATATTTGCTTCAACCTAGCTTGTACCTCTATAGATAGTTCAACAGATTCAGCTTTGATCTAGATGATCATATTATTCCACCAAGGCCTTCTTGGGATTCCTAAGTTTTAATTAACTGTTTTTCCTCGACCCATTGGAGATTTTTTAAAACCTTCTCACTTTCTGTTGCCAAATGTAAACATAAGTCGCTTCAACATCCCTCCCTCGCCTAATTGGTTTCGACCAATTTTTAAAACTAAATTCAAGAACTCAATTTTCATAGACCACATTTCTCAAAGTTGTAAATGGCTAATCTTGGTGGGACGTCACATCCACATTCCCATAGAATGGGGTGTGGTGACTTCGAAGCATTGGGAGGGAAGAAACTATCTAATCCTACATCACAATAAAACTAACAATATTGGATATGATGAGGTTTTCGAGAATATTTCGCCATGAATTTTATACTAGTAACTTTGACCTCAAGAAGGTTCCACATTTAAGTCCATGCATTAAATCTTCAACTCTATCTCTGATTGAAAGGACACAGATTTCGTCTTGAGTGGGAGGAGGTGAATAGGCAATTTAAGCCAATTACGGTTCGTTTTGAATAAATGCGGAATAAAACAAGCGTTTAATTTATCAAGCACAAAACCTAAATGCACTAGCTCAATCATGCACACCAACATCTTATGCTAATCAATATACACAATTATGTGATAGCAGGATATATAACTTCAAACTCGATGAAATGCACATGTAAGAAGTTCGGATATAGAAATAGCCGACGACATGCGGAGACGATGATTTATCCCAAGACTCACTTTACAATGGAAGCTAGTCTATATTGAGGTGTGGAAGCACACTGCACTCCAATATCCACAATGGCTCACCTTATTTTTCTCATGACCTCGTACAATGTAATGTGTCACGATTTCACTATGGGGTGCTCTTGATAGAGGTCATCAAACCCGTACAATTTGGCCGCCCAAAACCCTAACCCCAGTGCAATTAATCTACACAACTTAATTGGAGTCTACCAAAACTTGCCCAAAGCTAAGATACAACCTAGTGATACGAGCGATAAATACGCTTTCTCATATGTATATGGTCTAAGGATGGTAATTTTACCCACGGGTACGGGTCCCCGCAGGTACCTTACCCGCATGGGTAGGGTATGGGCACAATTTTATACCCATGGGTAGTGCCCGTACCCTACCCGTTAAGTCGCGGGTAGGGCATGGGTATAACCTCGTACCCGTGGGTATACACATACCATGCCTGTTTATATACTTTACCAGTGGAGGTCCAACATTTATTGGTGAAGTTCTCATCAATTGTCAATTTGACTTGAGAATTGTCATGTACTCAAATATATATTAGTGAGTTGAGATAAATGTTTTTTCTTTTATCAGTGTGTTATCGATGAATGTAAAATTATGTATAACATGTGCACTATTTGCTCTACCCATTGGGTACCCATCGGGTATGAGTACGGGTAAAGTTTCATACTCGTGGGTACGTGTATGGGTTGAGTTTTGTACACATTGACTACATGGGTATGGGCATGGTATTGCTCTACCCACCCCATACCTTACCCATTGCCATCCTTAATATGGTCATATTAATCAATGGCAAGTTTGTAGTTATCATGCCAATAATATTTTTGACATAGAAAGAGTTAAACCTGAAATGGTGTCACCACCAAAATCCTTACCACGTAACCTTCGTTAACAATTTCAGAGCACCAAGTTTTCAAGCAGTGAATACTGCAACTGTGTGATAAAACATTGTAATCTCGCTGGTGGATTCACGTCGGTCGAGTGCAAACCAAAAGAACAAAGAATGGAATGCACATTTTGTTCATATCCAACCTGACAAAGAACAACAAAAAAGCAGAGATTCAAACCAAAATAGGGGCATTCCGAGAATTGAACTCGGGACCTCTCGCACCCTAAGCGAGAATCATACCACTAGACCAAATGCCCTGAACTGATCAAATACTTCTTACGCTTTAATTGATATTATTCTTTCTCGTAGCATCAGTGTAGATCTTTCTACGCCCTAAATCCTTCTTCCTGATCGGTCAGTACCACTTCCGTCTCCTCCATCTCCTTCCCATGGAGCTCGACGCCGCCCAAAACCCTAACCCCGACCCTCCCATCTCCGCCTACTACCAGACGCGCGCGGACCACCACGCCGTCGTCTCCAGCGACTGGCTCGCCCACGCCGTCGCCGCCGCCTCCACCGTCCCGATGCCGACGCCGACGCCAACGCCGAGACCGCCCCGCCCCCGTCCCCAGGGAGCAACGGCGGCGGCGTCATCGAGGAGTTCAACTTCTGGCGCCGCAAGCCGGAGGCCGCGGAGGCGGTCGCCGCCATCATGGCGCTCACCGCCGTCATCCGCTCTAGCAGAGCCACCACCATGATGGAGCTCGAGATCGAGCTCAAGAAGGCTTCCGACAAGCTCAAGGTCTCGAAATCCCTGCTTGTTTCAATCATACGTATCTCATGTGCTTGTTCCGATTGCTGTATGCTAGTATTCCACTGAAATTGCTGCACATCTATTAAATTAATTCACCCTGAAAACATGTCTTCATTTCAGTCCTGGGACGCTACTTCCATTTCTCTGTGTGCTGCTTGTGATTTGTTCATGCGGTTTGTAACAAGAACCTCACATTTGGAGCATGAGAAGTTTGATGCGGCAAAATCACGCCTAATCGAGCGAGGGGAGAAGTTTGGAGAGATATCTTTAAAGGTAACTTGTAGTTTATTTTCTAATCTAGTGTTCTCTTCTAAGACGGTTTAAGCTTTGAACTAATTTGGTCCAACAATATTTGTCTAGGCTCGCAAGACAATTGCAATGCTCAGCCAGGATTTCATCTCAGATGGATGTACTATGCTTGTACATGGTTATTCCAGAGTGGTATTGGAAATTCTGAAGCTAGCCGCCTCAAATCGTAAACTCTTCCGGGTACTATGCACAGGTATTGTGTCCTAGTCCTTTTCCTATCCAGTGATCGACTGCACTAGCACTGTTGCTTCGCTCATGGTCAGAAATGTAAAATGACCATTTTCGTGCACAAAAAGTAGGCGGAGTTAAGGGCTGAGGACTATATCATAATTCATGCATGAAAGTACATCCTTATTGGTGTTGACTGAACATATTGTATCGGATAGTTCTTCAGTTAGAAATTGCTGTTTTACCTTGGCAGTTAGATGTCATATGGGATGGGTATTTGGGAACTGCAGTTTCCATTTTTGTTGCTTTCCTCCCTCATGGCTAGTAATCACGATGAGAAATTGGGTAGCTTATGTTCATGTGTTAGTACTCATGCTGTGAAGTTTTATTTCTCATGTTTGTATGTTATTTTTATTCACCTGCAGAGGGCAGACCAGATAGAACTGGCCTACGAATGTCAAAGGAAATTGCAGCATTAGGTATCCCTGTTAAGGTGCTAATTGATTCAGCTGTTGCTTACTCCATGGATGAAGTTGACATGGTATTTGTTGGTGCTGATGGGGTTGTTGAAAGTGGAGGAATTATTAATATGATGGGGACTTACCAGATAGCTCTTGTAGCTCATAGCATGAATAAACCTCTATACGTGGCTGCCGAAAGTTATAAGGTACTTCTTGCCATGATAGTTTACTAAATTTTGTTTTTCAGTTGTTTTGTTCTGCAAGCTTTTCCCATGTTACTTGCTGTAATAGAAAAAAATGAAGCCAAACTGTTGACCATTTAACAATATCGAGTAAAAACCCTTGTAAGACTTACTTCTGTTTCACATGGAGACTCGCACTTGTTACGGTGTTGCCGTTTACTTTACTGTTTGCTACTAGATTTTTTTCATGGATCATTGAATTGGCCAATTATCCATCCAGGAGAAATAAATAGAAGCAGTTTGATACCTAAATCGAAGTGAATATCATTACTAACTTCCACTATGATCTATTTCGCATGGAGACTCACACTTAATGCGGTGTTGCCGTTTACTTTACTGTTTGCTACGAGTTTTTCATTTACCAGTAGAAATAAATTAGGAGCAGCTAGATATTGAAGTTAATATTTTTGCAAACTTCCACTGTTATCCACAAACTTGTGACTAACTACTTGCTTCAATGATTCATCACAGTTACAGCCTGTCATATTTCATGATTCATTATATCCTAGCAGGAGAAATTCACCAAACTTTATCTCTTTGTGGCATCTTATGTTCAGTTGATGGCTCCATAGTAGATTAGTTGGCTCCATAGTAGATTAGTTCCAGATTGGTGGATCTTATTTGGCATCCTAGCATATAACTATCCATGATTGTTTTGTCTACAGCATGACTACTTGGCAAAATATTTCAGTCTTTGATAACATGGTCTGCATATGTGATACTTTTGTAGTTTGCTCGTTTATATCCCCTCGACCAGAAGGACATGACACCAGCTCATCGACCAATAGATTTTGGAGTTCCAGTACCAGCTGGTGTGGAAATTGAGACATCCGCAAGAGACTACACTCCTCCCCAGTATCTCACACTTCTTTTGACAGATCTTGGTGTTCTGACTCCATCTGTTGTGAGCGACGAGCTCATCCAACTGTACCTATGATCACTGATAAGATGTATGTTGTTGAGATGAGATGTTATGTACTGCGGTTGATTTGGAGGTTTCCCTGTCGTTCGTACTGCTCAAGTGTTTGGAACATTTCTCAAAAAGCTTAAGTGAGAGGATGACGCAGTATTGTTCGAGCATCTTTGGAGAGTTGAGCAGTGATTTTGGTGTTGATAGTCTAAGTGACATCTTACAGATTTGCAATGTTCACTCTACTCCTGGATCTGAATGAATTTGAATTGATGGGTGGATCTTCCCCATGTGTCTTTTACATTGCGGCATTTGTGCATTTCTGCAAGTACTTCATTTTTGTATTTGTATATTTTGCCGTTGGATTGCCAATGATAGATGTGACTCACTCTTGCACTGCTAAAGAAACGATGTCAAACACAATGTTATGATCAATTGCTACTGAAAACTTGTACAGCTCCACAACAAGAAAGAAAACTGCTATAACTAATCTTTAGAATAATACAGGTCTGTTGCTTTTTTCCATTGAAAAGATTGAAGTGGACATACCATGATGGCGATGGGTATGAAATATGAATTCGTCATTTCCTACTTGGCCAAAAAAGGATAATGTAACTGCCCTGTGTCCATATCAAAAGTACCCATATTCTAGGGGCTATGCTTTATCAATGTCTTCCAGACTACTGTGTTAAAAAATGATTTTCCTGTTAGAATCTATGTGGTTAAACTTTTTGTGTTACCGAATTAAAAAGAATTATCAGTGTACTATTGTTTTCGTTTTCAGCAACATATTATCAAAGAAATTGATGGTGAAATACAATCGTAGAACATGTCAATGTGCAAAAGACAATTATTTCGAAAGAAAGAATTACATTTTCTCGCCACTCGAGGCTCACCATACCGATCTTAATCAGAGTTGTGCATGCTCAATCCTATGAACAAGGTTAAATGAATACATCGGCTAATGTTGGTAAGCTGTTTCTGATAGTGAGAATAAAAATAAACTACATAAGCTGAGACAACAAGCGAGGACCAGTCAAATTTGAAATGGCTGCAATGGTGTCAAACAATCTGTTTTAACTGCTTGTTGCAAGTGTTGCCCTAGATTGACGATGAACAAGCTGACAAAACCAGAGAGCTTTGGGTGGTTGGCTGTACAACTTTCCCGTCAGGTTGCTGTACAGAAGGGCCTTCGTCAGCACAAGCTTAGCATCTGTAACTGAAGATGCAAACAGCAGCTCGAGGTAGATACGAGCATTGGCATTGTGGGGAGTCCGCGATATGATGTATCCCGCGCTAGCTAAGAGCACTCTCAATCCTTAACATCTGTGACGCCTTCGGGTGATATCTGAAACCTCGCTTCAGCTTCAGCCAGGCAGGGAGAGCTTACCACTTTACAGATTCGCTCCTCTGCCCTTCCCTTGCGGAGGTAAAGCCTGATACAGCACCAGATGTTAAACAGGTTGCAAGGAATGGAACAGAATCGGTGCTAGGGAGATACTTTATAGAACATACCTTGTTGTGGACGCATGAGCCATGATGTTCCCGCCAATGGGTTTGATCTGCGGCCCAGCAAACATCGCACTGCCATCCACTTGGGCAACCACTTGATTGGAGATTACCACTGCCACCCCAAACTAGAGCAAGCAAAATAACTCAAATGAGCAACTATCCATGCGACCAATATCTTGATGCCAAACTCAGTCAGCTAAACGAGTACCATCTAGAAGAATAAAATGGTAAAGTAAAAGTTTCTTGAGAAATTTGGCTGTTATCTTCTTTCTACAATCAAATGTGAGAAGTACTAAACTAGTCATGGCTCCATGACTCATCAGCGGCTAATGGAAAAAGGCTAATGTACCTCGTCCGCTAACTTCTGAAGGCTCCTGAGGAACTTGGCCAGATGCATTTGCCTTGCTGATAGCTCCCCTCTACCAGAGAAATCAGTCCTGTATAGGGCTGTGGCACTATCTATAACCATAAGCGCAAACCTGCAGCAATAGAGTTCTGGTTCAGTATTGGGGGGAATAGTTCAATTATTTCAACCTAAAACTGAGAAATGACTAAAAGGTGTAAGCAGACTAAAAACTAGCAACTAATTGGCTTTAGAGCAGCAAGCACCATAATAAGTTTCATGTAGATGTGTAGGCTGGCAGTGTGTAAGCGTTGTTAATTGCTAAATAGCATTATCTAATGGTACTGCCTTGGACAGTTACTCCACTAGTATCTTATTCTATCTAATGCAGATGTAATAGAGTAACTCTCAACAGAAAAAAAATCTATCATATGGTGATGTAAACAGAAATATTACATCAAGGAAAATAGCACCACCCAAGCAATTTCGTAGCATCCGAGGCAACGGGTGTGAAGATAATTATGGACTCCAACATCTGAATTCTCAGGTCATGAAAATGCGATCGTTCAAGGCTGTTAACCCCTTTCCACTGCCCCACTGTTAGCATAATTGATATATTTCTTGGTAGTAAATTAAACAACTGGTGAGCATCCTAAACATCATAGACATTTTATTTTAAGCACACATTTCAAATTTCGAACAGATACATGAAGGCAAGTAGAGCATGTCCTTAGGAGTTATCAGCTTCTTGGTACTAAATCATAAACTTCAGAGAATTCAGAATAGATGACAAATTATAAAAGGATGTAATCACCTTGTCTCCACCATCATGGAGGCTGCTTCCAGCAAAAGTCTTGACTGATGATCGGTGTTATATGCTCTGGCATAAGCTACATTTTCCAGTACATCAGCACCATTCAAGCCAAACCTAAAATCCAAAATCATCTTATTTGGAAGTTCAATCATACCCCATAGAGTAACAAAATAAATAATATTTTCCAAGAAACACATAACTGGTAGAGAAAAAAAAATCACCTGTCTGCTATCTGGAGGAGTCTTTGTGGCCTGAATGTGCCTTCCGCGTCAATATAGAGAGCCTTCCCTTCACCACCACCTTGGTCCAGTGGGAGCTGCATAAATCACCACCATATTTTTCAAGCTTGAAAAAAAAATAGACAGCGGACGAATGAAAAGGGATATGAAAATATCTCCTATGAAGCCAGAAATTGGTTGTTTAGAAAAAAAAACAGCTTGTCTACCAATATTGAAACAAAGATGTCACATATAATTCTAGAAATTACGCTACTATTAAAGTGACAGCATTATAAGTTTATAACTTCAAACTGGTATTTTAACACAATACCTGACATGTGACACATAGAGTGTGGCACAACTGAGTCTTCCCAGATCTAAACTCGCCATAAAGCTCCGTGATAGACCCTGTTTCAATTCCTCCTGTCAAAAAGTTTAAAATCAATTTAAATTATATTTTGACGTTTAATCACATCAGAGTTCTTTTGTGGCAGCTAGGAAAAGATAAGAGGGCAGAGACACGTTACCTTCCAATATTCTATCAAGTTCTCTTGATCCAGTTGTAACCTGGATAATCTCGAGCCTCTGCGCGTGAAGTTGGGTAGCGCTAGTAAATCCCAGTGGAACCAACTTAGAAGCTGTCAGATGTTTATCAACATTCAGGACATTGCATATGGCCATATGGGAATTTAAAGAGAAAGCAATGCAAAATATGTTCCTTAAATCCTCTAAAAGAGGCAAACAATTACTTGCCTGCTTCAATTATCTTATCGACTTTGGCTTCACTAATCCCTTTAATTTGCAAAAGATCTTTCCTTGGAGAGTAAGCTACAGACTCCACTGTGCAATGACCAGCATCTTTGAGCTTTTTCACATCAAGTGCAGCTATTCCAGATGCCTTCACAGAAGATTGCAAATAATTTTAGTTTCAGTTGACATTAACATCCAGGGACATTTCCTAAGATAAAAGAAAACTCCGTTTCTATTAAGAAAACGGATCACATTCTCAGCAGCCTAAACAAGAGTGTTCTGCAAAGGACGGTAACCATGCACCACATGGTCAAATGATAAAACAAATCCCACTATAAATTGCAGATACCTAGTATAGAGTTACAGAGCTAGGAAGATAGGAACTAGCAAGGATGACAAAAAATGGGATACAATTTCACAACAGCTATGGCTGATCGGTTGTCGCACATGGTGCCTAAGGAAGTAGACGAAATACTTTGAAAAGGATTTATTGGCTCGATTTTCTGTATTACTTGACAGAATTGGTACATCAAACAAGTGAATCACATAAGCAATATTTCCAGAAACAATGTGTGCATATGTAAATCCGCAATGCATACTTTTAGTTGCCAGGAAATATAAAGGTTCAACAATAAATACAGATCCTCATTTCGTGCACAACTAGAAACCGGTGTATCTTCAGATTTTTAAGATTTTGAGAACCGGTAGTACAGATATACAATCCAAATCTCATGATCCGTGAAAAATAAAGAAAGAGCACGCTTCGGAAAGGGTGACAGCAGACAATTCTCAGGGACGCGTCTTTGAGGGCGATACCAATTTCACTGAATCAGGCTTCTGCTGGTACGTGGACTGAGAAATTATGTTTTATTTACCACGGGACGAACCCAACAGGAAGACCAAAATTAGAGAGAGCATCTCCATCCATTTCATACATGTGGACTCATTTTTCTAGAATACGCATAGCATGCGAATTCATATATTAAAGTTCCCGAAGAAACAATAATCGGGGGCACGGGGCCAATGACTACCAGAACGGCTACTCTGAAATAGGGATAAACCGACCTCAATGCCGACTAGATCCTCGAATTCACGCGGTTCCGAGGGCAATAACCTAGGGTTTACGGCCAAGAAGCCATTAAATCGGAAACAGGAGAAAAACAGGGGTACAAATAAACATAAGCAGTTGCAGCATTCAGTCGCATCCCCCGCTCCACGACGGGGAAAAGAGCGGGTCGTCCAAGAAATCCCCGTTCTTGATGCCATTCGCGGGGGAGGAGAAGCGGATCGATCGATTGAGAGTGAGAGTGGGGGAGGGGGACAGTCGGACAGAGATGGGGGGGGGGGGGGGGGGCAGCGAACCGCACCTGGAGCTGCTCGATGGGGAAAGGCCCGTGCTCCCCGGCCTCCTCCTCGTCAGCCGGAGCCGCCGCGGTCGCCTTTTGCTGCGCTGCCGACGACGACATGGGGCCGCTTGCAGAGGCAGGAACACGCCGAGTCAGGAGTGTGAGCTCTTTCGTTCTCTTTTGAACAGAGGAGCTCGGGCTTAAGGCGCCAAAGTTTTATAGTTGGGCGGCTTCCTTTCCTTCTCGTGGAAGACAGCGCCAAAACTCCTCCATTTTTGGACACGTGAACGACGGATGCAATTTAAGTCACACAATGACTCAAGTCGCTGAAAATGTAAGAGCATCTCCACGGGGCCGCCAAATACGTGTCCGGCACCCCAGGGTTACATACCACAGCGGCGTCCCCAAAGACAAATTCCAATTTTTTTTTTATAAACTTAACAATTTTGACAACGATTCCGGCAGAACTTAAACGAGATTTAACATACTTACAATTTGAAATCTAAACAAGATTTAACAATTTAAACCTAAACTAGGCGGAGAGAAGGAGGCCTATGTCGATGCCGGCGACATGCCGCAGCCCCTAGCCTACCACTACACACGCCGGCGTCGAGGAAGATGCTTATTCCACGGCCTAGCGTCGGCGAAGAAGATGCCAATCCCAGCCTTGGATCATCAAGAGACTTACATTTTTTTTTTGAGGACAAGGTGGTCGTACCACCGCTCGATTAGATAGAAAGAATTGACCCAGTTTATAAGGAAAACCGGGTCCAAAAACCATACAAGCTGTACAAAAGAACACACAGACGAAGCGACCCGTCGCCCACACGACACAAGCCGGACAAACGCCACAAACCCACACCACCCGCTCCGGAGCCGCCGCTCCGGCGTAGCAACCAGATCGACCTCCGCGCTCGCCTCAATGATCTGGCGCCGAAAGTTTCATCTTCTATTGCCGTCGGCTATGGACTTTAGAAACATAGCCTCGGCTAAGCCTGAGGCTTCTTGTTTCGCGGCCAGCGCGTGGTGAGATTTGATCTACCGCCGTTGCATGTCGCGGCGCGCCTGATGGGAAGCCTCGCCGGATTCATCCGGTGCCCCCTTCTCCGATGACGGTGATGCTGCCGACCTGCCGTGGCAGATGAGCCCGCACTTGCCGACACCGTGGTAACGGGAGATCGGGCAGCTCGGGTCATCGTCGTCCTCGCCGTCAGAGGCACGTTCGTCGTCCGAAGCGGACAACTCCGGCGTTGGCTCCCGCGCGCCAGTAGGGAGGAAGACGCCGCTGCGATGCGCCTCGTACTCCGCTTCCACCACGGCGTGCCAGTAGAGCACCGAGATGGAGTACTTGGGGTCGAGCTTCTGCTCGTACGACATCTCCATCCACTTCCGCTGGATGAAGTCGACGCGCTCCTGCCCGCTGAGCCGCGGCGCCACCGGCACGTTGAGGTCGTTCCTCACCCACCCTTACGGTAGGGCGCCGCCGCGGGGAGCCGTAGCGACGTCAATACGTGGATGACGCGTCGCGTCCTTCTGCGCCCGCCAGGGGAACGGGCGCGGCGTTATTGCGACGCGTGCTGGCAGGCTGCCGCTGTCTCGTCTCCTTGCCATTAATCGGGCGTAACGGCCACCTGCACAACCTAATTAACCTGCGCGCCCCCATTGTGTCTATGACGGGTGGGCCAACCCTGTCGGAGGGCATGTCCGCCCCATGTCCGGCACCCCCGAGAGGGCCTCTAAACTTGGGGGCACTTTCGGGGGTGCCGGACACGATTTTGCTCGGGCCGAGCCTTTGGGGTGGGGGGGGGGGGGGGGGGGGGGGGGGGGGGTTGCCGCTGGGGGGCATTTTTTGCCGTTCGGACCCCCATTGGGCCTTTGGGGGGCCATTTGGAGGGTGCTGGTGGAGATGCTCTAACGAAGCGGTGAACAACGGCCTTTCCTAATGCATTGTCATAGTGGTGTATTTAGAAAATGTCCCTCTCAACAAATATTTTAAGGGTTGTACTAGGAGCATCTCTACCAGATCCCTTAAAACAACCCAACTCATATAATAACCGCAATTTTAGGGTTTTCGGCAAAAAAATCGTCCCGCGCACATCCTTTAAAACGGCCCGATACTCAAAATATTCTAAAAAGAACCTAAAACGGACCGTGGAAATCTTCATATCCAAGAGATTTGCCTCCAATTTTTAGGTTTTCCCTATACGCATAACAAGTTTGAGTTTGGCGGGAGGGACATTTCACTGCCGCTTTTCACGCTTCCATGCTGTTGTCGTCGATCTCCCCATCCTCGCAAAGTTATCTGCCGCCTCTCCGCCTGGACTCTTCCATAGAGTTCTCCACGCCTCCACCCATTGGTTCCGAGCTTCCGCGCCCCGAATTGGTGGCTCTAGTCGCTCTGCCGCATCCGGCCTCCGTGCTCTCATTCATGTCGCCTGCCCCATCTACCTGGTCACCGTCATACTCAAATAGAAGCGGCAGGGCACCCATGTCCTGTAGGGAGCCAGTGCCCCAGCGGCAGGGCAACCTCCCGTGGGGTTTAGTGCTGGTGGCTGTCACGTTGTTGCCATGTGGGAGCTGGACAAAATCGGTGGCTTCCACGTCAAAGAGGGCGCATGGGGCTCGAGGGACCACCGCTTGGTGCACCACTGCCGCTCTCCGTAGAGCCCGCGCCCCCCGTTGGCAAAGAGACGAGCACTGTGTGTTCGATCATACGTCGAAGAGGCAAAAAATTTGGGCCCCTTTCCGATTGTGTTCCTCAAAGTATAGTTACGATTACTTAGATTTTTCGTTATGTAATTTCAATTTGCATTCTGCTCCTACGTCCTAGGTAGATTTGTTGGAGGGGAATGCGGTCGATATTTATAGTGTGACACTGTCAACATTTGAGGCCGCCTAGGATGAAAGGGTTGAAAGTGCATGGTGCCCCCATGTGTGGTTTTGGTAATTAATAACAATCCTTATGGACTAATGTTTGCATTGAGATATTCTTGTAGATCTAAAGCGGCGGCGGTAAGCTGTAACGTCTGACATTATCGGACCCCACGTCCCACGTGAATACGCAGGTGCACTCATTATGTTTTGTCTCTATTGCTTTAGATTTAGTGCGTGTACAGATGTAGTAAATAAAACTTTGACACCGATGAGCCGTGAAAAAAGCAATGATCGATGAAATGTCAAGACTGGTTTACAGCTCGGTAGCATGCCATTCAATAGGAAGAGGAGAGCGCGGCTGACGCCACAGTGTGTGTCTGAATAAGAAAATGGTGACGAGGCATGGTGACGAGGTAGACGCAACAGGTTGCGTCTCCGGCTAAGCAAATGGTGATGAGGTAGACGCCACACTGTGCGTCTCCGGCTAAGCAAATGGAGGTGAGGCCGTCCCCACGCTGTGCGTCTCCGGCTAAGCACGCCTACAAACGCATCAGAGAGAGGTAGCTGAATGTGGACCGACAAAGCTGTAAATAAAACAAGCCACATATCAGAGCATTAAAAAAATATCAAGGAACACAGCAGGCAGAGGAAAGTACCTCGACACGCAACAACGGTGACGAACCACAAGACGCCGCTTCCGCTGGTTGACAACGATGTGAGACACCGGCACGTAGGGAAGCCCGCAAACTGCAAAGCAAAAAACAAAAACCAATATAAGAAACGTCACAACAAAGACACAGACCAACCGGAGGAAGAACATATGAAACAAGAAAGACCTCGAGTAGTGAAAAGCAAGACAGGACGAAGAAAACGGACAGGAGGAGCCGCGAGAGACAACGGACGACCAACATCGATTAAGGAACCAAACTCCAACGAAGGAGACGAAGAAGACGGCTGGGCAAACGGGCCCGATGACCCAAGCGACAGCGGCAGAAGAAGCGACGCAGCAGAACGCGAAGATGAACCACCAGACACTCCCGCACGGGCAAACAGGGCCGACGACCCAGGCGACGGCGGCAGAAGAGGCGACGCAGCAGAACGCGGAGATGAACCACCAGACACACCCGCACCTACAGCAAAATAACAAATCACCACGGAGCATGCCAAAGGAAAGCGTAACTGAAAGTGCATGTGTTGCCCCATGTGTGGTTTTGGTAATTAATGACAATCCTTATGGACTAATGTTTGCATTGAGATATCCTTATAAAGATCTTGTCCATGGAAAAGATTGGATTTCATATGTTGAACTCTAGAAGCTCATATGATGACCAAGACATCATCTTTGTGAAGAGAGAATGAAAAATGCAAGGTTGATCAAGTCAATGTGCAAATAATGAAGTCAAGATTGATCAATACATTTAGAAAATTATGAAGTGCAAGTTCAATATGATCCATTTCGGAAGATATCATTTGATTGAAGCTTGCAATGAATACATGAAGACGGAGCTAAACGAGCCTCTCCCATAATGGTGTATGGTGAAATATTTGGAGAAGTCTTCATTAAGCATGTGCTAGCAAGCACGATCAAGAAAGGTGTTCCAACTTGAGGGAGTCAAGATCGTCATCATCTAACTCAAGTGGAATGCGCAAGGCAAATGTATGATCTTGATAGGTTTTCTATTGTACCGGTCTCATGCTTGGGAGACCGGGTTATAGGATAGACGGCATACTATCAAGAGGGGCTCTCAAGTGAGTAACTTGATCGCATCTTTGTGGGGAGCTCAAAACTTTGCATACTTGGCATATCATCTTTCTTGGTTCTAATTTGGCTTTTATCCATGTGAGAATTTAGAGATTGTGTTCATCTCCATACCAAGCTCTAGTTCATAAAAAACGGATTTCATATGCATATCTTGTTACGTTTTTTATGTTAGAGGTTTTACCGGTTTGTTTTTTTAAGAGAGGTCAAAATCTCTCCTTGTGACTTCCTCCTCACACGATGGACTATGATGTTTCTCTGCATGATCTTGAATAGCTCTTCGTTGCGATTCCAACGAGGCCAAGATCATCGAAATCGGAGTCCGGATGAAAAAGGTATTGCAGTTTTTATTTTGTTGTTTATGCCAGTTTTCAGAAAACCGGATATTCCGGTCCTTCTGAAAATATCCGGTTGGAAATATCCGACGACCATCAGAAGGTTTCAACAGTTGCGCGGCTCTCTGGTTTGGGTCGAAAATTCCGACCCAAACTCGAACCGGAATATCCGATCCCCTGTTTTTCCTGCAACGGCTGTATTTCGTGCGGACCTATAAAAGCCCTCCTTCTTCCCCAAAGAGACAAGCTTTTTCCTGCACGTTTTCCCCCCTCTCTCTCTCACCATTGTTGACCTTGCATACATTCCATAGAATATTTCCAAGTAAATTGTGCCATACATTCCATAGAATATTTCCAAGTAAATGCAGCGCTAGAATTTTTTCACTTAGCAATGTGCTTGCATTATTCATTGCAACTACTTTCAGAGACGAAGAAGGTGACTGAATTTGCTGATATCCTTGCTTAAAGAAAGCTGTTCTAAGATTAGGACATGGCTAATTTTAAACTCCGTAAAAATGCAACTAATAAGATTCCTGCAGCAGCGATATCAATAAATTGCAATATATCACTTTTATACCATCCAAACAACATTTGACATTCGACCTCAATATTTGTTTTGGCTCCGAATATCTAACACATCCAAACAAAAAATATTGACATTCAATCTCAATATCAAAGATATTGGACATTCAGCCCAATATAATATCTAGCCTCCCAATGCAAACATCCAAACAGAGCATTAGGGTTTGCCGTTTTAAGGGTTCTCCTAGAGACGGTCTAAGTGAGCTTAAGGTTAGCAATATCTTTTATACCACACATTATTGTCGCACCACATCGATATAACATACCAGCCTTATCTAAGATAAGATATAAAATTCTTATATAGGGTCAAACCGTTTCCAACCTTTTTTGATGGATATTCCGGTAGGATTTTCACTAAATGGGGCAACTGGTGTCACAAATGCAGTAGTGCATAACTAGAGGATAAAAAATTTAAATATTCAAATCAGTTCGATGTAGACAACAGTTGATGCTACTCAAATGGAATAAGCTATTGCTGCATGACTGTGAGTCCTTCGAACAGAAGATTGTTCGACCTCTTCACCGCCAGGCAAAGAGGCGACAAACACTATAAGCTTCTAAAACTTCTTCTCGACACTAGATTTAAATCAAACGAAAAGAGTTAGACATCAGTGTAAAAAAAATGGAGCAATCGTGCTTATGCTAACTGAAAGGATGTCAAACACACAGCACTACAGCAGCATAAATATATGAACCCGAGTTGACATAGATAAAGATTTCTCTCTGTTTTCACAGCCGTGCTATTACTGCTTCGACCTCTGCAGGCGTGTAGAGGTGATAGTTCGGTGCCACCTTGGCGATGTCAACATTGTTCGGAGTTACCTGTTGCAAATAGCATTTTAACTTGGCAGGGGTTCTTAGTGACTCAAATCAGAAACACGAGACTAGATCTGAGACGTTTTTACCTTCTCTTCCATGACCTGCTTCAGGATGGATAGAGCAATGCTTTCAGCCTCCTCAATGGTCAATTCCTGCAGAAGAAACTCAATCATCAGTTTCACAAACAATGGTGGAAGTATCCACATACAGCAGAAGGTGGTGTGGTCCATGATGGTTTTCTTCGCAGAAGATTAGAAACATGCCACTTTCAACATTAGCCTCTTATATATAATTCCCCAAAAATCGCATGATCCCATGGAGGTAGCATTACAAGGAGCATGTAAACTTCCTTTGCATATATACAAATCGTGTAGCGTAATAGAGTTCGAATCATTTGATCTTGTTGTATTACCTTGTTAAACTGCTCCTGTAAGGAGCTATCAGCACCTTCAGAGCCCGATCCAATTGCCTTGGCATTGCACTGCCAAAAGGTTCCAGATGGGTCGGTGTAGTACCTGAAGTAAGAGAAAACAGACAAGAGAACTTCGACAATTATGGACATACAGATGTTCTTTCTTTTACACCTTCTATCAATTCCTAATATGCCCTTCCAAAAAGAAACTATCCTAGTATGCAACAATGTGTTGTGAGGCTTAGTAGAAAACATTACTTATTTTGTTCTTCGAAAGGGAGTATGGGGTAGAAAAATAGTTCCCCACACCCAACAACGCAGGAAATGTGATAAAGATTTGAAAGGGACTAACTTATAAACCAAGGGAGCATTTCGAAGTTCGATATCCGACAATGTTCAAGATGTAGCAGTACTAAGGAAGATTTATCTTTCTGACAATATATCCTACCTAATAAAAAAATTACAATATCCGTTGTGGCTGGGCATAAGCTCACGCAACTTGGTGGAAGCAAAGTGGTTCCTATTTTTTGACATGCAAAGTAGTCTTTTGCTGGCAGTCAAATCTGATGCCATTAGATGATTTTATTTATAACAATCTTCCAATCTTAGGGGAGGGTAAGGAGCCCATAAACAATTGTTCAAGAATTGGGTAGGAAATGTAATAAGGACGAGTTAGCCAGTCAAATGTGTCCAGAAAATGTTAACATGCAAGAAGCTAACATCCTCTAAATAAGGATGCACTGGAACTTCTAGATGATAAAGAGTTAACAACCAAAAGCCCAAGTTTTGGTACCCTTTGCAAAGATTCAGATGGTTCAAACTAAGGGTAAAAGGAAGGTAGATACTAAGGCTTAAGCAAGCTCAGAATCAATAACAAAAGACTAAATCAATAGCACCAACAGTAGGTGTCAATTTCGTGCATAAGAATCGTTATAAGTTGCTATTTTTTGCGGGGGAAAACAAATCTGCAAGTAACATAATTCTTTGTCGTCACAACAGAACTGGAATGTGCAAGTAGAAGTAAATGAACAAAATTGAAAGCATATTCAGATACAATGGTGCAAGGATACTTCCTGAATTCAGTTAAGAATGTTTTGTAAAGTTGTAAGGATTGGTACTTACAAGCTGGGACCATTTTCATCATGACCAGCAATAAGGAGAGAAACTCCAAAAGGTCGTGACTGCAGGAGCAAATAAATAGATCAGAAACTCCATTGGTAGTGTTGTGTTCTGATAGTAATAGCAAAAAATGCTCACCATTGACTCTTCTTCACCTTCTCCAAAGCGAAGAGCTAGGTCACAAATAGCTTGTGTGGTGGACTCAACTGTCATTGGTTCCCCATATGAGAATCTATGGTTCTGAGTGTGAACATACAGTGAGATAAACAGATAAGTAATGGAACGTGAATGAAGTATACAAGAAAAGAGAAGTACTTGGGTCTCCACACGAGCATGCTCAACCAATGTCCTCGCATCAGCAATAAGGCCACTCATGGCACAACCAACATGCTCATCAATTTCCATAATTTTCTCAACACTGCTAGGTTCCTATATGAAAAGCAAAATTTGGTAATCTTAATTTTTACACAATTGGACATAGTGTAAATCCATACAAAAATGCAGGGAGACAGAAAGGAAGGGAGTAAGTAAAAAAAATAGTAGCAATCGAGAAGCACATATAGTACTTTTGAAAATTAGAAACGATGGCTGGGGTTTAACTAATTAGATGTCACGAAATATTATAACTCAGCTGTGCATATCAAACATCCAGGAGATAATGTCATAAGTTGCAATGTATCTGATAATGTTGATCTATGCCCGGCATTCATCATATATACAGCATCACATGATGCGGACACCAAGAAGTGAGGGAAAGATCCAACCATGGTGAATCTAACACTTGATATGTGGCTTTTACATCACACATAGTAGAATGTTGAACATCACAACTCACCAATACCATACAACAGACACATCTACATGGAACATAAACCGGAAAAGATATAGTACCATATGGTATCCTGAGCAAGACTATAACTGAAAAGAAGATTCAATCAATTGAGACATCGGAACCAGCAATAAGAAGCCTGAAAACAAAATCTCTAAGAGGACAGAGGATTATCCTAACGCAAAGCTAAAGCATAAGAACTCATCTATGACGCTGAAAGCTCAAAGTTCAGTGACATATGAATTTAGGATCGTTGCACTGAAGCTGGGTACTAAAAAGAAAAACAGTCCTGCTCAGTTCCGAAAGTACACTTTAATCATATTAGTAGACAGCCAACAGCAGTTACCAGCAATGGAGATGTCACACGTTTCTCCACAGCAAGAACAACCCCATCCTTCGTCTTCAACCCAATAGCAGTAGAGCCCAGCTGCAAAAGGCATGAGCATCAATAAAGCCATCATTCATATGCGTGTATGCAGTATTAAGCAGCTTGGTTACAGCTGAATATGGCTAGAACTAGGACTGCGAAAGTTGTCACCACAATTCACAATTTTAGAAAACATCATTGGGCGCCCTTCCTGCGATAGCTAGGCATCTAACCACTGAATTCGTCATAAAACTAGATAGCACGGTTGAGTTTTGTGCCCCAAAATCCCCAAACACATCTAGAGGCATACAAATAAAACTGCAGATAAACCACTCAAACAACTCTAGCATTAGCATCCCAGAGTACCATCAGCTCAGACAAAGAAACAGCACCAATCAGGCAACCTTTTTTTTTGAGAATCCAATCAGGCAACCTAACGCATACATCGCCCCCAAACAACCCTGGACTCCACCAGGGAAAGAAACCACCACCTCGCCATAACAACACACTGCAGCTGCCTCCTCGCCAAATCTACAGATCGAGAGGAAAAGAGGGGTGCTCAGGAGGGGTAGTAGGCAGGCTCGCTTACGCACCTTGATGGCCTCGATGGCGTACTCGACCTGGAATAGCCGCCCCTCCGGGGAGAAGGTATTCACGCCGCGGTCGTACTCCGTCCTGCGCGAAACAAAATTTATCCCGAAATCAGATGAAAATTTCCCTAGAGAAACAGCGCCGCCGGCGCGGAATCCAGCCGCGGATCGAGAGATAGGGGATATTGCGAAGCAGATGGGGCGATTCTTACCTGGTGAGGAACATGGTGGCGCGCGCAGGCGGTTTGCTTGGGCTTGGGGAAGAAGGGTTTGTGTTGTGGGAGACGGATGAGACGAAGGTTCAGCTTGAGGAAGAAGTAGAGCAGAGGCCAGAGGGAGAGAGACGATACTTGGCGGTGTCACTTAAGTTTTTCTTCTGCTGGCCAAGTCCATGTAGCACCTAATATTCGAAAAACAAATTTTAATCTTTTATAAAAGTCTGAAATATATATAGCTAATAATGTATCCTATAAGTGTGTAAATTTTTAATCCTAAACACGTTGTATGATAAGTTATACAAGAAGATAAATTATAAGCCCCAAAACTTGTCAGTTGTTTTGTGTAGCCGAGAATTTAAAGAAATTCGTATTGAAAATTAAATTTGTATCAAAAATTCGCAAAACTATTTTTACAATTTTTTGAAATTTTAAATACTGTTCTCAAAATAAAGTGCTCCAGATGAGTTTCAAATGGCATTTCCGCCCAATGCCGAGTACGGTGATTTGGAGGACTAGCTCCACGGAGCTCTTTTTTTGAAAAAATCAAAACGATATTTTTAAGTTCCCAAAAAAGGTAAAAAAAAATCCTGGATGTAGAACATGATTATGTCTACCATTGTGCAAAATACCAATGCAAAATGTTGTGTATTTTGGCCTGTGCAAAAATAACAAAATTCTGGATCTGAGATCTGATTTGAAAAATTTCAGATTTGTCAAGATTTGTCTTTTTTGTGTAGGACGGAATACAAACTATTACGTGTTGCCAATTTACAAACTCGTGTAATAATAGGTCATTGTCAACGTCTAGGATTTTTTTCAGAATTTTTGAAAACTTAAAAATATAGAATTTTTTTTTTCAAAAAACTGGCTCCATGGAGCTCGTCCTCCAAAAGAACTTTCCGGCCCAATGCCTCCCTACATAAGACCACGATACATAGGCATAAAACCAACCCTAGTAGATATGTGTCATGTAACCCACCCCTGACACGGCTTCCAAACTTAACTAGCTAGAAACAGGGGAACATTTGCATCCGGGTCACCATGGTCTCGAGGACAGTCGGTGGTATCTGGATTTCCTTCTTGTATACCCACCTCAGGGCATGAGGAAGAGAGATTTGTCGTCGTGGCAAACCATGTTGGGTATGCTCATTCGACCATGAAGAAAGATGGAGTGTCGCAAGCTCCATCTAGGCGTATGACCATAGAGGTGGAAACCACCAAATGAGACTCACTATAGGGAGTTTGAGTACCTCAATGGATGCCTAGCAGCCCTTTGGAACCACAATGCAGCCAATGTTGATTTAAAGCTGTAGCAAAGGCAGGAACCAGCCGAACATGAATTTGTTTTTGCAAAGGGTGGTAGAAAGTGCGACAGATGATTTTTATTTGCAAAACACAAAGGAGCAATGAGCGACTAGAACCAAATCATCGCAACAGAGGGAAGACGTCAATCAGCCAAACGAAAGATGTAGCAAGCATGCTCTGGATACTTCAGCGGCGGATTTGCCCTCTCAAAATCTCCATCACACACCATGGCCACATAAAATGAGGAGGAGAACACGACTAAGGGCCACATCTAGATCAAGGCCGGTGACAAACCGTTGCAAGAACTCAGATCCATACACAAACCCCTCCATCCACCACTCGTTCAACCTTCATGACTCAATGTGGCCTAGAGAGGAGATGAAGGAATGTTCCCAAACCAGTTTATCACAAAGGGAAAACCCTAAATTCTCGATACGATGCGAGCCAACTAACTCTAAATGGATTATATTACTCAAAGAGTGTTACATCATCCACAAGGTAGTATATTAAAAACTTAGGGGTTTGTCCAAACCCATTGGATGCATTATCGGTTGAAAAACGACAGAGATTGTGGTAGGATGCATTATTGCAAAGCTACCACCTGCATGGAGGAACTTCACCAGAACTCTCAAACACAAAGAGATAAGAGATATCAATTGAAAACCTGGTAGCATCTCTCGATGTTGAGTAGAAAGATCGGGCTAATAACACCAATGTGAGAGTTGCCGAGGTCAGTCTAGCGCCAACATGGGGCAAAAAAAACCGCACGCAAGAATAGGACGTTCAACAAAGCATGTTAATACTACTCGTTCAAAATGAAGACGACGATTAACAAAACGGAGCGAGGGTGCTTCACATGTGGAGAGCTCAGCCACTTTTCCAATGAATGCTCAGATCGTGTAGACCACAGAGGGAAAAATACCCAAGAATGTCAACGTCGTGACCACTATAGCAATACTGATGGGTATCGTAATTTACCTATTGTGTTTCAGTATTTTAGTCTCCATGTTATTGGATTGATACGGGTGCTACGACCTATCAGTACATGCGACAGATTTCAGTCTACTGCTTAAAAATGTTTTGCGTTACATGTTTCTGTTTATCATATTGTGTAATGCATATAGTATGTTTGAGTTACATGAACTTGCCTAACTATGCAACAATTTATGCCGTGATCCTTTCCTCCCAAATACTCTGATGACAAGGTTTTAATTTTACTTTATGTATCAATCTCCGATAGGCTCCTTATCATATTTACTGCGTCTTTCTGTAAAAAAAAAACATTTACTGCATCTTTCTGTAAAAAAAAATCATTTTTACCGCATCTCTTAGTCAAGACATTTGGTGTCGGGGAAAACTGACTTGATTGGAAGTTTGGAACACTTGAGGGCTTGAGTATGCATGTGCCATTCAAGTAAGCGACATGTGCATTGTACCTCTGATTTTGCGGTCATGCACCTACGAGTTTGAGGTTAGCATGACTAGTCTTGTTGTTTTTTCTTTGCAAGAATTGTTTTGTCTAACCTTCATACCGAATATGAAAAAAGGTTGTAAACATGGTCAGCTTTTCCTTTGCAAGATTATTTTGTTATGTAGTTACAATAAAAGAAATATGTGATGAGCTTTATCATAATGTTAATTTTCTCACATTTCATTGTAAAGTTTATTTTCCAACATATCATAATGTGAAACCTTCTACTTACTTCTGGCCTTACCTAAAGCATGGACAATGAAGGCTAGAAACAACCGATTTTATCCTATCACATATCGTTTATGTATTTTCACTATTGATATGGTATACATGTCGCGTCTGCTTGCTTTGGTCCATTTTAGTCATCACTTTTATGGTTCAAGACAACTTTATGGTTCAAGCATTTTCTAGTATCTTATAAAGTAAAATCCCTTTAATATGTATATTTTTATAGTTTATCTCGAAATGCAAGATATCCACATCATTCTTTATTCTAATCATCCAAATTTTCATGCCAATCCTCACTAGCATTTATTAATGATAATATATCTCTATATGTAAAGTTATCCACATCATCTATTTCTTAAGCCATTCAATTTTCCAAATCATTCCTTTTTAGTTGTCCGCTTGATTACCACGCCATCTTAATATGTTGTAACACAACTAAATCATGTGTAACTGGAATACCACAATTAGTTTCGTCATTAATACAGTCAAACTAAGCAAGTTTTGTATTAATAGTTTTCAATGATGAAAAAATGGTGTGACTGCTATTTGAGATTTTGTTCTCCTCTAGATATTTTCGCCATTAATACAGTCAAACTAAGCGAGTTTTGTATCAATAGTTTTCAATGATGAAAAAATGGTGTGCCTGCTATTTGAGATTTTGTTCTCCTCTAGATACATTTTTCAATAATTATGCGGCTACATGCATGTCATGCAAGTTATCCACACCATTGCGTTAATTTCATGTTATGTACAGTTTAACTAATTCACGTGCATCGTTAATCCGGTTATTCTTGAACATTACTACGGTCAACTAAGGGAGGACACGCTCCGCGCGCTCATCAATGACCGCCGGCGGCAGCTAAAGCCGGAGCAGCTCGCCGACCCGGGCCTCACCGAAGATAGCCAGCTGGCCGGCTATCCTCGCCCCGAAGCGTTAGGATGCAATCGACAACCACGAGGGGCCGATCAAGCCGGCGCGCCACCGCTGGTGGCGCAACCGCCCTCTCTATGACGTCCTGGTCGACGAGTACGAGTTCGTCCCGTGCGAGCAGAACGTGCCCTGGATGGCGCCGTCGTCGACGTCGCGCTCGTCCTCGGATACTGTCGATGTCCATGCTACGACAGCTTGTCCCGAAGAAGGAGGAGGCTGCACCATCCTTACGTAGGGCCCCGTGAAGATCAAGAAGGAGGCTCCCTGGTCAACACGACCGCAGAGGACAGGCGGCGTTACCATCTGGGATTTCGGCCCAACCAAGGTCAAGGACGAGCCGACCTCGCAGGTCTGCCCCAAGAAGCGGACCGCCCCGCCGCCGAAGCCCTGACACATGACAAAGGAGGAGGCAGAGGTGCTGTTCCAACTCCAACTCGCTAAGGCCACATGACAGTTTTTCGAGACCATCCTCCCGGCCTCGAAGGAATTGGTCTGCGCGGGAAACCGGCATCACCGATGACAACGATGCGCCAACGGCCGGAGGCGACAGAGGCCAAGGTCCACCTGGACTCATTCGACTGAGACCGATACTACCGCTATGGCTAGGTTTAGGGTTTAGGGAAGGTTAGTTAAATTCCATTAACTTTTGTAAAATCTATCAAGTTGTATGAAATTTCACAATTTCGCTGAAATATCGTCGTTTGAATATTTTCGAAAAAAGTCTATTAGGATGCTCTTTGAGGGGCATATGTACAATTATTTCCTCATCCGGGGAGCATCTGAAAAGTCTTGGGGACGGGAGGTCGCCAGGTCGGCACTCGGCACCCCCGTGTTCCTTCCCACACGCCCAAAGGCCCCAAACCCTCCAAAGTCCAAACTCTCAGCACAACCCAAGAAAGAGCTACAGCCTACAGCCGCCGCGATGCAGCAAGCGATGCCCATGCCCTCGCCGGCGCCGGCGCCAGGGATGCCCCCGGCAGGTGGACTCAGCACCGAGCAGATCCAAAAGGTGCCCTCTCTTTCCCCCCTCCCTCGCGGTTCTTGATAGGTTCCGCGTGCCTCCTTGGTGGTTTTGGGGGCTGGTTGCCGGCTAAATATTCGATCGTTTAGTCGCCCCTGATCAGTCCAGGTTTTTACTGGTGGATTTGTAGAGATGGCGTTCTTGTTCAGCAATATCGATGTGATTGGAACAGCTTGTTTGAAGTTAGTGATTTGACGATTTATTAATTAGTATTCTCCTCATATGATTCTATAAATTAGTACCCACTTCGATTCACTTCACTCTTCCATTCCGATTGCCTACGGTACCTCCCCATTTGCTGAGCTGCCAATCTTCAAATGTTGCTTTGCCCTTGCGGTTACACGCAGCTAGTTACTAGGATGCATCCTTTGATGTTGCACAAGATTCACAGTTTTTTTTGCTGGTGAATGTTGATGCATATATTGCTTACTGCCAATGGAGTATGGTTTGTTTCGTTCTACTATAGAGACCCCACATTGGTCGGCTAAGTTGCTTTGCTCCAGGAAAAAATGTGGAGAGCAACTTGTCGTTAGTCCTCTTTTGAACTGTTCTAGTACAAGTTGTCAAGCGCGATGATTAAAAAGATCTTTAGTCCTTGTGTTTTCTTGCAGACCTATAGAACTTCTGATAGTGCACTCCTGCTTTCTATTTGAGTACTAACTCTGCGCTCCTCTATTTAATTTATCCATTTCTCCTAATTGATGTTGTCCCTTTTGCAGTATCTGGATGAAAATAAGCAACTCATTTTGGCTATCTTGGAAAATCAGAACCTGGGAAAGTTGGCCGAATGTGCTCAGTATGTAACGGACTCAACCTCTTTTTCCGAAGATCGCACAATTTGATATGTCTTTCCTTTCACTAACTGATGAGCCATCTTGCTTTGTGCTCTCTAGCTCTTACTTCTATTCATGAAAGATTTTGTATGTGCAAAACATAACTATTTTGTTGTTGTTACTATACTCATGTAATTCATCTGTTTACATGTATTGTAGCTTATACCATTGTTTCAAAACTAGACCAGCTGACTGCCCAAGAGTAAATATTGGCTTAATGCTGGTGAATGTTGACGCATATATTGCTTACTGGCAAAATAGTATGTTTGGAAAGAAAAATATTCACTTGAGCAGCTGAGTTGCCAGTGAATTAAACCGGGATCTCCACTTTGACACCTTGATCCCTTGTCGCATGCGCCATGATTTGTATGGGTGTGGACGTGTGGTTAGTCAATAAACACTACTTCATTAATGATGGAATGCTCTTATTTGTGAAAATATTACGCAAAAGCACACATACTAGAGATTTGCACCCGGATTTGTGGCTTGGTGCACCTAATTTGGCTCAGGTGAAGCAAGGAAGATTTTTTTTTGTGTCATTCAAGGAAATATACTGTACCACACATTAATATTGAACTATTGGTCAACTATCTAGACCACTAATGAAAGAGGTTAAGCAGTGACTAGCTTCTGAAAGCAAGGTATCTGTCTTAATGCCCTTGTTTTAAACGCACCCGGTACAACACATAAATACGATCACCACTACAAGCTCGTAATCACACGAGGACCACGAAAGACTGGACACACTTGACGGATATGTTGCCAGCGACTATTCTCTTGGTGACACAAACATGCCACATGGAGCTAAACCCTAGTGATTAAAGGGTACAATCACCTTCGATTGCCATCCAAGCAACAACTTGGTTTAACGCCTTGGCCACCTTGGATAAAGATGTTACCATTGACCTTTATGCCATACCTCTAGGGTTCACATTGTGGTTGGAACCTAATGCCTCATGAAGTTGGGACCATAAGTTCTGTGCCCTCTCCCTTCCTCAATTTCACGGCACAAGTTCACGCAGTGGAGGAGACTAAAATTGTGGGAGCTGTCAAGCCTAGGAGTTCACAATCAGGTCTTGTGTCTTGCAGTTTGGGCGTGGTTACCTGAATGCTCATGGTAGTTTACTACAAGCACATGATGTTTCGTGAACATAACTATTTGTGTATTCTTTTCAAAAGTTTAGCTGCCTTCCCTTTTACATTCTGTTTATTGTTTTACTTTTACCTTTGAAGCAAACAATTTAACATTTCGTACACCTCGGAATTACTGCTGCAATGGTAAGAGTGGTAGATAACATATCATAGTTTAATGAACTTTTATGTTGAATCACGTAAACTGTTTAATATTTTGGAATCGGTTAGGCAGTTCTCTCACATATTACGTAGTGATAACAAAATCAAAACACCCTTAACAATTTCTCGGAATAAATTTCAGGTCATAACACCTTGTCTGTCGAAACAAATTAGCACTAAAGAGAGTGGTATCATCACTTCCAATGGCCATGAAAGGCCTCTTATTCTCAAAAGATTTCTGCTCTGTGTATATCTTTGTTTTCTTTTTTGGCAATTCATGCTTGCCTTCTTTAAATACCTCGCCCTCTTGTGAATAATTGTTGCTCCTTTAAAAAAATATTCATGTAAATGATCATGCGTAACATACATGCTCTGTACAAACATATAGGTGTAATGCACATATGTGTGAATGACTACATAGATACTACTTGTCTCCCAAAAGAAATGATAGATGAAGAAGTGACAAATATGTAAGCTGAAAGATATCATAAGATTGGTTTGGGACTCCTCCATAATCCCTGTAAACTTAGCAAACGAGAAATGCCAGGATATCATAAAGTAACCATGTCACTACTCACTAGTTTTATATTTGAACATGAAGGTAGTAGTTGTGCGTTCCTTACCAGAAGCGAACCCTGGTACTACTAGAGCCAGACGCAGCATGTGCGGAACAGCTGGGTAGCTCTGACTATGTTCTCATTCCCATTGCTCTATGCCCTCTCTTTCTTCCTCTTCGTAGCTTGCTTTTGAGATCTAACATCGAATATGCACACACATATATTTGGTTTCTTCGCTAAAGCAACTGAGCAAGCCAAAAAGGAAGAGGAAGGAGTGCTTAAGAACAATAGGAATGGGAGGCATTGGGAAACACCAAACCAAGTTCTCACCTCCAATTAAGAGGTGAAAACAAGCAAGTTAAGCTTCCTCTATGTTCCCACTCCAACTGCTCTTATGCCCTCTTTTCTTCCTCTTCCCGACTCACCTTCGAGATCTCACATTATCTATATATGTGCGCATGTGTTTGTGGTTTCTGAATCAAAGCTATTGCATAAACCAAAAGGAAGAGGAAGGAGTGCACAAGAACGGTAGGAATGGGAGGCATCAGGAAAGCACCAAACCATTTATTTGCACCTCCAACACAACACTAGAGGTGGAAACAAACAAGTTAGGCGTTCCAACATGTTCCCATTCCTAGTGCTCTTCAGCTCTCTCTTTCTTCCTCTTCCCGGCATACTCTTAGTGCCTACACATCTGCGGAAACAAAACTCTCAAACAACAAGCTGGAATTGATGGACAAAGTGTTTCAGCTTTGTGGTATAAATAGGACGTGCAGGGCACTTTGTAGAGAACCTTGGGGAGAGCAAGCATTGAAGACACCCAGTGCATGTGGCACCATGTGTACAGTCAATGACAGTGGGGACATGTATCACCTACTCCTGTCCTATTGTCCTGCAGTGATAATTTAAAGCACGTGCATGAACATCTTCTACTTGATTACCCATATCAGAAAGCTGCTGTATAGTAACAGTACCAACCTGTGCATTTATACAGTTTGGAAATTGGAAGCAATCAGAATTATGAGCTTAAAATAATATGAACTTGGAAAAATTAGTCCCTCTACATAAGCTAACGGAAAATAAGAAACAAGGGAATGAACATTGCAGTGAAAACTGGTACACAATGTACTTTCGATATCAACAACCACAAAAAAGGGTATTTCAGACATGAGCTGCACTAGAACAGATGATAGAATGTGATTATCCAATGGTTATATAGATCTATTATCAGCAGAAATATAACTTATATATTGGCCATTTTCTCGATGAACAATATCTAAATTCTGTAGACAGCAACACGACCGCAAGTTCGAGCGCAGAAGGAAGAATGAGGTTCTGAAGAGAGTTCGGTACTTCTTCCACCCATTGAACTACTCCCAGTTACAACCTTGTAAGTGGGTCACCATTCATCAGATCAATCACCCACTGAGGTTCAAGAGCTTGTTTAAAAATTACAGACTTTGATTGGAGTTCAGAGTTTTCGAAGCTGCAAATAAATCTTGTCAGATTCATGATTGTCTCTCGCTGATGCACTTACATGTGGCATCAAGTCAGTCCATGACCAGTGTCTGTAGAGCACCCTGTTGTGGTTCTTGTGCAGGTGCTTGTCTGCGCCTTGAAAAACTTTTTCTTTTGAAGTGGTAAATCTTCTAGTAGGTAGGAGAGACAGCAAAACCGCTGTAGTAAGGGCCCAATGTGTGAGCGGCCATCCTAGAACGTCACAAGAACGTGGAGGTAAGGGTAATTTGGTTATGTTATCCCTGTGGAGGCCGGTCATAATGTTGAAGATCTCTACCTTGACGCCAACCCCCTAGCACCGATAGTGTCTCTTCTCATTGGAAGTGTCAAATAAAACAACGATTGCACCCTTGTCAGCAATATGGTTTACATATGTGTTATGCTGTAACAAACATTCAAAAGTGTCAAAAGATGCATTTGGTCATCTCAAATACTTATAAATAGTGTAATATGCTCACCTTTTGACGTACAACAGATTGTTCTAACCAACCTTTACTCTCTTGGAGTTCACGTTGTAACGTTGTTGGCATTTACAGCTAGCATTAAGAAGTACTCCCACGTTGCTTTACATGTATGTACCCATTCGTAATCTTCCATGTGTCCTTGATGTCTTTGCCCATGCATCATATATGTCAGCCCGTGTACCTTTGGGCAGTGTCACTAATCCGATGCCATGTTTCTGTTTTTATGATTATTGAAGGTTTCGTTCTTTGTTATTAGTTTACTATCTTGTTACTGGGGAAGTAGTATGTGATGTTTTTCCCCCCTAATGTTCTTGGCATGCCATAATGCTTACGTACTATAATTGGTAGTAGATAGATGCATCGAACAAGTTTCCATTTACGTAACAGTACTTTCTTACGTGAATCTGGATTTTCTTCTGAGACGGATGTGGAGAAATATATAGAAATTTCATCTCCCAGTACACCTTTTCAGGTATCAAGCCCAGCTTCAGAAGAATCTCTTGTATTTGGCCGCAATTGCTGATACCCAGCCACAGACCTCTGTAACCCGTCCTCAGGTTTGTCATGTCTCTGACCTCTTCATACATCATACATATGTTGTTTCTGCTGCGTGCACTAATGTTACTTTTGCATACAGATGGCTCCACCTGGTGCATCGCCAGGGGCAGGGCATTACATGTCACAGGTGCCAATGTTCCCTCCGAGGACCCCTCTAACTCCTCAGCAGATGCAGGAGCAGCAACTACAGCAACAGCAAGCTCAGTTGCTTCCATTCGCTGGTCAAATGGCCGTGAGACCTGGGGTTGTCAATGGCATGCCCCAGGCCCAGCAAGTTGAACCAACCTATGCAGCAGGCGGGGCCAGCTCTGAGCCTCCTGCCGCTGATCTCCACAGGAGCGCTGGGGCCGATAATGACGGTGGAAGCTCCTTGGCCGATTAATGCTAAGAAAGCTGTGAGCTAGCCTTTTAGGTTGCGGAATGCATGTATACTACCACCAGGACGAAGAGAGGATCTTTCCTGTGCCCTTTAACGATAAGTGGCCGCGATCTTCGAATGGATGATGATTAGTTGTTGTGGTCGCCTTTGCCTTTCCAGTTTAGAACAAGCTTAGACTGTTGTCATTTGTGCTGTACTTGACTTTCTGCATTATTGTAAGTCTGTATCCATTTTGTATGGAATAATAGGTCCTAGTTGTTTGTTCCTCATGGTGGTTGTCTGCCAACTAGACTAGTGTTAAAGCCCGAATTGGTGATAAAAAAGCCTCGCGGTGTTCGTCTCCAGCAGTTGTTTTCGAAGTATCATGATTATCTTATTAGAACATGTTCCTTTTTTAGAACTCTAAGATTGTATCCCAAGTCCTGATAAAATGACCATTGGAGTTGAAGCCGCTTATATGAGTTTATGGTACTCTCTCTGTTCACAATTGTAAGATGTTTTAGATATTTCATTGTCAACTATGTACAGATCAAAATGAGTGAAGCTACACACTTCAATGTGTCTAGATACATCAGTTTTAGAAAAAAAAGGCTAAAACATCTTATAATTGTGAACAGTTCTATGTAGAAACTTTTGATGCCTGCTAAGCGAAAGCAGATCTCTTGTAGTAGTGATCAATGTCAGTACTGAAGCTTGATACGAAATGTGATGATCCACTCGACATCAATGGTGGAGTAAAAGGAGCGGAGGTCGATGAACCCTCTGCGTGACATTAAAATAGATTTGCATTCAGTGTTGAGGTTGTTGACGTTTTTAACATTCAGAGTCTGTTGATACCGAAAGTACTTGATGTACAATAACAGGATCTTACAACGTCTCGCTGTTAAACTGCTGGGTATGAACACCCATATTTTGGGACTATATATATATCATCTTATGGATGTCGTAGCTATCGTAGAGAAGTCCTTGCATGCCTCCATGTTTACATTGCTATTTGTTGAAGCTGAGAGCAATGGGCTAAAGCAATGTTGACTTGGGAGGTAGTATCAGGAAGAGTGATATATCAAAGTCGTCGATTGTATCTCTGGTATAGGGTAAAACAATGCTGCAAAACACTGGGTCACGAGACTTTACTTCGAACCTATTTTATTTGGCAAAGGTCCTTGAGGAATAATCGGACAGACGCCATGGTATGATCTTGCAACAACGACACAACCAATGTGTCTAGAAGAAATCTTAATCCCCTCTGTTGGCCAATTATACCTTTTCCAAATGTTGTTGTTATCCATTTTCGAGAATACATCCCGGGAGGTGTATTAATCATATAAAAGGGGTGCCAAGAGACAATACAACGCTGCCGGGGCAGCAAGTGCTGCTGTCAACAAGAGGTGACAGCTCCTCCTAACCCATGAAAGCCTAATCCCTTATCTGTAACCAAAGTGGCAATGGCTCTGGGAAGCCAAAAACATCAGAGCAGAACAACCTAGCTAGGCGCCACCTCTACTGTTGATATTATTATATGACCCAGAACTAGTGCTCCCCTTAGAACTATTTTTAACATTGGAATTATTTGGTAAAATTGTTGCGAATACTACATGGGAAATATTGAGTTGTGGAAAACTTTAGTGTTAAAATAATTGCTATTTTAGCTTTTCAATCCTTGCTTTTATCAAACCTCAAACGAAAACGTTTTTTCTCGAGATCAGTTAAATTCACATGGATTCCTATGTATATACATGCGACATTTTCGAAATCTCATAATCCTTAACTTCTTTTGAATTTAAAATAAATGGCTCATATGTGCTGATGAACCAAGAATCCTTGTAATTGGAGAGGTTTCTACAATGCAAAAGAAATAGTCTGATGAACCCTATGATTTTGTTTCTTTTAAAGCTAGTGCTATGTATGCCAACACAATTAGGATATGTGTGGATATGCATAGTCTCATACCGTTCTTAAATAGTGAAGTTTATACCTGTTTTCTTGATCGATAATACACAACTTTCTACAATTTTAACGCAAATGTTCTTTAAAAACTACCACTAACACAAGTAGTGGTAGTTGTTCTTATATCCCCCCGCCCCCATTTAATTGTTTCGATTAGGCCTCGCGCAATGCGTCCCTTAATAGGATGGCCCCTAAAAATGGGGGGGGGGGGGGGGGGGTGAGTGGAATATGAGCAGAAAAATTTCCAATATATCAAGATTTCCCCCAGATCTTTTTGCACGACTTGGCGGGAGGGATATTTCAGCTTAATTCTTCCCGCTCAAGCACCGCTGCCGTCGCTGATCTCCCCGCCTGCGCCTTCTCGTATCGTCGGGCCACCCAATCGCAGCCATGGAGCACCCCGCAGGCGCCACCATTCGGATTCCTGATCGCGCCGCCCACATCACAACCTCCTCAAGCTTCCGCGCCTCCCGTGACCGGTGTAGACGTCGCTCCGCTCAATCCTCCCGCCACCGTGACAAAGAGGAAACAACAGGGCAACCACCTCGTGCAAGGAGTCGGTCCCTTTGCGTCCCCTCTCTGGGCTCCCTCTCGCCAGCATCAGTGTCGTCTAATGGTCTGGCTCAACCAAAATCGCTATCCAACGGGATGAACAAAGAGAATGTGTCGGTGCCATGAGGACGGGCGCATCGTCAACCCCTTGCGTTGGCCGGCGTACATGGCGATATCATCAACGTATTCGAGGAAACTCCGGAGAGGTGAGATTTCTTCCCTTTCTCCAAGTGTGTGGGAATAGGATCATGTTGCTTAGTGTTTTGGTCTTTTCAATTGTGTAACTACAATTTGCATTTGGTTCTACATCATATGTGAACATGTTGGAGAAGAATGAGGTGAACATTTTGAGTGCTCCACTTGACTCATTCTATACTGGCATGGAAGCGGAAGTCGAAACCGAGGTGGTTTGACGACAATGATGATTTGGAAAAGATTGGGGAGGATGTGTTCGATGCTTCGTAACCTAGTGGGAGAGGAAAACTAGCTAAGCGCTAGTTGCACGAAGATGGAAGACCCTTGTTTGGTGAAAGCATCAGAGAGTGTGCCCCTAGATGCGGTTGCCGCCAATGATCAAACCGACAAAAAATATTGGCAACACATCGAGAAGAAGTATCATCGCCTCATGCTGACCCCATCCGGCCTTTCATCAAGACCACTCCAAGCCGGTATGACGTGATAAAACACTGCTATAGCTGTTGAAGTGGTTGTTTGGAGCAAGTGAGGGATGCACCTCTAAGTGGTTGCACAATTTATGACTATGTGAGTTTGTTATCATTTTATCTCAAATATTTGTGATATTCTTTTCTTTGATGGTGCTCATAGTTGCCATTTTTGCAAATGTAGGATCACATTGCTCAGGAAAGGTACAAGCAAATACTGGAATCCAAAGACAAACCATTTATGCTCTAACATTGTTGAAAATTCTTGAACATAGTGATGATAAGTGGAGGTTGAGGGATCAAGAAGTCCCACCGAATAAAGGATCATTCATTAGCTTGGATGATCCGAAAGATAGTGATGAACCGAAGGGAAGAAGGGGAAGCCCGATGGAAGGAATATGGAGAAGTTGAATAGGAAAGCCGAAACCGCGAACTTGAGAGAACAAATTGGTGAGATGATGAAGTCAAAGGAAACATTGATGGAGAAGCATTTACCGACCAAGAAAACCATGGCCGAGAAGAAAGCTAAACAGAAGGAGAAAAAGTCGGAAGCAATCCGGTAAGATGAGAATCGTAAGACCGCCTACAAGGAGTGCAATATCTCTCAAGGAGAACAAGGTGAAGGCCGACATCTCACCGAGGAGAACCGGCTCATGATGATGGATCCGGGTGGGATGGACGCATTGAAAAGAGAGTTTTACGAGATGAGGAGAATGAAGATCATGCAACAAAGAAGGCAAGAGCTTCGTGATGCTGTGACCGGTGGTGGTGGTGATGCTCTTTCGGCCGGTAATGGTGGTGGTGTTTGGGATGATGATGGTGATGCTATGGCCGAGGATGGTCTTGGCAACCGTGGTGTTGCTTGACTTGATCATCGTCTAATTGTGCATTTGTTGGTCAATCTAAATTGTTACTTCTTCTACTACACATTGTTTTGAATATGGACTATTATTGGGTTAGTATCGTAAAGATATTTGCGTGTAAATTTGCGGTACAAGTTTAGAAAATCTATTCCGCTCGAACCCGCGCGACAATATTTTTTTTGTTAAATCTTGCCCTTTGGTTAAACTAATGGCCTTTCGTGGAACTATTTCGAAATCTAACCGCTCAGTTTTGGCATCTGGATGGTCAGTGTGCTCGGCCCCGACCTATGTTCGGTTGTTGGATTCGGTTGGTGCCGACTTGCACAACTTGAGTGCCATTCTCGTTGGTACGTACCAGATTAAAAATAATTTTATGGAGGTGTCAAATATAATACTCCCTCCGATCAAAAAATAAAGTGACACGACTTGTGTGTTTAAGTTGTGCGTGAACTGATCGTTTCGTACGACAATTATACCGGATCGGAGAGAGTACTAGTTTTGTCAAGGCGCCATTTTTTTTGAAAAATACTCTATGTGTCGCTGAAAATGAGCGGATCAGGTACCAATTAATGAGCGGATCCGCTGAAAATGAGCGGATCAGAGTATTAGTTTTTGTTGTTGTTGACATTATAGCACAAACAAACTGACGACACTCTTTTGGATCAGAGTAGCACGAGACACCCAAAACACATTGGAGTCTTTGGGGATCGCTAGAGATGCTCTATCCTCCCTTCCCATTCACGCGTACACGGCACATCACTGATTCACTGTACCCTAATCTAAAAAAAAAAAAAAAAAAAGAGATTCACTGTACCCTTCCAATTCTCCCCCAATTATCTAATCCCTGCCTCTCCGTCCCCAATCGTCAACTTCACCGAGACTACCGCTCCCGGCGCCGGCGCTGTACCTAGCGCGACGCATCGGCAACAGGCGGTGCCACGTGACGCGACTTCTGCGCTAGCCGCCGCAACCTCCCCCTTGCGGCGGTCCTAGCCGCCGACCTCCACCGGATCCGGTGCTCTTCTAGCTCGGCCATCGGATTGGAAAATGGCGCGGGGCTCCGCCCGGTCTCCGGTTCGCCGACGCCACTGCGCCACTTCCACGCACACTTGCAGCTCAAGCTGATCCTCTTTTCAACGACCCGGCTCACTGGCGGCTTCTCGAGTACACCTTGCTGCATTAAGCAGCTAAATGGAGGCCACGGTGCTAAGCCTGGGCAAATCTGTGGTGAACGGAGCGCTCAGCTATGCCAAGTCCTCAGTTGCTGGGGAGGTGGCCTCGCGTCTCGGGGTCCAGCGTGACCAGGCCTTCATCGCCGACGAGCTGGAGATGATGCAGGCCTTCCTGATGGCCGCACATGACGAGCGAGAGGATGGTGACAGGGTGGTCAGGGTCTGGGTGAAGCAGGTCCGTGACGTGGCCTACGACGTCGAGGACTCACTCCAGGAATTCGCCGTCCGGCTACAGAAGCAATCGTGGTGGCGCATTGTTCGCACGCTTCTAGACCGACGCCTTGTGGGCAGGCAGATGAGGGAGCTTAGAGCCAAGGTCGACGATGTCAGCCGGAGGAACAAGCGGTACCGCCTTATCAACGGCGACGGCTCCGTCTCCAACCCTGCAGGCACTACCTCCACACGTGAGTTCCCCATTGCTGACGTAATGATGTCCGGCACTGAGGAAGCAAGGCGGCAGTGGGACAAAGCAAAAATGGACCTCCTTCGCCTCATCAATTCCAACAAGGATGACGACCTTAGAGTGATCGCGCTATGGGGAGAAAATGGTGAAGCCTCCATTGTCAAAAAGGCATACCAAGATCTGAAGATGCACAAGAAGTTCGAATGCTTTGCCTGGGTCGAGTTGGTGCGTCCTGTCAATCCAACAGAGTACTTTCAGAGTATTTTGAGGCAATTTTATGTAAATTCACTGCAAGATACAACTGCGGAGGCCCAAGATCTGAAGTGGATGGAGATGACAGAGGAAAATGATTTGGCTGAGGAGTTCAAGCGGTTTGTGCGTACAAAGCGTTACCTGATTGTGCTTAAGGACATACGTACTATCCAAGAGTGGGACTATGTTAAAGTTTTCTTCTCAAACAACAAGAAAGGAAGTCGAATCATAGTATGCGCGGAGCAAGTTGAAATTGCTAGCTTATGCGCTCGACAACATACTGCATCAGCAGAGCACAAGCAGTTACATATGGACCACGCTCTCTATGCTTTCTACGAGAAGGTAATATTTTTCTTAAAAATACTCTATCTGGTGCTACATTATCTTCAGGTTCAGCTAATGCAGTAATTAACAACAATATCTGACATTAGGTTGCCGATTCTTATTAGTCTTTGTGCACTATTTACCAACATCTAATCGAGTCATGACACCATGGTGCTGAGTGTGGCAATGTCTAACGGTACGCTGATAGGAGCAGACACGGAAGAATCACAGCCGTGCCATCCAATAGTGTCTTAGAACAATTATTGAGGTATTACTGAAGTCAAAACTGAGTCAGATGACATCTGTACCTTTTTCCCAAAAAAAATCTGATGAGAAATTAATTTGTTTTATAGAAAAAAACAGTAGGGAAGGCCCCTACTGCGCTAGTATTTTTCATTTATAGAGACGGAATATGTACAGATGGAAAATTACAAAGACGAGAAATGCATTACTGGGTTGCTCTGATTTGGGGACCCTAGTTAGAATCAAATTGCATTCATCAATTGATTACAAGGCGTTGTCCTAGCTGATTGCAGTGTCATCATATATCGAAACATCAATGTTCGAGCAATTGCAAATTAAGCAATTTCCAAACCTAGATGCAAAAACTGTACAATACTCTATGCATAATTGCATGGAGACTTGTCTCATTGGGAAAAAGACTTGAAAAAACTTAATAGTTCCTAAAACGGTCACCCTTTTCGGGACAAATTTTTGCCAACTCACCTGCTTTCTATTGGCAGACAATTCCATTATATAAACAATTTTTTTTGGAGAGAAATGGGAAATGCATGATTGTATTTGCTTGATACATATATGTGTATTTACACCTCTCCTATTTGCTTCTATTTGAGAAAAAATCTACCTTAATTGATAGTTTAGTGGAAATAAAACACTTATTTTGCTATTAAGTACTTAATCCTATTTGCTTCTATTTGAGAAAGTACTTAATTGATAGTTGAGTGGAAATAAGAATCAATTAAGATTTTTTTGGGGGTCATGCCACTGAATTTAAAAGCTTACGCCAAGTTTTTCAAAATTCTCTCAAGTTCTCAATTGTCCGCCTCTTGAAAATAGTTTTGAAGTCTCCCTTGAATTTCCGAAAGCTCATCATTTTAGGCTGTGCTCCGTGGCGTGTTCTTGTGTTGCTGAGCCCATATAATTGAACCATAATCATAATTAACGTGGTCAATTCACTTACTGACTAGTACTACTCTTGTACGTGTTAGGGAATGGTTACATGGTTTTTCTTAGAGATTATGTGATCGTGAACAATGGAAAATTTCATATAAACATTTGCAAAAAAGTTAAAACTTGATGAACATTATTGGGGAACAGAAAGCAGTGTCTAATCATTATTTACTTGTGTATAGGGCTCTGAAGATCGAGCTGATGCAACTGATGCAGGGTCTAGCTTTAACGCAACCACTACCAGTAGTAACAGCTTTGCAGAGAGCAAGTGCTTCACTCGCACAGAGACAACGGTAGCTGCTTTTAAGGATTATGAGCTTGTCGGTCGACAGAAAGAAAAATGTGACCTTATCAAACTAATTTCAAATGATAGCCAACAGGTTGAGGTGATATCTGTGTGGGGAATGGGTGGTCTTGGGAAAACAACACTTGTTAGAGATGTGTACCAAAGCCAACATCTCAATGTCAAATTCAGGTATCGTGCTTGTGTAACAATTATGCATCCTTTTGATTGTGGCGAGCTTCTCAAGAGCTTAGCTCGGCAACTAGATGCAGAGGATTATGAAAATAAGGTAGAAACAGGCTTGACGGGTGGCAGAACAAAACCTAGAGTCCAAAGGTCACTGGCGGATATTTTAGAAGGAAAAAAGTTCTTGATTGTTCTTGATGATCTATCATCTGCCACAGAATGGGACTCTATAATACAACATTTACCTGCAAGGGAAACAGCAAGCCGTATCATAGTCACCACAAGGTCAGAAAATGTTGCTAAACACTGTTCAAAGAAATATGAAAACATATACAAGCTTCAAATTCTGGGATATGAGGATGGACTTAATCTCTTTATGGAAAAGGTATCATCAATTCATCATGCATTCATACCTATTTTCTTAGGGAAATTTATGTCAATTCCACTACTCTCCTCTGGAATTATTAGTATCCCAGTACCTTTTGCTATTTATGAAAATGCCACTGATCTGTTAGTTTACTTTTCATTATTTCCATTTGCACGTTAGCGTGAGGCCAAACAAATTTGACTGGATTGAATTAGCTGAGAAGATGCGAGAGGTCCTAAATGCCCTTGCCAACTCTGCCGGGAACAACTAGCAGTGTCTGTCATTATTTAGCGCCAACAAGGGTTAGCTGTGTGTGCTCTGTAAATTAGAACTGCTGCTGTGTACTTTAGCATGGATATAATTATTTGCAGGAACAATTTGTTCGTAAAGTAAGTGCCTTTGATACATTCCTCAAGAACAATTTCTTTGCAAAGTAATAATCCCACTGATGCATTCCCCATCCTGAATACATCTAAAGACATACTGCACGTTTCGTCTGCACTAAATCTAGAGACAAGGACAAGTAATAGCTACACCTCTCGCTTTAGGCCATAATCCATCAGCTGCAATTCTCAGTAAAAAACTGTACATGTACAGAAGATGAAAATATAATCCACACCATAATCCTCAAATCTGGCTAACACAAAGATATGAAATCCATCCAGACCATAATCCTTGCCCATGCACCCCCGAGGTGGAGGAGGAAGGATGATGTGATCACCGCTGGGCGTCTGCTACCGCCTGGGCGTGGCCGACGCTCATGACGAACAAAGGGGAGGAGAGGTGGTGAGAAGCGCGGAGGACGGGGAGAGCAGCTTCAGCTTGTGGCGGCGGCCATTTGCAGGGACGAACCTCAGTGGGAGCTCGCTTCTGGAAGAGAGAAATGGAGATCCTGATGAAGACATGCGGGGTTTAGCGAGGTTCGGTGAGGTTAGGGTGTGGGGATGCCCATGTGCTGAGAGAGGTGGCAAGAGAGGCTCATGCACCGCGGTGCCGCGTTACAGTTCGTCTGTATGCCAACTCGCCACTCCAGCAGCAGCACAGGCTATAGATCTGAGGGAGGTGATCGAATCAACCGCAGATGGGAGGGGCAGAATACGACAGCTGACTGATGGGCCATTTGTGTCAGTGAGATAATAGGAGCTGGGTCCACATGTCTTTGACCCAGGATATTTTCGGAAAAAAAATCCCCGATCTAGTCACAAGGTTTGATCTACCGGTAATGGCTCTAATGGCAAAAACTAAAATAAATAATAACAAACCAGTGACATTAAAGTAGAGCATAATCACAAGTCCAGTGGAGAATACTGGCATTGACATAAATTTCTCTTTGTTTTATTTGTATCTTGTTACTGCCAATAATATATGTTTGGCTAACAGTGATCTTTTCGCTAATGGATTTTTGAGCACACGCAAACTGCATTTCGACGTGGTTCCCCTAATTAATTTAATACGCTGATATTTTATTCAAAAAAGGTGGCTAAAACCCTGCGATAGACCTGACTCAGTGTAGTTTTCATGTACCTACCTAGTAGGGACTTGCATGCTTAATTTAAGAATCAACGGTACAATTTACCTTTATTAGTAGATTCTTTAGCACAGAATCTGCTCTTAAGCTTTCAGACAATTTAATTTTGTGGCAACTAAAGACGTAAATTTTAACACATTTCAGGTATTTCAAAAGATTGCTTATCTGAATGATGAACATCCTGAGTTGGTTGAACAAGCAAATTTGATCCTAAAGAAGTGTGATGGACTTCCCCTTGCAATTGTCACCATAGGTGGTTTCCTGGCAAACCAACCTAAAACCGCTTTGGAGTGGACGAAACTAAATGACCATATTAGTGCCGAGTTGGAGATTAATCCAGAGCTTGGTAGGATTGCAACAGTCCTTAACAAAAGCTATGATGGTTTACCCTATCGCCTCAAGTCATGCATGTTGTATTTCTCCATCTTTCCCCAAGATAACAAGGTTAGCCGGAGACGTCTGGTGCGTCGGTGGACTGCAGAGGGCTACTCAAGGGAGGTGCGTGGCAAGTCCGCGGAGGAAATAGCGGAGAGCTACTTCATGGAACTCATAAGCAGGAGCATGATCCTACCAGCTCAAGAATCCATTCATAGTAGAACAGGAGTTGACTCCTGTCAAGTCCATGATCTCATCCGTGAAATCGGTATCTCAAAAGCAATGGAGGATAATCTTGTTTTCACATTGGAGGATGGCTGCGGGTTAAACAGCCATGGTATAATACGTCATCTTGCCATAAGTAGTAGCTGGGAGGGAGATCAGTGTGAGTTCGAGAGCATAGTGGACATGTCCCGTATACGATCATTAACAGTGTTTGGGAAGTGGAGGCCATTTTTCATGTCGAGAAGATGAGGTTGCTGCGAGTGCTGGATTTAGAGGACACATCAGGTCTAGTTGATCATCACCTTACGAACATTGGGAAGCTTCTTCATCTAAGGTACCTTTCGTTGAGAGGATGTGATGATATTTACCACTTGCCAGACTCGTTGGGTAATCTGAGGCAGCTGCAAACACTAGATGTTATGTATACAAGAATAATCAAACTACCAAGCAGCATTATTAAGCTTAGCAAGCTACGGCATATTCGTGCTGGGGGCATTGGAAGTAACGATGGTGGTACACATGAAACATATGCAGACACCCTATGCATTCTGACCTTGTCGTCAATGGCATATTGTGTGGCATGTTGCGCACCTCAGGTTCTGAAAGAGGTAATGGATATGGATGGTGATCCTAACAGGCGTGATGTATGCACTGGGTGTTGCTGCAATAAATTACCTTCTGTTGCAACGCGCCGAAGTGCAAATGGTGTCCAAGTGCCAAGAGGTACTTGTATATTGAAAGCCCTCGACACACTGGGTGTTGTGAATGTCTCAGGATTAAGGGGAAAGTCTGCTCTAAACGACCTAAAAAGTCTTGCTAGGTTGCGGAAGTTAAGAGTGACGGGCGTCAGCAAGAAAAACTCTCAAGAGCTATGTTCGGCACTTTCAGAGCTCAGTTGCCTGGAATCGCTCTTAGTGCGATCAGAGGGAAACCCTGGTTTATCTGGCTGCTTGGATGCCCTATCGTCGCCTCCGAAAAAACTACAGAGCCTCAAGCTGTAACACCCCACCTTACTAATAAGATGGAATGCTACACTATCTACAACAACAGCGGAAGGATACAAGCCCACGGCTAAAAAAAACCGACAGAGTCTCCCTGTAACAGAGGACAACAAGACAGGCAATTGAATAAAACTAACAAAACATAAGAACCAACAAGGTATAAGCAATTCAATGGTCACACTAGACCTCTCTCAACCCAACACCTCTTAATCATGATGGCCTTAACTAGCCGCAACTCACAAATAAGACTACACCACTGAGACAAAGGCAAGATACAACTAGCAGGAGGATAACCACCATTTACAAGCTAACATGGAACTATCATGTCTGAGTGACCCACGTGAGTGTAGGCATCAAGTCGTGCAACAACCACAAGTGCTACTCCCAAGCCACCCATATGCATGCAGCTATCCGTATGGAACCTGAAAACAAACAACATTGCAAACGTGAGTTCAAAGAACTCCGAAAGCAACAAGTACAGGAAGGGATAGCAAGAAAGCATGATACCACATACAGGTTGGAGAATCATTATTTGCATATTGTACTTAACTTACCGTCATCGCACTGGGTAATGCCAGCGCAACCAAGTAAACATGACCCTAATGTCATTTGATCCATGAATCATCAAGTCACTAGGAACAAGTGAACCAAGTCACTAAGAATTAGTAAACCATGTAGTTACCACAGCCCACTGGAAACAAGGTTACTGCAACCCATAGGCTCTGAAGTCACGAAGTCACATTGTACAAGCGAACTGAAACTTGTATTCCGTATGAAGCCGATGGCTAGTAACACTACTTGCCAATTATCGCCCATAGAAGCCAAATATGGCTAGGGACTAAATTTCACGCTAAACTTCATTATACCCCTCCTTGGACTGGGATGAATATGCATGAAAAGAAGTTAAGAAAACCGAGGACTAGGCTCTGAGCTCTTGCCGGCAAGCTGAGGAGGGGTGACGTCTCACCTCAACTCCTTTCCATCCCTCACTCCGTGAGAGGACCATATGAGGACAGACCCGAAGGCCCATACACTCGCAAGGCGAGGAACATTCCTTGGAAACAGGGAGGTTCACTCATGATGGAATTTGTTTTCAGAAAACCAGGAAAATGCAAACCCATTCATGGTGTATTGAAAGATACACAAGGGTGAAATATGGCAGGTTGCCACCATGACTAGAAACATGGCACGGGCCTGGTGATCTACAACACTTGTCATCCCACCACACTAGACTAGCTGTCACCATGATATCCCCATTCGATAATTTCTAGAGAAAAGGCCTCTCAGCCACAAGTACCACACGAATATATATTCTGAGGTCAGTCATCCCTTATATCATATACCAATGGAATAATCTAGGCATGACTGAGCCGTCCATGAAACATGGTCTTAACCTTTACCAATCACGAATAACATAAGGTATAGAAGGCAATATTCAGGCGATAAGCAATTAGTTTGCGATGCGGGGCCACACGATGCCCACCATCCCAGCATGTACTTGCCTTTACCGATGACGAAGTCGTTGAAGGGAGCCAACTCTTTATACCTGTAGGCAACCATGTACACACAAGTCTCAATAGGTATCACACGCCGCAATACAAATACAAGCCTCAAGCAGTACACCAAAACATCAAATCTAGGGAACACACATGCACTCTGAATGGCATTCTTCGGGAACAACTCTTTGATGCCCCTTTACTAATAAATTAATAGCTCAAGTTAGGAAACTCTAAATTGAGCAAAAGATATATTTTTGAATTCATCATAGGATTATAAAGAAGTAACTCCAACTAAGTAAACTCTGAACTTGAAGTTTGTTAGGCCATGCTGAATGAACACTGATCTGCTGTTTCAGAATTCAGCATAATGATTAGGCCTCTTACGAGTTTTACCACAAGAAAACTATTGAACGAAATTGAGGAAACCAAGTTGATCTAGGAACTAGAAGCTCTCAGGTTTCTGTAGTATTTTATTTCACTATTTTATCAATATCAGAAGGCTCTGAAATCTTTAGCCCAAAAGCCTAAACAATATGTTTTTGCAACACCAGGGCAGAATCTTGTTTCTGTCATCCAGGACAAACGGCTGGGCCAAAAGTAACAAATGACCACTCAAAGTGACCGTGAGAACAAATCCTACAATTGATCTCATATAAACTCTACCTAATTCAGCCATATGGGCCATCGAAATTAGGGATTATCATCACTGATTTCAGAATTACAACAGCAGGAATAACCTTTACCATAATCCTCAATTTAACTTGCTAGACCCAGCCTAATCTCCATGGATTCACCACCCAAAATGAATTCTGAGATCATACATGGTGGAATAGCTCACCTATGTAGCAAAACCACATGAGAGTAATGAGAAATCTGTTGGTGAGGATGATTTCCCAAGTCCTCTCCTCTTCTCCCCTGTTCTTGTTCTTCTTATTCCTCCTCTCCTTGTTCCTCCAGCACCAATCCCAGCACAGCTCGCATGGGTGAGGGGGTTTGAGATGGAGCTATGGCAGGAAGGAAGTGGATGGGGATCTAGAGGAAGGAGGGCCTGGCTGCATGGAGAAAGAGTTGGGAGAGCTGCTGCTTGAGAAAGATGGAGAAGAGGGCTGCCGCTTGGAGAAGAGGAAGGAGATAAACGGTGCACTCCTCAGCTGGATAAGGTCACGTGATGGAGGAAGGGGATAGAGATGAGGGCAGGATTTTATTTATAAAAATATAATTTCGAAATAACCATTTAATCCTAGCCATTGAAAATGAGATAAACCATGGGAGATGCATATGACCTCTGATTCGAGCAAACAAATAGTCAGTTTTGACTAGCTCGATGAGCCCGACGCAACCGTGGACTCGGATCATCTAAAAGAGGTTATGTTTCAAAATATCATATGGAGGTGACAACGATAGGGAAACGACAAAGCCGTGAAACCAATTTAGCATCTTTGAATTAACTTCACGATCGAATGTCTCGGAGAGATGCCCACACGGTCATCTCTGAGTTGAAGTTTAATAAGGAAAGATAAAAGGGCCGTTGGTGGCAATGTTGAATAGTTGATGTATGAGAACACCCGTTGAAATTACAGGGTGTTACACAAGCTGTATGGTAACCTGGTGAAATTACCCGAATGGATCAAGCGGCTTCAAAATCTCGTGAAGATGGAGCTACGGAGCAGCAGGATATTGGAGGTCGACGCAGCCCTTCAAGTCCTTGGAACTTTACCAAACCTGGTCATATTACGCCTGTTAAGGCACGCATTCGCTGGCGAAAAACTTCGTTTCATTTTCGATCGGAACACAGCATTCCCGAGTCTAATGGTGCTGGAGCTCAGTCTCATGGATGACCTCGAATCGGTGGAGTTCCAAGGAGGAGCAGCCCCTAAGATTGAGCTGCTGCAGTTTCGTGGATGGCGTTACAAATCCAACATTGTGCTGTTTGCTGGACTGCTATCTCTGCTGAGCCTCAAGCAAGTTCTGCTCAAGGGTCGGTATGAGGATGGCTTCATTGACGACTTGCGGACCCAGCTTGCCGGTAACCCAAATCGGCCTGCTTTGAAGGTCAACTGAACGGTGCTTCTGACTATGGACTCACAGACGTACCACGTGATTAAGAACATCATGGTTCATGGTCCTAGATTTACATCAAGACTTCAGAGGTAATGTAAATGCAAACACTTATTTGTTCATAGTATTATGCATAACCTGTTCAGTTGTAAACTTGTAACATTACAAGAAAAACTCGTCAATTTTCCTTTGACCGGAATAAAACTCACGAAATTTCTTCTCAAGTATGAGCTGCATGTCATATTTTATTAATTTTCGTAGGCATAAATGGAAGTTTCTGAAAGGTAATGGTACGTCTTTGACCGCGCTCAACCTCACCGGAGATTCTGTGTCTTCTCCAACTCCGTGCACCACCGCGACACGTCATCAACTTAGTGTGTGAGCCTCCACTCCTTCATCCACAGTGCCAGCTCCATGCCGTCGCCCTGTGTTTTACTGCCAACTCTGGTCCTTTATGGGTTGCCCCTAGGCTGTACCTCTGCCGCCAACTCTGGTCCGTGGAGACGAGGCCGATGCGGCTGTCCGTGACAGCGCCTGTGGAGGCGAGGAAGCAACTTAGGATTCTGGGCGAGGACAACGGCCTCGGAGAAGAAACACCGCCTCTCCTCGGGCTTAGAGGGATGGCCGGGGCGGTGCCGGACCAGTGGAGGGAGGGGTTGGAGCAGGGCTGTTGGAATTTCGCCCATGCTCAGGGGTGACCGCTAGTAAGCAGCCCCATTTAGGAGTAGCACAAGCAATCCATTAGTTTTGCAGTAACCCACATCACTTGATTGTTTGTTATAGTGAATTACCACCCACCCACCCCCCTCTCTTTGACACCAACTACCCTATATTAAGCAGGTTTTCCATATTGACGGAAATTGTGCATAACATTGCACCTTTAATATTTCTGATGCGATCTGTTAGGTGGGTCCCAGATGTCAGGGTCCACGTGGCACACTAGGCACGGGCGGATTTTCTCCGAAGTTTCCATTTTATTTGTGCGTTCATTTTCCACTGTAAATTCAAGAGATATAACCTGTAACATCAGAGAATGTCTCGTGCAAACTAATGTCTGCTACTACATAGTGGATGTGATCTCCGAGATACAGTATATAACTAAGATACTTTTTTTTACGGAAAAAGGCAAAAGCTTTGTCTTATTTCATTAATAAAGAAGGAGTGGTAAATTATCCATTACAGCCTACAAATATAGGTAACTCAAAACAACGGGAAGATTAATCTCCCGGCAACAAATGACCCAAATGTTTTGCACCGGCAAAAACCCACGCTTTTGCTTCAAACTTGATCCTCGCAAAGATGGCAGCGGGCAAGGTGCTCTTGTTCTTGAAGGTTCTTGCATTACGCTCGGTCCAAATCTCCCACGACGTAAGCATTAGCAAGGATGCCAAACCCTTCCTCCTCCTCGGGTGTTTGAGCACCACATGAGTCCACCAAGCCTCCACATTGGGGATAGTAGACCAACTCGAGGGGTCGAAGTCCTCAAGGCTGAGCCACGTCTTGATCATGTTCCAAATCCGGATGGAGTAGCGACAATGAAGGAGAAGGTGGCACGCCGTCTCATCCACACAACGACAAAGAGGGCATAGCTTGCCATTCGGCCATCCCCGGCGCTCTAACCAGTCATTAGTCCAAATCCTATTTTGAAGGACTAGCCACGCAAAAAATTTGCACTTTGGAGGTGCCCAATGCTTCCACACAAGGGAGTCCATCGGAGAGAGAATTAGTCCGGCAAATTGGGCCAAGTAGGCCGATTTGCACGAATATTCCCCGGAGGTGGTGAGCTTCCAAGTGATGGTATTGCGAGTCCCGTCGGCGAGGTTGAGTTGCGAGGTGTGGTCCCAAAGGCTAACAAATTCTTGAAGGTGGTTGACGGAAAGACCACTAGAGATGTCAAGTTGAAGAACCCATGCATCGTTGGTCGTTGCTTCACGGACGCTCCAAGATTTGCGCTTGGAGAGGTTGAAGATGGAGGGTGCGATGTTTTTGGGGCAGCGGCCATCCGCCCAAGGAGCGTCCCAAAAACTAGCCTTGTTACCGTCTCCGATTGTCACCGTCGTCAAAGCATAGAAGAATTCCATGTCCCCTTTGTTGCAAGAGTTTTCCATTCCAACCCAAGGTCTATGCGGAGCCGTCCATTCTAGCCAAGGCCACCTAAGGCGCAAAGCCCTCCCGAATTTGTCCATGTCAAGGATACCAAGGCCTCCAAACGAAGTTGGCCTACACACTTGCAGCCAATTAACTTTGCATTGCCCTCCCGTGGCCTTCTTTTTTCTGGCCCAAAGGAAGCCGCGGGCAATTTTTTGGATTGCTTCAAGAGGCTCAACCGGGACGTCGATGGTAGTGAGCGGGTATATAGCTTGGGAGGTGAAAACCGATTTCACAAGAGCATTGCGTCCCGCGATGTTGAAGTATCTACTAAGCCAAGGAGCAAGGCGCTTGGTTGCTTTATCTTCAAGGTATTGAAAGTGAACCCCTTTGAGCCTCTTGACTCCAAGTGGGAGGCCTAGATATTTCATAGGGAAGGTGGTGGTCACGGCCGGGAGGTCATGAAGAACGGTGGGGAGGTCAATTCCTTCGCAACGGATCGGAGCCACAAGGCTTTTTTGAAGGTTCGTCATCAAACCGGTAGCATTTCCGAAATTGTGGAGGATGAGAGCAAGGTTGGAGATGTCTTCTTTGATGGGCGCCATGAAAATGGCCGCGTCGTCCGCATAGAGGGATGTCCGGAATTGTGCCCCTTTTCTGGGAAGTTGGTGAAACATGCCTAGTTCCGTTGCCAATTGAAGAGTGCGTTGGAGAGGTTCGATGGCGATGTCAAAGAGCAAAGGGGACAGCGGGTCGCCTTGCCTTAGACCGCGGCCATGCTTGATGGGGTCCCCGGGGATGCCGTTGAGCAAGACGCGAGAGGACGAGGTGCAAAGCAATGCGGAGATCCAATCCCTAAAGCGGGGGGGGGGGGGGGGGGGGGATCCTAAATGATGGAGGAGCTCAAGGATGTATTCCCAACGGACGGAGTCGAAAGCCTTCTTTATATCAAGCTTGAACAAGAGGGAGGCCTTCTTTCTTTTATGTAACCATCTTGCATAATTGCGGACAAACATGAAGTTATCATGGATACTTCTTTTCTTGATGAACGCGCTTTGGGTAACCGATACTAGCTCATCCATATAAGGCGCAAGCCTCAACGATAGGATTTTAGCAACAATCTTCGCGAACCCATGAGCAAGGCTAATCGGTCGGAAGTCGGTGATCTCCTCCGCGCCATCTTTCTTTGGAATGAGGACTACATTCGCGGAGTTGAGTCATTGAAGGTTATTGGTGCTAAGGTCGGAGAAGCGGTTAACAACCGCCATCATGTCACCTTTAATTATATCCCAACAAGCTTAGAAGAATTTCCCGCGAAAGCCATCCGGACCCGGTGCCTTGTCGGAGGGCATAGCCTTGATCGCCTCCTTCACTTCCTCTTCCGAAAATGGTGTATCAAGATCCTCAAGATTCGGGGAGGGGAGGTTCAAGCTCTCCCAATTGAAGCTTGTGGTTCTAGGCTCCCCACGGCCAATAGCCGTGGAGAAGTGAGTTTGCACCACATGTTGCTTTTCATCGTGAGAGGTCACCCAACCATGGTTTCGCCGGAGCTTGAGGATGAAGTTCTTCCTTCTTCGGGCGTTCACTCTAGCATGGAAGAATTTAGTGTTTGCGTCTCCTTCTCTTATGAAGTTGATCCTTGCGTGTTGCTTCATGCGGGAGCGCTCAAGCGCCGCTAGCCCAACAACTTTCTTTTTTAGCCTTGACCGAAGGTCTCTTTCTTCCGGTGAAAGCGCTCTTCTTTCCATAGCCAAATCCAAGTGAAGGATGACAAGGAGAGCCATATGAAGTTGAATCTTTGCATTCGAGAAAAGGCTATTGCTCCATTGATTTAATCTTTTGCCGGTGAGGGAGAGCTTGTGGTGAAGAATGAGGTATGGGTCGATTTGAGGGGTTGGTTCGGCCCAAGCTTTATTAACAACCTCCATGAATCCCGGCATGCGGGTCCAAAAAATTCTTAAAACGGAAGAAGCGCGGCATGGGGGGCCCCTACAAGCGGAGAGGAGCATCGGGCAATGATCGGAGAGGGAGGATGATAGAGCTTGGAGGATATGGTCGTCATGGCTTGTGTCCCAATCTTCATTGCAAAAGAAGCCGTCAATCTTGCTCATGGTGGCTTGCTCGTTTGACCATGTGAACTTGCGATTTTGAAGGTGAATTTCCTTTAGCTCACAAGAGTGGAGAACGTTCCGGAATCTAGTTAGCCGAGTTCTATTGATATTGTGGTTGTTTTTGTCGCGGGCGCGGTAGATTTGATTGAAGTCTCCAAGCGCAAGCCATTTGACTCCGGTCGGTGGCTTTAGGCTCTCAAGTTCGTTGAAGAAGGCGTCTTTTAAGGTGTAGTTCGTCGGTCCGTAGACCACCGTGATCTTGAAGGTGTCCTCATCACGCTTCGAGGTGACCGTTGCCGAAAGCGAGAAGGTTCGAGCAACTATGTCCGAGAGGTCGACAACATCTTCATCCCAAAGAATAAGGATCCCACCTCGTGTGCTTTTCACACAGAGAACCGTAGCCTGTCCAGAAAGAAGTAGAACCAATCAATCATCGTCCTTGCAGTAGTATTTGACATTTATCTGGCACAATAATCTTCTGACTCCGTCCTAGCGAAATCAAATACCATCATGTGCGTTGCCGCAATCTTAAACCATGGCCGTAGGTCAGGGTGGACACGAGCTGGCGAGCTTTTGGCTTGGCCCGAGCTTTTCTAGGCTCGCCCCGAGCCCAGCTCGGCCCGCGATCGATATTGACCGAGTCGAGCCCAATTTCCTGGACCGCGGCGAGCTTCTGGCTCGCCAGGCTCGGCTCGGTCTGGCCCGTTGGCTCGGCCTTTTACGGTTTTAACTAAAATTAGATGGGCTTGGCGCTGCTGGGCGGCCCGTCACTAACGAAGACACGTTTTGTTGTTCACGCCAGGATGCTAGGTCTTCCGCGCCGCCGCCGCAAGCTCCTCTGCCCCGTTCCCTCGCCCGTGAGCTCCTCTTTCCCCGTGAGATCCTCTTTCCCGTGAGTGCCGGCGACGCCGCCCCTTGCCGTCGCGCTGTCCCTTGCTCGGCCCCTTCCCCGCTGCTCGGCCCCGTCCCCTCGAGCTCCTCTTCCCCGCAAGCACCGGCGACGTCGCCCCTTCCCTTGTCGCCGGTATCATGTTCCCCACCGGCGGCAAGGAGCAAGTAGCTGGAACGGCGCGTGGCCATGGAGGAGATCACGTGCGAGTTGTTTGTCCACGCCGTTCAACTGCCGTGCATGGTCTCACCGACGTCGAGGTCGTCGCGGAAGGCTCCAGCGTCGTCGCCTCTGCTGCTCCACCTCACGGCCCCACATGGCAGTGACCAGGGGCACCGAGCTCGCGAGCCACACCGAGCCACACCGAGTTTTCGCAAAGCTCGGGCCGAGCCCGTTTTGTCAGCTCATCTGGCAAACGAGCCAGCCCGAGCCGAGCTCGAAAGTGGCGAGCTAAATGCAGGCTCGGCCCGAGCCTGCACCGAGCTGGCCTGTGTCCAGCCTTAGCCGTAGGAAACTAGCAACCAGGCAGGTTACATGCGACGGATAACAACCACAATCTCATCCTAAAACTAATAAGAAATGTCTTCTTGCTAACAGAAAAGATCAATCCTAAACCGATTTAATTCGAACCAGAAATATAGGGGAACAATTAGCCACATAAACCTAAAGAACGGGGAAAACAGAGCTATCAACTATGCACGAGAGGGCAATCCAAATGAAAAATTTCAAAATAAAATAATTAGAATAAACATACCAAAGTCGGAGGGGATAAAAGTTGGAATTCACTCTAGTTATTTTTCTACCAAAAGTGCCTACAGTTTGTTCACGGGAGTTCAAAATTAAGACTGAATTTGAACGGGCAGCAGCATAAACAGCGCAATTCAATTGGTGGATTTATTTCATGAAGAGAAGCATAGTGCCAAACCAGATAGATATATGACTACATAATATGCATCGGAAAGGAAGTAAAACAAGAGTACCGGTTGAAAATGTGTCCATTAAGAGTAGTAAATAGATGCAGCGAAAACGAATGAAATCATACAACGGATACCCAATTTCCTAGCAGCATCTCTTCGGGATAGTGAGGTGTCCGGCCATGTGCCATCCCTCTCCTCCGTCAGGGTACATGTACGGGCATGCCGGCTTGAACTTTGAACTGCCCTTGTCGGCAAGCACGTTCCACTGCTCATTGGGATCCTCCGTGGCGAACTTGGTCCATGCCGGTGTGGAGTACTCGTAGCGACTATGCGTGATGCGGTGGAACTCCTCGATATCCTTATTCTTGGTGATGTCGTCCGTGTCACGGAGGTCGACAGAGAGGATGTCACCGTAGGGCCTGACAGAGTGCAAAAAGATGGGCATTGAGATGGGCTCGTTGGAGACTGCGGCGAGGTCAGAGGCGAAGACTATGCTCTTCATATCTGGGCTGAACATAGGGTGGTTGATGTGCCCAGCAAGGGTGGCTGAGCTCTGCACCACCCTCACCACCACCGTGGGGTCGCTGGCCTTCACAAGGTACACGGCAAAGAAGCCAGCATCTAGGAAGGCCTTCTCCGGGGCGCTTTCTGGCTTTTCGCGAGTGGAGGAGAAGACAATCCAGTCCCCCTTAGGAGACCAGCTGCAATGGGTGTCGGTCCACGCCCCATTGGTGAGCCGTGTCACCGTGCCTTGGCCAAACTCTCCATCCTCCGCGTCCTCCATAATGTAGAGGTTCTTGTGGAACTTCTCTCGGCCCCCGTCTCTTGTCGATCGAAACACGAACTTGGTACCTTGTGCATTGGTTGATGGGAAGGCATTATTGAAATTCCCGTTGGTCAGGCGTTGCACCTTGCGACTAGCAGGTGGCCCGGACGCGTTGGAAATGGCATATATCTCTAGAGGCTTTGCGGCAGAGAAGGACGGTCCCACACATACATACAATGTATCCATATCTGGGTTCTGGTTCCATGCCGTCGAGAAGACGCTATTCGAACCCCGCTTCTGCAAGTTCATATATATCAATTGGTGGGTAACAATTTACCAAAAATATATGAACATAACAACAAACAAGCCCATGTTCAATCTTCTAAGAAAATAAGTGCATATAATAGCATAGGTACCTCATAAACGATACGGAGACCTTGGCCATCGGCAAGCCACACGGCTTTGAATTCATTGTCAACAAAGGCAAGCTTGGAACCATCCTTTGAAATGGTTGGGAACACGCCCGTCACTCTAAACAAACCAACATCTTTGAGCGGGGACTGCATCTTGTCGAAGCTTTTTGGGACAAGAGTTCCATCCTGCATATGTCATATCCAGTCATTAATCTCGACCATCTTTTAGATGATAATGATGTTATCCATCTCTTCGTGTAACCATGTTTGTACATACAATAATGATGCATCAAACATAGAAAAGTGATACCTTGACTAGATTATCGGTTTGCATCGATGGTAACCAATGTGGCTTCCGCCATCGACCACAAACGGATTGTAGTGGTCAGCCTTTGGCCTAGTTTTCTTGCTGATCTGCACTGGTTGGTCAAGCGCAGTGATGTCAAAGATCTCGATGTGCCGGTATTGTACATCCACACGTTGCACGGTCATTACAGCTTGCAAAGACTTCTGGCGGATGGTCGCCACGGCCACCTTTGTCTCGCTGATGGCCGCCGGAGTCATGGCGTCAAAGTTCTCGGGTGTCACCCGGATGGTCTCCTTGGTGGTGATGTTGTACCGAAACACACCCCAAATTGTCTGAACCATCCCAGAAGGAAGCTTTGTCTCGATTCCTCGGTGAAAAAAAATAATGTTGTCGCTGCCCCATGTCGGCCAGCCGCCATCCCTAATGAGGATCTTGCGCTGCAGGCCACCTTGTGCCTGCTTATCCACGTTCATGACGACAATGTCGGTGTTGAGACGCTCAATCTCCCCTGTCCACTTGTTAAATCGGAAGTTGGCCACTGCTACCATCTTCCCGGACGGTGACACAGCTGGGCTCAAATCATATTGATCTGCAACAACAACACATGGGTCCATAACCCCATTTATCCAATAGATAAGTGAAATCATTGTCCCGATGACATATATACAAGTATTTCAGAACTGCCGACTCCGTGTAATTCCCTAATGCCTATCGATATGGAAATTGACGCGGTGACAGACTGTAGTGTTGTTCACTAGCTAATTTATAATGTAATGTATTTACAAAGTTGAAAACTAATGTCAATGTACTTTACCACAATTTTACACATTGCTTTTCATAATATTCCAATTAAAGACTGTACACCAATATATTAACGGTACGACTTCACTGAATCCATAGTTTAGCATGAAGTAGTGAACTTTCTCCTACTGAAAAGAGAGCGAAAATTGAACTTTTTACTATGAAGAATATCGTTTACAGTTCGTAGTAAATCTAGCAATTAAATGTCATATATACGCAGACAAATTCGCAGGTTTATATCTGAAAAGTATCTGCAGCAATTACCTTGTGGGGTAAGTCGCTCAGTTTTGCCGTCTTCAAGGTTGGTCCTATACACGACAGTCCACGGCGTACGGCGTTTCTTGACCGGCTCCTTTGTGGATACATAGATGAGCGAATGGCCGACGGTGCGAGGGCCCACCTTGAAGCTGCCGGCGATGCAGCCGCTGTCCTCCAGTCGCGCGCCACCGAAGGTGTTGGCGCCGTAGATGTCGGCCAGACGCAGCACCTTCACCTGGTCGTCGGCCGTGGAGCGCAGGGCCACGTGCAGCGTCTCGAGGCCGTTGTCCCTCTCGGAGACGAAGACAAGGCCGGAGACGCGGCCCTTGTCGGCGTCGTCCGGGGATGCGCCGCACTCGGCGGCGAGCTTTGGGTTCTTCTTGCCCAGGAAGGTGAGAAGCTCCTTGAGCGCAGCCGCCGGGATGGCACGGCCGTTTTGGTTGTACGAGACGCCGTCGGTGAGGTGCAGCTCGTCCTCGGCAGAGGACGGCGGCGGGTCGGCGGGGCAGGAGTATATGTCCAGTGGCACCGGTGGCCGGTAGGTCCCGAAGAAGGCGATGCTGCCACGGCTGTCCCCCATTGCGGGTCAGGTGAACGAGCGAATTAAACCTCGATCGTTTTCTAAGCTTGGTTTGTGTTTGTTTTCTCAGATGTGATGGTGCTTAGCTAGCTCCGGATGCTGGATTTATAGTGGCATGCCTATTTCTTCAGCTGCTTGCAGCATCGTGTCGTTGCCTACACAAACCCGACTAACTAGGACTAACAATAGAACACAAACAGTGATGTTAAATTGTTATTAATGTTTATTCGTAGGGATTAGTAATTTTCCTTCAGTTAGTCCTTAACCTAAACGGTTAGTACTATCGTGTGTTGACGTAACATGGTTAGTACTTTAAATTACTATCATATGCTAACTAAAAACTATGCGGGTGGTGGTTGCAATAGATATGTATTTTTTGTTTATAACATACATTGCAGTCACTACACTGTGTGTAGAATATTTTACATCTATTATTATCAATATGGTAATGGTAGTGTATATTACATTCCGCTTAGGCACACATTCGTCATAGAAAGTATCTCGAGTTTACATTGGGGTTTTTACTTTCTAATTTCTAGGTTGTTTCTCTTTAATTATCAACTTATGCAGTCATTGTTTTCCTCACTCACCTTTTCACCTGCTTAGTCATTTGATCTCAAGGTAAAGAATTTACGGGTACAACGAGCCAATTATTAAAGCAACCGAAAAGTTGGTTCCTTATGTTATTTGTAGACCGGGTACTCTTAATCCATAAAGCAGGAGGGCACGGTACCGCGTCACAACAGCATGCACAAAAAGCGAGCGGTTTTCTTCCGACGAAGCATTGTTGCCTTGTTGGGTGCGTGTATAGCATCGCGCTACTGTGTGCTAACAGGACACGCAATCGGATCATAAACGATTCGTCGCAGCGCACACTGTTCATTACTTCGGCGTGCGAATGGCCCAATCGGAGGCTGACCTGCTTATTTGTTTGGAATAACAGTATTGTGATGTCAGCCTAAGTATGTCATCCATGACGTATATTCTTCCCAGGTCCCGTTTTATATGTAGTCTGCAAAAAAATTAGTTTTGTGACGTGATCCAATAGGTGACCAGCTGGTTGGTTCCTTCACATGGTCGTGATCTACGTATGAGCATAATTGAGTGAGCTTGGGTACATCGTGGCCTCTGAGAGAGGGACTTCCAATTATTTCAACGAAGTCTACTCTCCTAGGGATCTAGGCTTTTCTTGTATATTGAAAGAAGATGAATGTGACTAGGCTTGAGATACATTAAGAAGACACTTGTATGTAATAACACTAGCTTGATCATTGATTGCAGCAGGCCAAGATGTGAATTATCTCTTATGTCAGTGTAGACTCTTATGTCAGAGATAAGTAGTGGCCCGCAATCTCTCGAGTATATACCTCGCATGTTGCCGATCGACAGTAGTTGCCAGCTCTAGTCAAGGAGATAATTTCGCCATTGTTTGATTGAAGTCGTCTCCTAGGGATCGATGCCTTCTGGATATTCAAATCCTATCATGATACATCAAGAAAAGTGCAAGTCGTGGTCATTGTAAGGAGTCATTGTTTTCTCCTTGATGCTATCATAACCTGTTTGTCTTTTGTTTTTTGCCATGACAACCCATACTCATTCGAGGGCAAGTCAATTTTTTCATCCCCAGGCCATAAGTGGCACCAGCTCTACTCTAATTTTCTGAATGGGAAAATTATATTGACATAGACCAAGGTACAATATTGCATGACGACGGAGTGCCAAGCAGGGAACACAAGTGTCTAAAACACAATACAAGATATGAACATGAGTAGTCGATACAGAAGACTGCCAAGAAAGCCAAACAACGGTCATTTATTCATCGACAACATGGACTCAATATGTTAGGGAAAACATGGATTTTACATATTGCACTGCTTCTAGGATCTGGTACATCAGACAAGGAGATCCACTGCCCCCTTTATTTTTTGTGTTAGCAGGGAAGTACGTCTACGATCTCTAAAAAGGTTTTGGATGATTCATGACAAGAAATTTGGAAAATAACATATTGTGCAAGTGTTGCGGGATTATTGCTTATGATAAGTGATAATGTCAATGCTTTAAGTCTGGAATGTCAAGCTTAGGAGGATCATTCATGAGAATGGGTTGGATGGATTTATGCTTGGTGATCCTTCAAAAGGTTACAAAATATATAGGCCCTATGAAATGTAGTCTCTACCGATTCATAAATATGTCGTACATCAAGAGGTGCAATTGTCAAAGCAAAAGGAAAAAAAAGGACTCCCACAAATTTCCTTAGAGTTTTCCTTCGAAACCAACTGAATCTCTCAAAACTCCATTTTCAAAAAAATGTGTACCTCTGGATGTTTTCAGCCTAGCTATACCACCGAACATGTAAGTTTGAGTGACTGGCAGAGACCTTTTTTTGACATTTCTCTATTTCAGTCGGCACTACCGAGTTAAGTATGTTGTTGGAACCTCCGACCCTTTATAAACTTTTCCAGAAAAATCTAATGTACTGGGCCGGCACTTCCGGGTCAAATCCAGCCGGTCCCTCCAAGAAGAGACTTTGCACTTTTCTATCCAACTCACATTTTGAGGTTGTTCTGTTCGAATTAGCTTCGATATCTCTGAGGTTATTCTCTAGCCGGTACTACCTAACACTCACATTTTGAAGACAAAAACTAGCCGTAATGATCTCCGGTACCTCCGAACCTTCTCAATTAGGTACCATCGAGATTCAGTTTTACAATCCATTAATTCAAATTATGTACATGCCCGGTACTGCTCAGGGTTTCACCATTCGGTCGGATTTCTATTTTTGCCTATAAATAAACCTACACCCCTAAGGCAGATGTAGGTCATTCCAAGCCCGGTGAAGGAATAAAGTATAAATTAATTGTTATAATAAAAAGGAAGGATATATTGAAAGGATGAAATATACACTGCAATTAGCATTTACATGACATCATATACAAGGAGGCTAAAAACATTCTAGGAATATTTCAAGGAAATAACTCAAAATCATTCTAGCGAATACAGAAAAGGAGGCTAAAAACAATGATACCAACAACTCGAGAAGAAAAGTGAAATTCTACCTGGGGTTTTAGATAATAATTTATGTGTGTTCAGGATCGCTGGTAGCATTATTCTCATTTCATTTCTGTTGGGAGGCTGGTATGCTTATTTGTTTGGAACAGCCTAAGTATGCATGCATGACGTAATATTCCAAGGCACATTTTGTACACAGTCTTGAGCAAAAACTTCATAGCAGGTTAAGTTCGTTCACATGCATGAGCGTGATCTACGTACATTTTTTTTGAAACGAGGCAAAAGCTTTGCCTTTTATATTGATATAGGAGAAACAAACATGACACGGCCGAGACCAAAAAGAAAAAAGTCATACATGACAGGGCGTACTAGACGAAAGAAAAGTAGCCCGCTAGGATCCAAATCACCCTACTCCGTCTATTCTCTCAGAAAGATATATCGTCATATCTTCAAAACGCAACTACGCGGCGCGATCTGGGGTCGGGAAGCAGATCAGGCGGAGACGTCCACGCCGACGGAGCCGGGAAACGCTTCCCCCGGGCCAGCAAGGCCAATCAAAGCTTCATCCGCTGCCGTCATGGACGGCAAGTTCAGCCTGAGGAGGGTCCTCAACCCTTTGATTGCCGAATCAGAGAATGAGCCTTCTTGCAGGTGTTCGTGAATTCTTTCGTAGCCTCCACCAGGGGCATATCTCCAAAGTCGAGCCCCATTTTCTTGTGGAGGACACGCTGCGCTTTGCCGACTGCAGGGAGTTGAGGCTTCGCCGCGAGCCTGCTGCTACGACGGTCGGGGGCGGGCAGGGCCACATCAGCACGTGGCATTGGCGGAATAGGCGTGGGCAGCAGCGGCACAGCCGGCAGGCTGAACAGATCCGCGACACTACGTATCATGATGCCAGATGAGGGAGCCGTACCCGCAGCGTCAGCAACATCATCATCATCACTGTCGTCATCAGTATCAGCAGCGAGGAGGTTTCCAATCGTAGCAGCCTCCGCGTCAGCGTCAATGACGTCCGCGACGGGCTGAAACTTCCTCCTCGCCCAGTCGCCCACCTCCTCGCCGTCCAGCAGTAGCACCTGCTGATCCAGCTCGCGAGGCAAGGCAGGAGCTGCTCCATCTCCTCGTCCTCATCATACGAACATAATGCAATAAGCATGTGATCATGTGCATCGTGGCCTCTGAGAGAGAGACATCCAATAATTTCATTGAATTCAACTCTCCTTGGGATCGATGCTTTTTTAATATTGAAAGAAGAGGATGTGAGTTGGCTTGAGATAATATTAGAAAACACTACGTAGTAAGACTAACTAGGTCATAGACTACACAATTTGTTCTCTCTGTGTAGTCACCATGCTGATCATCACCGAGATAAGTAGCGGCCTGCCATCTCTCGAAAGAAAATATACCTCATATGCTCACAATCAGAGTAGTTGCCGGCTGTTTGCCAATTCTGATACACTAAAAATAGAGCAAGTCTGAAAGTGCATGTGTTGCCCCATGCGTGGTTTTGATAATTAATGACAATCCTTATGGACTAATGTTTGCATTGAGATATACTTGTAGATCTTGTCCATAGGAAAAGATTGAGTTCATGTGTTGGACTCTAGAAGATTACATGATGACCAAGGTTCCATCCAAGGGTTTTTATGAAGAATGGTCATGTGAAAGTTGAGCTTATTGCAAGCATGGCTTGGAAAAGAAGATTGAGTGAACGTCATGTTTATCTCCAAGCCATCATCTATATCAAGAGAAGAATATGAAGTGCAAGTGGATACATGAAGACGAGCTTAGCGAGGCTCTCCCATAATGGAGTATGGGGGAGCATTTGGAGAAGTCTTCATCAAGCATGTGCTAGCAAGCACAATCAAGAAAGGTGTCCCAACTTGAGGGAGTCAAGATCGTCATCATCTAGCTCAAGTGGAATGCTCAAGGCAAAGGTATGATCTTGATAGGGTTTCTATTTTACCGGTCTCGTGGTGTTAGTGGGAGACCGGGTTATAGGATAGATGGCGTACTATCAAGAGGGGCTCTCAAGTGAGTAACTTGATCGTATCTTTGTGGAGAGATCAAACCTTTGCATACTTGGCATATCATCTTTCTTGGGTCTTATTTGGCTTTTATCCATGTGAGAATTTAGAGCTTGTGTTCATCTCCATACCAAGCTCTAGTTCATCAAAAACGGATTTCATTTGAATATCTTGTGGTGTTTTTGTTGTTGGAGGTTTTACCGGTTCGTCTCTTGTAGAGAGGTCAAACTCTCCTCTTGTGTTATCCTCCTCACATGATGGACTATGATGTGTATATGCATGATCTTGTTGTGCTTGTGATTATCTTCGGAGCAAGCCCAAGATCATAGATAATGCAGTCCGGATGGAAAACTTGTTGCGTTCTCGGTGTTGGAAATATTACCGGTCCTCCTCGAGATAAGGTCCACACCTCCCATGTGTGATATCTCCTCTATATTTGTGACCCTTAATATTTCCACTTTTTGTAGGAAAGCTCTTGCCGCCCGCACTACCGCTCCAGACACGCCCGGAGGCTTTGTGCGGTACCGACCGCTGTACTACGGGCGGTAGTACCGCCGACACGGGATGAGGCTACGGCTGACCGTTGACCCTGCGGCTGCGCGAAGCGCGCTGGCGGTAGTACCGCCCTTTTCAGCGGTAGTACCGCTCTGGCGGTAGTACCGCCCGTTCGCGAATCTGTCTCCAATGGCTCGTTTTTCTGGGGGGTCTTTTTAAGGCCCCCTTCTTCCCCAAAGGGGTAGCTCTTCCAAGCACGTTTTTACCTCTTCTCTCTCCTCCATTGTTGACCTTGGAAAGCTTGCCCCTCTCCCAATTCCTCCCATGATTCTTGCATATCTTTGAGAGATTTGAGAGAGGAGATCTAGATCTACAATCCCACCAATCCATTCCTCCTCTAAGTGAGGGAACCTAGTAGATCTTGATCTTGAAGTTCCATTTGTTGTGTTCTTCTTTGTTCTTCCTCTCTTCTCCCCCCATAAGCATTAGTTGTTTGTGGTGGGATTTGAGAGTGAACGATTTGAGCCTTGTGCTCTTGCCATTGCTTCGTTGCATCGGTTTGTGCTGTCCACGAGGATTCGTGGAAGTTGAAAGCTTGTGAACTTGTTACTCTTGGGTCTTTGGACCCTAGACGCCCGTGTGGTGGTTGAGACCCTTGGTGGTCACTTGTAGCTGTTTGGGAGCCCCCAATCCTGTTGTGGGTTGTGCCTCGGATCGTTGTTGAAAGGCTCCGGATTTCCGCCTCGAAGGATTCCGATAGTGGAAGGTGAACCAAACCTTTGTGGTGCGGTTCATCGAAGAAGAAGGTGAAACCTTTGTGGTTGTTAAACCATTGTGTTGGTTCACACCTCTCCAACTAGACGTGCTCCCCTAAAAAGGAGGAACTCGGAATACATCCTCGTCTCCGCGTGCCTCGGTTATTTCTATACCCGAGCTCTTTACTTATGCACTTTACATTGTGATAGCCTTCGTGCTTGAAGTATTCTATATTGCTATCAACTTGTTGCTTGTTTTGCTTAGCATAAGTTGTTGGTGCACATAGGTGAGCCTAGTTTATTTAGGTTGTTAGCTTGTCAATTTAAACACATATTTTTATTCCGCAATTATCAAGCCTAAACCGGAAAAGTTTTAATCGCCTATTCACCCCCCTCTAGGCGACATCCTTGTCCTTTCAAAGTCTTGGTCATTGGAAGCAGACATTGTTTGCTCTTGGATGTCATCATATCCAGCTGGTCATTAAATTTTCTTTTCATGAAGTATTCATACTCATTTGGCTCCCCCTTCCCGCCTTCCTTGCGAGCCCGCGCCGCCCCCGCGGCGGCCGGGCGCGGCCCCCTTCCCTCTCACGACCTGTGCCGCCCCTGCGGCGACCGGGCCGCGCCTCCGTCCACCCGTCTTCAGCCTCCCTCGCAAGCCTCCCTGCCGCCGTCACCGGTGCCTGCGCCGGCCTTGGCCGGGCGGTGCCGGTGGCGGCAGAACCTCGGTCGTTCCCCTTCTGGTTTGTGGCGGCGCGGGCAAGCCATGGCCCAGGAGGTGCAGCTCGGCGGCACTGGTCCGGCGCCACGGCGGGGTCTCCCTGGTGCAGCGCGGTTGGTCGACGTGGTGGTGGTGCTGCCGTTGGTGGCAGGGGCGGTGGTGGTGAAGTTCCGGCCCTGCAGGCCAGATCTGAGCCCTTTGGGCCCGATCTGGGTTAGGGCGGGTTTGCCTCGTTGCTCCCGGTTTGTCCTGCTGAGCGGCTCGCGATGAAGATGACAGCGATGACGCCACCCCTGCTGTAGCATGGCGATGAGAGGTTCACGGGCCTGGCTAGGTCCGGCCGAGCCTATGGACCAATCTAGAGGGTAGCGGTGGTGGCGGCCTACGTGCAGCAGCATGACGGCGGGGACTTTACGAGCCCCCGGGCTCGGCCGGGCCTACTTGGCCTGGTGTGTCCTTGCTGCCGTGTCCGGTCGGCACCCGCCGATGGCGTGGAGGACGTCCTCCAGGTGGCTGCGCTGCTGCCGCCCTCTGGTTCCAATGGCTTGGTGTGCTCTTGTCGTAGCGTCCGGTCGGCTACCGTCTACGGCGGTGGAGGTTGTTCCCTCCCGCGTGGTTGTGATACTGTCAGACCTTGTCTACGGCTGCTTCGTCTCGGGATGACTGGCCATGCTACGTTTGCTTGGTGAGACGACGATGGTGACTTCAAGATTGTTCAGGTGGCAAGATTGGTGGAGCGCTACAGATTATTCGGGATGTGGTTTTTTGGGGGTCGGGAGAAATCCCTGTCGTTTTGGCACCAACGCGGTGACGCTTGAGCGTGTCACCCTTCCTTCTTGAGGGGCGTCGGGTGTACCTCTTCCCCACTCTCGGAGCGTATCGGGGGAAACCCTAGGACCAGTCCGGGCAGCAGCGTCGTAGTCGTCACTTTCCTTCTTGAAGGTGTTGTTTGGTACGCGGCGATTTAGAGTGCTAGGATTGTGGTGGAAATTCGTCGGAGAGGACGCAGCGGTTGCGAGTCACTATCGTTTTCATTGATCCGCCGGTGTCGGCTTTGTTTTCTCTTCTTTTTTCTCTTCCTTTTCTTTTGGGCATGACTGTGCTGTTTTCCCTAGTAGTGGCCTCATTGTTGTTTGGGTTGTTGCTATATTAATATAGCGGGGTGAAAGTCTATTTCTTCATTTGGCTCCCCCTTAACCAAATTATGTTGCATATAATTTGTGGTTAAAGCCAAGTTTTATAAAGTTTGACCAAGTATATCGATAAACATGTTAGCATCTACAGTACCAAATACATATTATTAGAATTATCATAAAATGTTTACAAAATTTAATAAACCCGAGGCTGCTTTCAATGCATTGTCTCTAGCATGTTCTTCGATGAATGATTGACTTTAAAAAACAAATACCACATATACTATAGATATGATTGATATTCATTGTAGTAGATCATACTTATATTAAGATTGTATGAGTCTCACTAGGTGATAACATGAGATTTAATACATATCGTGGCGTGTAGAGCCAGCTTCATCATCTCCCATAATCACTTATAGTGACCACATAAACAAAAAAGAACTGATGTGATAACTAAGAGATGACGCCATGGTGGAGCATTGAAAGCGGCTTGATATGCTTGCTCAATTGTTGATTTAAATGGCCTAGCTAGGGCTGGGAATTCGCGAGGTGTTTTGGACTTTAAAACCCGTTCCAAGTTGGCAAAATGATTTCCATAAAAGAAGCATCTTCTAATTCCTATGTCACCAAAAAGATAAGGCGAAGATTAGATAAGATAGAATTTGGTATCTGTGACCTCGATGCCAAACAAGTGATTGAAGGAGGGATATCACAGGAGCTCTAGAGAAACCAATATATGGGATCCATGGAAACCTTTTAAGGCAGGTCATTCATGTGATATGCTACTTTTTCACATGCACGTGATCTGATTGTGTAAAATTTAGTGGAGTGGTCTACTCCTGGTCTCCCACGCCTCCTCAACATTAATCAACTACAACAAGATGAATTATCGATAAAACCGCAACATAATGGACGGCAAGTTACAGCATGTTCACTCTTGCGGGTAGTAATGTCTCAAATATGAAGATGTAACTGTCAAATTGAAAGTTCCTATAAAGGTAGAGACTCTTCTTAGCTATTTGGGCCGAGGTGTAATCCTAACCGGAGATAAATGTCTGAAATATAATTATTATGTTAGTATAAATATTATTTTTGTTACAATTATGATAGTATAAATAATATATATTTTATTGCCAATTTGCTCGCTCTGTGTAGTTGATTCTCTCGGTGGAATCCAATTTCTATCCACCACGGAGTATTCCAAATATGTTTTAAAATTGTTTTTTTTGGTGAAAATATGAGGTTTCGGATCACTATGGCTGTTTCAAAATGATATGTTTTTTTACAAGAGGTAAATTTCTAATTGCCAACATGTTATGTACACACATGCTCCGTTGTTTGTCTTTGCTTCGACACTTGAAGGACCTGGACTTGGTGGGCGGTTCATAAACACTGCTGGAGCGAGTTGTGACAGAGTATTACCTACCTCTGATGGATGTTGGCTTAGACTATGAAATTGTCTCTCAGTTAGTGGTTTTGGACCCAGAAATTGACAATGACTCCCGAGTTCATATGCTCCTTTTTGAAAAACAATTGAAGACAAATGCAGAACATTTCAGAAAATTATGGAAACATCTGGTGAAGAACATATACCAATGTTCTACATACGTGCTTTTTTGATGCTCTGTGCAAAGAAAAAAAATTAGTGGCCAAAATGGGATTACATATTATCTTTTTAGAACACACAATTTTTTGTTCCGCGCGGAGCACCACACATATATGTTCATCACGAAACTTGGCACATATGTATAACATTCATATCTGTTCATCTTCAATTATTTTCAGAATTCTACTATTTTTTTCAAAAAAAATTAACAGGAGCATATGACCTCGGGAGCCAAAACACCACTCTTGACTTTTTTTTCAGTTAGTTGATGTATGTATATCTTCTTGTCCGTATGCATCCTACGGTTGGGGACAGGATTGAATACTTGTAAAGGCTGTATCAACCTAATGCATACTAAATGATAAGAATAAGGATTTTTATGAGTAAATTTCGTGAACTAATCCATATACTTGGGCGAGATTTTTTACTATTTACCCCTGATTCCACTATGATTATTGATAAATAGTATAGTAGAATTATTCCTTCATAGAAATAGGTGGACATTTTCATTGTTACTATACTGGTTATTAAAGTTAGGTCAGCTTGCCTAAGACTTGATCTTGGTACCAATCCATAATGATCAAACTTGAATTGTTAGCCTTTAATGAAGCAAATTCACAACAAACGATAGAAGAGGCCATGAAGTGGAGAGTCTAGACCAATTTCAATGCATAAGGAAGAAAAATTCTTATTGCGATAGATGTCCTTCGCATATTTCAAGACTATAATTGGGTTGTGAGAAATAAAAAGAAGGGCAAGTCTTGGTCTTCCGCATATTTCAAGCCTATAATTGAGGTATATAGACGTTGTTTTATCGTTCATGCTATCATGTAGCCAGCTGATCACTTAATTTTTTGTTATGGAATAACGTAAGTCAATCCTTTCATGACCTGTCTCTGTCGAACATGGGCGCATGCCCTTGTGATGCCAGCCCTGCCGCTGTTTAATTAAGAAGCCAAGAAAGATTGCCCGATGATCTATACTAAGTCTTTACATATTTCAAGCCGAATTGATCATCCATACTCGACAATCAATTATTTAAATCAGGAATCTCACGATGCAATATTGAAGAATCACTCCAAGCACCTTTGGTTGCTTCGATATTAACAAGCTCTTCAATACTGCAAATGACACCGGAAAGTCAAAATGGAGGCCGAGCTATACTTAGCCATTTATTTTGTAAAATTCAAAAATCATATTTTGAAATTCCAATAAAATCTGAAACAAATGCGGGGCATAGACAATAGTGCATTGTATCAACATGCGAAATCTCAACTCAAAATAATTCATAATCCGGGCTACACAAAAAATAATAAAATTTGAGAGATTTTAGAGAGTTCAAATTTTGCACTATTTGCTACTTTCATATTAAGATTTGGTCATTTGTGCACAGATCAAATTTTGCACCATTCACTACTTTCATATTCAAGTTGGTAAAAGACAAAGATAATCTACATCTAGGATTTTTTTTCAGATTTTTTAAACTCTACAATATGATTTTCAAATTTTGCAAAAATAGAGGGCTATGTGTAGCCCTAGCTACATATCACCGCTCCCAAATGACACACTTTTTTTCCATTCTGAGGCTCGCTAGGCAGTTCTTCGCAGCCTGGTCTCCGATGGGGAAATAATTGGCATGGCCATTAAACTTAAGGAACCAGTGATATCTATACTTCTGCTGTGTGTGTGTGTTGCTCCTAGTTCTAGAGTAATTACAGAAATAGATATCCTAAAAAGTTGAATATTCCGTGGATTTAGCGCACTGGTTCGTTTGCACAGTCCACATATGCATGTAGCATACGATCGATGGGGCAGAGGAGCAAGGCAATAAGGCATCCAGTGGTACAAGCACAGCCATATAGAAAGATTAATTGACAAGTCTCCGGAGTCGTTGATAAAAAAGAAGAGGATTTTCTGAAGAAGATGCGTCCATGGATCGATCGTTGTATGCCGGGAAGCTTCCTGGTTATTTGTGTATATATAGCAAGGTCTGCATGCACTTCTAACACAGATCAGGCAGAAGCCAGCTAAGTGTGTGATCTGCTCTAGCTAGCTCGTCCTCTTTTCTCTCTGTCTCGACCGATTGATCTGTAGTCCATGGCGTTTAACGACGATGAGCAGCCTCTTGCTTCTAATGCAGGTACTGCCCGACGTCGTTCGATTGATTTACCATTGAGTTTTTTGTATGAAATGCACGCATTTATGGACTGAATTTGACTTCATGCAGGGAGCACCAAGGGACTCGTGACGATCAAAACGCCGACCTACAGCAAGGACGACGCGGCACTGACGGCGGACGCGGTGACGGCGGTGGTGGAGCTGAACGCCACATCCTCCACGGCTGTGAGGGAAGGGCTCGACCTGGTGGCGGTGCTTGACGTGAGCGGCAGCATGTCGGGGGCCAAGCTGCAGAGCATGAAGATGGCGATGCACTTCGTGATCATGAAGCTCACCCCCGTGGACCGCCTCTCCATCGTCGCCTTCTCCAACTCGGCCACAAGGCACTGCCCTCTCCGCTCCATCACCCAGGCCGCGCAGACCGACCTCAAGGCCATCATCGACGGCCTGGCCGCACGCGGCGGGACCAACATCGAGGTCGGCATGGACACCGCGTTGGCCATCATCGCTGGCCGCGTCACCACCAAAGCCCGCACCGCCAACGTCTTCCTCATGTCCGACGGCCAGCAGAACAGTAAAACTGACGCCACAAAACCAGATCCCGGCAAGGTTAGCGTCTACACTTTCGGTTTCGGCAAAGACGCCGACCACGCGCTGCTCGACACCGTCGCCAGGAAATCTCCCGGCGGCACGTTCAGCTCCGTGCCGGACGGCGGGAACGTGAGCGCGCCCTTCTCGCAGCTGCTGGGTGGCCTCCTGACGGTGGTGGCGCAGGACGTGCAGCTCACGCTGACGCCCAAGACCGACGAACCCCGTGACCTGGACACCATGTTCGTGGCCTCCGGGACGGACTACACGCAGACCACTGACGACAACACGGGCGTGATCACCATCATGTTCGGCACCCTCTTCAGCGGAGAGACGCGCAAGGTCGCGGTGAACCTCACGCTCCTGGACAGCACCGACACGTCGGACTACGACGCGCCGTTGGCGGAGGCCCAGCACAGCTACACCGCGCAGCAGGGCGTCCAAAAGCAGACCCCGCAGGACATCCTGATCAACCGCACCCCGAACCCGTCGCAGGCACCCACCAGCAGCAAGGCCCGGGCGGTGCTGGCGGAGATGGCGCGGCGGCAACACGCCGAGGCCATCGGCGAGGCGAGGGTGCTGGCGGACGCGCAGAACCTGGACGACGCGCGGTACAAGCTGGCCGACGCGCAGAACGCGCTGGAGGACATCGTGCTGGACGACGGGCAGAAGCTGGTGGGCATGCTCCGCGCCGAGCTTCTGCAGCTGCTCGAGTTCATGGACACGCAGGAGCTCTACGAGGCGAAGGGGCGGCCATACGCGCTCGCCTCCGAGACGTCGCACGGCCGACAGCGGTACGCAGCCAGGGGCGGCGACATGGACGCCGTGCGCCTCTTCGCCACGCCGCGTATGGACGCCTACCTGGAGCAGGCGAAGCAGTTCGAGAAGGACCCCACCGCGCCGCTGCCCTCGGCCGACGACGACGTCAAGCAGGAGATCGCCGCCAACCCGCTCGCCGCCATATCCGCGCCGCTCGCCTTCTACATCAAGGCCGCTATCCAGGCGCTGCAGGAAATCGAGAAGCTCGTCACGCCCACTAACTAGCCACCTACATACTGCATCTCGCCACTACACATTGATCCGTTTACTATTTATTTTGTCAATCACCTATATTTCCCTTCCTTCCACTTCGATATTACCTTCTTGTGACCACTTCACTTCAATTGAATAAAAGGCATCAATCCATCGAGTTTAACTTTACTACACCCTCCAATCCGTTTTAAGTGTAGCTGAAAATGAACATATAGGAAGTACAACTCTATAACTGTACTGGCTGATTTATTTGGGATTAGAGGGACTGAGGGAGTATCGCTCTCTCGTACTACCTCCCTTTTACAAAAAAAAAAAAGCATATAAATTTGGTCAATAGTCAAACCGTGTGAAGTTTGACCAAACTTATAGAAAAAACTATCAACAAATACAATGACAAATCAATCTTGTTAGACTCATCATTAAATATATTTTCTATAACTTGGTTAAACTTAACATTATTCAGACTATAGAAAATTTTATGCACCTTGATTTTAGCAACGGAGGGTAGTACTATATGAGAAACACACCAATAGTGAAAAAAGAAAACGAAATATGTGGCAATGGCACTTTGGATCGGATCTAATTATCTTTAGGTCATCATCATTGATTGCACTGCACATGTTTTATTCATTGGCGGCGCTTGCGGTCTATATTTAGGCCGGTTTTGACTGGGCCGGCTACTTAGTAACGCGCCAAGAAACAGTTTTATATACTATACCTGCGTTCCAGATTAATTGTCGTGTACACAGTTATAGTACAAAGTTAGTATAAAACTTACGACGGTTTTTCCAAATCAGACGAGTACACTCGAGAACAAATTAGACCGGGTTGTGGCCCATTACGGTCACAACGACGATACACGCCTGCTTTTTATAGGCAAACCCTATATATCGCCCATAAGCGGCGCGTTTCGCTTGTGCCGCCTGAAGCCAAGCGCGGATGGGCCGGTCCATTTGGCCATTCTTTTTATTTTTTCGTTTTTTATTTTTATTTTTATTTTCTTTTTTCTTTTTTGTTCTTTTAATTTTTCTTTTCTCGTTTTTTCACTTAATATTATTTCGAAAAATGTTTTCAAAATTTGTTCAAATACAAAATTTGTTCATATTAAAAAAATCCAATTCAAGATTTTGTTCATATTCTAAAATTATTAAATTCAAATTCTATTCATATTTCAAAAATTGTTCAACTTTAAAATTTGTTCATATTAGAAAATTGTTCCATTCAAAATGTGTTCATATTTCGAAAAAAATTTAAATTAAAATTTTATTCCATTTAAAAAAATCAAAAACATAATATCTTCGAAAATTGTTCAAATTTTAAATTTTGTTCATATACGAAAATTGTTTAAATTATTATAAAAATCAGATTTGAAAAGGTTCTCCGAATTTTAAAAAAAATTGTGGGAAAAAACGCTCTGCCTTTTCTGTTTGGCCGATTCAACGCGAGCGGCCCATGAGGAGTATCGCTTCAGGCGGCGGAGGCGTATCGCGCCCGCAGGCGCCCTCCCTTTTTTTATGGTAAACCATATATATTGCTCATAAGCGGCGGGAAGCCTCGCGCCACCTGAAGGGAGCTGCTGATGGGCCAACCCATCTGGCTTTTCTTTTCTTCTCTTCTATTTTTGTTTTCTTTTTCTTTTCCTTTTATGTTTTTCCTTTCTTATTTTTTATGATTTTGAACAATATTCGGATTAAAAAATCTTCATAATTTAAAAATGTTCATATTTAAAAAAAAATAGATTGGAAAATTGTTCAAACTCAAAAAATGTTTAGATTTCAAAGAAAATATCAAAATTTGAAAAAAAAATCGGACTTTAAAATCTGCAGATTCAAAAAATGTTAAGATTCAAAAAATGTTCAAGCTCAAAAAATGTTCATAGGAAAATATCAAATTTTAAAAATATTTAGATTAAAAAATTTCATTTTGAAAATGTTCAAATTTTAAAAAGTTCTGATTTTGAAATTGTTTGATTTTAATTATTTATTCAGAATTTAGAAAATGTTCAAATTCAAATTTAGGAATGTTTAGATTTAAAAATTGTCTAAATTTCAAAAATATTCAGATTTAAAAAGTGTTCAGATTTAAAAATATTCAGATTTTTAGAAAGTTCATACTTGAAAAATAAAACTAAAATTCATAGAGTACCATTTTTTACTGGGCTGCATTTCAAGAGCCCATTAAGCGCTTGCTTGAGGCGGCAGGGGCGAGGAGCGTCGCAAGTGGGTGATGTTTGAGACCATCACAGGAGCCCCAAACTAAAAATCGTAGAGTACCTGCTTGACGGTACAGTACATGTATGGTCACGGCAGTGTGACACGCCACATCCAAGCAACAAAGTTCATTAAGATTTCTAAAATTTGCTCGTTGCGTAATCAGTGTAGTCAATTCACGTATCTCTACCATGTATTGGTCGCTACCGTAATATATCGGGGTATTGATTGTCATAAAAAAGACAATTAAAAATCACATCATCGGCATTTCATCAAGCACTCGGCGTGTCCTCAGCGGCGACGGCTAAACGCGCCGGACAAGGAGGCGTATGGGTGGCTGGAGAGGGGGTATGCCTCGTTGGTGTCGCAGACACCTTCTTGTTATTCGTCTCCTCCTCGGCGAGCGACATCATGGCCTCCGTTGGTTTGCCGTCAGCTAGAGCAAGCAGAGGGCAAGCTGCCGTCACCGGTCACGGGGGATGTCGCCACCTTCTTCCTCGCCTCCTCCTTGGCAAACTCCTCCTTGGTGAGAGCCTTCATGGCCTCCGTCGGCTTGGCCCATCTGGAGCTAGGGGTGCGCCAGTTGTCTTAGATTTCTATGACTCGTGGGTCGATTTCGGCGTGGCGCCGGCGAGGTTGCTGACGGGCTGTCTGTTCCATTCGAGTAATCGGGGTTGTGGGACGGGGAGGCGTCTCAGAGGCGGGAGAGGGGGGCCTAAATTTTTACTGCCAGTCGAGTTTATTTGAGAGAGTTGGGCTCATTTTACAGGCAACTTCTAAAAATTTTACTGCTCTAAAGGTTTGAGGATCGGGCTTGGTTATTAACTAAGATAAAAATCCTGATACTTATTCTTAAACAGGCTGTGTGCATCCCTAGTTGGTGCAGAGGCCGGGGAAGTGAAATTCTCCCCCAAAATTTTAGGAACAAGAACCCCTAGCCTCCCGGGTCGCTTTGGGCGACTCCAGAGGCGCCGCCGCAACCACCTTAGGAAGCCCTCCCTCGCAGCCTCCGTTCACCTCGCTGCCGCCGGATGAGGCCGGTGTCAGGACCCGACCCCACTACACAGTGACTACAACACCAGAAGAGACCTCCACCACAGAAGGGATTGATGGTCCAGATGCTACCATAACGCTTTGGAGAGAATCAAGGGCTGAGATTGCCTCTTTACTGTTTATCGTCATTCTGTCGACCACCAACTACTGTATCTGTTTCTGTAAGCGTGAACCTTGCCAGATATAAGCAGGAGTAGGTAGAGGAGATACGTAAGATGGAACAAGCTATTTGCTTTAGTTAGCGTAGCTAGGGTTTGCTCCTACTTCAACCTGTATCTTGAGACTCGATAATCATTCATCTATCAGTAAAGTAGCCCTGTTCGAGTCGAATTCTTGTGTTCTTCCTGTATTATCTAGTTTGGACCTCACAGTGGTATCAGAGCCTTACGGTCCTCGGCGGCGATTGGAGCAGAGGGCGACGGGTGGTTGGGTTCTCTCGTGAAAACCCACCCCTCCCTCCCTGTTCCCGACGATGGCGGGGAAGCTGTGCGGTGGCGTTTTGGCGGCGGCGGAAATTCGGGCGCAGATCTGGTCGGCCGGGTAAGGTTGCGTTGACTCCCTGTCCTCGCCGTAAAATCCCTGTACTCGAACCGGATCCATGCGCTACTGGCGGCGTTCGTTCCCCAGGCTTGGATCGGGTTGGCACCGCTGTAAAATCCCCGACTTCAGACCATGGTACGCTTGGAGTTGAGCCAGACCGAGAGTTAATAGGACGAGGATTCATTACCCTCGCATTGTTCTCGCTCCGATGGCGGAAGGTACCCGTCTCAAGGGTCAGCAGGCAATTGATCGATTGCAGGAAGAGATGGCAGAGATACGAGAAGAACTGACAGAACTCAGAGGCCTGAAAGGAGAAGTACACGAGATTCAGAAGGAATTGGGGGCGCTACCTCGGATGGACAGCAAGCTGAATGAGATGGAGTCCTCACTTCACTCGATGCTCCAGCAAATTTTGAAACAAACTGCACCAGACAAGCCTGTGAACACTGATCTTTCATCCTCAACAACGCAACAGCAACAACAATCATGTGGTTCTCGTATGGCATCGGGACAGAAACCACCTCTGTTATCTGCTACTAATTTACAAGCAGCATTTCAGAGTGTTAGTTCCACTGCTTTAGAACAGACTGCTACGATACCTGAATCTGCTAGCAACCCACAGGTTGTACTTACAGAGAGCACTATTGTATCAATTCCTCAGGATCAGTCACTAGGTATGGGTCTGTTCAGAATTTCACCACCTACACTACCCACCATCAACCCACCCACCCTCATACCAAAACCACCATACTCAATGAATCAAAATATAGCTCCCCAAGCAACATACACCGGTAATTTTGGCCATTATAGTCCACTGTACGCACCACAATACATATCCCCTCATACTTACAACCATATCACCAGACAGTACATCAATGGAAATGCAGCACCTTCAGTCTACCAATCTGCAGCGCAGTTGTACACAGATCAGAGGAATACAGTTTCCACTCAGCTGGGAGGGCCGTCATATTTTGCCGAGGCAGTGTTAAAAGGACCTAGACTGGAAATACCCCTGTTCGCTGGAGATGATCCAATTGGATGGCTAGTGGCATGTGAGAAATTTTTCGACATGTCAGGCAGGCACACCATATGATCAATGGGTGAACTTGGCTACATCTCATTTTCAAGGAAGAGCATCTACGTGGCTTAAAAATATCTGTGCTCCCTGGCAGATGGTGACTTGGCAGTAGTTCTGCAATCTTATTGCGGATCGATTCACTGAAGCAAACGCACACGAAGCTGTGGAGATGTTACAGAACATCAGACAAACAACAACAGTGATTGCATACATTGACAAATTCGAAGAGTGTGTCTCACTGGTGAAGAGGGACCATCCTTATTTACAAGAGAGTTTTCTGCTGAGTTGTTTTATTGGAGGACTGAAACCAGAGGTTAAACACGATGTCTGTGGACAAAGGCCAAACAGCTTACTGGAATCATATTGGTATGCTAAAATATATGAGAAAGCAGCAAATTCCAAGAAGTCACCTCCAATACCTGCAAACTTCAGGCAACGATTCCAACAACAATAGTTCACCAACTGGCAGAAACCTCAACTTCCAGCAGTACCCCAGCAAGCAAGGACACAAACAACACAAACTCAAACTGGAGGTGAAACTAAAAATTGTTGGTAATGCAAGGAACCGTGGAATAGGCAGCATCGCTGCAGAACGGGTCGCACACTCCACATTCTACAGGATCTTGATGAAGAAATAGAGGAAACCACTGAGAATCAACCAGAACAAGGAGTACAAGAACAAGGTGCCGAGCAACCTTTTCATACAGCACCAAACACTCCAACACCGGAGACGAAGCAACCGCCATTATAATGGAGATATCCACACAAGCCGCAACATGTATACCGAGCAGAGCAACCTTTTCACTGTTAGTGACAATTGCGGGTAAAAGAGCAGTCGCTCTGGTGGATAGTGGATCCACAGACACTTTTATCAGCAGCTCGTTTGTGAATCGCAATAATGTGTTAACACAGCCAGTGCAGAGTTCCCAAGTGGCTGTTGCAGGTGGAGGACAGTTGACTTCAGATACTGTAGTTCCTCTCACACAATATAAAATTCAGAACCACACATTTCAGTCATCTTTCCGAGTGCTACCACTTCAGACATTCGATATCATTCTGGGCGTAGACTGGATTTATGATTTCAGTCCAATTGGGTTAGACTTGAAGAAAAGAACATTGGTAGTGACTAAAAATGGGAAACCAATAACACTGGCAGACCACACCAAGCAACCACACATGTGTTCCATCAAACAAATGAACAAGCTCTGCAAGAAAGGAGTACTGGATACCTCCTGCAGATTGCCCTTTAATTCCATCAATACCAGAAGAAGAGGCTCCTATATCTCAAGAATTCCACACTTTACTGGAATTCTACAAGGATGTGTTTGATTCACCAACTGGACTACCTCCTGCCAGGCAATGTGATCATCATATCTCTCTCAAGGAAGGAGCCACTCCACCCAACTTGAGACCATATCGTGTGCCACATTACCAAAAGGATGCAATGGAAGCCATTATCAAGGAATTGCTGCAGAATAAAGAAATCAGAGAGAGTATGAGCCCTTTCTCATCACCAGCTGTCATGGTGCGAAAGAAGGATGGAGGTTGGAGACTTTGTGTTGATTACAGGCTCCTCAATGCATTAACTATAAAGAATAAATTTCCTATGCGGTGATAGAAGACTTGCTGGATGAATTACAAGGTGCTAAGGTGTTCACCAAACTTGATTTGAAATCGGGGTACCATCAAATTCGCATGGCAGCAGAGGACATCCCTAAGACTGCTTTCAAAACTCACCTTGGTCATTATGAGTACACGGTGATGCCATTCGGGCTTACAAACGCACCTGCGACATTCCAGAACCTGATGAACATCATTTTGCTCCCTATATCGAAAGTTCATACTGGTATTTTTCGATGATATACTGGTGTATAGTCCCTCAATGACTGAACACATCCAACACGTTCAGTTAACGTTGGACATACTCAAGCAGCACAAGCTCTTTGTCAGGAAGGAAAAATGCACTTTTGCTACTAAAGAGGTAACATATTTGGGTCATGTCATTTCGGAAGCGGGAGTTACAACCAATCCAGAGAAAGTGAAGGATATTCTGAAATGGCCTACACCAACTTCAGTCACTCAACTGAGAAAAATACTTGGTCTCACGGGCTATTACAGGCGGTTTGTGCAAGGTTATGGTATCATTTGTCGACCACTATTTGATGCTCTTAAGAAAGAAGCATTTATATGGGGTCAGGAACAGGAAGAGGCCTTTCAAAAACTAAAACTGATAATGACATCTTGCCCAGTGTTAGCATTGCCGAATTTCTCAATTCCCTTCACTATTGAGTCAGATGCATGCGCAAGTGGCATAGGTGCAGTTCTTATACAGCAAGGAAGGCCTCTCGCATTCATGAGCAAGAGTCTCGGACCACGAGCTGCAGCACAATCTGTCTATGAAAAAGAGGCCATTGCTATACTAGAAGCTCTGAGGAAGTGGAGACACTACCTGTTGGGAAACCAAGTCATACTGAAAACTGATCATCAGAGTTTAAAACACATGGCAACATAGAGGTTGACTGAAGGCATCCAACATAAGCTATTGCTCAAGCTTCTGGAGTTCGATTACACCATTGAATATAAAAAGGGGAGAGAGAACAAAGTCGTGATGCACTATCTCGCAGAGATGTGCCGGATCCACCAAATTGCATGGCAATCACAACAGTAACTCCAGACTGGCTGGTGGATGTAAAAGCTAGCTATGTGAATGACCAATACAGCTCTAACCTCCTGCAAAAATTGGCAGCTGATGTTTCCTCTGATCCGAAGTTCAATATGACTGATGGAGTGATCAAATACAATGGCAGGATATATGTGGGTGTGTCAACAAACCTCAGGCAAACCTTGCTTCATGATCTCCACAACTCGGCAATTGGAGGCCACTCTGGCACCAGGGCCACATATCACAGAATCAAGCGCTTATTCTATTGGCCACGCATGAAATCTCATATCGAGACATACATTGCTCAATGCCCTACATGCCAACTCGCCAACCAGAGCCCCTTAAGAAACCTGGGTTACTGCAGCCTATCAAACTGCCAGATATGGCTTGGGCTCATGTTAGTTTGGATTTTATTGAAGCACTCCCAAATTCTCAGGGGAAGGAAGTGATTCTTGTGGTGGTTGATCGCCTGACGAAGTACGCTCATTTTATTCCCATGTCTCACCCATACAATGTGGATTCAGTGGTCACATTATTCCTGGATCACATTTTCAAATTACATGGCATGCCAGTGGCCATCATCTCTGACCGAGACAGGATCTTCACAAGCAAGCTGTATCAAGAACTGTTCAAAGCACTGAAAGTGGATGTCAGGCTAAGCACAGCTCACCATCCTGAAACGGACGGGCAGACGGAGCGAGTTAACCAGTGTTTAGAGGCATATCTCCGCAATATGGTCTTTCAAAATCCCAAGACTTGGATGAAGTGGCTCTCATTAGCAGAATATTGGTACAATACCTCGTACCACACCTCTCTGAAGATCACACCGTTTCAGGCACTCTATGGATACCCACCTCCCCTTATTGGCGAAATAGCAATTCCCGGAATGATGTCACCTGAAGCTAAGATCACATTGGCTGACAGAGCTTCCATGATGAAAGCACTCAAAGAGAACCTCCTCCAAGCTCAGCATAGGATGAAATTTTTCGCTGATCAACATCGATCTGAGCTAACCTTGGCTGTGGGAGACATGGTATACATCAAGATACAACCATACCGTCAAAATGCGTTTGGACTCCGTGGATCTCTCAAACTAAGGTCTAAGTACTAATGTACTATGGACCATACAAAGTTATTCAGCGGGTTGGTGATCTCGCTTACAAGTTACAACTTCCTGAGCGTTCTGAAATCCATCCGGTCTTTCATGTTAGTCAGCTCAAGAAGCACTTGGGGAACAATGCAATTGCTCTGCCAAATGTCCCACTAGTGACGGCAGATGGCAAAATCAAGACCTTTCCTCACCAAGTTCTTCAGCGCCACATCATTCAGCGCAACAAAAACCCAGTTGCTCAATGGCTTATCCACTAGGAAAACCTCTCCGAACTGGAAGCAACTTGGGAAGATGTCCCTTTCATCACGAAGATTTTTACAAATTTCACACCTCGTGGGCAAGGTGTGTCTTAAGGGAGGGGCATTGTCAGGACCCGACCCCACTACACAGTGACTACAACACCAGAAGAGACCTCCACCACAGAAGGGATTGACGGTCCAGATGCTACCATAACGCTTTGGAGAGAATCAAGGGCTGAGATTGCCTCTTTACTGTTTATCGTCATTCTGTCGACCACCAACTATTGTATCTGTTTCTGTAAGCGTGAACCTTGCCAGATATAAGCAGGAGTAGGTAGAGGAGATACGTATGATGGAACAAGCTATTTGCTTTAGTTAGCGTAGCTAGGGTTTGCTCCTACTTCAACCTGTATCTTGAGACTCGATAATCATTCATCTATCAGTAAAGTAGCCCTGTTCGAGTCGAATTCATGTGTTCTTTTCCTGTATTATCTAGTTTGGGCCTCACAACCGGCCGACCGGCGGATGGAGGCGGCGGGGTGCGTCTCCGGCCGTTTTTTCGGTTCCCACCTGGTGGTTTGCTCCTACTCCACCGGCTCCCGCTTCTGATCTGATCTGGCGCCGTCGTCCTACGGTCACGGCTTCCTGATCTGGCCGTCGCTGTCATTCGTTGCCGACTTTCCGATCTAGCAGATGGCTAATAATTGTCGGCCGCCCGATGTGGCAGATTGCTGATGATTGCTGGCCTTCTAATCTGGATCGCGTCCATGTGCCTCCTGATCTGGCAGTTTGCTGGTGATTCCGGCCTTCCGATCTGGACATGTACATGGCTTGGCTACGATCAGGGCATGCATGCCTTGCATGCGGCTGGTGCCTGGATGCAAAAGCATCGCACTCAGCCGCTTGTGATGTGCACATGTGTGCGGAAGATCGTCGCCCCCGGCTGCCGGCTCGCTGCAGCCCATGGTTGTGACTGCTTGGCGCTCACCTAGAATGGTATGTGAAGCTGGCGCGGTTGATGCATGCGGGACTCGGCGATGCAAAGCCCCGCTTTGGTCAGCACCATCGACACTTTGATCACGATAATATTGGATCGATTACTTTGGTGTTGGCGGAGCAGGGCATCTCATGGCGGTTGCGCTCTGAAGGTCAGAGAATATCTCAATGACACATGACAAGTCGTGACCACTAAGTGATGGCAGAAGCGGGAAATAGCAAATCAATGGATGAGGAGAAGACTATACTTCACATCTCGGCATGCAAATACAGTTTCCTTGCGTTGAAGTACACGTCAAAACTGTGTGTGGCGACTGTGAGCCTGACGTTCGGCACTTTGTAGCAGTTCTTGGCAAGTGGGGGCGGCAACACTTGGTAACTTTGTTTTTGGTGATGCTTTTAAAGTACCGAGTCTTGATCTCCGGGGTGAAAGCTCCAGGCCTGGCCTTAATTGGTTGTACCTGACAATGATAGACTTCGTCGCTTCCTTGTTAAAGGCATTGTGTGGAGATTTCGGGCTTTCTCTACGGTGAAAACGCATGATCTGACTTGTTTAGATTGGCAACGACGGCGCTTGTGCACTGTTTCCTTCTTGAAGGCGTTGCTATTGGAGAGTCTCTTTCGTAGTTTGGTGTTGCCAATGGTGGGGTTTGATTTCCGCTGCTGTGAGACGCTAATCGTGTGGCAGGTGCTTTGTTTTTGTTTTTTATTTTTTTCTCTTTTCGGCTGTGTGCATCCTTGATGTCTCGACTAGTTCTTGACATGATGTTGTTGCAGAGGTTGGGTGTAATTGGTATCTTATTGATATTAATATATTCCCTTTAAAAAAAGTTTGAGACTTCTGCTAAGTGCTATTTGTCAAGCCTCATGCACTAACCACTATTCCATAAGACCGATCTGATGGAAAGGGCTAGCGCAGCGCACATATATTGTAACACTCCGTCTCACGTGTGCCTCGGAGAGGTCTGCACGTGCACACAAATCTCAGAGGTATGACTCAAGAGGTCTATACGTGGACTCGGAGGTATGGCTCAAGACACGTGGACACAAAGGGGGCTGCAAACATTTTTTAAATAAAGCGCGGAAGATAGGACTCGAACTCGAGATCCTTGCTCTGATACCATGTCAAGCTTCATGCACTAACCACTATTCCATAAGACCGATCTAATGGAAAGGGCTAGCGTAGTGCACATATACTGTATGAGAGGAGGTGTTACAGTATATGTGCACTGCGTTAGCCCTTTATATCAGATCGGTCTTATGAAATAGTGGTTAGTGCATGAAGCTTGACACTATTAACTCTTCAAAATGAGGAGTTAAAGGTTTTTAGGGGATCGTATGTGTCGAGGATGTACGGAATTGCTTCACATACGACACTTTGCGTCCGATCTTTGTACGATACGCCATGTCCCCAAAATCTCCCTCTCCTTGTGCTCACCCTCTACTTCTTCTTATGCGCCAACATGAGAAGCGACGCCCCACTCGGTGTCCAGGCTGCTTGAGCAAACCATGATACGCGCCTCCAGTGCGCCCAATCGCACAGCTACCTTGCCGGTCGCGAGCACGACCCAGGGACCGCCTTCGCTATCATATCTTAGGCTTGTGGCCTGCTAATCAGCCTCTGACGGAGCACCTCGGTGAAATCCTCTTACACAACTCAACCTCACGTGGATATGGCTGCTAGTCTCATAGACCAGTCCGTTCGATCAGAGGAAAGGAGATAAGCCAAAGTAAAAAAAAATGAAAGGGTGTTTTGACAGGTGGGGCCTACTAGAGTATGAGAGCTGGTTCAATCCAAGTCCGAGCAGAGAGCCCTACCCAAATCGCGTGTGTGAAGAAGTTCCGTCTTCATCGACGCGCGTAAGGACCGATCGAAGCCACCTAGGATCCTACAGCTATCGTACGCAATTTGTCGTACATATAGCAGCGCTCCGAGGGTGTATCATGGCAAAGTCCCAATGCAACTTTCCCTGGACTGCAATTTTCTTATTTGCCTGCTAGTTTTTGTATCCGGTTCAGCAATTGCAGTTCAAGTAACAAAATAACATTAAGGTATAATAAGCAAGCAAAAAGAAAGTTATAATCAGCAGAAGCAGGAGCAATCTTGTGTACGTGCACCGGCATCTACTCTATATGATGAGTTGTTTAATGGGAACTTATTCCATTCCAGAAGGATTATCGCAACACAAGAGTGCACCCAATGAAGGTACACTTAAAATTACATGACCAAATAATATTGATCTATACAAAATCTACATGGTGAGATCACTTTTATCCCTTTCGAATCCGGAAAAATAGCACAAGATCACAACAATCTTTATTGTTACATTGGTGAATTGGCCTCATCAGGTCATCACTTCTTCAGCAAAGCTCGAGAGTAGATCCTCTTGCAGTATGGGCTGGTTCTGAGCAGTTCCACATGAGGCCGGATCGCGTTCGTCAGTGCAGAGTGGAGAGAGCCCTGAAATATTGAAAGATTGTCGAATCAGTTGCTGTGAAAACTGTGTGGTCTCTGGTTGGTGCTCTTTTGGTTCAGATGTTATTTACCTTGGAATTCTGAAGAGCTGCGTAGACCACATAGTTCGCGTAAGGGTGCTGAAGCAACCGCTCAAGCTGCGGCGCGGCGAGGAGCTCTAGGATGATATTTGCCTTGTCAGCTTCCTTGAAAACTTTGAGGCATTTCTCGACCACATTGCTGCTGAACTTCTGCATAGCCAGCTTGATGTAATTGCCTTCAAACTGTTGTGCTAGACTTGCATTTGCAGCAGCAACCTTCAGTTCTATCACATACTGAACGACATAATTTCTGCAACCATCGCAGATAAGACTCGTCAGTACAGGAGCAAACCATATACAGAACGAAATTCGCTGAATGCATCCTTTAAATGTGTGAGAATTTCTAACAAGATATCATGAGACTAGTGATTTGTTTGAAATATCTTGATGAACAGACGTTTCCACTTTACAAAACATGCGGACCTATAACTGATATAACCTATATAAAAAATGGGTCTATATTATTTTACCAGCCCAATAATTACATTAAAAATTACAGTGGAGCACAAGACAGGATTTTTACCCATATGCATCTTGGGCCAGTTCGACCCCATTGCGGGCGATTGCAGCAACCAGCTTCTCCTTGTGCTCGCCTGTCGAACGCGCAATACACCGCTGCAGGACGCAGCAACCATGGCATTGCATCCCAATATCGAGGCAGTAAATCGCAGCAGCATCAAAGATCGGCTGAAATTTAGTAGATTGTGAGTTACTTATGTCCCAAAGCCAGGAAACAAACATATCAGGTCAATACAGTTCTGTGTTCAGACATGTGCAGGTGAAACGACTTTTCTGCACTGAAATGTACAGAACAAGTACAGATGCATGCACACAGAGAAAGAGATATACCTTGTTATCATCAGCCCGGAACGATTGCAAACACTTTTGCACGACATGGTTGCCATTAGGATCCTTGATGAGCTCCAGGAACCCTGGGCGCAGTGCCGCGACGACGAGCTGAATCTCCTCCCTTGTCCTCAGGCTCTCAATCAGCTTCTGAACTGCCCTTGTCCTGAAATCAGACAAAACATCACAGCACAAGAATTAGCAACAGATTAACAATAAGGAGTACTAGCAACGGATTTAGATTACCAACCAAATAGAGTAGCTGTTTAGCAGTCTTACCCATGTACATTCAGAGATATCCTGACGAGCACGAAGGATTCCTTGGTGAGCGTGAGCACGATGCCCATCCTCTGCTCCTCGTCGCAGACGGCGAGCAGCTTCTGCATGAGGTAGTTCCCGAAGGGGTTCACCATGAGGTCCACGGCATGGCGGGCAACGCCCGCGAAGATGAAGTCGACCTCGCGCTTGCCGTCGTCGAGGCACTGCTGCAGGAACCGGCACCCGTGCTGGTCCCTGGCCACGTGGCTCATGTAGCCTCGCAGGCCGACGAGGCTCTCGTACTTGGACGGCTTCGCCGCCCCGCACTTCTTGGGGCTCGTCGCCTTCCTCGGCCTGGACGCCTTGCACGGCCGGGACCTCGCCGCCGGGGGCAAAGGAGGTCCCAGTCTTCGGTGGCGGCGGCGTCGAAGCAGGTGCTGGAGAAGTCGAACAGGGACATCTCGCGGCGTTTGTCCGTGGAGAAGGGACGCGACGCCACGAAATTCTCGGCGTCCATGAAATGGAGGTTGCTGGTCGGGGACGAGCTGGCCTTCCTGGGGTAAAGAAAGCTCGAGTCGTCGTCCTCCTCCTCGTCCTCGTCGACGAAGCCCATGTCGCCGAGTTCCTGGATGAGGTACGAGAAGTCGAAGTCCGCATCGGCGTCGGCGGCTGGTTCGCTGCAACCGAGGAAGTCGCCGTGGTGGAGGAGGGGGATCTCGTCGAGGGGCATCTCCATCTCCCTGTCAAGCTTCATCTCACGTACGCTAGTGCGTCGCCTTGGTGGATCGATGAATTGTGATCGGATCTCGATGGGGAAAAAAGGATGAGAAATTCAGCGGGAGATTGGGTTGGATTGGTTCGTGGAGAGGATTGGTTTGGGGTGAGGTGGTTTCTTGGAGATGGTTCGTTGAGGCATGCAGGAGTGGGAGGAGGAGAGACCAGAGGGGGAGGTTTTATACAGAAAGGGGTAGCGCGAAAGTAGTAGTGACTGAGGACTGATGCCGTTGAGGAGTCAGGTTGTTGTTTTTTTCCTTCTTTTTGTTGGGATGGGCATTTCCTGTCTTTCCATTACAACATCAGATTTTTAGGTAGTTCTGCCGGACTTGATATTTGGCTTGAAAGAGTGATTTTCCCCGGACAAATATGCCACATTTTGATGGTACTCATTCTGTACCATAATATAGATATACTAGGACTAAAATACAAAGTCCAACGAATGGAAAGACTGGCTAGAAGGTGGGGACCGGAGAACCTTGAACACGTACCAGCAGAAAGCAATCGTGCAGAAAACACCCGCCGCAGTCGAGCAGATAAAGAACCAGTATGGCGCTGACAACGAATCCCAGGCGCAGCAGAAAATGTATCTTCAGCAGAGCGACGACACCGCACCGAACGAACTGACCCGGCTGAGCAAGGCTGATCAACAGCAGGCAGACATCGACCAAGGGGCATATCAGACTGCGAAGGAAGCACCGGCGACACAGCATCGACGGGACGACGGCATCGCCGCGTCGAACGAACATGCAACTCCGGCGACCAACGGTCCGGAGGACGGCGGCGGCGACGACCAACAACTTCAGGCAAAACATCGGCACTCGACAGACCAATTGACGCATTGCAATCTGGAAACGAAACCCCCGATTCAGACACATCAACCGAAGTAGCCAACAAAGAGCCGTCGAAACCCCAGGCGCACAGTCGGGCGGAAGATCCGCATCGGACAGAGCGGACAACAACAGAGCCCGAGGCCGGCCAGGCTGCGGACACCGCCGCAGCTGCATCAGACGGAGAGACATGAACTCCGGGAGCAGCGAAACCAGCAAAATCACCGGTGGGAGGAGCCCCCAATCCAAAGAAATCCGCAGGCACATGGGTGGAATCAGGCAGGGAGGAATCAGCCGCCGCATCGAGATGCAGCGAGGAGGAAGAAGGCCGAGCGGGGGCCCGCCGTCGACGGCGCATCCGAACAGAGGAGGGGCGAGGTCCTAATGCGCCGTGCGCGCCGCCGGCGTGCGGGCCGCCGGGATGCGGGGGCAGGCCGCCGGGACGGGCGTGGAGAGGAGCGGGGGCGGGCGAGCGGGGACGGGCGAGCGCCGTCAAGCGGGGGCGAGCCACTGGCAGGGACAGTGTGGAGTCGTGGAGAGAGGAGCGGGGCGGGCGGGCGCAGTGGAGCAGGAGCGAGCCGCCGGCCGGGACGGCGTGGAGTTCGTGGAGAGGAGCAAAAGTCAATCTGCCTTCGATTCGAAACACTGCTGACCGCTTTCTTTTTCTTCTTTGCTTCTGCCTGGACCAGATGCTTCTATCCGAAGACAACACGTATGCATGGATGGCACGGTACTGAGCCAGCGAACCAAACGGACGAAGCACTGCTAAACACTGTAGCATCTACAGTGTCTCAAGCACCCACAAGCCGCGGAAGTGCACGGCTTTGATATATTTAGTAATTATTACAGCAAATCAACATGTGGTTGGATGGTTAGTAAGCTTGTTGTACCCTCATCCCATGAGAGTTTAACACCTAGATTTGACATTTTTGTGTCGCATAAACGTGGAATAATTTTTCAGTGGGAGCGACGTTCTGGCCGATGAGTTGTGTGCGTTCATACTGGTGAGTGTACGAGCATGTATGTGAGCATTACGTTTGTAATGTGTTTTCCAAAAAAATCATTTTTGCTCACTTTTTACTCTTAAAGTTTGTCAGACATTACAATGTTTACTTCATCAACATGAACAAATTAATAATGTCATGAGCTCCTCGCCAAAAACAAACAAAAAAACACTCGTGATTCTAGTATCCATGATTCTTAAAGTAAAACTAGAAGGAGAAAGAAAAGTACTTCGAAAGGAAGAACGGCTGCCAGGTCCTCAAAAAAAAGTACTCTATCCCAGAGATCGATCCCCTTTTCTGGTGAAAATGCATAATATCTCTTGAAAATATCTTTGGTGATTTATCAATTTAGGCACACCTATTTGGAGGTGCAAACGGTTGCACACACGACTTGGCCCACTCCCCTCCACTCTCCAGCGACCTGTTCCCACGGTCCAGGGGTGCCCACGCTTTTGTTGGCACTCGACATTCAGATAAGCACCCGGTGCACTTTTGGCCCCACTTCCCAGTGACCCAGGCCAGCACCTTTTCTCCCACAAAATATCTCCGAATGCAGGATATTTCCTGAAACTTTGGGGTCCCCAGGAAGAAGAAATGGGATATTTGCGCTGCAGCGCTTGCATCCAAAATTCCAAATGGCCAAGGGATGGGCAGGCGTTGGTTGGGTTATCTATCCACTGCAATTCACGTAGGATTTGAGCCATATGGTTGGCTAGACATGGACCAAGGATCCTGCGCTTTTTGGCACACTCGGACAGGATGTGCTGCTGCGTGTGCACTTTTTGGCTTCTTATCGAATTTTTCGTATCAGGCGATGCAAGATCTTTGTGCTGAGCCTGCAAAAGATCAAGGCCTAGATGGCAGCCTGGCGAGATATCTTCGCTTTTGCCACGTCGTCGATCTCCATGAGTCGGCACTACGCATGTATCATGGAGCAAGAAAATATCAACAAAATTTTGGAATTGAGACGCGAATATATTCGCAGAATTAATATCTCACGAATAGGGGCAAAAAAACAGCACTGTAGAACCCAATATTGGCATCTACTCTGATGTAAAAAAGCAGGAATGAGGTAGTATCCCAGTGTCTTCCCTGACCCTGTATTGGCAATAGTTACTATATCCAGGTTTTGAAGTGCAACAAGCCATGTTTGAGCCTGAATCTGAGTGGGGTTTAAGAGGGCAGCAGCGTGGACCTGAATGGCAAAACGAAGAATATCATAAGGACATGCGGTATCTATGACTAAAAATATATGCTAAATGCTAGTATCCTAAATGATTATGGTAAGCAGCGCAAGGCATGAAGAAGCGGATCTTTGTAGATTCAGAGGCGAGACCAAGAAGCAGGAAACCTCAGCTACATTTTATGCTCTGAAACAACATCGATTCTTCTTATACTTGTCAGCAGAAAATAGCCACAAGTATGCTACTACACTGCCCAGATAATGGGACTAGTTAAATTATGGTATACATCTATGACAGCATATGGCATGCGCTGCAGTAATGAGCATTACCACGGGATGAGTTCTACTACAGCAAATTAAAATGCTGACTTCTAAGGAATCTTTTTTATGGCACATACTGAAAAGAACTCACAGATGAGGAAATACGAGATAAATAACATATCAATCCAAGCGCCAGTACTAAAGTAGTACAACTGAAGAAAAAACATACCTCTCTCGGTATCTCTGGAGGGAATACAGTAGCCTCAAATGTCATAAACGGAGGAGGAACATGCTCAATCTGAATATTTTTAAGAAACAGGATACCATGTGGCAAAGCTTTATGGAAAGTGAAAAGGAAAACATATAACATTCGTTGTTTGACAAGAAATTAACACTTCAACAGGTGACATGGTGACAGAAGAGTAAAGTATAGGTAAACCCCATGGAGACTTTAGGCTCCCATTTCTGTAAATTTTACTGAACTTCAGATAGGGGAACGTACCACAAAACTGCAGATATCATGAGTTATAAATGAGGAGAGGTCAAATAAAAATGCATTCATTGGCCTAATGGTGTTTCAGATAGATTGTACCTTTCAAGATAGGATATTAGAAATATTTGCCTCTTGTCTTCAAAAAAAAGGTCTGCCTCTCTGTTTGTTGTATTGGCATACATTTTGCTGCGATTAATTGGAGATGTATGCATCATATTTAAGTTTCAGATTAATGTATATGGGTAGTATACAAAACATTAAACAGAACAGCATGGCAACAATAGTTCAAAGGCACTAGGACAAAGAGAAAGAGCATTATCATCATACGGAGATCTGTTAAGGTGTGGACCGAATTTCATCTTGTTAATACAACCATGGAACTGAGCCGTACCACTGCAGTGACTTCATGGTGGCCTCGTTAAAGCTCTGATAGGAAACGGACCATGGTTATGTGGGTTTTGTACTAAATGTGGGGGTGCCATGTTATAACAACCGATATTATCAGGCTGAGGAGTGAGGATATGGTGGGCCGTTCCTCATATCCTGCAGCAAGATTATGAACAATACAGTTAATCATGACATCTTCAGAAACATAGGCAAATTTGCATAGAATTGATCAAAAGAATTCAAGCCATAAGGACTAATTTGAAGTAATAGTCTCATGGAACACTACCAGAATGCATTCCTCGTACATCAGAGAAGACCCAGCCTAATGAACCTTCAATAACAGGATAGCACAAGTGCACAAATATTTGCGCATTATCTTCTTTTCTCAAGTTCATATTATGGATTGAAAATTGCAAATGGCAAGTTTGTACCATCCAAAAGTGTTCAGACCAACAGAAACTGAAGAAGATTGACCAACGAAAATTGACAAAATCAACTTGATACATCAAGCTAGTCTTCAGACGGAAAGAAAAAAGTTTACAACTTGAACACTCAATTTGCTTCTATTGTCTTCTGGAAGCTTGGTCTTCCATTAACAATGTTACATACAGATCTCACAATTTGCACTTGACATTCCCTGTTTGCTTAGTCGCCTTCATCATCCTGTCTGTGACATCCTTCCAAGATGAGGTGCATGGAAAGATATTTCATTCAGGAATAGCATTGTTCTCTTCATTCGAGGCTGCCTGATCTGAAGATACAGCAGTGTTTCCTACATCTGTACTTGTAGTAGCAGTCGCAAGACCATTCTTTCCCTCTTCCTGACTACCACTATCAACATCCATGCTACTATTTGCGTTCTCCTGACCATCTGGTTTTGATGAGTCAACGTTGTCACCACTCTGAGCATTGGAAGTACTCTGTTGAACTGAAGCCTCATCGTTATTCACTTGAGTGTCGGGTACCGGAGGAATAGGGCCTACAAGTCCTCTATCAACATCTGCATTGTCCATATCCATCTGATCCACATTGTCTTCTTTCCGTCCTGCAGGTTCTTCATCAGTAACCCTGGCCGTCTGTCCTGATTCCTCTTCAACGATATGACTCTTCCTCTCATTTTCTTCCTCCGCAGCACGATTTTGAGTTGCAGCCTCCTCCTCTTTAGCACGTTCTGCTTCCATTGCCTCCTCTTTAGCACGTTTTTCTGCCTCCTCATGTAGCTTAAGTTGCCTCTTGTGCTCCTCAAGTTGTTCTTGGATACTCTGGTAACCAGACAACAGATCACCATAGCGGCTTTGGAGAGTACGTTCTAACGCTTTCTGTTTATTCACTTCATCAGCTAAATTTCTCACACGGTAAGCACCAGCCATCTGTTCTTGCTTCTGTAACTCTTGGAAGCATTCAAGTTCTGTTGCTGCAGTGTTCATCTGCTTGAAGGTGTCTTGGATCTGTGACCCCAATTTCGCAGCCCGTGCCTAACAAATCAAACAGAGAGTAAAGCAAACCATCAGCATCGCAAATCGACATGGAAAAGCTAGAAACAATTTGCGGTCAGTATCATACAATTTTAATTCAGTATATCAAGTAAAATAGCAAAGCCAAAGGCAATCAAAAAAGAGATGTATCCCCCCTGAAAATTGTGCAGGTTTGATTTGGGACAGCCCAATAGTATTTCATAGTCTGGGTGGCTTCGACATAGTGTGTTTTAAATTGACAGGTAACACAATGGCATGTTGCCTGAAGAGGAGTCAAAATTAGTAGTGATACTATAAAGAAGACAACATATCATCCCCAACTAACCTGGTATCCTTGTGTCAGCAATTTGATCTTCTGCTCAAGCCGAGAAGCTTTCTTTGCTTCATCGTCCATTCTCTTCTTCACAATTTCAAACTCATGTTGCAAAGCAGAAATCTTATCAGCATTTCCAGCAACACTGGCAAGACCATAGCTGTTATTCGTCGGGAAAAACATAAGGTCCTCTTGGCATGCATCATGTGACTTCACGAAATCTTCAAAAGATTCATTTTCATGGCCCATGGCCACACGAAGATACTGAATCTCCTCCTCAACCATAGAACTAGCCTGTCACAAAGAAATGAAGTGGTTTGAAAAACGGTAAACAGGACTGACACAAAGAAAAGTAATAATAATATAACACATTCAAATAAAGATGAGGCAAGAGACGAACTCATGTATATAGTTAAATAGACCACTCATAACACACTGCATTCTAGTAAACAGTAAAAGCATGCATTCTTGGATGGTAGCTATAGTAAGTGATTTACAAATTGTAAGACACGATGCTCATGAGAAAGTCTTTCAAAAATACAATATATTCGCATCTGACATTTTAAGGCACAGCTCTCTACAATGTGTGTTGACATGTGCCCATGTGCATAATATGACAACTCTTAACTCACACATGACCTGTAGATGATAAGATCTTCTACACTGCAGAACAACAATTTTTCCTGTTTTAGGCAATCAGGCTTATAAGGTCATTTTCAACTTCCGCATTGCCTTTTGAATATCTATATGTTATGTAATTGCAGATAGCACCTTTCTCAAGCAATCACATACTCTACAGAGATCGGGGCGAGACAATGTTAACTTTTGAGAAACATATTTACAGCGCCACTATGATTCCTAAACTCGTAGGACACAAATCTGCATGTTATCAAATGATGATGACAGGGACATTTGAAAATCTAAGTGTATTAATGCCAATTTAAGCTGAGTCCATAGCTAGAAAATTTAAGTTGATATAAATGCAAATTTATTCAAATATAAAGAAGGCATTAAGATACTTCAGGGAATGTCTTTTTTGTTACGACTATCCAGCAAAAGTTCACAAAAAAGTCCAAGGAAAAACTATAGTACTAGCATCATTCTTCTACGAATCATTGAATCCTACATCTAAAATGTTATCTTGTTAGTGTTGTGCTGTATACAGCTCCCACAATATAAATTTATTTGTCCTTGCCATTTCTAGGAGAGCATTCAGTGTCAACGGATTAGTTATAGCCGACACTGACAATCAGAAGTAAGATCATACAGGTTGATAAAGGAATAGTTTGAACCTGCTGCTATGATATTACTGCGTTACTCGCTGAGGTATATATAATGATGAGCCCACATGATTTCAAGTTATTATTGATATACTAAATACTAATACTATAAAAATATTGGATGAATGTTATCACCAAATTGGATATGCAATTCAACATAAATAACAATAATAAAGAGGCAAGCGTACCTCTTTCAGTTCATGCTCCTCGTAACCTTCGATTTCAGGAACGGAAACTGCCCCATTTGCCTGACGCTTGTTCCCTTTCTTTTTCTCTCTTTGAGCTTGTTCATCAAGAGGATATTTAGCATTATCATGCTCAAGGAGCCTAAGGAGCTCCTCATTTATGAGCTCGTCTGCTTGTTCAAGTGATGTAGGAGGCACAAAGGTACTTCTGCTTTCTCCACCTTTAATTAGAGATTGCCGGATAATCTCCACTGAAGCAGCAGGTGGCCTAGGCAAACTCCTCTGCAACACTTTTGATCTCTTCCTAAGCAGTGCCTCCTGCCTAGCTTGTTCCTCAGCCCTTTCTCGTGCTAACCTGTCTGACATATCCTCTTCAATTTTCTCTTCAGCCTCTTCCTTCTCCTCTGTGATGGGTGGCATGACTAGCTGGTACTCATTCTTAGGCTGTGGAATTGAAGCAAAACCAGAACGCAGGCCTCTTCTCAACTCAGCTTGCCTACGAAGCTCGAGCTGAGCACTGTCCTGCATTTCTACCTCTTCATTTATGCGGAGCTCATCGCGGAAAGGGGTACCTTTTGGAGTTAAACCAAAGGAATTTCCATCTCTGGAGGGTGTCATACCAATCCTTGGGGTAACACCAGGGCCAGGGCTAGCCAGAGGTGTTGCCATGGGATTTGGAGTCTGTATCTCCTTCTTGCGTGGTGTAACTCCAGAAAAATCTGATGGATGAAGCTCTGGGTTATCACCACCTAAAAGAGGTGTTTGTGATTCTCTTAGACGTGCAAGATTCTCTGCCTCCATCATAATAGAGTCACCTTTACCACCTGGAGTTCGTTGCGGTGTCCGCAATGGTGTCATACCAAGCCTTGGAGTCTGGGAGTAACTTGCAAGCAATGTCCTAGTAGCAGTACTTCCTTCACCAAGCTCCTCAGCTAGAGCAGGATCACCGGCATTACCCATTTTTGCAATCTCCTCCAGTTCATGATCAGAAATTTGGGGTGGTGGAAGCATTAGCTTGGACCTTCTTGTGACTGCTTCAGGGTCATTAAGTTTATTTGCTTGCATTATAGCGGCAGGGGCATCCTGCCTCTGCAGAATCTTGTTCCTGGCAATGTCTTGCTTTCTTAATTGAGCCTCTACATCCGCTCGTCTCTTCCCTTCAAGCTCCTCAATAGTAGTTGGAAACTGTACATGCTCAAGTGGCCTGTCTTCACCCACCGTATCATAAAAGCCTGGAGGAGGTCTCTTTTCAAAAGGGATCTCAGCATTATAGTCAATTCCCTTTCTCTTTCTTTTTTTGTGCCGGTTGTCAATACCAGCTGCCTTCAGTTCTCTTCTTTTTTGCAGTGATGCAAGCCGCCTCGCCTCTTCAAGTTGTTTCTCTCTTGCCTTTCGTTTTGCCTTTTTACCCCTGGTGTTAGCTAAGCGAGCCCTTGCCTCGGAAAGCATTTCCTTTTCATCTTCGTCCATGTCAACAGGGTCTGGACGTGCAGGTTTTGACTCGGGTTTGGATCAATCTCCCCAGGTCGCAACTTTCTTGGGTCATCATTAGGCTCATAATTCTCATCCTTAGCACAGGCAGCATCAAGCAGTTTTTCATAACGCTCGAGGCACTGAGATGGCGTCCGACCTACAATAGGTGCAATAGTCCTCCATTGAGTAGGCATGAGCTTAGCAAGGTGGAGTAGCTTCTCATCTTCTTCCCTTGTCCACTCAGTCTGGAGTCAACAGAGACGAGTTAGTTGCGTGAAAGAAATCACAAAAACAATATTACAATAAAAACAACTGAAAAACAGGGCAAATCTATGTCATAATAAAGCAGATAATCAATTAAAAGAAGCATGAAGCATCATATCACGTGTAACAATTTATGGTTAGTTTGGACGAATCAATTCACTTTGTATATAAACCGCACAAATTGAAATATGTTTCAATCTAGTTTTACTTGGTTTTTACTAAACGTTGAAGTTTCTAGAACTAGATGGCAATGTTAACAATGAATTAAACATCCCATTTAGATTTGTCAAATGAGGTGTGCTGACATATTTGCTAATACCTTTAACAACTTAAGTTTATATTTCCATGATATGATATGACAGAAAACATGTTAACAGCTTAACATCGTGCAAAGCCATAATATTCATCACCACAAAATGAGTATATGACAAGAACACGAAGACGTACTTTGTCAATTATTTTAACTTCCCTAACAAAAATATTATACAGGATATATATATTCAGTTGGCCCCATTTGGTGGAAGTTTACTGCACAATATTTTCTGATATGTATCACAAGATTTTCACACGTATCGTAGAGTTATAGCATGGTATGGCATGAAAGAGAGAAGAACCTAACCAGATATAATACCGAGGTATTTCAAAAAGATAGAGCAATACAGGAAAAAGGGGGTAGAGTGTGCTCCCTCCATCCCTAAATTTGTAGCAATATTTATGACACAGACTTAGTATATTGTGAAACTGCATTCCAAGATGCACCTATTAATTTGGTGTTATAATTATTGCTATGTTTCACTACAAAATTGGTCAAATTTACCAAAGTTTGACTTGGGACAAAAAACTAGAAGTATACCTATTTGTGGACGGAGGGAGTACACTACAACCTGAAAAGCATCTTCACAGGGCTATATACGAAATTGCACTTACAGAGCACATCAACAACTACGGATCTCTCCCAATCACTCCAGGTCACGATTGCGGATCTCTAATTTCTAATTAATCCATAACGGATTTAATCGCAGTACCCAGGCTAACAAATCAACCACACATCGCAAAATCCAAGGAGCACGCGGAGCCGCGAGCAGCAGAAGGCTAGGGGGTGGGGGTTGCGGCATTACCTTCTTGATGGAGGGGTCGAGCCACTCGTACCAGCGGGCCTTGCACTGCTTGGCGGACTTGCGGACGAGCAGCGAGGAGATGCGCGCCCACTGGTTCTTGCCGTACTTCATCACGGCCGCCTTGAGGATCTCATCCTCCGTGTTCTTCCACACGCCGCCCTTAATCATGATCCTCATCTTGGCTCCTCCCTTGCGGCTGCCCCGCTCGGCCGACTAGATCTGGTCTCCTCCGAAGAGGGCCGCCGTGGTTCCGCTTCCGCCGCGCCCCCGGCCGGGCGGCTCCGGCGAGACCTGGTCCGTCCTAGGGTTTGAGGAGGGGAGGGGGTTTAGGGCTGGGTGACGAGACCGGGGGGATGAGGGGGGCGTATCAGGTGAAAACGTATAAATTCCTGGAAATTCTGCAAATTATATTGTGCCCCGCTAGATTTCAAACCGACGTCTCCAACTCATCTCAGCCGCGTCCCACCGCCTTCAGCTGTTATTGAAACCGCCGACAATCGCAAGCATCGCCTTGCAAAGAAACTCTTCCCAAATGTTCGTCGAACCTATATGAATCAGGACTTTAAGGTGCTCCTTCGTGCTATCATTAACAAAAAGTATTTCAAAAATTACGAAAAAAATGTGAGTGTATGTATCTACAAACTCCAAATTTTCATGTCCAAAATTGAGAAGATCATTGAGAAATAAAAACGACAAATCTAGCATGTTCCTTTTCTCTTTTGTATTTTGTGCGATACTAATAACACTACTCATGCTACATTTGTCTTTTAGTTTCTCGGAGTTTTTTTTCACATTTGGATCTGAAAATTTTGAAGGGAGGGAATACCAATAACCCTAGGCAAGTATCTGGTGCACCCCCGCAACTGGTGCCCGGAATTTAGAAAAATCAAACATAGATAATACTCACATCTAACATGTCATGAATTTTTCAAAACCAAATTCATAACACAGATCAAGAAACAAATAGATAACTCGGATGCCAATTGCATATTGGGCTTTGAATTTGCCCATTGTCACTATCTATACAAATTCGTCATGAAATTTAGAAAAATCAAACATAGATAATACTCACATCCAGCATGTCACAAAAGTTTCAAACCCTAATTCATAACACAGATCAAGAAACAAATAGACAACTCGGATGCCAAATGCATATTGGGCTTTGAATTTGCCCATAGTCACCATCTATACGAATTCGTCATTTTCTATGTTAATGTTATGTTTTAAATTTAGACCTAAATTTGTGTGACGTTGTCTAATAAGATTGTGTCAATGTCCCAACTTTTTTCGGGTTTTTCCGTTTTAAAAAATTTGACATCCAGAGCCACGTGCACCGATTGCTTCGGTGCACCATATAGTTTCCCCAGTAGTCGTTCCGCCTTTACGTGTATTTCTGGTCCGATCAATCGATGTCCAATAGATTCTTATCGGCATGAGAGGACATAGGGGTGCACTAGCCGATGGTAGATCGTGGGGGTGAAAGGAGGAGTCGTATGGGACGAGATTGAACACTGTGATTTACCCAGCTTTAGATCTCACACGGCTGCAAGATCCTATGTGTTGTTATAACTCACTATAAGGCTGATTGTCGTGTTACAGGTTACAATGAGAGCGTAGCCCTAAGGCTTCGGTAGGCCGGCTTATAAAGGCTTCCGGCCTAGGAATTACAAGAAGAAGTCGTGACTGGTAAGAATACAGAGTTCTAGGCCTATCCAACTAAATTACCGCCTAAGTCGTGGGCTTGGTGGCTTCGTGGGCTTTAGTCTTGGACCCTTCCTTTAGCCGGCACACTTTCGTCTTATACTTCGGCTAACTGGGCCGCCCGGTAGGCACAAGTCTTACCAGTTAGCACCCATGGGCCACGCTGGATTAGCCGGATTGATCCATGCTGGAGATACCCCATTAGATATATCCCAACAAAAACGCTGCGAACAGTATAGCACAATCTCTTAATATGCTACTCCTCTTATTCGGAAATACTTGACACAGATTTGTCTAACTACGGATGTATTTAGACATGTTTTAGTTTGTGATATATCAATATTTAGTCAAATCTATGTCAAGTATTTCCGGATGGAGGGGGTATTGACATTCTGCCACATG